>OW204004.1:21479892-22112064 GCA_934047225.1 Ypsolopha sequella | reverse complement strand
CACAGTTGGCGGATGGTCAATCCGCATGAAAAGAAGGAAGACCATTCACAGTACCAATTTAAAATAAACATGTGGGCCAGAATTTACAACGGTCGAATCGTGGGCCCAGTAGAACTGCCCTCAGTTCTGAATGGACAAAATTACTTGGAATTTCTGCAAAATACTTTGCCAGTTTTGTTAGAAGACGAGTCACTTCAAGCCCGAGCACAAATGTGGCTGCAAAATGACGGGTGTCCGGCTCATTATGCTGTTCAAGTAAGATCTCATCTCAACGAAGCATACCCCAGCCGTTGGATTGGCAGACTAGGCCCCATTCTGTGGCCACCAAGGTCGCCAGACCTTAATCCACTCGACTTCTTCTACTGGGGCTGTTTAAAGGATCGAGTGTACGCAAAGCCCATTCACAATGAGGGAGAACTACGCGAACGAGTGACACAAGCTGCCAGAAGCATATCGGCACTCAGCCTGCGCCAACTAAAACGAAATTTTTTGAAAAGGTGTCGTTTATGCATTCGCACAGGCGGGCGTCAGTTCGAACATTTGTTATAAGGAGATATTCTTAAAAAAAATTGTATCACTTTTTCTTGTCGGTATACACTTTTTTATAATAAAAATATAATTATAAAAATAAAAATAAAATATAATTATAATTATATATAAATTTATAGCATTTTAGTTCAAATTATGGAAAGTAAATATTTTTAAAAATCCATTCCAGCCGGTGGTCAAGGCCAATAACTAGTCTCGCCCTTATGAAAGTGGTCAAATGTTATACATTTTTGGAAATAACATTAAATGAGCAAGTTTTCAAAATAGTTTATCATTCCCACTCCATACTTTTTTTTTTCATCACAGAGATCCAAAGTTTAAAGATTTTTTTCGAATTTACATAAGAAGTGAAAACAAAGTCTTGCCATTTAAATTTGGTGTAACTTTTCTAAAATGTTTGGTAGCCAATTCATGAAATAGTTATTTTTAAATAATATTCTGAAAATAAAAAAATTCTTAACTGAAAAATAAAGTAATGATAGCAAAAAAAACAGGGACGGGAAGACGTTTTCAAATTTTTTTGAAAAAGTTAATTAACTCAAAAACCATCGAACTTTTGTTTCACCTATGTTTATTTTATTTGATAGGAATTGGACTAAGCTACCTCCCATAACAATTTGATTCGCTTATTATGGGACACCCTGTATATGTAAATACTTTATTGCACAAAAATAATTTACACTGCATACATGCGAACTTAATCCTAATTAGCATTCTCTGCCAGTTTGTGATGTGGAATGTTTTGTCACAAAACTCAGATATCACGAAACTCAGTATTAAAACTATCTTTAAATGTGTGAACATTATATTGGGAGATTGAAGGGTCAATCAAAATATTCATGAAAATATTTTATTTCATATATATTTTTATATTTATTTGTTCTTAATGCAGACAAAAAATGTTATTCTAAATTACATGATAAAACTTATGTACAATGGAGTGCTTATCTCAATAATGAGATTTCTTCCAGCAAGCCAATGGTGATAAGGATATTTGATATAAATAAGATATTCATATTATGCATGATAATACTTTCACAGAAACAAGATTAAATTAATAGTAGATAGCTAATAGTTAAAAATATAATAATAAACTGCATAAAATGTACATGCAAATGTATATATTTTTCAAAGTTTTGTAATATTCATATAGAAAGTTTAAACCAATTTAAAAACGTCTGTAAACGCAGTTTTGCTTCTGAAGCTCCTTAATAAAACGTAGTTTTCCTACATTTATGATCAAATCATTGATGAAATTTGAAAATATTGCAATCGGTTGGAATTTTAACGTAGTTAAAACAGTTAGGTATTTTAACGTAGAGGCTGGTACTCCTTGTATTTTGTCCTTGTCACTTACTACCATACGCTACCATGGCTACCATAACGAAAACCCACGTCGTGTAAAGTTGCAGTTCCAAACAACAAATACGGTATTCGCAATTTCCTCTGCAAAAGGCAAGTTAACGACCGACATGTTATTTATATAAAATGTATCGATTCGATCAGTGTCAAATGGTTTGCAGTTAGAGCCAAAGGGCAATGTTATTTGTCAAACGAGCATTTTTGGTCAAAGACCTGAAAGTAAATGCTGAATTTGCCAAACGATTTAAGCCTTATGCATTTCCAAATATCTACATAATAATTTCTAATCACTGCAGTGTTGCTCCATTTTATGATGAAACTGAAGCTTTGTTGGTAACCCAAAAATAAAATATTCATGTATGTACACTTTATGCATTTAATTAAGTAATTTATAGCACCCATGTATTTAGTAGCGACGATAGCGCCATCTGTTTCTTAAGAACAAGGCGTGAAATCACATAAACCCCTCGTGAGCGTTCTATATGTGCAGTACAAGCTAGTATATCAGGCAGATGCAAAAATAACAGTGGAAAAGTATGATGGAAAAATTCACCGGTCTGGGTAGGAACCTCGGTGGCGCAATTGGTAGCGCGCTTGTCTTGATAACAAGAGGTCGCAGGTTCCATTCCTGACCCGGGGAATTTTTTCAAATTCTTGTCTTTGGATTTGTTTCTGATTGATCTTTTCTAGTTTGTAATGCACTCTAATAATATTTACACATGTATTTATTTAGTTTATAACATATCTTCACTTACACTACACTTAATACACACCTTTTTTATTCTTTCTTTGTGCATGTTTTAGTTTTACTTGTAATTAAATGTAACTGTACTTTTATTATTGGTTAAAATATGTTTTTCTTAGGTCTAGTAGCTTAAAAAAATTGTAAAAAAACGGGTTTTTATGTATATTTTTATCTGTGAGCCCGCGTAACAGACTCACTGTGTAATTGTAACTTTGATTTTCTTTTTTTTGGTAACTAAACTTTTGTGATTTTATTTGTGATTTGTTATTTACTTTTTATTGCGGATTGTAACAGTTATCAAATTGACACCCAGAACATTTCAATTTTCTTAGCGGGGCATGCCACCAACACTTTGCAACTGACATCAGTCGCTCGGTACAAAGTACACATCTTAACTTTGTTTTTCTTGTTAAGAAGTTTAATGTGAAAAATATATTGGTCTGTGGCAATTCACACCAATAGTTCAGTATAAGTTAGGTTTATAAATCAATACCTTGAAATGCAATGCACAATTAGCCATTATTTGGTCGAAACAAACTTAAAACAGCATTTTATGCTTGTTTCGACAAAATCGTGAGTAATTGTCCATTTAATTTCAAACTGTTGATTTATAAATCTAACTTATACTGGACTATTGGCGTGAATTGCTATATACCAATATCTTTTTTAAATTTAACTTCTTAACAAGAAAAACAAATTTAAGTTGTGCACTTTGTACCAAGCGACTGACGTTTAACCTTAATACAAAACTACCTTATGAAATGGAACAAAAAACAATAATTCAATCTAATTGGGAAGTAAAACGTTAATAGTATTCCATCCGAAATGGTACCCTAATTTTATTTAGAATAGCCTTGGCACATACTGCGGGTCTACCACGTAATTCTGATTTTCATCAACATCAACTTGAGATTGAAATTTGACGTGCGTGCGACGACGCCCGCCTAACATGCCATCTCTTTTGCACGCACGTCAAATTTCAATCTCAAGTTGATGTTGATGAAAATCAGAATTACGCGGTAGACCCGCTGGTCTCACCGGAGCCCCTTTCCTTATTGAAAAAAAAAACCTTCAATCGTTTAAAAACTGTCTACTGAACTAAACGTACATACATTATGTGTATATAGGTACATTGGCGATGTTCGTAGAATATAAGAAGTACAGTTGACCTTCTAAGCAACTGAAAGCAGAAGCAAAACTTGATTACATGCCGTTACAATATTTCAAATGAAGTTTTCGACACCTCTAACGTCGATCAAAGTTGTAGATTGACATTTGAATACTTTGTGAAGTTGTGAACAACACTGGCAAATTGGATATCTGTTTATGTAACAGAAAAATACTGTGAGAAGAATTGAATACAAAGGATACAATTATTTGAACTATTGACACTAGATTTTGATTTCATACATGATGGATTGATAAAATTCTTGACCTCTGCACCAAACTTGCATTGGTATACAGTTTGGCATCAAAATGTGATGAATGTCAACGAATTCGATACGCATGGTGCTGTTTTCATAATATTACGACTGCTATTCCTAAGTGGGTTGAACAGACAAATAAACTTGTTTGCACGGTATAGGACTTTAAATTTTGTTATTCCAATTCAACAATAAGGTAAAACCCGAAACGGGGAGATCCGTCAGAGATCGAAAGTGACCGACATAGCGTGCCGAATTAGTAAGTTCAAGTGACTGTAGGCAGTCCTTATTTGTCGCTGACATGATGATCGTTGGGGCTGGAAGGAGTTAGAATTGAGATCACGTAAAGCACATAATATAAACATAATAAATGTTGCAATAAAGTTGCAAGAGTTTATATAAAAAAATACATAAAAATATTAAAAAAATACAATTACGTGAAATAAAGTAACATGCTAAGAAGGACATGTCTTTCCTTTTTAAAGTTGGTTAGTTCATTCAAAGTCAGGACTAAAAACCATTTTCCAGATTATGCATACAACGTGAAATTGAAGTCATTTTGTTAACGAAAACTAGTGATAGTACTTGTCCTTATAAACAACTTTTACTATGGAGTCAACCCTGAAATCGTAAAATATCAGCTGTTCCATAGAAAAGTTAAATGCCTACTCGACCCAAATGTATGAAACAGATGATTTTTTTTTCACTATATCAGGGTTGGCTTCATAATAAAAGTTATTCATATGGACGAGTACTATTACCAGTTTTCGTTGAAAAAATTACTTAAATTTCACGTTGTATTATTTTTATTTTTGGGAAATCTATAACGTTCTAAGTATTGTTTGTGCTCCCCTGCTGTTTAGTGTAACGAAAGTCAATTTCGAAAATGCAGCCAAAAGGCATAAAAATACAAACAGAATAATGTTATACCAAACGCGTTCTACGAAAAAGAATGATTAAATAGCCCCATACTACATACTTATAGATACTTGCCAATAAGATACAAAACAAACACGTATGATTAATGTGGTGCCATTCGTTACGCATCGTACTTTCATCGTCATGACTGTCACCAAGTACAGTAGAGAAAAGTAACAGTATAACGTCTGGGCAGTGTCCTTGAAACAACGCTCGGCATCGGCAGGCGCATGCATTAGGGCTGCCCAAATAAATGCGCGGGACGTCTCACACTCTCCGCGTCCCAAAAAAAGAATGGGGTTTTTTCGAATCTATTTACTCCACTATAACGTCATCTACGTATTTCATTTTTAGGTAAATGTTTACTGAGTATTTGATTAAGATTCTCACTGAAGGAAAACGCGATTAGATGAAATTTTCTCGATAGAATTTAATTCCGAAAAGACCTCTTAATTGTTTTATTTTTTCCTGTAATTCTGAAATCCTTACTATTTCAATGTGAAATTGCATTCAAAATTTTGTAAAGTCACCTTGAAATTTTTTTTGACAAAATAGCTAAGTACATTTTATATTAATAAAAAAACAACTTTTTGCTACATTTACACGAATCCGTTCCACCCGCACTGAGGGTTTATTCGCATATGGAGTTACAGGGACGCTAAAACTTTTACGTATTGCCTTAACTGCGGCGAGGTATGCCGAGATTTAGGAGCACGCGTTTCAGCCGTTTATATGAAGACATAATACTGGTACTTTTCTCTACTGTGCCTCAAGTGGGCTAAACACACGATGACCGCTTTGTGACCACGACGAAGCGTTTTATTGTCAGTGCTGGTATGGATTTAATGGAAGGTATGGTGGGTTTTCTAGAAAAGTTTTATGGCAGCTGTGTTGTCAGGTCAAATACATATTAATTTATATTGAAACCACAGCTACATTTAGACTTATAAAACCGATATTATAGTCTTTAAAGTGAAATGTGAGACTAGAGTTTTTTTAACCGTATATAATATATATACAAGGTGACTTTTTGATCATCGTCCAAATTCATACTAGAGGCTTGGTAAGTGTACAGCATCATGAATCGATAACAATTATTTTGAAATTCGCATAATGAAATTTCGACTTCCCATAGTAATTCACTTCCAGTTCCGAGTGAATGACTATGGGGATCGAAATTTCGTTTTATGAATTTTACAAAAATCGTTATTGGTTCATGATGCTGATCACTTACCAAGGCTCAAGTATGAATTTGGACGATGTTAACAATTTCACCTTGTATATATATATATATAGTATATAATATGTAAATATTAGTCTATAGTAATAGTAAATCATAATAAATAATAGTGTCAACCAGTGAACTACTAGGGAGCCAATGTGGCCGCATACTCTTATAGCGTCCTACAGGAGCTTCTATAGGACCGAGCTCCAGTTTGACGCCTAAAGAGTGAGTAGTAAAGTTTGCTGGGCGGATTTGTTATTCACTCTGCCTTGAGGGCGGATTTCATTTACTGTACATTTTTTGGTACTAGCAAGAAAGTTGACCTTGGACGTCAATGTCGCGAAACATCGTCCTTTTTTTAGAACAGAAAGATTGTCATACCATGTTTACTATCGGAGGCATAGTTTCAATGTTTGAAATTCATCTGATTTTATCATACGTGTGTCCTACAACCAGTATTAATATACGAATAATTCTCAAGACCTGAAAAAGGTCTCAGGTGTTGGCTCAATGAAGATAGCCGAAGATTAAGTATTGCGTGAGTTATTTTTTTTATTTTTAAAATATACGAGTATTGTTTTATTTTTAAATCAGGCTTCTAACTCGACGCGAAAAAAAGTTATTGCACTTTACATAATCAGAAGTTTTATCAAGATTTTGAACTGCTCACAAGCAGATGAAAACACTCGTGCTTTGCTTTGATTGGGTATTATTTTCGCGGATCATTACACAGCACACTTTACTAATGCTTCATAGTCACAAGAACATAAATCGGAATGCAGATGCGTGCAAAATTTACAATGATGGAGCCTGTACTTTTCACCGTGACCGTACTTGTCAAGGCGCATCAATCATTATCCCGCGCAACGTAGGCGCGAGGCTTCACTCTTATTGCGTTACAATATAGTCTATAGTTGATTGGCAATTGCGTCTATAAGTGGGGTAGTATACTCAGCGATATAATTCTCAGGGCATAGAGTTCAAGTTGAAGCATTATCCGTGGCATAACGGTGAGAGAAAAGACCTATTGTTGTCGCGAACGGTTCATGTTCTAAAACTTGTCGAGTCCTTTGAAATATTTGGTGCTAACATTGACGTACAGCATTGAGGCTAGGCATCAGGCTAATGGGACAATCTTAAATTAAAACACTTGTACTTGTAGTTTCACTTTATTAATATTAACTCCCAACCGGTTTCAGATTTTACTCCATTTTCAAGGGAAGATCTTAATTAAAATATTTTAATTTTAAAAGATCTTAATTAAAATATTTTAATTTTAAAATATCTTAATTAAAATATTTTAATTAAGATCTTCCCTTGAAAATGGAGTAAAATCCGAAACCGGTTGGGAGATAATATTAATAAAGTGAAACTATAAGTACAAGTGTTTTTAATTCAAGATGTGTTTCAAGTTTCACCAAGTGCCGACAATCGCAAGTATAAATTTTGTTAATGGGACAATGTTTTAGATACTTTACTCAAAGGTAAGAAATGTAAAAAAAGGCAACAAATAATAGGTCATTTGCTATGAAATTGCCGAAATTTTCTTACAGATTCATGAGTCCATAATTACTGTAATTCAATAGCTATTTCAATTATTTGTTTTGTTTCAAAGTTGCTTTCCAGGTTTTATATCAACATATTAAATTTTGTTTTTGTTTTCAGTTTGATTACAAAAATTAAATCTTCAAAGACAGTTCGTCCTAAATGTCATCCATTTCCATGACAAGATTCGAAATATTTTTTTACAGCTGACACTTTTAAAAATTTCGATTAATGTCACTGTTAGCTTAATATTGTCTCATTCATACACAATTTCTTTAATAAAATTTGAATTTATCATTCTTTAAAAAAAAAATGCATTTTTTTTTATTGAAAATTGAGTTTTCTTTAAATTCTCCATAGAAAACGGCAATTTCATAGTAAATGACCTAATATATTGTTTATCAAAAGAAGTTTTGACTTCTTAAACACTTTACTCCAAAAACGACAATAACACCAAAAAATAAACGTAAAAATTTACAATCGGATGTTTACTAAAACTTTTTTTTTATTTTATTTTATTTAGGTAGGTATATTAAATTCAACTGTTAATTCTTATATCTTATATAAATAACGTTACACTATAAACTATTTAACCAAAAATGCCAATTCACTGTAAATTTTTAGGATTCCGTACCTCAAAATTAAAAAAAATCTTGAAGTTTCGTTTACAGATGGGTCTTATAGCACAAACATAGGAAACATTTAGGAAGTTATCAAACACTTACCTAATTAGACCCTTTAGATATATAGAGTTTAATAGATCGTCAGTGTCAAGTTAAGTTGGTCTTACATAACGGCAAGGGGAATTATTTAACATGTTATTAGGGTTCCGTACCCGTATTGTGTGGTGGTACGGAACCTTTTATGCGCGAGTCCAACTCGCACTTGCCCGGTATTTAAATTTGAACCTATTTTTTTGATAAAATTGATTTGTCATATTTAATATATTAGGGCAAAGTGCATAACTTAACTTTGTTTTTTTTTGTTTAGAAGTTAAAAATTTAAAAACCTTTTAATAGCTCAGTATCAGTGAGGTTTAAAAAGCATGAGTTTGAAATTTAATGCAATATTAGTCATGATCTTGTATACAAACAATGTTAAAACAGCATTTTAAGTTGGTTTTGAAAAGATCATGACTAATTGTGTATACAATTTCAAACTTTTGCTTTATAAACCTCACTAATAACGAACTTTTGGCGTCAATTGCCACATACCAAAATGCTTTTAATTTTTTCATTTCTTTACAAGAAAGACAAAGTTAAGTTATGCACTTTGTGCCAAGCGACTGACGTTTAACCTTTAATTATTTCTCAGAACATGAAATATGTATGTATCTGAAAATACTCCACGACAAAAGGAGTTTAAGTTAAGGGCCTTACTATTGCCAAATGGGTACTTTCTAAAGCTTACTCCTCGTTTATGGCCAAACCAAAAATAATGAAAAAATGTATTATGAATAATCAACTCTTAGACAACATATGCAACATTTTTCTTTTTCATAGCACCAAAACTTCTACATGAATTTTTTTTTACTGAATGGTGTTTTTTGACCTCAAATTCCCTACTGCTCCTGAGTGGCTTGGCCGATTGAATTCATCTATGCTTTCATAAATAGATAAACTTGATAGCTATAAACATAACATAAGATTATTTAATCGAGTAATCACGTCCAAGTGAAAAGTATAATTTTCTCCTATTTCGCCCTATCAAGGATGCAGCGAGCGTCGTAACAGCCACTTTGCATTGCGCGCTAATATGAACGTTATTTCAATGTCGTTTCCGTTGATATTCGTAGTGACAAATATCGAGCTGCTAATGTGGCGAAGGTAATCGCCTTAAGTCTTTATGTTGCATTGCGCTGTGTGATCCATTGTTGTCACAAATAGTTAATAACTTTAAGTGTTTTGTGACTTTAGCACTCTGCGTAACTGTGGCCAAACCTGAAGAAATTTTTAGTACATAATATGAAACAAGGCATATCCCCATCTCCAACTGTGTTTTATTTTTTAAGGCTGTTTCTTGGAATAAACATTGCGTTCCTACAAATATAAACAACCCAGTAACAAATGAAGTTGTTGATCAATTTAACACGCTGTACTCACTGTAAAATTTTCTGGTTTCCAGGCTTCAGCTTAGGAGATGAGCTTGGCTTCGAGCAGTCCCTTACGAACCTTGACCCCAGCAGACGAAGATCAGTCAGCCTCAAGAATGGAGCTCCACCTAACCTTATTGGTGGAGAAAGTACCGCCAGAACTTCTGTTAAACAAGAGGTTGGTAAACGTAGTATATTATATAGGTAGAATAACTTCAAACTTAATACTTATTTACCCCTAAATTATAAGTTTCTCTTGATAGTCTAATAATGGATTATTAAGAATGTAGTATAGATCCCGCATTAATTACAAAAAAAATATGTCAAGGCAAATATGTAGTTTGTGTATTTCAAAGCTTTATACCTAGTAACAAGTGTGTTTATTTAAATACTTTAATGGACTTCTTCTTCTTCTTCTTCTTAGCGTGTCGATGGCATCAAACTATTATTATTTTAAACCTTTCCGGACCAGAAAGAGGCCACTTTTATGGCTCTGTCGTTGGCCTCAAAAAGATCGGTCATCGTGCAGGTGGTCGGGCACGATGGACATGACATGACGTGAGCCATGGTTTGCTGGGTGGCTCCGCAATCGCAGCTCCCGTTATTTGAGAAGCCCCATTTGAAAAGGTTGTGTCTGCAGCGGCCAACCTGGGTTAGGCGGTTAAGCGTTTTCCAAATAGGCCACGGGTATTTGTCCATTTTAATGGACTATGGCATGCTTAATCATATCACTTAGATCTTTCGAGACTTTGTCAATATTCACTTCATCTTCTTTAAAACGTTTTTTGGATAAGACGGGAATGACGGTGTACGTATAAACATTTGCAGGTTTCTGATGCACCTTTTTATTTTAACATAAATATCTTTTTTTACTGAACAACTGTAACTAAATAATAATAAAAACACTAATATTTATGACGTATATGTATGTGTTACAGAAACGAGGCAAACAAAACAGAATAATGATGCGACCACCAGCTCCAAGCAACAGGTTGAACCCATCCGCTGCAGAGAAGCTCTCCACTCTCCATAGAAGAGTATCCAGCACCATGCAGCCTATCGTCGTGTCTGGACCTGCTATAGACGTCCCGACACCCATGACCAAAGTCAACCCAGCACCAAAAGTCACCATGGCAAAACCCTTCCCCATGGGATTACCACCGTTCAAGCCTCTACCACCTAAAGATGACAATCTAAAAGTTCTACCAATAGTTTCAACGACGAAGAAAATTTACTCGCCTCTTCAAGTCCCGCAGTCAAAAGGACCCAGCCTATCATACCAAAGTGAGAATTACCAGAATTACCCACGTATATCACAAGACCAAGTTTCCAAAATGATATCACAAATGCAGTCACAACAACATCTAATCAGGATCACACCATCCCCCATCGTAGTTGAAAACACGCCAAAATCGCCAAACGCCGTTTTCCGCTTTCCAACTACAGTTAACCCATTTGTACCAATGCCTGTAGCAGCGCCCCCGACCCAAGCAGCTATATCTATAATCCCTGGACCAGTTTTCAAAAATTCAGTCCAAATACCACTCGCTCCTAACATGCTTTCTAAAACACCTACAGCCTACTCTCTTACTCAGAACACTATATCTATCCATAGACCAGAACCCTCTATTTCTTCTAACTTCGTAGATCCTGTTCCTCATCAAGTCCATGACCTGGCTAACCAATTGTATCCAGTCTACAACATCAAGAAAGCTGATGACTACAACAGTATTACCGGCTATGGAGACGATACTGCCTTGAAATTTACAAAAGAAGATATTAACGAGAAGATAGCAGAAATAGCAAGAGCTGGGAATATTTCAATGGAGGCAGTGGAAGCGGCTATAGCCTTAAGGCAGCAGCAGCTTCTGAACAAATATGCCAACCTTCAGATCCCTTCAAGCACAACAACCACTTCTACTACGACGTCCACGACGCAAGTGCCTCTGGTATTTGAACCCGAACCTGAACCAGAAATTATTATGCAGCACATGCAGCATGTGCAACAGAAGTCTAAGAAGTAAGTTAAATTGTTTTATTTTATTTCTTTATAACACTTTTTGCACATTTACACAAATAACTTAAAAGACAAAAGAAACAATTAAACATGTTGTACAAGGGCGGCACTTATTGCTTATAGCAATAACTTCCAGGCAACCCTTGGTAGCTAACAGAAAGATGAACAAATTAACATGTGGAGGTGTAAATACTAATCATAAAATAATAGGGAGATCAATATTAAAATATAAACCTAAATATCTAAGACATAAACTTACATACCAAAATACATGAACATACTTAAATAAATGAATACATTATATCTTCGATAAAACCAAAACATACTTTAAAGGTTGTGGGCACATCATTTTTCAAGCAAGGAGTAGGTAAAATTCTCTACCGGGCCTTTAAAAGCTTAGAAACTTGCAATCCCGCATCAAAATCTCAATCCCACAAGCCTACGCGATTAAGGTCATGAATTCCACGGATCCGCGGGATTTGCGGGACTGCAAAAAGATCATACTTTATGTTGTAATTAGTTATATGTTCATGAATTTATTAAGTGTTATATAAAATAAAAGACAATTAAATTTACAGATTATACTTTTTATTCATAATTATTTAAAAATAATGTGTTTCTTAATTAGGTGAATTTAATTGAATTTATTTAAAGGAAAAATATCGAGTAAATTGTATAATTTGATAAAGTATCAATCCTTTAGTATCGGAACAAAAATATCGACTACGAAATTACTCCGTATCGTAACAAAACTATCATGTATACTCAACTTTACTCAAGGATCGTCAATTTTTACCGCATCCCTAGTTGTCTCGCTCAAGAGTATAGTCGCGGTGAGGTGTGCATGACTGCATATTGTCACCCATTTTTCTTCAAATTCCACTTTTTTTTCTACTTGGTCTTTCCTGTAAGTAATCGTGACTCCTAGAAACGTAGAATTGCTGCCAAAATTAACTCGTATCTCAATTCTACAAAACCCAGCTCAGCTCTCACAAATTATTTTCTAAAATGACCTATAAATGCTTGTTGATAGAGCTCTACAAGGGCATTCTCATAAACTTAATCGCAAAAAGATCAGACACCTCGGCAATATAGCAAAACTGCCCCCAAAGTTTTTGATGTGGATTTTCCGTTATAAAATGATGTTGCAAAAGGTCCTTGAAGAGCACCAACAAAGGTTTCATTCTTATTGGCAATAATAACAACGGCTTGGGGACTTGAAGCTCATAATTTACCACTTTTTCTCCAGACAACCCACAACAGGCAAGGTGATGAACGCGCCGCGCGAGTACTATCCGGTCGGCTACGAGAAAAACTTCGACGATCAGTTCCAGTCCAAGGTTGACTTACCAGAGACCAGCTTCCATTGTGGCGACCAGAAGTACTTCCCTGGACTGTATGGGGACGAAAACCTTGGGTGTATGGTAAGTTTCCTGCATCATTTCATGTGTATCAGAGTCTTAAACTTCAAATTTTAATTGACATATCGAGAAAATCGAAAGATGCCAAAAATAAAAAGAAGTTCTTCCTTGATCAAAACATAATAGGTAATTGTAATTACTAAGATTGGCAAATAAATAAAATCCATCCTAGATAAGATACTTATATATAGATTTACTGGGTGTTAGGATGAAGTTGCAGAAGCCGGAAACTGGTGATGGTATTCGTCCATTTAAGCAACTTTTACTAGAGAAACATCCATCAAATCGCGAAAAAAAAACAACTCTTCTAATAGAAAAGTTACTCGATCAAAATGTATGAAACAACCGCACATATTGGGAGCTGAGCAAGGTGACCCACAATAGCTCGAACAGAATTGCTTTATGCCGGGGCAAATTATAAAATGCCCAATTCTACTATATGACGAAGGTTCGTCAATTGGAAAATAGCGAGCGTTTAGAAACTGACGACGCCGTTTGTAAAATGACAAAAATAATTGGGGAAAGAGACTGATGATTTCGTGCATTTCATCTCATAAAAAGATCTCAAACGCAACCTTCAACTTGAAACAATCACTTCTCGGAAGCAATACATCACTTGATTGTGGGATTGCGCTTTCAAAACATTATTCAGTTATAATCTCATCTATGGCTGTTATATTTCCATTACTTCTTCCTCATTTAAAATCATCCATCCCAGATTCGTTTTTACCATCCATGATTGACACGTGCGCCCAATGATGGTCATGAAGAAACCACTTCATTCCGTAATATTCTGCATGCATTTCGTTCAAACTGCGGATGAAGACATCTAGATAATACGTTTCTTTGATTTTCAAATAATGAGTTCCGTTGAACTGTTCTGATTTAGAAATATATGGTAATGAATGGCGAGTGAGTTTGTGTGTTCTAGATTCTTTAACCTTTCTCTTTGTGTTTGTGCTTTGTAATTAATAGCGTATCGATGAGAGATATTGAAACTTTAGAAAGGTCTATTAATCGTATCTAATGTTGTTAGCCGTCCCTTCTGATGCGTGAGCTGGTAATAAAGTGTTCTGGCAATGCCATTGTTTGTGAGTAAAAGTGATTTGAGTTTATTTAATTCGCCTATTACAATAAAATTCGGGACTAATGCTTTAAATATTTGCTGAAAATCGTGCGCGAATTGTAATTGCGCATAGAATGTTCAGTATCACTTTTTCTTTTGTGGGTAGTGCCTTAGTACTTTCGTCCTTTATTTCAATTATTTCTATTTAAGTGTTTGCACTTGCATTTTTTTTTAAATTTAGATTGTTATTGTTTTAAACATTAAAACTCTAGCTTTAACGATTAAAAAGCTATGAGGTAGTGACAAACATACAGACAATAGGATCTCACCTAAATGGTTCTTTTTAATCACCGTCAACCAAAATTCACATGTTAATTGCGGAATACAACATATTTCTATTGTATGTTGACTTTGCTTGAAACAGCAAAGTTCATCGCATTTAAGTCACACCTGGCGTACAAATCATTTTAAAAATTAACAGGAAAAGCATTATTTGACACATAATAAATGACACATAATAATAAAGCAATAAGTATGAAAATAATAAGAGTAAACAATCACATATTTATAATTAAAGTAAAACTATAACATGTTAACAATTGCATAAGGAAAAAAAATTAAGGTAACTGTACTTTAAAGACGTCAGGTAGTAGTAATAATGAAAATAATAATAAATATTAGTAACAAAATTATTTACAAACAAAAAATTACTATGTCAGAAATTGGTATGTCAAAAATCAATAATAATAATAATAATAATATAGCCTTTATTTCCCAAACTACAATAGTTATAAACTTATCTTACTATACACTATTAATCTAACTTCATAATAAAATGAAATGAAGTAAGGATAAAAGATCACGCACTTAAAATAATAACACATTAAATAAAACTTATCATTGTTCATATCCAGGTGTTCCACGTCTGCGCCCTCACTGATGACGGTCTCGTGATGAAGTCGTTCCTGTGTCCAGAGTCCACGCTCTTCGACCAAACCATCCTCAAGTGCAACTGGTGGTTCTACGTCGACTGCAAAAACACCAGGTACGGTTCTTTGGTTTTGATATTTCAGCCGTTCGATACAAAATTACTTGCATATTCTCCCTTCATTTCATTTGCTTTAAATTAGGTTTTGGATAATAAAACTTACACCAAAATAAACGTCATTAAATATGATATAAAACGGCCGTCGTATTAAAAACCCATGCCTCGAATTAAAAAAAAATTGATCTCAAAGTTGCGAGATTTTTGAGCGGCCAGCTTCAATTGAGCAGTATAGGCTAGTATAAAATGAAAGCGGTGGAGCGGGACTGTTTTTTCAGAATACACTGGCCTTAAGGCGCTCTTATCCCAAAATCAGTAATTTCAAAGTCAAATAGAACTTTCAAATATCGTCTAAAACTAAAAAAAAAAAAAAACGCAATATAGTTCAAACCTTTATCTAGGTCTTCCACGCATGTGTTACACGATCAGATAAACTTTGCTCGATAGAAATAATTCACGAACACAGCATGTAATAAGACCTTTCAAATCATGCTATTTTCATAATTCCACTCTTTTATTAACGAAACATATCTGGTAATATTGCTATTTAAATTTTATAGGTCGAACACGTAAGTGGGTTTTCATAAACATATCCTTTTTTTTTAAACAATTTAAAAACCGATAAAAATTACAAAAGTGTGGTTATTTTCTTTACTCCTTACACGTAAAGAAAAAGACAGAGAGTCACTCTTCTGGGATAAGAGCGCCTTAATGGTAAAACTACCCGATTGGCAGGACAGGTAGGGGGTTAGTGAGATATGGACACGCCGATCCCTTAATTTAGTCACGCCGATCCCCTAACGCCCTAACTACTATTTTGGCCCATCTTTTTCTTGTCACGTGATAAGAAAACCTGAAAAAAAAAACTTTAATCTCAATTATGTATCTTTGATTTCCAAATGGACTGGGTGCCTATCATCAAAAACATAGATAAAAACTGAATCTTCAAAATTACATTTAGTGGGTATTAAAATATTTACGAACTGTGTCGTCACTTCAAGTGCAAATATATCCTTAGACAATCGGAATTCGATAGTATATTATGTTTCTGATGATAGGCACCCAGTCCAGTTGGCAAGTAAAGATACATAATAGGCCCTCTGGTGTCAGAGTTGTTTAGGCCACCATACATACAGGCCTTTACATTGCTTAGCGACCATTATCTTTCGATATCAACCGGGATCAAAGCTTTACGTGCTTTCCGAGTCCAGTTACAAATTGCCACTAATGGTCACCCATCCAAGGACTGACTATGCCAAACGTTACTGCAGATAGTAACTGATCATGATCACACGGTCGTATGCTGCTGTATAGATATACTACAGGCTACTAGAGCCAATGAAAATAGTGTCGTGTAATACCTGCATTACCTAAAGTCCTTACACTAATCAAAGTCTTCTTGTACGAGTTCCACTATTTTATTTCTTTAATTATTGCGACTAGTTTCGTCTATTTGACATCGTCGGGCTGATTGGAATTCCAATTGGAAACCAATTCTTTACTTTAGGTAATGCAGGTATTACACGACACTATTTTCATTCAGCCCGACGATGTCAAATAGACGAAACTAGTCGCAATAATTAAAGAAATAAAATAGTGGAACTCGTACAAGAAGACTTTGATTAGTGTTAGAATGAAGTTCCATCAAGGGGTCACACCTTACAGTATAAATTATTTAAAGTCCTTACGCCTTATATTAGGCCTTCAGAAAGTGTAGACTAGACTAAACCTAAGCTCTTTTTAAATATACCTACAAACCTACATCAAACATAACTCATTTAAATATTGTTCATTTCAGGAAACTATACGACACAAACATCCCCGTTTCTAAAAGCTATCAACTGATGAAGGCACTTACATTCTTCTCTTCATATAAGAAGGATATGGACGATCCAAGTAAGTATTATAGTGATCTCTCATGACTCTCAGACCAAGGTCTCAGACCAGAATCAGAATCTCTGACCCCGGTTGATAATAATAAATAGTTTAGTGGTCACAAGTAGTCCATACTTGTGATACTCTTCGTTGTGCTGGCTATCTGAAGTCGAAATAATAGTAGTACATTATGATTTATGTTACAAGTGAGCTAAGGTGGTCCTTACACATAAGGCTCAGTTGCAGCCCGAGCCCGAAGAATGACCATTGCTCACGCTGACGCGTTTCATACGTTTTTCAACACAGTTGCGAGGAAAAAAATAAGTAAAATATAATAAAATAGGAATATATGTAAATGAAGTTAAAAAATAATAGTTCTTAAAAAATCTTGGCTTTAAAATTAATACTTTGCGCTTTAATATTAATACTTTCAGATTTAAAATTTATCTTAAAAACGAATAGTTTGCACTATAACTTTAATTATTTTTTTATCCGAGTGTCATTGGAAGAAAAGGCACCGAAACCGTCAAACAGCCTAATTGTTTAAAATGTAATGAACTGAATATTTATGTATAAGATTAATTGATAATGATTATTTTATTGACAAAATATAAATAATTTAATGGAATGAAACGTTTATTTGTGTTATTAAATAAACACGGTTTATTTTTCACAGGCAAGTTCCTTACAAAACTCTTTGCTGAGATAAAAAAGTGTAAAGTAAAAACACAGACATTTAATAAAAGCCTTGAAAGTCTGCAAGTAAAAAGCACTAAAGCGGTAATGTAAACTGAGAAGCACGCGTGTTTAATAAGCAGCATTATGATCCTAAAATCATTCAGTTACGAGCAAGTGTGTTGAAAAATAAAGTTTTATACTATTACTTTTGATAGCAAATTTTAAAGCCGTTGGAAGTAAGCAGCACTTGCGTATAAATATTACAAAGGCACCTTAACGTCAATTCTCGATGTAAGATTTTCATCGTTGTTTGTGAATTAATTAATATTTCATTCACAATTTTCAGGTCGGACTGCAAATCCAGAAGACATCGAAGGAATCAAAGAAGCCATTAGCATCCTAGAGAACCAAGACAATATGAGGGCTCAATCGCAAAACCAACCTTTATCAAACGATGGCATTCAAATTATTACTCCTCAACCAATATCCAATACCGATAGTAATATTTATAGATTAAGTACCTCTACTGACCCATCACCTGTATATAGAGTCAATAGAAATTATAGGAATTCAACTAAAACCAATAACAATTATCAAAATTTGAAAAATTCTGAATCTCAGGACTTGCAATCAGATAACTCTGAAATCAAATTAGTAACTGTAAATGCGGGTCTTAACTTTAATGGACAATCTGCAGAAAAAGTTTCCAATAACACTTCATTTGAAAGTTCTTCTTCTAGAGAACGTCAGCATAGAAGAAGACAAACTTTAAAAAATAACAAATCTACTGTTATTACAACTACTACGCAGCCTAAAGTTGCAAGTACTATAACTAGTACTACTACTACAACTCCTAAGCCTACAACTTTAACACTTAAGCAGACAACTACAACTCCTAAACCTACAACCACTACTCCTAGCATAGAAATAATTAAGCAAGAAATACGAGAATATGTGGAAACTCAACCCTTGGAACATATTAAAGAAGTGAAACTATCAGACCAAATAGATTTAGAACCTACAGTTTTAAAAGAAACTGATTATTTGCAACCAGTCAGACGATTTTATAGGTCTAGCGCAGAACATAATAGTAAGGAAATCAAAGAAATGGCTTTGGTAAATAATGAAAAAGTTCAGATCATTAGACCTACATCTCAGGCTAGACTGGTTGGAGAATTTCAAACACCTACAGCTACAATAGCAAAGTTAGATGAAGCAGTTTTAGGTAGATCTTTTAGCGGTAGATTTAAAAAAGATACATCAAAATTTGCAATAGTCACACCAGAACTAAGTCGACCAAATAGAGTTAAAACTTAGCAAATTCTTAGTCATTAATTTAATATAAGTGTCATAAACCTCTTGTTAATTTATTTATTATTTCCTGAGACTTAAGTGTTCTGAGGCCAATCATTGAGTTCTGTTCGTTTATTATTGCTCAATTTTGTAAGTAGAAAAGTTAGAGAATCAGTCAAGTGATATTACGGTGTATGTTTTAGACGTGTAGAATAAATTTTTATTTTCCTACTGAAGCATTTTCATTTATATCACTTTGGTAATAAATTACGAATGGAAACAAGTATCAGATCTGAAAAAAGATTTAAAAATATTTAATACTACATTCAAAACTTTACAAAACACACAGTACACTTTCAAAAATAATGACGCGGTCACATCAAATTTCACTTCTTTCCCTTTTTTAAACAACACAGTATTTTTTCACAAATTAGAGGCCCACATGCTATGAGGCCAGCAGCAACAAACGCTGTACAACAAGTCATACAAATCATCTTGATACTTAATTTTCTCCAACCAGAGAAAAATACCACCCGAGCTATAAAGCTCAGAATGGCATGCCACACTCAGGACACACTGGATCAGGTGGGCATTTACATTTTTTGTTGCATAGCAGTTTTGTACACACAGGAACGCAGAGCAGTAGACCAGTTGCGCCGATCACCGTCAATATCGAAATGCAAACCATCAAGAGTCCCGTCAAAGGACACCGCTAGTATCTGAAACAAAACGACCACATTGTAAGTCAGGTTGCAAGAATTATTTTCATGTTGACTTGTAGGGTTACCCTCAGTTGTAGTGTTCTGGAGATCAGACGGGAGTGTTCTCCAGTCAAAATAAACCTGCTTGGTAAAGGTGCACAGATTCAGCGGCTAAACAAGGAAGGTGATCCAAAAAAACGCAAGCTTGATGTAGTAGAAGCCAATCTGAGAGACAATGATCTTTATATCAGTAAACTTAAGATATATAATTCAGGCACATCTAATTGCTTGGGCTTAGTTTCCTTGATATTCCCTAATGGTTGTTTTAGTTTAGTGGCTAGACAACATGTATTAATTTTTGCTTTTTGGCCCAAAGTAAGGCATTTCATCTGGACGAAGATCACAAAACGACAATAACCATCTAGAGAAGTTGTCTATGGCCTTGTCATTCGAGATTTAAGGAAATATTTATTTATTTTGGCTCTAACTAGGGCTCTGATACGGCTCTTGATGATGGAAATAATCTTGTATCTAGTTTTTCACAACAAACAGTGTCATTTTATAGTTTCATTAATTTTCTTGCTTACCTTGCAATTTCATTAGATTTTGTCACAAATAAAAAGACAACCCAGAAATCAAAATGACTCTTGCACAATTCCACAGTAATTTAAACGGCATATTGTTCAAAAAACTTAATAAAACATATTTTTTGCTTGAAAAGTTCTTTTACTCATGACAATTTATCAAATTGACGTTTTGTTTTGATGATATTCTAAAATTGAATTACTTTTTCAGTTGCAACTTCGTTTTCACAAGTTAAGCAAAAAGTTTCTAGTGCTATAAATAAATACTCTTTGAAATTAAATACTTGTACAATGCTCTAGAATCAAGAAAATTAAACCAAGTTGAGAAATCAAACAAACATCTCATATTGAAATTATAAAAAAATCAATATTCATTAAAATTGTTGATTAAGGTACACAGCCTAAATACGAGGAAGTTGTAACAGTTAAGGTACATCATATAACAAGTAATATTTATCATTACTTGGTTTTAATACCTGTTTCAACGACTGTTGTAAAATGAATGCAGAGTTCGATGGTAGTAGGCACATACTCAATAATATTATGCAGTTCTATATAATATTTAGATATCTTTGACAGTATGAGATTTATCGACAAGTTCTGATCTAGGTTCCAAAATTTATAGACTGTTAAAGTATTTTATTAATTACTGATTAGCCAGCTGTAGGTCAATGGGATGCTGACTTTGTTATGGTACACTATATAAACATATTTTTTGTCATATGCACTAAATACTAAATAACCAAGTGGCATTAAACCATTGCAAGATGAAAAAGAACACATTTTTCAAATTTTTAGAACCAAACTATCAATATCCTCAAAAGATCAATATTCCGATAAATGGAGTAAATTAAACACATTATTTTAGAGTGATAGCCGTTTACTTTTTTAACTTTGCAAGTAAACAATAATTAACAACAGTCATCAAGGAATAATATTAATAATAACAACCAATAAAAGTAAATAAACATTATCAAGGAATAATATGAATATATGTAATTCAAAAAATCATGAAAATGCAAAAACCAAAGTTAAACTTATAATTTGATAAAACATTTAAATTAACAGTTACTATTCTTTACTAGATTTTTTCTTGCTTTTATCCTTACATTTGCTCCCCGATTTTGAACTTTCTCTGTCATCATTTGTATCGCTGAAGGAGCACACACAGTGTGGTTTACATTCATCAGCACAAGCCTCTTCAGCTAGTCTTTTGGCTTCAGCTTCCCTCCTTTTTTTCTGCTTCTTCTTTTCCTTCAAGATTGCTTTCTCCTTGACAATTTCAACGTATTTACACATGAGCATGGGACCACAAGCAGCACATAGTATCGTTAGAATAAATGGGTATAGAGATAGACAAACAAGCATCTTTTATTTCTTGCTGGTGATACAGCTGATAACTTTGCAAATTTGTGCTTGCTTGCAGATCACTGGAACGCAGGCTAAAAGAGAAGCGGCGCCAATCAAAGCACACATAGACATACAAATCATTTTAACCACTTAATACTGAGTTGGTGGTTTTTTCTTCCAGTACTCCAATTTCCTCATCTATCGGACCCGTCGACTGACGATATTCAAATAGGTCTCCCTGAAAAATATTCAAGAGTTTAGGTTCTACTTAAGAAGTCATCGTCGAATTACTCTATAGCTATCTCACAGACACAAATCACACCTTAAATACAGAGAGCTGAAGACCTCAAATGTCAGGTAATTTTATCGTCATTGAAACTCAGAATAATATTTACCTGAGGTGCCGTTTTGCCAAAATTGTCGAACTGGCTGGCTGCACTTGGAATGGTTTTAGGAGTTATGGGGGGAGGGAGGTAAGGCTGCGACTTAGTATCTAGACTTTCGAATTTGGGAAAGTGGGTGGATGTTTTTTTACAATTGATCAGAATATTTAGACCTCTGATCTCATTAATATCATTGTTATTAAGCTAGTTCTGTTTAAAAAATCCTTCAACTCAGCAGCAAGCCAGTAGATAAAAAAAAGAACCAGCTTAATTACACCAAGGCTAAAAACAAAATTGGTAAGATCAAAGTCTAATTATATTGGTCATCTTTAAAAAATATATATATAAGGATTTCCGAGGGAAGGGAGTGATACTGAAGGAACCCCCTTCCCTACCTCTCCCCACTCCTTGCACCCTGTCCCCCAAAGTCAGCAGTCTGGACGCTAACACGCAGCCTTTTACCGTCTTCCCCCATAGCACTTGAATCCACTAGGCACGACCTGTCGGTTCAACAATTTTGGCAAAAGGGTGCCTCGGGTAAGTATTATCCTGAGTTTCATTGAGGATAAAATTACCTGAAATTTTAGGTCGTTAGCTCTGTATATAACACTTTTATTTCGAATTCATTTATTAAGTAGTCAGTCATTAAGGCTTGGGTTCAGTTACTTTAACTTTTAAGAGTCTGTATAGTAAGCATATTTAGCGATCACCTATAATATTTAGCTCTCTTTGGGTTTTTTGCAAATCACATCGATCAAAAAAACCAGAGTATCTTTTGTTACATCAAGATCTAATGGCAATCAACCTAAATATCTGTCAATCAAATCAGCCTGAATCAAAGGTGGGCTTACCAAAGAAACGAATATCTGCCAATCTACACGAAGACCCCTAATTCACCTACATACAATACTTCATCGGTATTGTTAAGATAACATGTAGCACACTTTAAAACACACATAATTTCAGGATATTCTTGGGTTTCCTGAAAACATGATCAACAAAAAATTTACATATGTCACGTCATGTCATAGCCAAGACTGACAAGTTTTGAAAAAATTATGTTCTATACCACCAGCATTCACCACCTCTTTACAGTGTAAAGGTCTTGGCTATGATCCTACATAATACTTTTTGGTACATAGGTACCTCTACATTTCTACAATTTTTATTCAACCTGAATATCCAAACTAAGCTCACCTGCTCGTTGGTTTAACCTGCGATTAGCAACAACGACTGACTATCGGGGATATAGCCTCCAATACAGCAAGCACAAAAAAGGAGTCTATTTGAGTGACATGAACTGAGACACAACCACTAATTGTACTTAAAACTATTTGTTTTGAATACACCTTTACCAATGATTTTATATAACACATCATCGACTCTTACATACTCCGGGCTTCGAGTAAAGAGACGCTTGTAATGTTACACTCGGTTTTAATGTTACCTGAAGGATTTTAGTTAGGTATATACAATACAAAGTATTTACGGAGGTCATAGACAAATATGCTGGTGCACTGACCTCTATGATGTGATGTGGTAATAAAATACATCATGGAGGTCAGTGTGCTGGTGGCTAAGGTGCTAAGGCTACAGCTCGGCATAAAATAATTTGAAAAAACCGGCCAAGTGCGAGTCAGACTCGCGTATCTAGGGTTCCGTATTGTGGATTATAAATTTAATATTGTAATTTTTCGTGAATTTCTGTAATATTTACGTAAACACATATTACCATGATATTTTTCATGTTTTTGTCCACCAGTTTTTGAGATAAGGGACACACACGGATTTTTTATGGTTTTTCAAGGATTTCTCGAAATACATGCAATTAAATTTAGCCAAACTATATATTTTTACAATCAAATATTTAATACCTACAATTTGTTATCCATATTGTATTTTTGCAAAATATTTTTTTCATCATTTTACATATTTTTTTATATTTCTCATATATTTTTTTTAATCTTTTTAATTTTTTTAAAATAGTTTTCCTGTAATTGGCCACTATCTTTATCTATAATGGACATTTTTTTCATATTTTTCGGTCTACCAGTTTCGGAGATAAGGGTGGGATATACATATTTGTGTGGTTTTTCAAAGATTTCTTGAAACCAGTGCCAGTAAATATAGTTAAAGTGTATATTTTTCCAATCTACTTTTTGATATCTACAATTAGATACCAATTTTATTTTCTTAAGATTATATTTTTTATTTTTTCACTTTTGTTTTGGAAATATTTTGAACAACTTCAAATTTTTCATATTTTTTTTTACACTGTGATATGTGAGCAAATTAATGCTATTTTTGTGCCAAATTACATGTCTTTATCTTTAACGGTGCTAAGGTTATGACGCTGTGACATACGGACCGTACGGATGGACCACGGAGTCTCAAGTCTCACCATGAGGGTTCCTTTTATAGCTTTTAGGTACTATGGAATCCTAAAAGGGCACTATACCACATATGAAGGGTACAGAAGCAAAATATGTACAACCCGGTCACATTATCTCGAGACCTGGCGTCGATGACGTCACGTCGCGTCGGCGCTCAGATATAGACGCGCCGTGGCGAGCGCGGGGAGGTGAAAGGAGAACGGGCGGGTGGTTCGGCATTCCAGCGAGGTCTCGAGATAATGTGACCGGGTTGTAATGTCACAGAAACAAAACTTTTCAGAATTAGCATTTTAGTTTGACAGATGGCCATTCCTTTTAAGGGGTATTAGATAATCCTCATTTGTGGAGGACTCCCACAGTTCATACACGTTTTGTATATTGCAGATGAAAACACGCAGGAAAATCTTAAAAAAAAGGAAAAGTTTTGCCATATTTTACTTGATTTTGGATTTTATGTGACATGTTTTGCCACTATACAGTGTGTCCCTCCTAAAAGTGCACATCTGAAAAGGGGTGAAACTAGACCTTATTTTATCGACAAAAAAATGTTTTTTTTTTTTTAGAAAATCTTTGTTTTGTAAATTTACGTTTTAAAATTTTTTTTGCCTACCGTGGAGACTATGTATAAAATATGTCATAACTTTTGATCTACCGCGAGTAATGCAATGAAATAAAACTGTTATAATCCTTAAAATATAGACGTCCTATTCCAAATCAAAAACAAAACATAATCAACTACCATTACCATAAAAATAATATCCTAAAAGATTATTTCTTTAATTTTTCCGTCTTTTTTTTCAATAATAGTCAATTTTTTCAAAATAATGTCCCCGTTTTACTATACTTTTATTCCTATTTATCATTGCCTATTCCATTATCTTTCTAACAAAAAAAAATACAACATTCTATCATAAATACAATATTTTCTACGAGCGGTTAACCAAAGGCACTGCGGTCGCGTCCCATACAAAGATACCTAGGTGGATAATTTTTTCAAGATAAAAAAAAGAAAAAAAAAAAAACTTTGTTTTTGTCGATATATTTAGATCTAGTTTCACCCACTTTCGGATGTGCACTTTTACGAGGGACACACTGTATACCCTTCATATAGATGTGGTTCATTCAGCACTTGTAACATAGTGTTTAATCACGCGGTATTTAATCGCGCGACGCAACTTAGTTTAATCACAAGTGCGAGGAGCGTAACACGATGTTTTTGCGATTAAATAGTACGTCACGCTCCTTTCACTTGTGATTCAATTAGTGGCGTTGCGTGCGATTAAACACTATGCTACAGGCTCTGGTCCATCGAACAGCTAGTTTATGTCCTGGGGATCTAAAAAGGTGGACTTGGGTGAGTCATGAAATGATTTAAAAGTAGGATAGAGTCAGAGTTTCTTAATGCGTGCAAAAGAGACGGCATTACAACAGAATCATAATATGATTCATCCAAAGCGGCCTTTTTAGAGGACCTGGTCACCTCACTGATATGATATGATACCTATGGTCACACTATACACCTAAATAATCATTTGTAAATTAAATAATATGTTTAACAATATAAAAACTGAATATTCTTTGACAATTAATGTTTTACATGCGAATTTCCGATATACTTCCCAAATTAATGATAGGGAAGAAATCATAATCAAACTTGTGGGAAAACATATTTTCTACAGCTTTGACCATTATCATTATCCATAACACGTAAACGAAACGAGATAATTTGGAAAAAGTAAACTATCAAACTATATTTATTTTTAGGATTTAGTATTTTTGGGATAGAATATATAATAATAATAATAATAAGCCTCTCAAAATCCAACCTTACATCCGAGCCGAACAACAGGCCACGTGAGAGGCGGGCAACGTGTACAAAACTTACACGGCTAACCAGGCAATGCCATAACGCAGGGCAGCTTGAGACGAGCTGTTGGGCAGTAGCGACATCATCACAAAATTCAAAAATTCAAAATTCAAAAAGTTTATTTTGCAAAGTAGGTATATATAATACACGTTTCACAAGTCAAATTTTAATCTTATAAAAATATATGTAATAAAATAATAAATGTACATGAACTACTTAGATTAAATGTTTATTTAATTTATGTAGCAATATATATACGATTAAAATTATAGGTAAAATATTATTATACAAGGTGAAATCCAATCAACGAACCCATACCGGAGACCCGGCCAGGGACCAGGAACAGGTTCAATGATCACCAACCGAGCCCCCAGCACGAATCCAGGCGGCCGACCAAATCCCATCCTATATACTACATAGTAATAGGTTACATATATAAATACATGCCTACCTCCGCCCATTCGATTAGTCTTGCTAAGAAGAACGGGCAAGAAACTTAGCAAGATCATGTCTTTTTTTTTAACATAAACTTATACTATACATCAAATTACTTATATCTACTTTAACCAAGGGATAAGAAAATACAAGACAGCAGGAATTCAGGTTAATGAAAAAAGAAAAACATATATATCTTTGCCTACCTGTCTCATATAGTCTATTTCCTTTTACAGTCTGTAATTAATTAATGTTAACTCTTAAGAGGAATCAAAAGTTAGGAAATTATATTAATTAATTAAATTATTATCTACTATCATCAAAATCAGTATCACTATAACACCATGCTTCACCATCATCCAAATATTCATTTATTTTATAATATGCCTTTTTCAGTAGGCCCTGCTTAATATACTGTTTAAACTTATTCTCTGACAACTTCACTATTCACTGTTCCTCATCTTCGGCTTGCCTTTGTTGGCCAGCCGTAGTTAACAATGATCAATGAAGGGACAGATCCCTCACCTCTGGCTTGCCGTTATTATTCATCACATTATAGCCTACAAATACAAATTTATCCCTGAAAAAGTAGCATATTATGAGTATCGACCATGTATTATTTTAGAAGATAGAAACTACAAAGTTTACTGGGACAGAACAATGATAACTGACAAGATCATTCACTGTAATAGACTAGATATTAGACAAGAACAAGTAAAGTGTCGACCTCATTAACACTGCCATCCCAAACACACGTAACTAAAAGTCGCTAAATACACGGACTTGTCCATAGAAATAAAGAGTCAATGGCATGTCAACACAATCAGAACTTTACCCATCATAATTTCGTCAACAGGTGTCATCCCCAAAATATTGCATACTAGCCTTAATATATTGGACACTCAGAACATTTAAATTGGACATCTATTCGTCATTTTTCATCCTTCTATAAAAAGCTATAATATTAAATACTTGCAGGATTGTCCGTAAATTCCTAGGACACGAATAATTGTACACATGCACTTTGCTTTGGCCCATGCTACTTTACCACCTCTAGAAACATCTAACAGAAAAAAAAACAACATAATAATAATAATAGAATTGGCCTAAAATAAAAAAAATAAGACTAACAGCTTTCGAGAAGGCCGTAGAAGAGGTGTCTGAGGTGGACTGGAAAAAGTGTCTCAAAAATTGATTTAGACGCATGAAACTTGGTATAGATGCTGGTGGAGAGTTCTTTGAAAATATTTAATAATAAAACTATACACCATAAAACATAATTTTTCATCCACCCATCCATCCATCAGCCTAGTTCGTCCACTGCTGGACATAAGCCTTTCCAGGACTTTGCCACTCCCGGCGGTCATCCTGGAAGAATTGCTCATACTCACACACGCTGAGCAGGCGGGTTGGTGAGCGAGGTGCCGGAACCCTCGCACCAGTGACGCTGTTGCCCGTCACCAGTCTGTTCCATATAAGGCCCGGCTATTACGGATGGATATACTGACATCCATCGGTCCCAGGCTCGGTGGGCCTCCTGGTTTTTTGCCTGTAAGCTGTCCTCTTACTCTCCCCCGAATTACTTCGAGGGGGTCTCCAAGTAAGATGGTGGTACCTCCACAGTCGAGCCCGGCATCAGCTCTACCACCTGCTAAATTTATTTTTACTTTACAAAATTTTCCGAGTATGCCACGTAAGACTAGTGATACATACTACCGGATAAAGACTCGTAAACCTCCTAGATGCATACCGGGCTATACATCTGTTTACACAGAAATAAACACAAATCTAGCATTTATCTATATAGGGTTAGTAGTGCTGGGTGCAAACTGCTTACAAATAACGCTCTCAAATGATTTGGTATTGCTAGTTAAGTATAGGTTTTCATCATGTTATAATATAGATGTACTTTTAAACCCACTAGACTCTGCTCTAAAAACCATTAGCCGAAGTATAAACGAAATATTGCAATATTATAATTTATCATCAGGCATGTGTGGCCCATCGATAAATACCTTACAAATAAATATATACGGTAAATTCAGTTAGTATCTAAATCTTCACTTTACAATGTCCTGTGTCCGAGGAAGCGACGGCCAAAAGTTTTCCTCCATGACGGCAATTGGCAGTCCGTTACTCGCACCACGAACGCCGAAAAGTTATTAATAGGCTATATTAATATTGACATTCTCAAAAATGGGATGACCAAGCGCATGAATACCTTGATTTACTAGCATGTAAACTGAATAACACCCATGAAATCTTGTATTGACCACAGTATGTTTCGATCTAGGAATAGAAAAACTAATATTTAGCAATAAAAATTCACTTCGATAGTTGTATGTACCTGCCTCCCTCTGTTTGTGTCTTATGTTGTATACGTATTTTGTAACTTTGCTTCTAAATTAAGTGTATTTATTTGTTAAATATACTCTAGCAACTTTTTTTATTACCCGTCCAGCACAATAAGTCTAATGGCAAAGACTTTATTTGCTTTTCATAGAGGCGATTATATGTTGGCTCTTTGGCCTCTTTTTCTTGACGCGTAATACTAGTGATCACGCAGCGAAACAACAAATTGGTGTGTTTATAGCTAATACTGAAATATTTTGTAGAGAAAAAAATATTGAATTTAGGTGATATACTCGTACCTTCATATTTCTATTACCTATTTTATGAAAAAAAATCAAGTTGATCTCTTAACCGCGTTCTTGAAGCGAACGTTTGAAAACCAAAAAAAAAAGAGGGTGCAAAACATTTTTTTTTGACAAAAGTATAAATTTTAGTACATTGTTTATACGTAAGATCCCTAGAGAAAAAAATAATAAACCAAATATATTTTTTTCAATACAAGGAGAGTCCAAATTTCTTCAAACAAATCCTAGATAGCCTGGAGTTGGTCATGCTCTAGGCTCAGGTACAGTCTTAACTTCAGGAACCTTCAGGTCTATTCTTTACTTTTGTTAAATGTATTAAGATTTCTGTGTGACTGTTTGTGTTCCCAATAAAAAAAAAAAAAAAAAAATTATCATGCCCTACTAGCTACTGACATAATTGACCATTTAATGATAATAAGTAGTATACCAAAGAAATTTTAGGTCACAACCAATACGATGTGAGGTTAACCGTTTATTACCGTGCATTTAAAGGCATAAGTAAAGAGTCTTGGAACGAAGACGCTGGACGAAGAACTGGACGCTTTTCACAACATAATAAATAAACACACAAATAATAATGCAACATTTAGAACAATTCCACATAGAAAAATTAAACTAAAACCACGGATAATATAAGCGACAAATTACTGACATTTATACAAAAACGGAATAAATTATTGAAATTTTGAAAATAAATCCTTGTAATACTAAAATAAAAGGCAATTATAAAGGATGTTTTTTTAGGGGTTGGTTTTCTAAATTTAAATAACAATCAATGTAAATGGCCATAATGTTGGCTTTATTTAAAACACATTGTTATCCCATTATTGCTTAAATATGATTTCTGGCATATGGGTGCCATGGTTGGTTTGAGTGAAGCTCAAACTGGAAGTTAAATTTTCGACTACTTTGAGCAACTGGGGCCGTACATCGGCAATAACGCGGCGGATGTTGGCTTCCAGGTGGTCCAACGTCTGTGGTTTATCAAGGTGGACTTGTGATTTCACAAATCCCCAAAAAAAAAATCCATAGGCGTGAGATCACACGACCGTGGAGGCCAGTTGCTCGAATGGACGATTATGTCGGCCGTAAAATGGACGTAGCGCACGTTAAGTTTGGCGAGCTGAATGATGATTTTCATGATAAATTTGCACAACCTGCAAGCAAGTTGGTAAAATGGCAAAACTTACTGACCACAAATCAACTGTCCACATTCAAATTGACAGTCACTAGAAAAAGTATTGACAATTTAAAAACCAAAGCTCTAAATAAAACGCCCAATATTATATAGCTATGGAAGGTTTAAGCGAAAATAAAGCAAAAATAGAAGCAAAGTGTTGACAACCCTAAAAAAATTTGGAATTTTATAAATGAAGTAAATTGCATTAAAAATAACGAAAGTAGATAGCAATATAATAAACATTTTGTCTAACGAGAAAATACACACTATTTGAGGAGCCCAGAAAGGTGAGTTAGGCTTTTAACCAATTTTTCTATTCTGCCGGTTCTAATCTTGTTAAATGCCATTTGAGCAATTAAACATCGCCGAGTATTTAAGCAATCATGTAAATCGGGAAGAAACTTATTTTATTCATTTTTTTTTTCATAAGTATTATCTAGCAACATCTAACTACGTGTCTATACAGCCCAAAAAGCAAAATATAATGAAACAACATCGTAATGGCTGTTAGGATATCTTGAACATTATTTCGTTTTTACGCAAAGCTTAGCAAGTGGTATAATTTTCATCTACACTGGAAATAAAAAAAAAAAAAAAAAATACAGACGTCGTTCACGTAAAAAAGACAAAGTTAATACACTTTTCTATAAATAAACAGTTACCGTTTCATGGCAAACAGTTTTTACCTGAAATCTCGCCATCTTGCACCTCTTGATGAGAAATAGGTCGGAGTGCGGTGTGGAGGGGAACATAATATAAAGATTTGTGCAAAGTTTCATTGAATCAAAGCCATCAGGAAGTTACAAACACCTAAAGGTAGGCCTTATATGGCAGCTGAGCGGGATGGCCCACCTGACTTTAAATACGGTATGTTTCCGACTAAACTAAAAACTGCTCTAGTCGACCTAGTCATCCCTGTTTTAAATAAAATAAACTTTTAACAAAAAAATAGTAACCGACTTCAATAGTAACAGCAGTCATTCACTAAAAAGTTAACAATAATTCTATAAAGACCAATGGTACCGAAGCAACACTTTTGCCGACTTCTTTCTTCCTGAAACGTTAAGTTATCTAGAAGTCGGCGTTCTTATATTGGTTTTTATGTTGCTATATCGAAGGAAATACGCCGATCGTCAGAATCAGAATTCATAGCTGCACCACCGAAAATAATTGTAAAAAACTTCAAGGAGTCAGCAGCGCGACTTATCTCGGTGTCGTAATAAATTCAAATTCAAATTCAAATTTATTTGCACCATAATGTTTGAAAGGTCTTAAATAACATTTATAGTATCAATTATGGACCCTGTCGGGCACAGCAAAGTAACTTAAAGCTAGTAACATGAATCTTATATTTAAGTAAGTATCATAAAAAAGGCTTTATTGTGCTTAAAATCTAGGTAAATACAATTTCTTTTATATCTATAAATCTTAATATTCTAGTTATTTAAGTATTCTTCAATCGTGTAGGGACATTTTTGTATTAAATATGTTTTTAGTTTGTTATTATAAGTTGTAATTTTTGGTTCATTTTTTATATAATTTGGTAGTTTGTTAAATAGTCTTATTGCCATATAATATGGGCTACGGTTAAGCATTTGAATTCTAGATTGCGGTAAATTTAATCTTTCCTTATGACGTGTATTGATATTATGGGTATCTTTTACTTGGGGAAATATTTGACGATTTTTAAACACAAATAGACAGGTATCGTGTATATATATTGCAGGAAGTGTCATAAGTTTATATTTTATGAAATATGGCTTACAACTTTGTGTATTGTTGATTTGTGCAAGTATTCGGACACATTTTTTCTGGGTAATGAATAGGTCGTTTGCGTTCACACTGTTACCCCAAATCATTACTCCATATCGTAGCCAGGAATATGCGTAAGCGTAATAGGCTGATAATGCAGTTTCTGTATTTGTACTATGTTTTAGTTCGAATAAGGCATATGTAAATTTCGATAGTTTTGCTTTAATGTGTTTGATATGGTTTTTCCAATTTAGGTTAGTATCGATTTGCATACCTAGTAGGTTGAAATTGCTTACTTGTTCTATTTTGTGATTTTTAAATTGTACGTTGATATTGAATGGTTGTTTGTTGTACGGTCTGAATTCTATTATTTTAGTTTTCTTAAAATTTATTTCTAAGTTATGATCCTGAAGCCAGCTTGCCACTCGTATCAGCCATTACATCAGCTGGGTCTGATTCTTTGTCCAACTGTAGCAATACCGAGACATCATCCGCGAATAGTATTGACTGAGTTATGTCTCTGTTCAGTACTTTTGGCAGGTCATTTATATATATAAGAAAGAGAACACATCCTAGTACACTTCCTTGTGGTATCGAATTTTTTTGTTGTTTTTCGCTAGATCGTACGATTTCTGTCATATTTGTTTTATTGTTTAGATGTTCTATTTGTACTAGTATTTCTATTTTATTAGTAGTTCTATTTGTAATAGACGAGCATCTGCAATGGGAGGAGCATATGTGTTAACTGGCTTCCAAAATCAGACAAATTAGTTATTTATATTGCGACCTTAGAAATATACTGTCAAAGCATCTTCTGTTCAATTTGTAATATGCACTATCCCAGTCATTGCTTCTTTACGGTATTGTGGCACGAGGTTTATGTGGCTCTAATATTGTGGCGTGGGGTTTATGTGGCTCTTATATTGTGGCGTGGGGTTTATGTGGCTCTAATATTGTGGCGCGGAGTTTATGTGGCTCTAATATTGTGGCACGGGGTTTATGTGGCTCTAATATTGTGGCGAGGAGTTTATGTGGCTCTAATATTGTGGCGTGGGGTTTATGTGGCTCTAATATTGTGGCGCGGAGTTTATGTGGCTCTAATATTGTGGCGCGAGGTTTATGTGGCACTAATATTGTGGCGCGGGGTTTATGTGGCTCTAATTTTGTGGCGCGGGGTTTATGTGGCTCTAATATTGTGGCGTGGGGTTTATGTGGCTCTAATATTGTGGCACGGGGTTTATGTGGCTCTACTATTGTGGCACGGGGTTATGTGGCTCTAATATTGTGGCGCGAGGTTTATGTGGCTCTAATATTTTTAAGAAATTTTAAATAGCACAAAAATTTTATTAAAAATTCATTCTAAGAAAACCACGAAGATTTTCTACAGTAGAATTGTTTCGACTTTGTGAAATTTTAACTCTTCACAAGATATTTATATGGCAAGTATTGATTTATATGTCCAGAATTAATAACTATTTGTATTGTGTTTTCTTTTACAGTAGCTTCCCCATACACATCAGCTGTTTCTGCAGCGTTTTGGTGCCGCGGTGGAACTCGTATTTATAAATATTGCAATATTTTAATTTTTCCATGTTGTGAATAGACCGATGTCAAAAAAAAAATCAAATGGCATGAAAACAAACAAATCAATAAATTCGAAACACAAATACACAAGCGTAAATTTGAAATAAATTTAGATTTGGAATTCCTAGCCAAACGCCACTTGAGATCAAAGTGGCCAGTTTGAAAAAACGACGAATTCATATGCAAGGACCTAATATAAGTTAACATCAGTCAAACCTGGCTTCTATGCCTGTATACTTTGTTTTGCATGTACTTAGCCGTTAAATATTTCAGTAAGTAAATAAATAACACAAATTTTATTTTATTAACTATAACTTAACACTAAGCACTATTAACTAAGCACTCGCCCAGATGAAGGCAGTCTGAATCTGCTGAAACTGGTTGGCTATCCCGATCAATAATACTTATTGAGGTGAACCGTTTTGCAATAATCATGTTTTATCCTCAAGTTTTATTCAGTTCGATAAAATGACAGATGTGTCAAAACTTCATGGAGGTGGTAAAAATATCACATACCTATATCAAAAGTAGTAGATATGTCAAAAGTGACAAGTATATAAAATGTGACAGATATGACAAAAATTTAAAATGTGACCGGTATGTAAAAAGTGACAAATGTGTCAAAAGTGACAGAAATATTAAAAGTGTCAGGTTTGTCGAAAGTGACTTAGTTATCAGCGTTGGAAGTTAAAGTTGGAAGACTTCCCTATTTCAGCTTATGCGGCGAGGAAATATTTATTTATTTAATAAATATGTGGTTTCAAAGGGATAGATGTGTCAAAAGTAGCAGTGGAGTCAAAAGTGACAGAACGTGATATATGTTGAGGGATATCAAAAGTGTCAGATGTCTCAAAAGTGAAAGATATCATAAATTGACAGATATAAAAAATAATTATTTCCAAAGTGACAAATGTTAAAATACGTCACAAATTACATCTTATTATAATACTTGTGGTCTTTCATTACTTTATAACACAAATACACGGTAGCCGTAGTATGATCCAGTCGCGCGCGACTGGCAAATGACGAGGGGGCGCCTTGACGTTTGTATTGACTCGCAACTGCGAGCATAAGATCATTGTGTGACTCGGTAAATGGAGAACTACATTAGTTTCACATTCCGGAAAAAAAGAAAGAACAAAATGACTTCCTATATTAACAGATTTCAATCACGAATATAAAGATTGTGATTATTTTAATATACAAGTGATGACTCTCTCTAATGACAGTTGAGAGTAACTTTACCTGACACGGATATGGATTTTTTTTTTCATAGTTTTTCCATACCCTTCTCAGGTAAAGTTACTTTCCGCTCTTTATAACATGAGACCTAGTCAGTAGGTCAATATATCCTGCACTATGAGGGATCAAGTTATAAAAATTGCATGTGAAGGAAGTTGTTGAACAACTTCATTTTAGGAAATTATTCTCACGTATAAGAAACAACATAAAAATATTGTTCAAAGTCAAGTTGTTTTTAGACTAAAATTAAGTCAAATTGGTTATTTTTTTGAAACCACTGGTATTTGTATGGTTCCTGAACTAAAATACAAGGAAAATATTGCTTAGAAAAACTGTTTGTGGATTTCTTTTTCCATCCATCGCGTCCTTGTGAAAAGCATTATTTTCTTCTATTTTGCGTTATCCGGAGACCCAGCGACGTTGCAATGCAATGCACACTGATATAAACGTTATTTCATTATAGTTTCTTTAAGTATTTGTACCGACACAGGTTGACTCAAGGTTCTTGGGTGCTACCTGCCTCTTAAACGAAGTCTCATCTCGCATTTATAACTGCGTGTACATCATGTTCGTTTGTCGCAAAAAGCGTCAGAGTTATATTGCTTACTTTGACAGATATGCGTGAAAAAAAGCGTGACAAAACGAAGTCGTATGCTACGGCTGCAGGTCAAGCTTTTTCAAACCTACAAATTTTACGTGATCCCAGGATGACTACAAAAATGCGTTAAACACGTTGTACACGTAAACGGAACGATGTACACTTGCTTGAGACACGTTTTTAGGGTTTCGTAGTACAAAAGAAAGATACAAAAGAAATCTTTATGGTGAGAAGCCCTTGTCCGTCCGTCTGTCCATCCGTCTGTCCGTCCGTATGTCACAGCCTCATAACTTTAGCACCGTTAAAAATGAGGGCTTGAAATTCGGCACAAAAATAGCCCACATAAAACGGTGTAAAATATATTTCCAATAGAAAAGAGAAAAAAAACATTATCCTAAAAATACAATATGGGTATCAAATTGTAGATATTAAAAAGCTAATTATAAAATATACACCTTAAATTATATTTACTGGCACCGATTTTGAGAAATCTTTGAAAAAAATCCCCTTAACTCCGAAAACCAGTGGACCAAAAAATATGGAAAATGTCGATTATAGGATATAACTAGCCAATTACAGGAAAACTATAGTGGATAAAAAAAAGTTGAACACAAATTAGATGAGAAATATTAAAAAAGTAAAATACACATTTAAAAAAAATACTATAAACATTATAATATGATAATAAAATTTCAGGTATTAAAGAGCTGATTGTAAAAATATATAGTTTGGCTATATTTACTTGCATCTATTTCGAGAAATCCTCGAAAAACCACAAAAAGTGTATGTCCCCCCCACCTTATCTCCAAAACTGATGGACCGAAAAATATGAAAAAAATCATGATAACATGTGCTTACGTAAAGATTAAAAGAAAAATATAGCGGTTAAAAAACTCACAAAAGCAAAATTACAAAATAAAATTTTCTTTTCCCAAAACTGTCGAATTACGGAACCCGAAATAAATAAACCCTAGGTACGTGAGTCTGACTCACACTTGACCAGTTTTTCTGTTTTCAAAATAAGGACTCATTAGATGTTTTAGATAATATCATTGTTTGGCATCAAAGGGCTCAACAACCTTTTTTGTAACTCTTAAAACGAAGATCTCTTTTGTCCATCTGCTGAGAAGACAATTTATTTTCTAATTTCGAATCTGCCAGAACTCTGTGTCATTGTCATACACAATTGTTTTATTTGACAAAATCTGAAAGCAAAAAATATTATCCACCATTCTATGAATTTTATCAATTTTATGCGGTTTTTTAGATTATAAATATCCAACAAACTTTGGTATTTGGGTGTATAAAAAGTATTGTGAAAATAGTTAACATAGATGAAAGTGTTGGGCATTTTGCTGCTGACAGCAGTATCGGTGTGGGGGTTTCCGGAGCACAGGTCAGACAAGCAGCCTTTTCAACAACAGCTGTCACAGCTGCCGAACGTCCAGCATAAGAGTAAGCAAGTCAGGGACCTGCAAGGTCGAGACTGCAAGGGCAAATGTGCATCGAATATAGCGCAGAAAGCCGCCGCTGAAGCTAAAGCCGCTCAGGCTGCCCAAAACGCTGCTGGTGCTCAAGCCTCACACATGGTTCGTGTTTTTATAATAATGATCAATTATTTCTACTTTGATATTGTTAACGGTCAAAGTGTCAAATGAACCATGCACAAAATGTGTCAATGTGATATGGAAGCTATGATATTGTGCCATCAGATGGCACTTGAAACATCTCCGATGGCTTATATTATTAATATTATAAAATTATAACATCGTGGCGAAATTTTATTCACCTTAAGCTTTAATTTCTGTCAAGTTTAAAACTCTTTGTTTCTTAGTCACTGCCACAAGGCAAAATGGTCATCATGATCTTAAAATTTTGCAATTGAATTAATTCTTAATCATACCATCTTCAGGTCAAAACGCAGTTAGCTGAGAAAGCGCTACAAGCAGCGAAGGCAGCCGAAGCAGCTTTGGCCGGTAAGCAGGCGGTGGTAGAACAACTACAGCAAGAAGTGAAGGAAGCCCAAGCCGTGGTCGCGGAGAATACGGCAGCGGTGCATCAGCAACAAGGGACCGTTGGCGCTGCGGTCGTGGCAGCTCAACAGGCTACAGCTCTTGTAAGTTTGCAATTGAATTTGTAGATAAACATTCAGTTTAAAGGTATAATAATCATGCAGTTAAAAGTAGGAACATATATGGTCGGTTCAAACAGCGTGGTGAAGCTGAGTTTTATATAGGTAGTATTTTCAAGTCGCTTATGATTTAGATTAATTCTCAGTTAGGTGACTTAGGCAGTTAAAAGAAAAAATCAGTCGAAATCTCTGATGAAGGCATTAATGTAGCTCAATATGTTTTTTATTTATTTAATATTTTCGTTCATTCGTACTCTCTCCTATATCTTCAACAATTTCTACCAGACCCGGAAAGACAAATCAAGTTTTACGAAGTTTTTTCATAGGCCCTGTCTTTAAGGACTAAAATAACGGTTACTGCCACACGTTTGAATGTTTGATACAATTACGTTTGGTGGTAATTGTTGAAGACAGATGCTTTTTCTTTAATACCTGATAACTTCGTAAAACTTGATTTTTTCTTGTCCAAAAGGTCTGCTCCGTAGCAAGCGTTGGAGATTTGAAGAAGAAAATAATTTAGTAACTGTTAAAAACTCATGTGAAATTTTTCAAGATGATATGCTTGACCACTTACTCTGCTTTGGTGGCTGCTACTTTATTAGCCTGTGTACCTGTGATCTTGACTAAATGTGTACCAAGATGGTCGTGCTATTGTCGTGATGGCGGATGCCCAGAAATTGAAGAATGTGACCCATGTCCTCAATATGATTGTGCCCCGCGATGTGGAGTCTGCCCGCAATACGGTCCTTGTATATAATGTGGACGGCAACCATGTTATTGATCGATAACTTTCTCGTCGTTTTAACTGAAAAAATACAGTGTGTCCAGTCGTTCTTTACAGTTTTTTGTTTTTTTTTTTTCGTAACTTAATAAACGTATCATGATTTACTTTTTCGAAAGCTTTCAAGTTATTTCTTTAAATTATCAGCGAAGTTGGATTCTTGATCAATAGGTAACGTTTTTTTTTTGTTTTTTTTTTTTTTTTAATAAATATGTATTCTATTCTTTTGGGATTCTATATCATTAACAATCCCTTCCTGTTTTCACAGTACAAGCTTCTCTGTGAAGCTTCCCATTTGGCTGGTCATCTGCAGAAGCAAGCTGATAAAATTCTGGAAATGACGAAGTGTGGACTTGAGTCGAAGTGTAGAAACTTATCGGAGGCGCGGGCGCGGCTGGCTCATCTTCAGCACAGTCTGCAGTGCGCATGCTCTGATTGTGCTGCCACCAGGTCCTATGCCCGTTGCGCATGTGAGGCAGCTAGGGTTGCCACCAGCAACGCAAGACGAAAAAGAAAAACTTCACATTGTAAAGCTAAGAAAAGAGGATGATCCTGATCCGTTACTTCGTTATAGCTTGAATGTAAGAGAAACGTGACTAGATTCGTAAGATTTTAGTTCGAAACCGACAATATTCACCAATAGTACCTACTGGATGAGACGGTTCTTAAAAAGTATCGACGACACTTAAAAAGATGATCTTTTTCTCCCTTTCTACTATTATCCCCGAATAGCCATAGCATACAAATACAGAGCGGTCAAATATCACCACAGTGAGATTAATTCTAATTAGGTCATCAAACTTTACATCTAGTAGGTCAAAGTATTGTTTATAAAACACCTAATTAACTTTAAAAAATTTATAGATTTCATCTGAAAGTATTTATAGTATGGTACGAACGCCAACATGACAGGCTACCTATTGTCAGTTCTTATTGCGGGGTCACAGCCGTCAAAATCGTTTACAAAAAGGGAGCTTGAAATGCAGGTGACTGTACTGTACATATAGAGTCGTCAGCAGTTCAAGTTCCCTATTTGTAAATGATTTTAGCAGCTATGACACCGTAATAAGGACTAGCCTGATAGGCTGACCTCTGCTAGTTGTCCGACTTGTGATAGTGAATATATTTAACAGCGGTTTCGCAGCTGGATTGTGAAAAACCCGCCTTTTTCTCTTTAATCTAGACAGAACACTTAAATTAAAAATTCACTCAATAGTTGTTCAACAAAACCTTATTACCTATAATATTTTGTAGGTTGCCATCGCAATGGTTCCTGTAAATTAGAAAAAGGCGGGTTTTTCAAAGTCCGGCTGTGAAACCGCTCTTAAGCAATAGTTCTGTTTGTTGTATCGTAGAAGATTCAGAAGTAAAAGCTGAACAAATTAAAACTTGCACATGAAACGATAAAACTTATAAAGAAGTAATCACCAGCCCCTCTATTTATGTATCTTTGGTTGCCAATTGAACTAGGTGCCTATCATCAAAAACACAGATAAAAAACCAGCCAAGTGCAAGTTAGACTCGCGTACCTAGGGTTCCGTATTGTGGATGATAAATTTAATTTTGTCATTTTTTTTCATGAATTTCTCAACTGCTTTATTTTTTCTGTAATCTTTACGTAAACACATATTACTATGATTTTTTTCATATTATTCAGTAAACCAGTTTTGGAGATAAGGGGGGGACAAACATTTTTTTATGGTTTTTCAAATATTTCTCGAAATAGTTAAATATGTTTTTATACTATATATTTTTACAATTAGGTTTTTAATACCTACAATTTGATACCCATATTGTATTTTTATAATTTTTTTATTTTTTTTTATTTTTCATTTGTGCTCAACTTTTTTTTAATCGCTATAGTTTTCTTGTAATTGCCCAGCTATGAACTGTAATCGACATTCCTCAATACCAGTAAATATTTTTATATATAGTAAGTATATATTTTTAGATACAATCAGCTTTTAAATATCTACAATTTGATACCCATATTTGTATTCTTAGGATAATATTTTAAAATTTTTCTCACTTTTGTTTTGGAAATATTTTAAACAATTCCAAGTATTTACAATTTTTTTACATCGTAATTATATACATGGCCAAATTAATGCTATTTTTGTGCCAAATTTTATGTCTTTATTTTTAACGGTACTAAAGTTATGAGGCTGTGACATACGGACGGACGGACGGATAAAGGTTCCTTTTGTACCTTTTAGGTACTACGGAACCCTAAAAACTGAACTTTCAAAATTGCCTTTAGTGGGTATTGAACTATTTACGAGCTGTGTCGTTACTTTGAATGCGAACATTTCCTAAGACAATCGGAATTCGATAGTATATCTATGTTTTTGATGATAGACACCCAGTCTAGTTGGCAATTAAAGATATCACAGGCCCGCTGGTATACCAAGGTCAAACGTGTAAAACTAGGTGGTTGAGGTTAATGGTGTTCCCGCTGAGTGTGTAGGTGAGAGTGAAGTTAAGGAGAAACAAAATAATTTGGACAAGAATCTATAGAACTGACTGCCTGGTATCTAAATATCCAAGACAGCTAGTTAAAGGTACATCCTTACACCATGAAAAATATATTTTGGGCCCTCGATTAGTAAACTTAGATCAAATGTTAAGAGCGGTTTCGCAGCCGGATTGTGAAATACCCGCCTTTTTCTAATTAATCGGAACAGAACACTTAAATTCAAAATTCACTTAATAGTTATTCAAAACACGTTACTGCTTATGTATTGTGTATGTTGTCATCGCAAAGTTTCCATTGGTTTCTGTAAATTAGAATTTTAAATTCTATTCTTTAGAAACCAATGAAAACTTTGCGATGGCAATATAAAATACATAGGTAATAAGTTTTGTTGAATAACTATTGAGTGAGTTTGGAATTTAAGTGTTCTGTTTCGATTAATTAGAAAAGGGTGAGTTTTTCAGACTCCGGCTGCGAAACCGCTCTTAAGTGTTCTGTTTTGTTTTATTACAAAATGGCGGGTTTTCACAATCCGGCTGCAAAAACGCTCTTAACAGCTAAATGTTTTATAATGATTTAAATTAAAGCCTGGGCTAGAAGTTCAAGAAACATTTATACGAGTATGTAAGAAGTGATAAATCATGTGATCCCTCTGTTTTGAGATAAATTAGTAAAAATGTTTTGAAAATACATAGTTAAAATATTTAATCATGTGGACATTTCCGATATTTTACTCCAGTTTTGTAATTTGTTATGTCGTGTTGACTAAGCTTTTGATATAATTTCTAAGCGAATTGTGTAATTGTCTTCTTTATTTTAATAAAATTAATGTAGCTAAATCAGTTTTATTTGAAAATAACACTATAGATTCGTTTTACGGGAACATATTACGCTAAAAGTCCACATCCGAAGGATTTCTGTAATTCAATTATATATACCTCTATATTATGACCTGTGTCTATACCAAGAAGTTTTTACCCAGACTAGAGTGCTAATTAAGCTCTAAAGAAAGCTGCACACTCAAATAAATGACTTTTATGTGTCCCTATCTCATTACTCATGAAGCTTTTTTTTATTCAACACAAACTGTCTTCAACACTAACTGTCTCCAGGCCCGGATGGAGTGCGAAAGGCTAATTTGCGGCCCTTGTCAAAAAAAAAAGAAATATCTTTTTCTTTTCAAACGTTTATTTTAATAATTGAGTGAGCACTTTATACCAAACAATCAAGTTAAAGATAAATTAATTAAAACTATACTCTTTTTTTCTGCAAAATTATTAATTACATCCTCATAATTCAAATTATTTGCTACGTGACTTTCTATGGATAATATCGCCAGTCCAGAAAGGCGTTCCTAACGCATTGTGGCCCGCAAATAATTCTCAATTTCAGCATGCTGAAGCTTGTTTTGCACGATGCTGAGGTAGTGGACAGTGTAGCATATATTTTTCGAGCATAACACATATTTGAGAACGCATTTTGCAAGTCTTTTATTATGTGTATGTCTTCTACAATTGAAGTGCTTGCGATTCCGCAACATTTGGACATTGTAAGGGTCCTTGTTCTTGGAATACCTGAAGTTTAGTCACAAATTCCGTTAAAACCAGGTCTCAATCATACTTGATTACCAAATCTGCAGCTCATTTTTGTAAATCAGATAGATCTATCGTCATCAATGCTGATCCATTTAAAAAAGCAAAATCAGAATTAACCTATTTGCGCTTTGGAGGCTCTTATCAGTTTCGTTTAAAATTCTATCAAGTATGGTATTGATGGATTGAATAGTCCTTCGCAAAGTGTCCTTATTTTGTCATCTGCGAATTCGCCTGGCATGCGTTTTTACTTAGATACTTGCTTTTCTGGCAGGTTGGCATCTATTGACAAATATTCAGCCATAAGAGCTGCTTCGGCAAGCCATTTGTCTAAACCTGTATTGCGAAGCCTTTTCAGTGCGATTTGCAGATCTTCCATTAAGTTAATCAATCGTGCTAGAACGATTAGATTTTTTGAATTTCTTTTTCAACTTGGTTTTTCTCTCTTAAAATTTTATTCCACATCACTAGATATAAAATTAATTTGAAATCCAACAGAGCTTATAAAAGACTGTTTGCTTCGGATTTTGTTTCTCGTGAAAAATCACTTCCCTTTAAGTCTGTCAACAGGTTCTTTTTCAGTGAATTCAGTGCTTTGACTTTTGCTGACCATCTCGTTTGAAAACTTTCTTTAAGGTTACTGTTACTAGTGTGTTCTTTTATTAGTTCCCAACGCATGGTGGTGGCTACAAAGACGTTGTATATTCTTTGAACGACCTCAAAGAAACATTCTACTTCAAGACAACAAGAAGAATCATGAACACCAACAAAATTAGGAGAGAGAGAGCAATGAAATAAACAGCGTTTTTAATAATTTCCATAATTCTAGCCTGCACGCCTTTGTTTACTCCCGCCAAATTTGAACCGATGTCATATGACTGACCCCACTTGTACATAATTTGTCACTTTCTAACTTTGCTAAAATTACGTTAGCCATATACTTGCCAGCTTTTTCATGTAAGTACCTCAATAAAATAAAAGTGCATTTAAAAAAAAAAATATCCGCCATTTTCACAAAATTTCACGTACCTAACTTGACTCATCTGCTCGCTGTGAGAAGAATCTGGTGTGCAGTCAAACATAATATATAATACTTAGCACATTTTATCTTCTCGAGTATTCTTTGACGCACTTTCTGGGACATTATCTCAATTATTTCGTTGTGTGTCGTTTTTGGCATGACCGAGATCTGCCCTTTTTGTATGAAATTCGTAAGAACGATTGCGCGCGCCACGCCGCGCGTGGGAAACTCAAGTTTATAATTTACTACTCGTAGAACTGTTTGTTTGTTTAGCGTGTTATTATTATTATTACAGCTTTATTATCCACTTAACAGTTCTTAAAATATATACATCTAATTATAATTATTTTTATTAATTTCTTTGCTATGTGGCCCCTGTATGGGTAAAAGCCTCCTCCATTCTTTTCCACCTTTCCCTGTCTTTGGCTGTATGCATCCAACTTTTTCCTGCTATATTTATTATGTCGTCGGCCCATCTCTTCTTCTGTCTTCCTACATTTCTTTTGCCATTTGGGCCCTGCCATTTAGTTGTTTGGTAAGTCCATCTTTTATCTTTGTACCTTGACTTGTTTAGCGTGTTAACAACATTTATTAAAGATAAAGTCATTTAATCATTTTATTCATGTTTGATTTATCGGGGCCTTCGTCGCAGCAGACACATTGACGGTGAAACTTATGAGGGCGTAGAGGGGCTCTACCGACAAGGCGGGGTCACAATTTTGCCGCCCGATGCAAGTGGACACTTCCTAGATCCGGGCCTGACTGTCTCTTAATAATTTGAAGGTCCAATTCTTGCGTGCCCTTGTTATAGGAAGTCTTGATCTAAACAAAAGTGCCGGGAGACAAAATGAAGCTTTCAGGTCTTGATGAAAACACTTTCAGGTCTCCTTCGTAGAACATTTAAAAAAATTTCAATAGACTGTTCTTGCAAACGGTAGGATCTAACACCGAACGTTGAAGGTTCTTAAAGTTATTTTTGGTCAAATGCTGGCTTGATTCTTTGTATTTAAATTTTAAGCTGTTTTTAAGCTAATATTATATTTTAGGACTAGGAGATATATTGTTTTAAGTTTTGGTATATTTTTGTTTCAATGAGACTATTCATTGAGTGTGTGGATAATGGTACTTTTGCGACCTTTTACACCAAGAAGCTGTCAAAACTGACAGTATACATTAGAAAACCGGCCAAGTGCGAGTCGGACTCGCGCAAGAAGGGTTCCGTACCATTATCTATAAAAACGGCAAAAAAAACATGTCTGTTGTATGGGAGCCCCCTTAAATATTTATTTTATTCTGTTTTTTAGTATTTGTTGTTATAGCGGCAACAGAAATACATCATCTGTGAAAATTTCAACTGTCTAACTATCACGGTTCTTGAGATATAGCCTGGTGACAGACGGACAGACAGACGGACAGACAGAAGGACAGACAGACGGACAGACACACGGACAGACAGACGGACAGCGGAGTCTTAGTAACAGGGTCCCGTTGGTTACCCTTTGGGTACGGAACCCTAATAAAAAAAGCAGATCATCAAGGTCAATCAGCAGTTTTTAAAGTTATGTCAAGAATTTGAGAGTAGCTTCGGGATTTTAGATTGGTGATGTCAAAGACAAAAAAATCTTCCCGAAGTAAAAAAAAATTTCGTGAATTTCTCAAACGCTATAATTTTCCTGTAATCTTTACGCAAGCACATATTACCATGGTTTTTTTCATATTTTTCGGGCCATCAGTTTTTGAGGGGGGGACTTACTTTTTTGTGGGTTTTTGAGGATATCTCGAAATAGATGCAAGTGAATAAATATAGCCAAACTATATATTTTTACAATCAACTTTTTTATACCGACAATTTGATACCCATATAATAATAATAATAATCAACACTTTATTGCACATTAAAAAACACAGATAAAATTAGAATTAAGGGAAATAAGGTGAAGGCAGACTTATTTCTGAACCATAAATGACAGAGATGTAGATAAATTACATTGGTATATTGAAATTTGAAATATAATTGCCTATATATCTACACCTATTAACCTAAAAGTATATCTAACTGACTAAGTAACCTAACGCCCTAAAAATTAAACATACAGTAAGTAATAAATAACATACTGGGTGTTCAAATGAATTTGCGGAAGCCGTAAACTGGTGATAAGTACTCGTCCATACGAACAACTTAAACAATGGAATTGGAGCCAAACCTCAAATTGCGAAAAAAATCAGATGTTCCATGGAAAAAAATCATAGCTACCCGACCAAAATGTGTGAAAGAACAGACTTTTTTTTTCGATTTCTCAATTTTTTGCACGGAAAGTTGTTCTTTTGTGCGAGTACTATATAATATACATATATATTAATACATATATATTAATACATATATATAAATATGATACACTACATAAATACGTACAAAACATACATACTAGTAGCTAGAGCTGCTGAGAGGACAAAAAGTGCTTGTTCAAGTTGAATTTGAGAAAGCATTTTAAGAGTCGGAGTTCCGAGATTGGGCAAAACAGGGTTCGGGGTCATGGCTTTTTAAGATGGTAAAATATTAATTTCTGAACAAAATAAATACCACTTATTACCTTACAAGATGAAGTACAGGTTCATTAAAAAAAATCTTGGCACTAATGTATAGTAACTTCAGAAAAAAAAACAGGATTTTCAAGTTCACCCGTAGCGCTGCAATGCTATTCAAGAGATTTTCTTGAAATTCCTGTTTTTTTTCTGAAGTTACTCTACATTTTTGCCGTGATTTTTTTTAATGAACCTGCACTTCATCTTGTAAGGTAACAAGTGGTATTTATTTTGATCAGAAATTTTAATTTTTACCGTCTTAAAAAGCCATAACCCCGAACCCCGAATCTCGGAACACCGACCCAAAGACGGACAGCGTCCACTGTAAAAGACCCAGATTAACGTTCCGTGTAAGGAGATGGTATAGATAAAATGAGGTCATGGCAGGGCCGAAGATTCCTTTTGCTCATGTCAGTGCGAAAATTGAACTTATTTTTAGGTATTTGGGGGATGAAGAATTATTTAAGACATTGTATAGTAGATATAGGATATGACTTTACCTCCGATAACGTATTGTAAGGCACTTCAGTTTACGTCGAAACTCGGACACATGATCAAATTTTCGCAAATCAAAAATAAATTTGTCGAGTAACTCTTTGGTGGCATCCAAGACCACAACATCTGCATAGTCAAGAAGAGACAAAAGAAGAGATTGGGCTAGAGTAATTCTAGTTTGCAAAGGCAAGAAGTACTGAAGGTGCTCAGTGAGTGAAATGAACCATACATCCTACGGCTTCCTTAACATGACTCTCCAATGACATGGTCTGATCCATGATAACGCCCAAGTTTTTAACAGTTTTGTAATATTGTAGAACTTCACCACCAAAAATCACACTTGCAATTAGTTTCCAGTCTCGAAATATAGTAGTATTGGCTACCAATGATAATTACTTGTGATTTTTTCGGATTGGCATTAAGCCCATAGTGTTTTGACCAATCTTAGCCCCATTAGTCTGCATTAGTTGTGGCTATGGCATTGTCAATGTCGTCAATCGGAACCGCTGAGTACTCAACTGAAGATCGTTAGCATATAGATGGAAGGAGGAGAGGGCAGAAGTGAAGACCGTGGATATTTTAGCTTTTTATTTACTGTTATTTGTCCTATGATTATTTAATTTATCTTATGCAGATATATTATTTCATTTATTGACCTTCTGACAACACTTATTGTGGCTTCATATTCATTTATTACGAGTAAGAACTTATGTTATTTTATGGAATTTATTATAATATGTGGATAATCTGTATATATAAAATTCAAAGTCCTGACTGACTGACTGACTGATATATATCAACGCACAGCCTAAACCTCTAGTTCTAGAGACTTGAAATTTTGCATATATATACCTTACACAGTGTAGGCATCCATTAAGAAAGGATTTTTACCTTACACAGTGTAGGCATCCATTAAGAAAGGATTTTTCACAATTCACCCCCTAAAGGGGTGAAACGGGGGTCCAAATTGGGGCTTGGGGGGCTTGTATGGGGAAACAAGACTAGTTAGACTGATTTATTCGAGACTTCAGAGGAGTACTCCATAAATGAATAAATCTATAAATGAATAAACATGTGTTTCAGGTTTTTTTTTTAGAATTCAACACCTAAAAGGGGGAAATGGGGTGACAAAGTCTGAAAATCAACATAGGTATCGTCTGTATGGTTTATCGGGTCGCTGATTACGAAAACAGCAACGATTTAAAAATCCAACGTGGTGGACGTGAAAAAGGCTTTTCCAGAATTTAACCCCTAAAAGGGAGAAATGGGGTGACCAAGTCTGAAAACCAGCATGGGTATCGTTTGTATGGTTTATCGGGTTGCTGATTACGAAAACAACAACGATTTCTAAATCCAACGTAGTGGACGTGAAATACCATCATCCCCTGTTGGGGTGCGATGGGGTTGAAATGTTGAAATGTGTAAATATCAATATGGGTGTCGTTTTTATGGTTTTTTGGGACGTTAATTACAAAAATGGCATCGATTTTGTAATTTAATATAGTGGACATGAAAATTCTTGAAAGTATGTGTGCCAGAGCAAATCGGCTGTAACAGACGGACAGACAGACAGCCTATTAGGTTTCCATTTTTTCCTTTTGAGGTATCTATCTATATATCCACAATCTATCTATCTATCTATCTATCTATCTGTCTATCTATCTATCTATCTATCTATCTATCTATCTATCTGTCTGTCTATCTATCTATCTATCTATCTATCTATCTATCTAAATCTATCTATATCTATCTTTATCCTAGCAAAATACCTTTGGAACGGAAGGTGGTACATCCCTAGGGGTTGGACCACGGGTTGCCAAAAAAGGTTTTTTTATTATGTCAAAACTTTGACGGCCTGTATCTCCCAAACGGCTGGAATTAGACCCATGTTGATGGGTGTCCAGGAAAAGGTCTCGACGAGATCTACCTGCCGAAATTGTCAAAACTTTACAGGCCCGTATCTCCCAAACGGCTGATGCTAGATCCATATTCATGGTACTATAAGAAAATCTCCCGAACGGAGGAATCGTAAGGAGTTTGGGTTTTAACTGTAGTGATTGGTCAAGTTGGGACTACAAGACCAAAAAAAAAATTGAATTTGACAGGTTTTGACAGTTTTTTGACAGGTTCAAAAAAGTATTCCTATATGCATGAAACTCGGTATCAAGGGGCATTCGGGGTCGCCGATTCGTCGGTCGCATTTTCAATTTTCATGTTTTATATTTTAATTTGATTTTAGTTCTGTATATTGACTTATCTGAGTGTGCGTTATGCTCCTACAGAGGAATAAATAAATGAATGAATGAATGAAACACACTATTATGTATAAACAATGAATAAAATAGATAAGATAACAAATATAATGGACATAAATTAATAATGTAGAAATATACATATATATACAGGATGTAATCGTTAAGTGTGACCAGGCGATTATTCCGTAATTATTACAGATATCAAAAATTTATAAACTGATATCGAAAGTACGTTACCTAATCAGTAAAATGAGATCAATAACTTTTTGAAAATCAAACGAGAAGTATCCAAAATTTTGAAATTAAACATTTAACGATTACATATACAGGCGTATATGTTTACTATATATACAGATATCTACTAATATATACATAGATAATTTCAAATATATAATGTAAATATTACTCATAAGAAAAAAAGTGCTCATTTAATTTGTGTTTAAAAGATGATACTGTCCGACTATCAAATCTCTCAAAATTTTAGGCAGTGTGTTCCACATTCTAGCTGCACGAACTGTAAAAGACCTGCGGGCCTATTATGTATCTCTAGTTGCCTTCTGGACTGGGTGTCTATCATCAAAAACATAGATATACCATCGAATTCCGATTTCCCAAGGATATGTTCGCACTTGAAGTGACGACACAGTTCGTTAATAGTTCAATACCCACTAAAAGCAATTTTGAAAGTTCCGTTTTTAGCTATGTTTTTAATGATAGACACCTAGTACAGTTGGCAACTAAAGATACAGAATAGAGGGGCTGGAGTAGAAGTTGGCTGGAGTAGAACGAGGCACTTCTAAGCTTCTAAGATCACACGATCTCTGAAGCCTGTCACGAGGGGGAAGAACGCTGAAACGTTTATTTGAGAAAGGTCTAGACTTAGTCTTACCGACGCCCAGAGTTTTTAAGAATTTCCAGGGGTTATTAGGAGGACAATTTTTTATGGACACAAATATACAATACAACTTTATTTGTACACCATATAAAAAGGAACAGAAATATAAATACTTAATTTTTTTCTAACTTATTATGTAGCACAAACAGGCGGCCTTATCGCTTAAAGCGATCTCTTCCAGACAACCTTTGGGTGGATGAAACTGTTTAGAATGATTGCTGAAATGGTGGTGTACTATTTTTAATAATAGATATATTTTAATATTAATAGATAAACATATTAATAAATAATGAAAGATACATACTAATAAAATATATAAAAAACAATAAAAATAATATATATGTGTATATGTCATGAAATAAATGGTTAACTGGAAAAAAAAATAAAAAATAATGATAATGAATATTTCGGTAATCAGAGTGAAAGATAGTGTCCTTTAACTAGTCTGTTGAAGATAGGCAGGGCAGGGGCTCTTCTTATATGTAAAGGAAGATCATTCCACAAGATCAATCCGAATATATGCTGACGCCTTGCATTTCTACAAACTTTATTGAAACGGTATCGTAGAATTTTATATCGCTTTATATTTTGCTCAGAGGAGTCTATACAGTGAATGCAAGCTCTGTATCTTTAAGCGATGAGCAATGAACGAAAAAAACATAGAAATCGAATAAGCTCTGAAAAAGGACCCAATGTTGTGTTGCGAGTTGTGTTGGGCATGTCGGCAGCCGCACGAATAACAACAACGTATGACCTCAGCTTGACGTATTTCTTATAAAAATAATAATACAAAATGCTTTATTGTGCACCAATATTTCAGTTTTCACGTCTAAGTAACATCAAAAAGCAATCTAAGACCAAATTTTATCGTAAATTTACAATCTATGTGGATGGTGGTATGTATGACTGAACTAAACAAACATGATTCTTCTCGGCGCAATTCAAGCACGGGAACAATAATAATAATAATAATAAGGCGTAGGGATGTGATGACCCTATCGCCCTCTGGTATGTCCTGTACGTCCAGTGCAATCGGTCACCGCAGGGCAGCTACTTCCAGGGGACACTATCACACACACGCTTACACATACATACACACAGCAACACACCCCCCACCTCTGCGCTTGCCTTAACCAGCCGGCCAGAGTGGAGATGCAAGAGCGGAACCTATGCTCCAGGTTGGAAGTGTAAAATGTCATAACGCCGGGGGCACTTGACTGTATAAGGATCTTGCACCCCGCAGACTCACCTCTCGACTACCTTAGCTGCTTATATAGTGTTGCCCCTTGGCCGCCCCATGGTGGCTAGATAGGGGGCCCGCAACGGCTATCCTGTTAGATAGTTATCAAGCAGCAAGTCACCATCTGCCATACTTAAATTTGTGAGAGATTTTCGAGGCAGATGTCCGTTATCTCACTCCATAGCCCTGTTACCCGGCCCATTTAGCATCCCATCCTCATAGCCCACTCCAAGTCGCATCCTTCCTGGCAATAGTTTAGCAACTATGGGGGACTGTCCGTTAGTGTATCTCAATGATACATTGAGGGAGAGGCCTCCATGGATGCAGCCATCTCACATTTAGATTAAATGGTACCAAAGGCTTCTTCAATGTTGGCTTCGGCCCCATGAATGCCTTTCAAATGACCGGGTCCCTATGGGCCCGTGACTGAAAAGTGTACCTACGTAGTAGTAATAATAAAAATCATTTATTTCAGAACTGGGTTCCTTAAAAACACAACATCATATTACACAGGAAAATAAAATTAAATAAAAATCAGAACTACACAGAGAAAAAGAAAAATAAAAAAATACAAAAATGTCACAAACAGTATGTCAATAAAATTAAAATTAAAATTAAAACTCATAGAAAACCAGGATAATACAATTTTGATGATTAAACATGGCCTTAATAGGTGATAGGACACCCGCACCTACAGTAGAGCCACTGAGTGATGGCGCCTATGACGTTTAAATGCCTACAAAGTATCGTAATTATTTATAAGCAAGTGTGAATTAAAAAATGTAATACTTCATTGTTGATAGTGATGTACTACTTGTTTCGGTTATTATTTTTCGATTTGAATGTTGCTTTATTGTGCAATAGAATTTGTATAGAAACAAATAATTTTTTTTAAACAAGATTCTCATTTTTTATAGGTCGTGTTTGAGGTCGCCAAGTTACGCAATAATATTTAATTAAAAACAAAACAATGACGAAGTTAAACTAAACGAAAATAAAATACTTTTTTCGATTTAGATATTTAAACATCTCTTGGGGGCCCCGGGGCACTACACCGCATAGCCCTCAGATAGCTACGCCACTGGTTTTGGCACATTTTCCTTTTGTATCATTATGTTGAATGACGTGTCTAATGTTGAGTAAACTCACACTTGATTTTTATTTTTAACCGAAATTTGAAATGTACCTCATCACTAAATGCAGCTGTCATACTCAGTGGCCCTACTTTACCTCCCACTACTTTCAGAATGGTATTGCGGCTGCCGCACACTCTGTGCATATATTTAAGTTAGTTAAACTAAAATTTGCAGTGCCCTAACTGGGCCATGTTTGAAACTCTGTCATTAATACAACATCTATCTCCATACAACAACATGAGCAATAAAGATTTGAGAGGCGACTTTTTTGCGCATAATTGCGTAAAAATCTATAGTTCGCGCCTCAGCAAACATGACAGACGCGCTGCAGCGCCACGGCAGCCCCAATAGCATCCTGAAGGCATTATTGTATTGCACCCGTAGTCCCGTAGAGCGTTGTAGGTCTTCTGCGTGTATCTCACCGATACGCTCGTGTAAAAAGATTGACAGAACGCCTTGAAGAGAAATATTATATATAAAATACTATCCATAAAAAATACTATTATATATTAGATATTTTTAACCAACTTGAAACCAACCAAAATGAAGAAACAATTGAAGACTCATGAAATGTTTTTATTTATGTATGTACAATATTTTCGAATTTGCTCAATCGATTTATATTAAATGTTGTGTGTCTCAGGGAATAATGTAAGAATTATTAATATCTGTAAAATAGTTTCAAATATATGATTTTTTAGCGATTTTCTACGATATGTAAAATAAATCAAGAGACGAGTCAACTACATTTATTTTAGTTTATTACAATTTTTGCTTATTTTTATGACAAAAGGGGTTTTTCTTGGGCAGTGTTTAGGGATGATCGCATTAATCTCATAAATTTTAAAATGTAGATACAAAAAATAGTTAAAAGTTATTCAATGGCATTATATTATTAAACAGTAATTATTTCTTTTTGCATGTAATAGTAAACACATTTCCGAAAACAGAGCTTCAAAATAATGCGTCAAACCGAAAATTTAAGAAAACTGCATTCGTAACCTGTATATTTCTTTAATTTCCTTAGGTTAAATCAAAATTCTAAGTAATAGTTCCTCAATAACAATAATGTAACTTATGGTGGTTAAAAGATTTTATACAAACCTTATACCGATTTTGAGAATTAGATCGTCAAAAATGCTCACTTTGCAAAAATGTTGTTATAGCGCTCTTCAGAGATCAACTTAATTTTATTTTCATAAAGTAGGTAATAGTAATATGAAGGGATTCAACTTAAATCCAATATTTTTATATTTCACTCGAGCAAGTTCATGCGATAGAAAAAAATTACGAAGTTACCCCTAAATTCCAAGTTTTTCGAGTGTTAAAGGGCCTTGCTTAAATTATACAGCCTTAAAATTTGTATAAAAAATAAGTGAACAAATAAGTGAAGTCTTTAAACATTTTTGAATATTTTAATAATTTCATCTCGACGCTGAATTATTAAATAAAAACGCAGTTTTTTATGTGCGCGTGTTTCTTGGTGGTCGTAACAGCCACGGCTGAGAGCACGCTTTTTAACCTAAAAGGAAACGCCTTAGAGTTTAATTCTGATTGATGAAAAATAAGGTGCTCAATCTGACCTAATACGCACTCTTAATGTGAGGAATTATGGAGAAATCATCTTGGGAGCTTGCGAATGTAAAGCCCGTGCCCATTAAGGGTAACCGAACTAACCTGCCAACTATAAGCACATTGTAATTACCTCCTTCTCTGCAAAGTTATGTTGTAAATTTGTTGTAAACAACCGACTCCTGTGAAACCGAAACCGATCCACTGGGGACATTTTAATGTTATGGCACTCACTCACTAATAGGGCGAAGCCATGGAGAATCACTGTGAGGATCTTACCGCGTCTCTTGAAACTTCGACGGCTCTTAACAGAAAATGGCATGCTGGTCTACTAAGCAAGCTTTCTTTCTATAGGATTCTTATTGGCCCGTGCTTTTGTATAGATGACTTTCTAAATTAATGATTGATAAAAGTGATAATTGATAGCTGCTCATATGCTTTTCTAAATGCAGTGTTCCTCAGGGGTTTGTTATTTCTCTCATTGTTTAACTCATTTCCAGCTGCAAACAAACAATCTACCGCAATCGCATTATATGCAATAATCGAATATTATACTGATCGATTTAATGCGCTGACTAATTCATTAACACAAGCTAGAGCGAACTAATTATGACGATCGATATAGTGACCGACATTTTTATGGCAAAGACTAATTTTTATGCCATTGACTGCCAAAGGACCGACTCCAACTTTTAAGATATACCGTTACCGACCACGACCATAGGTATAGACGGGTCATCCAACCTTATATTCGGGAGTTCAATCGAATCAAACGCTAAAAATCTTGGTATCCTTATTGGATATTACCTATCCTTGGTATTAAGTGAGGCAGTAGTTCGCAACAGAGCAACTTTCATCTTTCTACATAGCCGTGCGTGCTCTCAGCGAATGTGAGGTTATTGATTACATGATCATCTCCCGGACAACCTATGTACAACCGGAATTGTTGACACGCAGCAAAGCATCTTAGGGTTCCCGCCCACTAGGCTAAATATTGAGCAGCTAGTAGTTGAGCAGCTAGGCAGCCAGTTGTGGACGACCAGTCACGAGTCAGTTGGGCAAGATGGACGCGGAAGACGCTATTCTTGTTTACGTTTTGTTTCGTAAAAAACGCAATCATTTGATATCCTTTTGGAAAAGATGAGAAATTCGATCACGGGTAGTGATACTCGTATGTATTTTATCTACATAATACGTCTGGCTGCTATGCAAGTGCACGGGCAACTGCGGCAGCCCGATACTTTTTCCTTGTCTTGTTCTGGCTGCGCGCAGCCAGCTGGATGCCGTGCATCCACGCGCATTCTAATGGCTGCCGTAGCCAGAAATTCTTGGCTGACTAGTGCGCGGGCTCCCATAGATCGTCATATATCGGATTGGCTGCGGTAGCCAGGCTGCCTAGTGGGCGGGATGTGGCTGCAGCAGTCAGGCTGTGGCAGCCAAAATGTTGAGCAGCCAGTTGTGGATAGCCAGGTGGACGACCATTTGCGAACTTCAATCGCTGCGGTACACAAAATACGTCTGGTTGCTACGCAAGTGCGCAGGAAACTAGATCAGCCTGATACTTTGCGTTGTATTGTTCTGGTTGCACGCAGCCAGCTGGCTACCGTTCTAATCGCTGCCGCAGCCAGGAATTCTCGGCCGATTAATGCTCCCATAGACCGTCCTATGTCGGATTGGCTGCTGCAGGCTGCGGCAGCCAGGTTGCGTACTGGGTGGGAGGTCTTAATGTGGTCAATGTTCCCTTTCGTCCGAACGTAACGTTTCAAATCTTGGTTTAAACCATCATCATGTAAAATGTTTTCCACGCCCACAAGATGCTCTAAGCCCACAAGTATGTTTCACAAAAATAAATAAAGTAATGGTTCAGATTCTAATGATAATGCTAATTCTAATGACTGCATAGTGTCATGTCATAGATCTCTGTGACATCTTCTCAATCTTAATAATTTTGTTCAAGGACGTCTACTTGAATTTCTAAGTTTAACCATTTGCAAGGGCTGTCCACCATTGTTTTGGAAACGTTTTTGCGAAGAAGATCTGAAAGGTTAATTTGGACTCTCAGTACTTTTGCGAACAGGACCTCAATTTTATATCAAAATTAATAAACGAAATTGTGAATTATTATTTGAAAGAAAGAAAGAAAGTATATTTATTTATCAATAAACAACCAATTACACAAAAACTTAACATTAAACAGACAAAAAGGACGCAGCTCAGCAAAATGCTGTGAATGCGTACATCTGCACAGCGCTGATTTTCAGTTGTCCCAGTTTTCACTAAATATTACATGTAGAGCAGGTAGCTTCAATGGTTTTTTAATTATAACTAAATATATATTTTTTTAATGAATATGCATTATTAAAGAAACTCAAATAACAAAAAATGTGATAAAACAAATTAAAACAGCAGGTATAGTTTGTACAGTATTTGATTTGAAAGCTGGATAGCCAAAAGGGAAGAAAATTACTTTGTGAATAAAAAGTGAAAAATTAAGGTAACTTTCTATAACTTGCATTGTAAAAATACCTTTTTAATTAAACTAAAATGCCCTAATTTGCAAACAACTTTAGGGTCGATTCAAACCAGTGCGTACATAGACAGCGTTGTATTTTTGAAATTTGCTTTTGTTTTTTAATAAACAGGTACAGTAATTAATATGACAGCTTCAATTTAACTACAAATACGCCTAAATTTGAAACGGCCCTAAGGATAAATACAAAATCACGACAAAAAACGACTACATTATTTCTAACGAATAATTCAAACGAATATTTCAAACGTGTTGCTTTGCTATGCCTCCTTCTGTTTGAACCGACCCTAAGGTTTTCAGCTTCACTGTAATCAATTAAGTAGAGTATTTTTTTCAAGTAGGGTAGTTTGTGTACCTTAATGAACGTTGCTAGCTACTTCTTATCCAGTATCTAGATCCAGTAAGCCAAAATAAGCGGACTATAAATTGGACTAAAATCAAGTTGTATTATTGCCTCCGCAGAACAAACTTCTATGTCAAGCTAGCCAGCTGTCGGCCCAACTGGAGAAACAAACGAAATGCGTCCTGGAGAAGGCGAAATGCGTATTGCAGGAGACCTGCCACCACTTGGCCGGGGCGCGAGCCAGGCTGGCCCATCTGCAGCACAAGCTGCAATGCGCGTGCGCCGAGTGTTGCGCTACGAAGCAAGCCGCCCACTGTGCATGCGAAGCAGCGAAGTGTGCGTGCAGTAACGCGAGAAAGAAGAAGCATGCACCTTCTGATACAGCTATTGCTCTTGCTAAGCCTGATAACCACAGCCGATGATCACTCTAAGGGTATAAAATGTGTAAATATTGTTCCGGTAACAACTATTAAATATTTTTTATTAGGTTGGATGAATTGAAGGGAATGTGTAAATAACTTCGTGTCTGTTACGCATAAGGTAGGCTGCTTTTACAATTTTGTAAGTGAAGGCTTTAAATTTGTGAAGTTTGATACAAACTATGGAATGTGTGGATAAAAGAGCTACTTTCAGAGTATAGTATATTGTAACTTCAGCTTAGTTTTGTAATTTTGTTGGGATGTTGTGACGCCTGGATAAGCTTTTGATAGTTTTACGTTTGTCTAAGCTTCGTTGTTTAGTTATTTAATACATTTGTCTTATTGATTAAAATGTTAGTTTTATTCTTTGGAAACCTTAACCTTAATTTATTACACATTTACATAAAAAGTATTAAACTAATAAAAACTAAATTTAACTACTTAATATAATAAAAAACAATGTGTGCAAGGCGGCACTAATTGCTAATAGCAATATCTTTCAGGTAACCTTAGGGTAAAAGAAAGATATATTAATGAAATTATGCGAGGGTAGTAACGTGTAAATGATAATAAATAATGATAGAATAGAATATGGTACTTTTTTAAATATATAAAATTACAATAATTATGCCAAATTGTTTAACCATAGACATATTTAGTAAAAAATACATAATAATATAAAAAATACTTGAATTAAATTAAGGCAGGGAAGTACAAACGAAAGCATGTTTTAGGTATAAGAGTTTTCAAACTTAAAAATGGCTTTGAAGTTCGTCTATGTCTCTATCTATCTACCTCTGTCATTTATTTTTCTCTATCCGTTTCGCCATAGCTAACTTCTCTCAGCCGCTTTGAGTCAGTTTGATAACCTAAAAGTAAATCAAAAACATCACATCATCTTACATAATGTCTTTCAATTTAGGTACCAAAAAAAGTATAATTGACTCTACAGCCGGGGTAGGCCTTGATCTAAGTCTCATCAAGATAACTTATAGCCTTTCCTTAATCAGTGACTGCTTTAAGTGGTATTCATAGCAGAGGCCTGCCACGGCTCTGGTGTCCATGTCCAGGGTCTGCTAGATGAAGTAAGGCAGTCCTCGTGGTCCCACGGATCAGAGCTACTGGTGGGACCACGAGGACAAGAGAAATATTTTCATTGTGTGTCCTCTTGGTCTCATCGTAGGCAACAAGTCTACGCATGAAATGTTTACTCCATGTTCGAGCCGAGCTGCGTCGAACTTCTAATTTTATGTGCGACGCGAAAAAAGTAAGCATTCCATCTCCCATCAGTGATTGTTTGGTCTTCTATAGCTTCTTGAAATCAAATTGGAACAGGTAAGTTGGGCTGAAGTTTTGATGGCCAAAGCCGTTTTGATGAATTATTCGGCTTACGCGAGTCCCAACTTTGTTTACTTGATCAAGACTTCAAATAATGTCCTGGTCTTCCCAGTCATATTCATTATTATTTACAATTGTAACTGAAATTTGTGTTTTTGATTGAATAGTTAATCTTTGATTATATGTTTTTATTGCGAAATCTATCGCTTTAAATAAGGTAAAAATAAGTAAGCAGAAGGTCGCAGGTTCAAATCCTGGCCCAAAGAATTTTTTCAAAAATATTTGTGCTTTTAAATTTGTTTCTGATTGATTTCTAATTTGTAATGTACTCTAATAATAATAATTATAATATTTAATCTTTCTTTAGTACCTATATAAGATTTTTCAAAGAGGTTAGCTTTACCCGTTATACTCATCATCTAATCAGCTAGATCACCCCTAACTACCTATATAACTATCTTATATACTTAAAGCATTTAATTGCATAATATATTATTTTTATTAGTAATTTAATACTTATTATTACTAAAAGATACGTGGTTTATGACCGTTTTCAATAACTTTAAATTACGCCTAAATCGGATGCCTAAATATTCAAGAGTTCTTAAGGTAATAGAAATAAGAGTCCCTAAATATTTAGGCATCCAATTTAGGCGTCACCTAAGGTTAGTGAAAACGGGCATTAGACTCATAATAACTACGTATAAAATGGCTGCACACTGAGTGCCAAACGGGACACCGCCTCGTAATCCTGTTTGCCTCTGAAGGAACTGTACTATTACAGTGAATCTTGTCAGGCGAAAACTGACTAACATATCGTGAGAAAACTTATTATTCATTATATATTTATTACTTACGAGTATTTTGCTTTCACGTCAACCTCCAGCCAGTAGGACACAAGAAAGCTTAAAGATAAATTGATAGGACAAATTAATATAAGACTTATTGCCTGTCGAAGTTTTTGTCCATCGGACAGCTGGTTATAGGTGGTCCCGCTGAGTAAAGATACACGCATCCATTGCCACAACCAAAATAAAAGCATAGTTCTTCAGATGATTAAAGTAGATAGTTATCATAGCAGTTATAGTAGTCCTGACAACGTATCATCGATTGTGGCGGAACTATTTTATCTTTAGGTGCCATTCTACTACTGTAAGTTGATCGGCAGTTCTTCGTAATCCAACTTTTTTTACGCCAAGTGAAACAGTTTTCTTACGTTGGTTATCTCTGTCCACTTTGTAATGTTTCGAAGCCACGACCCTCTTTTTTCCCTTGATCTTTGCTAGAGTCAGGATCGACCGTTATACTATTTTTCAAACAAGTGAGCATGGTGAATAAATTTATATTATCTCTATTTTGTACGTGGCTTCCTTTGTATTTTAGTGGTACAAAAGCCTGTCCTTTTCGAGTCTAGATATCACGATCTTGCGCTGACATCTCCGATTATTTCCTCATGTACGTTTTGGTCTGCCTGGTGGTCACCTACCATCATATGGCACTTGTTCAGTGGCTATTTTCACCCACCTATCCAAGTTATTATGGATGGCGTGACCAGCTTGGTTCCACTCTACTTGTAAAGGCCAACTGTGCATTTATTTTGGCTGTGGGATTACCACATAGTTATCTTCTTAAGAAGTATAGATTACAAACATTATGACCATAAACACAATTTTGTATTCACAGCACAAGATAATATGTCAAGCTATTCAAGTGGCAAAGCAGCTTGAGAAACAAACCAAATGCGTACTCGAAAAGACCAAGTGTGGACTTAAAGAGAAATGCTGTCATCTCAGAGAGGCTAAGGCTCGTTTAGCTCATCTCCAACACGAGCTGCAGTGTGCCTGCCAGGAATGTTGTTGTACAAAGCAAGCTGCTAAATGCGCTTGTGAAGCTGCCAAAGCTGCTTGCCGCAACGCGAGGAGAAAGAAGTATATCACATTTGATAATGCTGTGGCTATTGTTGATAATGATAACCACAATTTGAAAAATTTTACCAGTGACCGGTTCTGACTTGGTGCGGAAGGAATATTAATTAGACCAATTAATGCAAAGAGTAATCTAGAAATAATTAATTAATACCATGAAGAACATTACCATTGACTATTATGGTTTTTTGAGTTTTGTAACAAGACTGTGTTAATTTTAGTACATAGTTTTTTTAGAATATTGTTTAGTGTTTATGCAATGTCAACTTCCGAAAATGTAAAGGAAAACAGCAAACAAATTGATACAAAGAACTGTGTGGATAACAAATACTTTCAAACAACACTAATTTCGATTTATGTACTCTATTTTTGAAATATTTAAAACTTTTGGGGTCTGAAGATGGACTGTGATGGTAATGTTTGAATAATATTTTGATAAGATTTCGTTTGTTTAAGATTCTAATAGCTTTTAATTAAATAATGACTATTTAACATCTTTAAAATATGTTTTTATTTTAAAAACCCCTACAAAATGAAGGTAGGCAAGCAGGTTGCTACTTGGATTGTAGGTTTTTTCTTTCTGTGTTTTTAAACAATGGAATCCAAATAGAATAGGTGGAGTCTACAATCATCCTCGGGTTCCTTCGGATAAACTTGGAGATAGATATCGACGCGCTGTGCAGTCGACTCGTGCGCTAGCTACTTCGCTACTGTGTACTCGCTGCTGTAGTAAAACACCGTGCTACGGGGCATTCCGTATGCAGAGGCGTTCAATATTTCGTATGCAAAAACGTGCGGTATGAGCTATCATGCAAATAGCGCAAACAAGGACAGTGCAGCCACATTTCAAGTCCCTAAAAAAAAGACACTGCTATCTCTTTTTATTTTTCTGGTGACGGTGTATATTGGTTCACATATACCGCTGATAAAATCATAGGCTGAAACCCAAACTAAAAAGTCAAGGACTTATGATTATAGTGCGCCTGCAAGTGTACAAATACTATGTCCCGTGGGATTCTTGATGATACAAGTATGGGAGTGGTATCAATCTCTTCGTTATGACATGGAGAATCAGTAATTGGATGGTGGACAGTGACCACTCGTGCCACAAATGTTATAGGCCCCACTATATACAATTTCATTTACTCCACTTTCGTCAAACCTAATTTATTGCCTAAAAATAACTTTGTATCCCCAAAGATGTTGAAGAAAGTATTCAAATCCTAGTTGCTGTGCTGGGTTGTCAATTTATGCGCAATTTATGTTTTACTTTAAAATAACAAGAAGATTAATATGATAAAAATACAGGTAATTATGCCTTAAACTATTAAAAATACTAAATTATTCATTAATTACCAGTTTTGTACTGATCAGTTGAATTTTATAAAATTATGCCTATTGTTATTTTTTAATAACATATGTGTAAGTATTTATTGAAAGTAGAATTAATTATTACAATTAACGTCGTACAATATTGGTTGGTTCAAATCGGAGCAACTTGAAGAGGTATTAAAGCCGATTCTGAAGGCTTTAATTTTAGTTTTAGTGCTGTCAAAACTAAATTTTCTTCATCGCAGAATAGTCCTTAGGACAGAAGTTAAATTACTTTGAAAAATTTCAAGTTTTGACGGCACTATAACTAAAATTAAAGCCTTCAGAATCGGCTTTATTAACTGATTGAAAGGTAACACAGCTTGTTTATCCATAGTGTTCGTTATTTGTTGTAATTTTCGTAATTGAGCTTCACCACGCTTTTAAACTCGATTTGAGCCGACCACTGTATCGAAATAGTAGAAGATATAGGGTAGTAAAATAAGGTATTTTGTAAATGTTGAATTTTATTTAACTATAAATTAAATTACACTAGCTTTAAAATCTAAAATATAGAAAACTACAGATATTGCACGATGCATTGTAACATATTACTGTTTAATCGTAAAGCCAGTTTTAATACTATATGTAAACTGTACAGTAGTAACATTTCAATAATGCGCATAGGAATCTTTACCCCTCTTCATTATGCTTTCTATACAATCAATGACAGAAAGTGCATGTTTGGCTGGTCAGCTATAGATTTCTGTGCGCATTATATCTGTCGTAGATCTGTAAGTACTTGTGAATTGAGCTTTACATCTAAAAAGAGAGCTGTGCAAATGAAAGCTTTAAAATGTATGGCGTTGCACAAATTTGAAGGTTCTTCACTCTGTTCGGTTTGGTCTTTCCATCGATAAAAGTCAGGTGAAGGTTTTGTGACCTAATCACCTAACAAGTGACGAGTTTAGATCAAACATTAAAAGGAGGTTTTATTGCAGGGCTATTTATTACAGAGGGATTAGAGAGCTTTATGTATCAATCCAGGCTATTTAAGTTAATGAGGAACTTTTTTTAATAGATTTGGAGCTGGAGCGAAATTTTTATACAAATCGTAATGCTTAAATTAAAAATTTTCAGGGACGAAGGTGATTCTATCAAATTCCCAGTGAAGGAGAAATCTGAACCCAAAATCCATCAGTTTTCTTTGCTTTAACATGCTTTTTAGCCTACAATTATGTTGAACTTTCGATCTATCTAGAGTTCGTGTAAAGTCCTTACTGTCCAAGGTTTAGTCTGTATTATTTATATGATATGTATGATATGATAATGTTTGTGTTACCGGCCATACCTGATTTTAGGATAAACTAGTTTGGCTTAGGTCAAAGTGGTTTCGGATTGTCATGAAAAAAACACGATGATTATTTATGGTGGCACGCCACTTCTAACTTATCCTACCGGTTCTATTTTGCGCTGCAGGCTTAGGCCAAACTAGTTTGTCCTAAAATGGGGTTTAGCCGGAGACATAATGATATTTCAGAAAAGTCATCAAAAGAGAAAAATCGGCATAAAGTTATATAACTCGTCTTGAATAGCCCGGATGAATAATTATCACGATAATAAATAATACTATACATTCTAGTTGAGGTCTAATCTATTATACTAAATGCGTCATTTAAATTCTGCGGACTAAAAGCCAAATTACTATTCTTATAATTAACGTATGAGGAAATGGGAGCAGATCCCGAAGCATCAGAGTCAAAAATCCTCGGAGGACCCAAGTTATCATCATCTTCAATGAACATTGGCGAACTTGGCTGGAACTTTGGAACGTATCGTGCTGGTGGCTCAGCATATTGTCCTCCTACGATAATTTGGTCTTTTTGTTCCCGTTTCGGTTTGACCTTTTCATATTTCCACGGCTTAGATCTGTAATGAGGCAGTGGATTTCTTGCCTCTTCCGGATATCTTTCTTTAGGCCTTTGTCCAAAGTTGTAAACGTCAGCGTAAGTTTTGAGGGTAAAATCGTCGTTGTAGTCCATAGGAGTATCATCAACATGTGAAATTGGCCTTGCTTGCTTGTGTACAGAAGCGTATATTGGTCTTTTCTTGGAAAAACTAGTAAAATGGTCTTTCCCATCAAAGTTTCCCGTCAAACTGTGACTTCCAAAGCTCTGTATGTCGTGCGGCTCTTGACTGTATCCGAAGCCTTCTTCACCGGTTGGAATGGTCTTGATTGGAGCTCCATAGGAATCGACCAGTGGCTGGGTGTAATCTTTTTGTGGAGCATGTTCCTCATATTCATCGGAGTATGGCTTTGGTACGTGTGGTTCATATTGTACTGGTGGCTCACCGAAGCCCGAAGGTTCTGGCGTTTGGTAAACTTGTTCTTGCACGTGGTATGCTGGTTCTTGTGAATGATATGTTGGAATTTTCGATGGTCTTTTCTTCTTGTAGTCCATTACGTGTCTCGGTTTGTGAGGGACATACCTCGATGTCGTAGGGTATTTCTTTGCGGATTTATGTGGCACTCGTTTGTATGGTACTCTTTTGGATGGACGCTTGGGTTTGGCTGCGGAGTGCTTCGGTCTTGACCTAGCATACTTTGTTTTTACTTTATTGCTGTAAGGGTATCTCGTCCGTCTCATGTAGATGACATTCGGTTGCTTGTATCTGGCTTCGAAGGGGTAGTTGTCTATGAGGACTGCTGTCTCTCTCTTGCTTATCTTTTTTGGTCTCTCGTCTAAAAGTTCTTCTGTGTCTTGGGAATCTAGGCTATCGGCGTGGACGTATGTTGCTGTCACCATGACCTGGAATTACGGAAACAAAGAATATGTTTAGTAAATTAAATTAGTAAGATTGAATAGATAATTTGTTTGGAGTAAATTTATTTTAGCGGAGGTTCTGAATTTATCTCTTTTAACAGAAAATAAACCGATTAAGTGACCGAATTCACAAAAAAGGTACTATTCAACAACATATTCAACAAAAAAATTATTAAAAAGCAAATAAAACGTAGATATCGTATACTATAAGGTTTTTGATTGAGAACGCACAGGGTGAAACAACCAGCTTAGCAAAATTTTACCGCAATACCGTTCAATTAATGTTTCAAATTAAAAGTTCAATATGATGAAAGCATAACGATTGTTATTTAACATCCTGCCCCAAATTAATAAAACAAATATTTTTGAAATTATACCGTATTCGGCTTTAGGTTGAAAAGTATTTTAAAACTCATATAGAAAATAGTTGTGGCTCGCGATACCTTCAAGAGGAACAGGAATATTTTCTAAGGCCACCACAAAATTAACGAATTCAATCAGTCCTCAGCAACAACGGTGCCCTATAAAGAACTTTCAAAATGGCTTCGTGAACATCGCACAAATGAACCACCCGATGACGTGTTCTTCAACGACACTGAAAACTTGACCTCAACTGAGACCACTTTGAGATACCCAACAAGGTGTGAGAGGGAGATGTGCCGTAAAGCGAGACGCAGGTACAGGTATATGAGGACTCTCCACACTACCCGGCGGCGTATAACCTCCATGAGTCCTCAAGAGAGGCAACGGATAAGCCTTTTTTACGATCTCGGATTTTATACACTTGACGTCTTTTTGATTACTGTGGTTGTGAGCATTTTTTACTATTTGCATAAATATTCAAACTGATTTTGGATTGATTTATTAAAGATTTTGATGTTTTGATACTAACATAAATATTGCATGTATATTTTACCTGATTTTGGATTGTTTTATAAAAGATTTTGATGTTTTGATACTAACATAAATATTGCATGTATATTTGATTTTGGATTGTTTTATAAAAGATTTTGATGTTTTGATACTAACATAAATATTCAACCCGATTTTGGATTGATTTATTAAAGTTTTTTATGTTTTGATACTAACAAAAGGCTTTTTTATTTATTTGGAACACAGAGGAGGGAGAAGAAAAGAGGCTTCCTAGAAGTAAGTTAAGCTTAAAAATAGGCTGATGATGTGTTGAATGTTATTATTTTATTCTTAAGGGTCAGTTCAAGAAACAAGCTCTCGCTTTTAGACAATTTAGCTAACTACAAAATAAAATATTTTTTATAGAGTAAAGAAATGAAAGTAGCCATTACAGGTTTTCACTATTTTTCATTTCCTTTCGTTATTTTAAAAGAAATACTCAAACATTATACATTTTTCCTGTACAGAAAAATGTATTTCTTTTTAAATAACGAAAGGAAAAAAATATAAGTTATTATATGGATTATATATTATAAATAATTCTATAATATTTTGATATTATAAATATTATATATAGAAGTATTTTGACCTATTTACGAAAAAAACAAACTTAATTCAGAACAAAAAAAATAATCTTTTTTCGGTTTACAACACCAAATTACGTTTTTCGTGGTTTTAGGGATATTTCCGAGCTTTTCTCGATGATTGTGATACTTGTGTTAAATCTGAAAAATTATAATGTAGTTTAACTTCTTAACTAGTTTTATTTGTTAAAAATATTTTGTTTTAATATGCTAAATTGTCCACACGTGAGAGCATGTTTGGCGCCACCGACCCTTAACAGTAAATGGTTTGTATTGCAATAACGTTGTGTACGTACATAGACGTACTTATAGATTTAATTTTAGTCCTAGAGTGGACCCGCTCCGTATTTTATGTCCGTTTGATGCGAAGTATTTTTTAAATAGTGTTCTCATCTTTACCACGATGTTTTTTGTAAAAACCAGGGTGTATGTCCAGGGTAACCAGGGGTAATTCATATTGGCCGTCTAAATGAAGTCCTAAATTTTATTTGATTGAATTGTTTCTCCTTTGCGAATTATTTTGACTTAGACATTATGCAGAACTATTCGGAACGGGCTCGTAAGTACCAAAATAATTTGCAAAAGAGAAACCATTCAATCAAATAATTTTACGCATTCATTTAGACGGCCAATATAAAGTGGTGTATGTCCTTGGTTTTTCCAAAAACAACGCGATAAAGGCCAGAAAAATGTTTAACAAAATGCTTTGCATCAAAGTTGTTGTTGTCGTCTACCGGGCTCTTAAGTGAATAGCTCAGTTTAATTAGCGGGATAATCGTAAAATGCACTAAATCAATAAAGGTGACTACGTACTACGTAACTTATTTTAGTAAAGGTATTGCGGCGATACAGACAGATACAGAGCTTTTGTTTTTGTTTTGTTTATATAAAATAAAATAAAATAAAATGAAATGAATGAAATAAAATGATGCCAGAATCGAATGTGAGTCGAATGTGCGCAAAATCTGCTATCTCTACCTACCTACCTTTATCCGTCGTAAGTTCGAATGATGAAACACCGTATCAAATTCAAAAATACTGTTTGTGGCTCCCATAATTGTTCGAAATAGTGTTTTGATAGTTATTTTATTCATAATTTGTTTCTATTTAACTAAACTTTAGTACCATGTTTTAAGCTGTACAATTTGGAGATATAATACTTAAGGCTTGTACCAACGCCAACGACCTTGAACTAAGTAACTTTGTAACCATTGTATACGGTAACTATAGCATTTTTCAACAGAAGAAAAATACAAAGTAATCTGCATGATACAAATAAAGATGTGGTTTTTCCTGAATTTCATTATAATATACAGAAGAGAAGCAAGAAAATATCAAGTTAACCCTTATTTCTCGATTTTTTGTTCACTTGTAACAACATAACTGCTGCAGTTTTTATCCAAACAGTATGAAAATTTATAAACTTCTAGATAAAATAATATTAAAATGATTTGGTTTTCTCAGTTCTTGGAAATTAATTTTATTTTAGATAAAATAAATTAAAAACACACTATTTTCGCACTTGTCAGCCGCAGCGACTGACGTAACAGCCATGTTGCAGTGTGAGCTGATAAGGACTTTATTTTAATACGGTTTTGTTCGAAATTTCAACCACCACGAATCGAGTTGCTAATTATTCCGACGGAGCCACCTTAACATATTTTACTATTGCGTAATAAACGAATGATTTGTGTCGAATTAGCCTTCTCGACCGTCAAAATCGGTTTTATCTGTTGAACTGCGTACATTTTCAGATCGAGTTTTAGAAGTCTCGCTTCAACTGTTTCTCCGGAATAGCCCCCCCCCCCCCCCCTTAAAATAGCAACCCAATAAGACTAAACGTGTATGTAACATGTCGTGCAACTAATTGTAGATGAAAGTGTTATTATGCGCAAACGCATCGCAACTCAATACTTTGTGCACAGTATACTGTGTTTTGTGTAATGGATTCCGAGTCAGTTTATCTGTGTTAACGGTAACTGAATATGAGATTAAATGGGATTTATGAAGAGTAAATAGTCTGCTAGTATTTACTAAAACCGGCTACTTTAGTGATCATACTAAATAACTTTTAAGAACAAACAAACACAAATGAAAAAGAAATGAAAAAAAAGCAGTACTTTTTTTTTTGGAAATATTATATTCTTTGGAAATATTAAGGTATTCGTATTTTCCCAATTAAAGGTTGTTGAATTATTAAAATTAAATTATTTAAATATAAAATTATTTTATGTTTAATTTTAAAGAACATGTTAATAAATGTATACTGTGCTTTCTTAAGCTTTATTTATTTATTTCTTTCTTTGGTTTGAACAAATTACTTTGTTCCATTCGACTGATGACGGCCCCATATCGTGGGCCAAAATATATCGAGCAATAAAACATATTTTATTATTTTAATATTATTAAGGAAACCAAAGAAATTAATTTTATAGAACAAGGATGTCATATCACCCCTTAATCTAAATATTTAATCCGTTCGATAAACAGTTACTTATATTTTGCTGCAACTAAATATATCGTTAAAATTTTTTGAGTTATATTACATAAGTTTTGGATAATAAAATGTATATCAAAATAAACATCGAAAAACATGTGATACACTGGGTGTTAAGATAAAGTTTTGGAAGCCGGAAACTGGTGATAGTACTCATCCATACGAACAACTTTTACTATGGAGCCAACACCGGAATCGCGGAACAAAAACAGCTGCTTCCGGCTTCCGCAACTATGAATGTGAAATGTAATCAAGCACCTGAATTCATACTGGAGACTTCGAAAAAAAAATTGTTTAGCTCTAATATAGGTATACTAGGATTTGTATTTGAACTATTCCAGTGTGAATGGGAGCAAACATTTTTTTTTATGATTTCGAAAATGGGATCATTGAACCTTGTTCCTTATCACTAACTGACTCTCTGGTATGAATTCTGGTCTCCGGTATGAATTTGGACGATGATCAAAAAGTCACATTGTATATGTTTGTACTATAATACATTGCAGAAATAGTGTAATACATATCGTAACGACATTAATCTCCGTGGGGATGTCACAGGTGTTCCGTGCGTGAACTGTGAAATGCAAGTCACAGTCCACACTCGATACTGTGACAGGCCATAATGGGGTTCTGTCAATGGATATCACTAAAATGGAAATTATTTTATCAATTAGAGGATTATTAATTAAATTAATAATTAAATAATTTGTGTTGTAGAATTATTTTATTTAATAAATAGACAACAGCGACACCTGTGTGTTTAAGTTAGAACACTTGGGAATTCGAAAGTAGTGACGGAATTTTTAGCTAGATTGCGTTGATATTTTAAATAGACAACAGCGACACCTGTGCGTTCAAGTTAGAACACTTGGGAATGAAAAGCAAAATGTTGCCACTTTTCAGCCAGTGCTGTTCTTATCGATATCATGAAATTGACGGCGTTTCTTATACTCGAAAACTCATACGGTCAAGTGATGCAAAATTTAACAAAAATATAACATTACACTTTTACACAAACTTTTCGAAAAAAAATTCCACATGGTCTTTTTAAGTTTGCTTCATAGTTATTATTGAAAATAAAAACTTGCAATTTCATAATAATCGATAACGAATCTTTTAAAACCGTAACGAAATCTCAGTAACTGTCAACATAAAATACTGGTATTGTCAGGTTTGTTAAAAAATATATTAATATATAAGTATTTATTAAATATGTATTTATTAAAAAAAATATATATGGGTATTTTATTTTGATCCATACTTTTCATGATACGAATATTCAGAGAACTAAAAAAAAAACAGAAGATGCTACAAGCGATAGTTACAGCAAATTTGATGACTTTAGCCCAGCAAATAAATGGTTTATCGTTGTTATTTTGGTCAGCTCCCTCGATTTAAATCGATTACCATTTACATATCTTGCATTGCATTGTAAATGAAATGAAAAACTCGTGTCGTGTAGGTATCTACTATCTACTGAACCACACTCTAGAATAGTCATTCTCGGTGGCTTATTATTTGAATCGATTATAATAAAAACCCACTATTCAAAATGTATTATTCGTAAAGTCATTACGAATAAAACTGCATACTTATATAACTAAATTACTAACGGAGCATATTTCGTATCTTGGAACAATCGAAAAATGTCTCAATCATTCAACCGATCAACAAGATGGACGTTTATCTCGATTGTAAATTTGATTGATTATGATTATCTCGATTGTTGAAATATCTCGTAAACACGCATTACTACCATACGTCATGCTGCAGTAAATATCGATATCGACATATCGACGTATATCTTTCCCTATTTTTATTTTTCGAATAATGGCAACACTCTATCTATCAATGGAGTGTCTCGGATTGAAGACCTTACTTTAGAGGGCATGAATGGACGTAATCAAATGATAAACGAAACTGAACCTTACATCATTGAGAGAGAATTCAGAGTTCAAGTGTTATCGAAGGAACGGTCAAGAGAGCGTGAAATTAAATGAAGACGTATGAGGGGTGTTGTGAGGGGAAACGAATCATGCATATTGCCAAATAGGGCAATGCTTAGGATGTTTTAGGAAGGGGTGACAGGTAGAGTGCGGTAGATCTAAAGAGGGGAGGGAAAATTGATCGTGAGAGGCATGACCAAATAAGGCAATGGTAAAAATTAGAGGCGGGGAAGCCGTAGAAAAATTGAGTGGGGGAAAAACTTTATAAGGTGGGAGCATGGATTTTTACGGGAGTTTTTTTTCGGAGGAGCACTCAAGTGAGAATATTTTCTGAGGTGCATACGTCGCGTCGTGAAGGCATACGCTTGCCTCATTTTAGAGTGTTATTCGAGAATCGTAAGGAAGTGGCTGGATAGCCAAGATCGCGAGTGAAGGCGCTCGTCGCCTGGTTAGGAAGCACTTAGTGAAGCCCGTCGATTGGCATAGTGCTTTAGAGTCGCGTGTGATAAATTCGGCACTCGCTTGGCCAAAAATTAGCTTTCGGGTGTGAAAAATTACAGGGTCTTAGGCCGTTGAGCCTTGAGACTGTGTTCCTGTGGAGCAGATAATTCAGCTGAGTTGCATGCTTTATTATTTCGTTACTGTGTTTTTTTATTTTCTGTGTGATATGATTTATTTTATTTTTCACGTGTCTCGATTTATTCTGTTTTATTTTTCATGCGTCGTAATTTACCCAGTATTTTATTTTAATTTTCCGCGGTTCAAGATTTATCCCGTATTTTTAATTTATTGATCAAGAGTCGCGATTTGTCCAGAATTAATACTAAATTTTACGTATGTTGCGATTTTCCAAAGTAGTATTTACAAATTATTGGTTCGAGATTTTTCCTATGTTTTACTTTTATTTTCCGTGTGACGAGTTTTATTTTAATTTTCACGTGCCTTAATTTTTCCTGTTTTATTTTTCATGTGTCGTGACTCAGTATTTTATTTTATTTTCCTCGGTTCGTGAATTATCCTGTGTTTTTTCTTTATTTTTCGTGTGTTTTAATTATTATATGTATTATTTTATTTTTCGTGTGATCTATTCCTATTCTCCACGTGTTTAGATTTTTCCCGCTTTATTTTATGTGTGTCGTGCTTTACCCAGTGTTTTATTTTATTCTCTGCGGTTCGTGAATTATCCTGTGTTTTTACTTTATTTTTCATGTGTTTCAATTATTATATGTATTATTTTATTTTTCGTGTGATCTATTTTTATTCTCCACGTGTTTAGATTTTTCCCGCTTTATTTTTTTTGTGTCTCGTGTTTTACCCAGTGTTTTTATTTTATCTTTCGCAATTCGTGAACTATCCTGTGTTTTTACTTTATTTTCATGTGTTTTAATTATCATATGTGTTATTTTGTTTTTCGTGTGGTGTGATTTATTTTATTTTCCACGTGTTTTGATTTATCCTGTTTTATTCTTCGTGTGTCGTGTTTTACCCGGTATTTTTATTTTATTTTTCGCAATTCGTGAATTATCCAGTGTTTTTACTTTATTTTTCTTGTGTCTTGATTTATCATACGTGTTTATTTTATTTTTTGGGATGATTTATTCAGAATTCATATTTTATTCTTACCTAGTATTTTCGTTTATTTTCCACGTTTCATCATGTCATAATATTTTATTTATGTGTGTCATAATACATATTTTAAATGTCGCGTTTCATCGTTTTTCCAGTGTTTCTATTTCAATTTTCGTGTATCATGAATATCCATATTAGGAACTACGTTCTGTACTCGTGAATCAATATTGCTTTATTCCTATTTAAATCACGACAAGAGGAACTAGAATTTCTTTAGTAAATTGTCAAGTAATATGGTCATGTCACTGGGAACCTTTGGGAAAGAAGTAGAACCTTAGAATTTTACGGTTTTGGGTTAGATAGGGGTCGGTAAAGCGTTGTGGGATTTATCAAGAATAAGATAACCATATTTTGTCTTGAAATAATCTTAACTATAATTTTATGAAGTTAAAAGTGTTTAATGTAATTACCCCAAGTCCGGCCTTAACAAATGACCGGTCTTTTAGTCGAAATGATTTATTTGATGTGCTACCTTTAGTTACCTACTGAAAGACCAGTAAAACTTAGTAGTAAATTTGTATTTAGAATAAATAATTCTGGAACCATAGTTGCCCTCATTGAAAGGGCAGAATTCATGTTCATAATTAGATCTACCTAGAATGGTTTTCATGAAGAAGTGTTCGATGGGAATAATCCCAAGATCAGCTTTAATTAAAAGTCAATGGTTTTGATAGGTACTTACAGAAATTGTGTATCTCATAGATTCAAATTTGGCTTATTTATTTTTAGTAAAAAAAATAAAAATGAATAAAGTAAGAATCAAATTTTAATTAATTTGAATATTATGAAAGAAAAGAATTGAATTTCATAATTAGTATGATCAGGTGTGGTTTCTTGTACTTGGAGAAGGAATGATTTTAATGTACAATTTAATGTTGTGCCTGTAAAATAAAGGTGCTTTGGGTTGATGAGATTAAATGTGCTAAGGGACAATACCAGCCCTTTTGTAGAATTCTATACACCACTCGGGGTAGAATCTACTTTTATCAGGTATGTTTATATTTATTACCCAGTTTTTGTAACAAATTTAAAGATGGCCGAGAGATAGCCTTAAGTAATGTTGAAAATTATTCCGATTCCAAATATAGGGAAACTATATAGCTGGATCAATGTTCATCAAGGAAAGGAGCTTTACGTACATATTTCTCTAATAGCTGAAGTTTGACTCTAAAAATTAAGGGCATCCTTTAGGCTTGCAGACATTTATAGATCAGCAAAAATAGGTCTTGGTTCCACAAAAAATAGTCTAAAATTTGGTTTTATTGAGTACTTAATCCATAATATGAACCTGGGTTAGGCAAATAGCGGAAAGCAACGCTTTGTTGACATTCTATTTACTTACCACTCGTAATGGGAGAACAACTCTTCGTAGGTATGAACAGAATTATTGAGAATTTTACTCTTCTTAGATGTATTCAGATTGTTTGTCTATGTTGCTAATTTTATGAAATAAGATATCTGGCAGAGACATGCTTTAAATATTGTTGAAATTCATTCAGATTCTGAAGTATAGAAATCATCTTGCAACACTAATGTTTATCACTTTCGTCTGAGAGAGAAAGAGCTTTCCATACATACTTTTAACTGCCTGAGTTGGTCCCTAAGATAGCAGGACGACTACATAGATACTTATAAAGCTCTTGACAGATAAAGTCTGACTCTGGCTCTCTGGTATAGTCCAAAACCTGGTCTACAATAAATGCATATTTTGCAGCCACAATAATAATCACTTTTTTGTTTGGTTTTGAAATAAATTTCCAGATCCAAGAACTATGTTATTTCCATCTAAAGCTGTGTTCAGTTTAAGAGAAAGACAAGACTATAAAACCTTATATATTTATACTTTACATATTTACTTGTAGCAGAAAAGTAATTTGTCACTTTTATTTGTACTTAACTAAAATTAAAACGAGAATACACCTCTTTGGCAATATTCTTTAAAGTAAAGGCTGAAATAGAATTCCCATACACTTGTATCAAAACAAGTAAACTTTCATCTAAGTATGAATTTCAATTTATAAATATAGAATTAGTTTTACCCTTTCCCACAAATGTTTTGATGTGGCCTTATAAGTGGCTCATCTATTTATTTATTGTATCCTGGAGTGCTGTTATCATTCAGCCAAACACAGGATACGCTCGCCTAAGTTTCTTGTCCTTCTTCTTAGGTGCAGTAATCGAACGGACAGGATTTAAATAGAATTCCCATACAATAGTAACAAAATATGTAATTTTCATCTAATTATGAATTTAAATATACTTAGAATCAGTTTATCCTTTCTTACAAATATATCGAAAAAGAAACCCTTCTCACTTGTATCAAAACAAGTAAACTTTCATCTAAGTATGAATTTCAATTTATAAATACAGAATTAGTTTTACCCTTTCTCACAAATGTTTTGATATGGCCTTATAAGTGGCTCATCTATTAACAAAATTTATTGTATCCTAGAGTGCTGTTATCGTTCAGCCAAACCGAGGATACGCTCGCCTAAGTTTCTTGTCCTTCTTCTTAGGCGCAGTAATCGAACGGACAGGATTTGGCCCAGAATTAGTATCATATGATGTACTTATATATCAGATTAATTTAGTACATAAAAGTACTTTATCCTAAATCTCTTCGGGAGGATTCCTCGATTCTGGAGTCGGAATTCACCAGAGGGCCGGCGGGGAGGGGCCGTTTCCCATTTCAAATAAAAAAAAAAAACATATTATTTTCGTAAGGCTTTGAATGGCCTTGGTTTCTATGTTTAGACTTTATATACATCCTAAATTCTATGAAACAACATTAAGCTGGATGAATCCCAGTAAAATTGACTTTGGTAATTTATATTGATCCAAATTAGATAAGACCACTACAGCTACACAATTCATGTAAGGTTTCTCTTCATTTCACTCCTGATCTCTAAAAGTTTAAGGTTTATCAAATATATCTTCAAGCCAAAGATTCAATAAGTAATTGAAGCAGTTTATGCAGGATTTATTTCAGCCTTTTACATAGGTTTTTGTATTATTAAATTTCTCTTTACTCCTCTATACTTATTTGCAGATAGTGCTAGCCTTGTCTTTCCCTTGGCCTCAAATTAGTCTACCAATGTCTTATGATAAATGTTGCTGAACTGATTTACTCCTTAGGAACTTTAGATGAATTAGTATACTTACATTAAGCTCAAGTCAAATCTCATTTCTATTAAAAGGACTAGGGATTACACACTTGCGGTTCACAACGAAGGGTCACCATAACTTAGACGATCACGCTGCCAAAATAAAACCAGTTCGGAATGCTCTATACCAGGGTAGTTGGATTTTACGGGGTTGCAATTAATTCCATATGCACTAGATAATGGTAGTTTATTTGTTTATTATTTAATTGGGCGTTTAGTAAGTAAGTAGTATAGCAGTAAATAGTAAGAAGTAAAAGATAAACAAGGGGTACGGGGTGTAAGAGGGTTGGTGTTCGAAGTGTTTCAATTGGTGTGCCGTGAACAGGATCTGGGTTTTGAATATTTTTATAATCGTTGTAATGTAACAGTTATATTTTATTATATTTTATTTTATTTTATTACTTTATAATCAGAATTTACAGTTCAATGTTAGAGTTTTTATGGGAAGGGCATTCCGAACTGGTTTTCAACTGGTTCCGAGAAATGGAGAATAGAAATGAGAATGACACACTGTTTTTATTTACTTTTAGCAAAGTTAAGCATAGAGATAGGTAAGCATTATTATAGTTAACAGGTTTCTTTTTTGCGAAGGGATAAGGAGCGCGCTTTTGAAGGGTATTAGAGTGAGACTTTTCATAGATCTAGGGGTGGTTTGGTAGCAGGCTTCTGATATAGCATTTTTGATTATATAATAGTGCTGTTTAGGTCTGGAAGATAAAACATTGTCTTTTCCGTGTAGTAGGGCAAACAAGTTAGGAAAGCAATTGAGGTAGGAAACAAGTATGGTTGATGCGAGGTTAAGAACAAAAGGGGTGTAATAGTATCGTGGTGGATGGGAGCTTGTGGTCCCTGCCTACCTCTCATAGGACTGTATGACTATACTAGATTGAAGGTTGTGGAAGGGACGAAGGAGGTATGTCAGGATGGTGGCAAGTAGTAGTTCGTGGACTCTGCCTAGGTTTGTGGTGTTTGGATGGGTGTCACTGGTTTACTACATAACGTATTGTCACCAAAGATTTCAAAAGTAAAGATAAGTCATTATCGTAGTATGACAACACCAAAATGTTTCCACCTATAAATGGGTGACGCTCACACATTTGGAGTCAGTGATCATCTGAACACAGTGATAGTTGGACGTCTTTAAGTGCACTTAGAGTTTTGAATTTTCAAGACTTTAGTAGACTCGTCAGTTTGCTGACCTAAGGTGGACGGATTGCGCACTCATAAGAGTGCGCGCGTCGGCATTATGCTAATGCACACATTCAAAAACAATGCAATAGATTGTGGGTGCCAGGGCTCATCTAAACTTTTGAAATCTTTGATTGTCACAATATTAGCACTTCAAGTATTATGTTAGGTTTTAATACCAGAGGAAGAAAAAAATAAAATCTTATGGTGTTTTATATAACTAAGATAAAAAAATACTAATTTTGGTTTTATATATTTTTAAATGACATTCAAGGCTTTTTGTAAATTCTATGTAGGGACAATAAAGTACAATATGATGTTTTGATGCATACTGTTACTTGATAACTTAGATATTTTAATAGTTTTTACTCGTATATGTAATTGAGTCAATTTCATATATTTGGACAGAAATGATTTTTTTTTATTCTTAAGGAACCGGGGCCTAATTTTGGATTTGATTGAATAAACACTTTGGCGTTTCATGTTTTATGTAAATTTAATTTCTTTAATAATTTAGAATCGGTAGGTTAAATCACTGATCAGATTAACCAATTTTATCTCCTAGCAAACATTACATATACGGACTGAGACCCCTATGTATTAATTTGGTTTGAAAAATAGCGTTGATTAGAATAAAGTCATAGACTTTACCACGACAGATAAGCTCTATGGTGATGGCTTCTAAATTATTGTATGTAAGTTAAGTGAGTCACTGTCTTTTCCTAAAGTATGGTTGAGAGAGGCATGCTTTCTTTATTGGTGATCGGTGGAAGTGTTCGGGTGTCGATGTCGCATTCATTTCATAGATTCTAGGGCAGATTTGTAATAGGGCCATTCCACGCGAAGCAAGATCTATTGTAAGGTACATAGGATATCCAAGCGAAGTGAAATCTGGAAAATAGAAATAGATTATAGGTTGTCTGTCTCTGTTAAGAAGAAAAGGTTGTAAAGGTAAAGCTGATACATACTAACAGAGAAGTCAGGAAAAAAAATGTTTTAGTACGGTCGCCGGTATGACAGGCCTCCCTTAGTAGAATGTGTCGTGGTTTCGTGATAATTTAGTCTGGCAACAGACAGGGGGCGACATGTACTGCGAGCTCCTTTACATACAATTTTATGAGGCCAAAGCAATAGAGAGCCAGAACTGTAGACGACTGTACTTGGAGATTTTATAGTGATGTGGAAGTATATCTTAGGTTCATCATTGAGATCAAGTGTGATATTATTATGAAAGGACTATTATTGTGTGAGTGATCATTAGGTAGGCCAGTTAGTTTTTATTGTACCATTAATTTCATAAGCAATGCAAAAATTAATACATAGTTTTTTTCCTATGATTTTACTTAGGTAAACCTTTTAACAATATAAAATCATAAAGCATTCTGGCCGAGGAGTCAGTCATAAAATAACAGAGGTTGACTATGTAAATATTTTGGTTTCAAATGTTAGTGTTAGATTGATAGGTCATAAGTGATTTAGCTCGGTTCGTATCCGGGTAAGAAAATAAAAGTCTAGAGTAAATAGGGTATGAGTATATGAGTATATATGAGTAAATATGCGTTATGTATGACAGACTGACGTAAAGGAGGTTTAGTGTTCGGTTAGGTCGTCGGGCGTCGAACAATTCAGTAGGTATGTCGACCATTTGACTGCAATAAACTTGACTTGTTTGAAGGGGTGTCGGCGGACGACCTTAACGAACGCACGGGGTTAGAAGGGGCGTTCGTGTTAACTGGCACGGTCTCCACGTTTGGCAGTCGTTGGAGGGTCGGTTACGTTGACAAGTAGGCTTGGCGTCGTTGCGCCCAACAGCTGATTTTTCGGAGTATCGGATAGTGTAATGGCCTCGGCTAAAGGATTTGTAAATGGCTGCCGTCTCATTTTTCTTTGATATTATTCTTCCTTTTCTCGTTTGCACGGGTTTTATAGTTAACGGAGAAACTGCCGCCAACCAACATGGTTTAAGCCATGATCAATTTTGGAAACCTGAAATTAGCTGCACAATCACGTTTGAAGACCTCTTTCTCAGCGAATTTTTTTTTTTGCCGGTTGGTTGTGTCCATTACTGAGTCGTGAGTGTTGTTGATAGAAATTGGATGATTGTAGTACGTTCAAGACCATCCAAGAGTAAAAAAAAGTTGGGTAGATTTTAAAATTTTATTCGAATAGTTTCAAAATAGGTTTAAGAATTATATATAAGAATATATAAGATTGACGACGACTGGTTTATACTTTTGTGGAGTCTAACATTCTACTTATATGTCGATACATGTCATGAGAGAGATAGGAGAATGGTAAATTAGGGGCAAGGGGAATGGTACATTGGGGCGAGGAGAATGTTACATTGGGGGCGAGGAGAATGGTAAATTTGGGGGCGAGTTTTGTAAGACAGATGTAAGCAGTATGAGATTTGAGTGTGTTTCAAGATTAAAACAAATAGGGACATTTATTTGGGTTTCGAATAATTACACAAGGTTTTAATGTGTGGCAGTCGAGAGATGATTAGGAGTATGAGGCTATTTTATTTTAATTTTTTATGGCCTACAGTAATTTTGAATTACTTATGTAAATGTTGGTTTTATTTAATAATGGGATAAGAAAAGGTGTAATTTCTCAAATCATTTGAAAGGCCACTAATTATCTTGTGTTACGCTGAATATAATAAAGCGGTGGTTAAATAATGTAAATCTATGGCCTTATGCAACTACAATCAAGTCAATCGAATATTAACTTGTTACCTATCCTGTCGCTCTGTCTGTTCTGACGAGAGCAAATCAAAAATATTTCGTGTTTATACTTTGATGAAAATTAATTGGAAACTCTTTCATGAATAGGTGACAGACTAGCATAGATTACATAGATTACAGGATTCAAATGGTCATGTGATAAAGGGGGCGAAAGAATGGTTAAGAAAATCTAAATAAGAATGAAAAACTTATTGACATGTTTTAAACTTTGTAAATTTTGAATATGAGAGGAGAGGAATTCGGCTACTATAAACTTACGAAAACCATTGTAGCGTAGCGGAGGCATAGCTGTTTATGTGCGACTGATTGTACTTATTATTTATATTCACTCACTGGTTTTTGCCCGCGACCGCGCCCGCGCTGATTTTGTTTGAGTTTTTGGGATTAGAAAGACGCTATCTGGCCCGTGAACTGTCTCTATGCGGAGAATTGTGTGGATCCGTTGCTCTGTTGCTGCGTGAGGAAGGAGCAGACCAACAAGCCGACAAACGCACTTTCTCATCTACTACCGATTTATTTAAGTTGTATCAGAGATTTACGCATCTTAATCTAGATAGCATTTTCAATGTTTGATTCGTGTTGAATTTTAAAATTTTGTCTAAAGCAATAGAAGCTCTTTTGGCCACACTTTTGGTAGGGGACCGTTGAGTTTGCGTGTTTTGGGGGTTTGGTTTTGATATGTTGATCGGATTTTGCGATTTTTGTTTCGACTTAAATAGAAATGATGTAGTGGCATTTCATGGACACCCTACAGTGAGGTGATGGCGTTAGTATGGAGGTTTGGGTGTGATGACGCCTCTTAAGAAAGACCTACCTTTTCGATAAACTGGTCGTTCGCCCCGAGCTCTGAACTCTTGGACCCCCTCTTGAGGCGCTGAATTGTTCGGGCTTGGAGGTTCTTTTTGTCTCACTTTTCGGCGGCCTCTTGACCGATTTGGGGCGTGTTCAGGCTTGGAGGTTCTTTTTGTCTCACTTTTCCGCAGCCTTTTGACCGATTTGGGGCGTGTTCGGGCTTGGAGGTTCTTTTTGTCTCACTTGTCGGCGGCCTCTTGACCGATTTGGGGCGTGTTCGGGCTTGGAGGTTCTTTTTGTCTCACTTGTCGGCGGCCTCTTGACCGATTTGGGGCGTGTTCGGACTTGGAGGTTCTTTTTGTCTCACTTGTCAGCGGCCTCTTGACCGATTTGGGGCGTGTTTGGGCTTGGAGGTTATTTATGTCTCACTTGCTTACCTACCGAATTTCGTGACGTTCCGATCGGTAATGCTCGGAAAGTAGGCGGGCGGACATTCGTACATACAAGCGTAGTTGCATGCAGGCGCTGAATTGTTCGGGTGACTTGGAGAGCTTTGCTCACCCGTTCAATAAAAGTATTCTATTCTATTCTTATTATTGTTACCCTTCTTTAGGGATGATTTAAAAATTTAAAAATTACTTATATGATAATAAATCATGTTATATGTAGTCAAATGAAAATTTTAATATATCTACTTTGGGTTAGGTGCATTTTGAATAAAGGGGTTTAGCTAAAAGTGAAAAACTTTAACTCTGGGATGCGTGTGGGTGTATGTATGTAAATTTGAGTCACAATGTCATCACTAAGTGTTCTAATGTAAATTAAAGTTTTCAAAGAAAAATAATAATAATAACTTGCCTTAAAAAAATGCGTCTCACTCGAAGAATAAGATAAATATTTTGGGAATATTTTTTTTTTGTCTTTATTTATTAATAGTAGAACAATAAAAATAGGTACTCGATATGTTATGGCCCACGGTATGGGGATGTCAGTCATCAGTGAAATTGTGTTTTTATGACAAATTTTATTTAAAGAATTGAGATTCGGTACAATTTAATGACGTTTGATATATGATACGATATGTTTTTGATAGAAAGGGAGGAGAGGGACCCCTTAGGTCAAAAACAAATTATAATTAAGGTACCTGTGTCACATCAAAATATCTGTTCACTTCGGGATTGTACTTATAGTTTTTCATAATAAAATGTTGGTCGAACAGGGCTACTTGATGTTCTGAGTTTAAGGTGATACGAGGATTAATTTCGGGTAAATTATAATTTGATAGATTTTTAAACGTGCAAGGGCTCGATTGAAGGTGTAATTAGAGTTTGCATACAATAGCTGCATTTATAGTAAGTTGAAAAAGTTTAGAGGGAACAGTTTTTCGGAGTAAAAACTCAACAATGCTCTATGGTTTGACCATTTGGCCTCTTATATTAAGTGGGATAAAATCAATATTAGCATAAAAGGGTGATTTTGAGGCATTACGATTTATTATGGAAATTAAACGTATCATAACGTATCTATAGGTACATTGTTCCATTTTGTTCACTTTATTGGCTTGTTTTTTTTTTCCTATTTGTCTACCGTTTAAGTTACTTTTTCAATAATGATGACTTGGTAGATATTTACCTAATGTAGAATGTTATAGTTTCGGACGAAGTTGGGATGGCATACGATATGCAAGTGGGCTAATTGAGAGTCAGTAAGTTTATATCTATATAATAAACTCATCACAATTTGTATGTTTGAATATTTGAACATTATATAAGAAGCATTAAATTAGTGACGTACAATTCTCAAACTTTTCAATGGTTAGACAAGACAACTGACTAAGACCTGTAGGCTGTATATTTTACAAGCTTGACTGGTTTAAGTTATTGAATATATAAGCGCTTATAGGCATATTGTATTTCTTTTTTGCAACATTCAAACAAACAAGATTAAGGCAATGTAAGTAATGGAACTAATATTTTTATCGAGTAGGGAGTTATTACTGACATGATTCATCAAGTTTCATGGTTGTATTGTCATTAGTTTGGTTATGAGTTTTTAACTTCGGTATTGTTTAGTGACCTTCAATTGAGATGAGTTGGCAACACCAAGGTAAAAGCGGGGAAAATGTTTAAAAACATAACATTATTGTACACAAGAACACTAAGTGTATTAGTTCAAATCATTGTAAACAAATCGATGGGAAATGGTAAAGCTTCGACTTATGAGTTACCTACTTGTAGAAAAAAAAACTAAATTAGTATATGAATGGGTTAAAATAAATATAAACTTATTTTGTTAACAACTAGGTATGTATAAAACTGCAGCTATATCTACGATTAGGTAATAGTAACTATCTCAATAATGCCAAATAACATTATCATCGAGCAATATCAATTGTTTTTATCAAGGTTCCTCGTATTGCGAACGATATAAATCCTATTATTATATTCTTACTGATAGTATCAATAAATATTTTAAATCTTTAAAAGATGGGGATACTTTATTTCTGATCTAGTGATAGTGGGAACATGTTAGTACTTGAAGAACATACAGTTGTCCCTGAAATTATAGTAAAACTACCAACCATGTTGTTGGGTTGTCTGTTCAAGTGTATTCTGTAAGAGGCGTAGTTAAAATTGGCGGTCGGGTTGATGGCAGAATGGGGACAGAGTGAATAAGGGTAGAGTCACGGATGGGAGTTAGTACTACGGATTAGCTTTAATATAACCTTTGGAAATAGTAAAATAGTGCAGATTATATATAAATATAGTCCGGTTTTCATGATTTCTTTGGAGAAGGAATAATATATTTATCTGAATGGAAAGATGTTTTCATTTATTCCGGGGATGAGAATCCACCCCTTTAGCCAAGCAATGCCGTGCTAAGTGTATATGATCCTGTACTGAGAAGATCAGGACTTTACACATCGTCAGGAGTGGATGGAGACATCGTCCAGTTTGTTATATTGCAAAAATATATTTTTTCCTTTTATACTTAAAGGTAGGCATATGAACTTCTGAAGTTATTCCGCATCTAAGTAAGCATGAAAACTGACTTACTAAATTTTGATTTTCTAAGAGTTAGAAAAACCGGAGTTAGGAAAAGAAATAAATTCGCGGAAAATTACTAGCATGGACCACCTCATCTTTAAATAAAAAAATATATATATAATAATAATAAAAAAATATATATAATATCATAAATAAAATAATATAGTGATTTAGTGAATAGCTTCCAACGAGCAGCTTCATATTCAATGACCTAATGTTTAAATGTAATGCGAAAAATTAAAGAATCCTAATCAGATGTACTGGTGACTCCTTAGAGTGGGATGTAAGACTAACTAGAATGAGAAAAGGTGAAAAAAAACTTTATCCCAATTCCTATCTGTATGAATATGTATATATTATTTTCCTTAAGTATAAAGTTATAAAGAGGCTTTAAGGAGGTAACAGATATGTCGATAAGGATTAAAATTATCATAATTTAGGCCAGAAACATTACACAGCAAATGACTTATTATGGAAAATTGGAGTTAGGTTAAATTATAAAGAAAAAGTACATGATAAGCCTTACTATACAAGTTCCCCGTGCAATTTTTAACACACTACACATGTACCTTGAGACTGATTAGATTTATTAGGAGAAGGATTCCACTTGAGAAAGGTATATAAAGGGATATCTATTATCAGGATGTCCAAGACTGATTTCTAGTAAGATTCGGAATGAACAATGGCAGATCTAGAGTAATCGAAAAATTGGATTGGGCTAGATGGCCATATTATTGTCACTCTGACACATTGAATTTGAGACTTTGATGTCCTCGTCTTTGCTAGAATTCTATTGATGTTCGTAATGGGTATCCATTATTAACTTGTTGCAGCGGGATCTAGATGCTAATAATTTCTGGAAGTGGATTGGCCAGAAGACACACTACACATACGAAAAGCATTCTGGTAAAAATTGTAATAATTTGTTTAGGAAAGGTCGAGATAGGTCCATGTTAGTGATTATTTTCTCTTTTGAAAAAAATTACTTCACCTTAATTAGTTGGTTGCGTAATTGTTTTTGGGGCGACTGTGACAGGCCATAATGGGGTTCTGTCAATGGATATCACTAAAATGGAAATTATTTTATCAATTAGAGGATTATTAATTAAATTAATAATTAAATAATTTGTGTTGTAGAATTATTTTATTTAATAAATAGACAACAGCGACACCTGTGTGTTTAAGTTAGAACACTTGGGAATTCGAAAGTAGTGACGGAATTTTTAGCTAGATTGCGTTGATATTTTAAATAGACAACAGCGACACCTGTGCGTTCAAGTTAGAACACTTGGGAATGAAAAGCAAAATGTTGCCACTTTTCAGCCAGTGCTGTTCTTATCGATATCATGAAATTGACGGCGTTTCTTATACTCGAAAACTCATACGGTCAAGTGATGCAAAATTTAACAAAAATATAACATTACACTTTTACACAAACTTTTCGAAAAAAAATTCCACATGGTCTTTTTAAGTTTGCTTCATAGTTATTATTGAAAATAAAAACTTGCAATTTCATAATAATCGATAACGAATCTTTTAAAACCGTAACGAAATCTCAGTAACTGTCAACATAAAATACTGGTATTGTCAGGTTTGTTAAAAAATATATTAATATATAAGTATTTATTAAATATGTATTTATTAAAAAAAATATATATGGGTATTTTATTTTGATCCATACTTTTCATGATACGAATATTCAGAGAACTAAAAAAAAAACAGAAGATGCTACAAGCGATAGTTACAGCAAATTTGATGACTTTAGCCCAGCAAATAAATGGTTTATCGTTGTTATTTTGGTCAGCTCCCTCGATTTAAATCGATTACCATTTACATATCTTGCATTGCATTGTAAATGAAATGAAAAACTCGTGTCGTGTAGGTATCTACTATCTACTGAACCACACTCTAGAATAGTCATTCTCGGTGGCTTATTATTTGAATCGATTATAATAAAAACCCACTATTCAAAATGTATTATTCGTAAAGTCATTACGAATAAAACTGCATACTTATATAACTAAATTACTAACGGAGCATATTTCGTATCTTGGAACAATCGAAAAATGTCTCAATCATTCAACCGATCAACAAGATGGACGTTTATCTCGATTGTAAATTTGATTGATTATGATTATCTCGATTGTTGAAATATCTCGTAAACACGCATTACTACCATACGTCATGCTGCAGTAAATATCGATATCGACATATCGACGTATATCTTTCCCTATTTTTATTTTTCGAATAATGGCAACACTCTATCTATCAATGGAGTGTCTCGGATTGAAGACCTTACTTTAGAGGGCATGAATGGACGTAATCAAATGATAAACGAAACTGAACCTTACATCATTGAGAGAGAATTCAGAGTTCAAGTGTTATCGAAGGAACGGTCAAGAGAGCGTGAAATTAAATGAAGACGTATGAGGGGTGTTGTGAGGGGAAACGAATCATGCATATTGCCAAATAGGGCAATGCTTAGGATGTTTTAGGAAGGGGTGACAGGTAGAGTGCGGTAGATCTAAAGAGGGGAGGGAAAATTGATCGTGAGAGGCATGACCAAATAAGGCAATGGTAAAAATTAGAGGCGGGGAAGCCGTAGAAAAATTGAGTGGGGGAAAAACTTTATAAGGTGGGAGCATGGATTTTTACGGGAGTTTTTTTTCGGAGGAGCACTCAAGTGAGAATATTTTCTGAGGTGCATACGTCGCGTCGTGAAGGCATACGCTTGCCTCATTTTAGAGTGTTATTCGAGAATCGTAAGGAAGTGGCTGGATAGCCAAGATCGCGAGTGAAGGCGCTCGTCGCCTGGTTAGGAAGCACTTAGTGAAGCCCGTCGATTGGCATAGTGCTTTAGAGTCGCGTGTGATAAATTCGGCACTCGCTTGGCCAAAAATTAGCTTTCGGGTGTGAAAAATTACAGGGTCTTAGGCCGTTGAGCCTTGAGACTGTGTTCCTGTGGAGCAGATAATTCAGCTGAGTTGCATGCTTTATTATTTCGTTACTGTGTTTTTTTATTTTCTGTGTGATATGATTTATTTTATTTTTCACGTGTCTCGATTTATTCTGTTTTATTTTTCATGCGTCGTAATTTACCCAGTATTTTATTTTAATTTTCCGCGGTTCAAGATTTATCCCGTATTTTTAATTTATTGATCAAGAGTCGCGATTTGTCCAGAATTAATACTAAATTTTACGTATGTTGCGATTTTCCAAAGTAGTATTTACAAATTATTGGTTCGAGATTTTTCCTATGTTTTACTTTTATTTTCCGTGTGACGAGTTTTATTTTAATTTTCACGTGCCTTAATTTTTCCTGTTTTATTTTTCATGTGTCGTGACTCAGTATTTTATTTTATTTTCCTCGGTTCGTGAATTATCCTGTGTTTTTTCTTTATTTTTCGTGTGTTTTAATTATTATATGTATTATTTTATTTTTCGTGTGATCTATTCCTATTCTCCACGTGTTTAGATTTTTCCCGCTTTATTTTATGTGTGTCGTGCTTTACCCAGTGTTTTATTTTATTCTCTGCGGTTCGTGAATTATCCTGTGTTTTTACTTTATTTTTCATGTGTTTCAATTATTATATGTATTATTTTATTTTTCGTGTGATCTATTTTTATTCTCCACGTGTTTAGATTTTTCCCGCTTTATTTTTTTTGTGTCTCGTGTTTTACCCAGTGTTTTTATTTTATCTTTCGCAATTCGTGAACTATCCTGTGTTTTTACTTTATTTTCATGTGTTTTAATTATCATATGTGTTATTTTGTTTTTCGTGTGGTGTGATTTATTTTATTTTCCACGTGTTTTGATTTATCCTGTTTTATTCTTCGTGTGTCGTGTTTTACCCGGTATTTTTATTTTATTTTTCGCAATTCGTGAATTATCCAGTGTTTTTACTTTATTTTTCTTGTGTCTTGATTTATCATACGTGTTTATTTTATTTTTTGGGATGATTTATTCAGAATTCATATTTTATTCTTACCTAGTATTTTCGTTTATTTTCCACGTTTCATCATGTCATAATATTTTATTTATGTGTGTCATAATACATATTTTAAATGTCGCGTTTCATCGTTTTTCCAGTGTTTCTATTTCAATTTTCGTGTATCATGAATATCCATATTAGGAACTACGTTCTGTACTCGTGAATCAATATTGCTTTATTCCTATTTAAATCACGACAAGAGGAACTAGAATTTCTTTAGTAAATTGTCAAGTAATATGGTCATGTCACTGGGAACCTTTGGGAAAGAAGTAGAACCTTAGAATTTTACGGTTTTGGGTTAGATAGGGGTCGGTAAAGCGTTGTGGGATTTATCAAGAATAAGATAACCATATTTTGTCTTGAAATAATCTTAACTATAATTTTATGAAGTTAAAAGTGTTTAATGTAATTACCCCAAGTCCGGCCTTAACAAATGACCGGTCTTTTAGTCGAAATGATTTATTTGATGTGCTACCTTTAGTTACCTACTGAAAGACCAGTAAAACTTAGTAGTAAATTTGTATTTAGAATAAATAATTCTGGAACCATAGTTGCCCTCATTGAAAGGGCAGAATTCATGTTCATAATTAGATCTACCTAGAATGGTTTTCATGAAGAAGTGTTCGATGGGAATAATCCCAAGATCAGCTTTAATTAAAAGTCAATGGTTTTGATAGGTACTTACAGAAATTGTGTATCTCATAGATTCAAATTTGGCTTATTTATTTTTAGTAAAAAAAATAAAAATGAATAAAGTAAGAATCAAATTTTAATTAATTTGAATATTATGAAAGAAAAGAATTGAATTTCATAATTAGTATGATCAGGTGTGGTTTCTTGTACTTGGAGAAGGAATGATTTTAATGTACAATTTAATGTTGTGCCTGTAAAATAAAGGTGCTTTGGGTTGATGAGATTAAATGTGCTAAGGGACAATACCAGCCCTTTTGTAGAATTCTATACACCACTCGGGGTAGAATCTACTTTTATCAGGTATGTTTATATTTATTACCCAGTTTTTGTAACAAATTTAAAGATGGCCGAGAGATAGCCTTAAGTAATGTTGAAAATTATTCCGATTCCAAATATAGGGAAACTATATAGCTGGATCAATGTTCATCAAGGAAAGGAGCTTTACGTACATATTTCTCTAATAGCTGAAGTTTGACTCTAAAAATTAAGGGCATCCTTTAGGCTTGCAGACATTTATAGATCAGCAAAAATAGGTCTTGGTTCCACAAAAAATAGTCTAAAATTTGGTTTTATTGAGTACTTAATCCATAATATGAACCTGGGTTAGGCAAATAGCGGAAAGCAACGCTTTGTTGACATTCTATTTACTTACCACTCGTAATGGGAGAACAACTCTTCGTAGGTATGAACAGAATTATTGAGAATTTTACTCTTCTTAGATGTATTCAGATTGTTTGTCTATGTTGCTAATTTTATGAAATAAGATATCTGGCAGAGACATGCTTTAAATATTGTTGAAATTCATTCAGATTCTGAAGTATAGAAATCATCTTGCAACACTAATGTTTATCACTTTCGTCTGAGAGAGAAAGAGCTTTCCATACATACTTTTAACTGCCTGAGTTGGTCCCTAAGATAGCAGGACGACTACATAGATACTTATAAAGCTCTTGACAGATAAAGTCTGACTCTGGCTCTCTGGTATAGTCCAAAACCTGGTCTACAATAAATGCATATTTTGCAGCCACAATAATAATCACTTTTTTGTTTGGTTTTGAAATAAATTTCCAGATCCAAGAACTATGTTATTTCCATCTAAAGCTGTGTTCAGTTTAAGAGAAAGACAAGACTATAAAACCTTATATATTTATACTTTACATATTTACTTGTAGCAGAAAAGTAATTTGTCACTTTTATTTGTACTTAACTAAAATTAAAACGAGAATACACCTCTTTGGCAATATTCTTTAAAGTAAAGGCTGAAATAGAATTCCCATACACTTGTATCAAAACAAGTAAACTTTCATCTAAGTATGAATTTCAATTTATAAATATAGAATTAGTTTTACCCTTTCCCACAAATGTTTTGATGTGGCCTTATAAGTGGCTCATCTATTTATTTATTGTATCCTGGAGTGCTGTTATCATTCAGCCAAACACAGGATACGCTCGCCTAAGTTTCTTGTCCTTCTTCTTAGGTGCAGTAATCGAACGGACAGGATTTAAATAGAATTCCCATACAATAGTAACAAAATATGTAATTTTCATCTAATTATGAATTTAAATATACTTAGAATCAGTTTATCCTTTCTTACAAATATATCGAAAAAGAAACCCTTCTCACTTGTATCAAAACAAGTAAACTTTCATCTAAGTATGAATTTCAATTTATAAATACAGAATTAGTTTTACCCTTTCTCACAAATGTTTTGATATGGCCTTATAAGTGGCTCATCTATTAACAAAATTTATTGTATCCTAGAGTGCTGTTATCGTTCAGCCAAACCGAGGATACGCTCGCCTAAGTTTCTTGTCCTTCTTCTTAGGCGCAGTAATCGAACGGACAGGATTTGGCCCAGAATTAGTATCATATGATGTACTTATATATCAGATTAATTTAGTACATAAAAGTACTTTATCCTAAATCTCTTCGGGAGGATTCCTCGATTCTGGAGTCGGAATTCACCAGAGGGCCGGCGGGGAGGGGCCGTTTCCCATTTCAAATAAAAAAAAAAAACATATTATTTTCGTAAGGCTTTGAATGGCCTTGGTTTCTATGTTTAGACTTTATATACATCCTAAATTCTATGAAACAACATTAAGCTGGATGAATCCCAGTAAAATTGACTTTGGTAATTTATATTGATCCAAATTAGATAAGACCACTACAGCTACACAATTCATGTAAGGTTTCTCTTCATTTCACTCCTGATCTCTAAAAGTTTAAGGTTTATCAAATATATCTTCAAGCCAAAGATTCAATAAGTAATTGAAGCAGTTTATGCAGGATTTATTTCAGCCTTTTACATAGGTTTTTGTATTATTAAATTTCTCTTTACTCCTCTATACTTATTTGCAGATAGTGCTAGCCTTGTCTTTCCCTTGGCCTCAAATTAGTCTACCAATGTCTTATGATAAATGTTGCTGAACTGATTTACTCCTTAGGAACTTTAGATGAATTAGTATACTTACATTAAGCTCAAGTCAAATCTCATTTCTATTAAAAGGACTAGGGATTACACACTTGCGGTTCACAACGAAGGGTCACCATAACTTAGACGATCACGCTGCCAAAATAAAACCAGTTCGGAATGCTCTATACCAGGGTAGTTGGATTTTACGGGGTTGCAATTAATTCCATATGCACTAGATAATGGTAGTTTATTTGTTTATTATTTAATTGGGCGTTTAGTAAGTAAGTAGTATAGCAGTAAATAGTAAGAAGTAAAAGATAAACAAGGGGTACGGGGTGTAAGAGGGTTGGTGTTCGAAGTGTTTCAATACACCCACGTTTCACCGACGATTATTACGTCCCAACGTGACGGGTGGCGAACCTAACACCGAACTTCGGGCACAAATACACGTTTTTTAGGGCATGCAGGTTTACGATGTTTTCCTTCACCGTTCAGCAAGTGGTAAGTAAGAACACATTAGTATGCACATAAATTCCGAAAAACTCATTGGTGCATGCCCGACTGGGGATCAAACCTATCTCAAGATTAAGAGACCATAGTTTTACACCTAGAATCCATTACATTTAGCATTTATTTGTAGATAATGAAAATGAAGAAGCTCAGGATGGAAAAACCACAAGTCTATGCTCGCTGGCTCTTTTCTTCAGCTTTGTTGATTATGTTGGACCTTGTATAATTATCGTCATCATGGAATTTGTGGTTAAGAAAGAGCTGGCTCTTCATATCTTTAAGTAATTTCTAACGCGGTTAAATAATAATTTTGTGACATGAGCATATATTAAGGGGGTATATCGTGAAAATTTACAGTTTTTGAAGTATTTTTTCTGCTGTTAAAAAGAAGCCCCAATTTAAATAAATTAACATAACAAATTTGGATTCTTTTTCTAGATTTGGACTATCAAAAACGCGATTGGAGGAATTTCACTCGATAGAAATAATGATTGAAAAAAGGTCTAAATTTATACTTTTTTTGATAGTCTGACAAATTTGGATAGCATACAGACTTCACAAATATTTATTTAGATGGGTTTTAACAATACCTAAATTACCGGTCATGGAAATTTTCGTGGCTATTTTAGTTAATTTTGTATTAATTTAAAACCGACATTATGTAAATTTTTCCCGATTCTGTCCCTCACGCACTGCGGGTCTTTCCTGCTGGAGTAACGGGGACCTTTGCGCGGATGATATATCACCTTAATAGGTGGTAGAGCTGGTGATGGGCTTGACTGTCAAGGTACCACCATTTTACTTGTAAACCCCCACGAAGTCACTCGGGGGAGACTAAGAGGAGAGCTCTCAAACAGGCAAGAATGATGGCGGTATACCTGTTTCAGGCAAATTGTTTATTGTCAGTTTACAAACGGTTTCATCAGTTTCTAAACGCTCGCTGTTTTACAATTTGCCGTTTCCAAATTGTAAAATTTCAATTTCAATTTCTTTATTGACAATACCAACAGCATAACAAATACAATTATTACTTTACACAAAGCCAATAATAGTTGTTGCTAAATTATACAAAAGAAAGTTTATATTTTAACAGGCAACTCTGCCTGTAAAATAAACAATTGTTTCTAATATGTTAAGTAGCAACTCATACATTTCTGGTACCGAAACAAGAATATTCAGTCTTATAATAGTAGTTTATGCTACTAGGGCGAAAAGGAATAAATTACGTTTAAACGTAACCGAGTAATTTATTGCTTTTACGCCCGTGTATCATACTACGTTTTTCAATGCATAGTGTGAGGAAATGAAAACAAATATAATCTTGTAAACTTTAAATTATAATTGGCTCAAAAGGACTGTATCCAGAGCTGTTAAACAGTGGAAAAAAAGTATAACATCTATGGTACACAGGAAAGGCTGCAGGTTAGCCAACAATTGTAAATAAATAAAAAATAAATAATAATAAAGCCCTAGGGCAAAATAATCGACTTTTTGTTCGGTTTTGATGCATAAAAAGTGGGCCTTTACGAGCACATGCATTGAAAAAGTTATTGTGTATAATTTAGTAAGTAGTAACTCTGCCACTAAGTTAAATAAATGTATTATGTTAAATTTAAAATTGTATAAAAACAAACAAATTTAATACATAAAGTGACCCCGGCCGACACACACAAACCCACACTGGAGAATCGATAAGCGGCCCGGACTAAGACTCGTTGACTCCCTCCGCAAAACACGATAAATTATTATTTGTGCCATTCTATCGCTAAATCGATTATTATAGTAAGCTCGAAATTCTATCATGCGATCTCCACAGATAGGGCCACCAAAACCCGCCACCGACCACTCACAAAGCCCCCAGCAAGAATCCCTGCCATATCAACCGAAGTCACCCCATATCAATTTAAAACAAAAACCTCAAAATAATAAATCAATCTGAAACCGTGTTTATATATTAAGGGCCTTACTATTGCCAAATGGGTACTTTCTAAAGCCTACTCCTCGTTTATGGCCAAACCAAAAATAATGAAAAAATGTATTATGAATAATCGACTCTTAGACAACATATGCAACATTTTTCTTTTTCATACCACCAAAACTTCTACATGATTTTTTTTTTTACTGAATGTTGTTTTTTGACCTCAAATTCCCTACTGCTCCTTAGTGGCTTGGCCGATTGAATTCATCTATGCTTTGATAAATAGATAAACTTTATAGCTATAAACATAACATAAGATTATTCAATCGAGTAATCACGTTCAAGTGAAAAGTATAATTTTCTCCTATTTTGCCCTATCAAGGACGCAGCGAGCGTCGTAACAGCCACTATGCATTGCGCGCTGATATGAACGTTATTTCAATGTCGTTTCCGTTGATATTTGTAGAGACAAATATCGAGCTGCTAATTTGGCGATGGTAATCGCCTTAATGTCACGCAGCGCAGCACCTCCAAAATGATGCTGAAAATATGGGCAGCCTTACGGTAAGTTATGGCCACTTAATACATTGTGAAATTATTTTACAAATATATATTTATAAATTGATGCAAACAAACAAAAACTACTAAATATCTCACATACAGCAGTGACGGGGTAAGTTATTGTCACGTATTCAAATGCAGCTAATATCCCATACAATGACAATGAACTTCTATTTTTTTTATTTTAACCTCTTTAATTCGCATAGTTTAATTCCTAAAAGTACTTTTTTTATTTTTTCAGAAAATATACGCCATTTTAGGACAAGATTTTCATTATTTTGGTAAATAAATCAACAGTTATTTTTTTATGATTTTTTAAAGAATTGTCCGATATGATGTCACTTGAGGATTTTAGACATATATATATATATATATACTGATGGTGATGTGTCATTGCTTATTAAAAAAAGTGGTCTCTCTCTGTCTGTCTACTCATCTGTCATCCATCTGTCAAATCAGTCGGAAGGAAATTATTATAAATTCATCTTGATAGCAAAGGACACATTTCTAAACAGCCATTTCTTAAGTGACGTCATGAAGGCAAATGGAAGTTGCAGCTTTTCGTAAAAATATCCATCATCATAAGGTTTTTTAGACCACAAGTTCTAAAATACGGCTTATGAAACCTAAATCTCGAAATGGTTTTCGAATTAACACACCTTAACATAATTTTATCAAAGCGAATTGCGTTAATTCCTTAACCTCCTCCTTAATTGCTCGCTATTTTGTAATTTGCCGAGGACAATTTACTATTTGTTTGTGACATAATTATTCATCCTCAATTGCCGGGCCTTACTTAAAACAGACAGATCGCTAGTGCGAGAGTTTCGGAACCGCGTTGACGCGGTTGCCAGACACCGATGGCTTCTCCTCGTACAGACAGGGTCGAAAATCTCGTACTTTGGCAACACAACCTCGTACACACCTAAACCACATTTTTAATGCATTCGACATTAATTTACTACCATACTTTTAACTGTAAATCAAGTTTATTTAAAAGAAGGCATATGATAGACTATATTTTATGCAGTTTTGGCATTTTGTTAATAGTAATAAGTTTTATAATTTTAGGTTTTCTTTAATTTGTTTCTATTTTATTTTGCATTACGGTTGTAATTTATGGACCAGGAGTCTGAAATAAATATTACAATTACGGTTACGAACATAATCAAACAAAATATAATATAAAACTTTAATACATAATGTATCTTACGTAGTTAAAAATAAATGCACCTAAACTATAATAAAACTAATAGCACAGAAATACTACGGCTGAAGAACTGAGTTATCAGATATAATATCCTCTATAGCATCATTATCTCTTTCATCTTACATGATGAAACAGAAGAATATCCATCATATAGGAATTCCCTAGCGGTATCGAATGATTGCCGGAAAACGATGTACAATGCTGCTTATAACTTACACTCTCAGTGACAGCAGCAGTGTATCTCATTCCCGATTAAGGTGCGTCCCAAAATATCATTTGTATCCACGAATTAAAATAAAAATTTGTATTCATGAATCTCGTACAATTTCTTACGAGGATGGATGTGAGCTCGTACCTCGTACCGAGACCTCTAAATCTCGTACTTGTACGAGAAACCTCGTACGCATGGCAACCCAGCCGCGTTCATCCACCCGCCTGTCCAGCGTGTGTGAGCATGGGCATTTCTTCCGAAGAGTGGCGAAAACTTGGAAAGGCTTATGTCCAGTAGTGGATGAACCAGGCTGATGGATGGATATGAGCGTCATCCGTGGATCATTCGCAGTATTTCAATTGCCGCGAGTTCCATGATGGAAATACTGCGAATTTTTTAATCATATAAATACATGTTTCAACATCGAGTGTATAACTCCCGAGCTGTAGCCTATACATGAAAACATCTCCGTATAGTTGCGTTAAAAATCGTATGGAATCTGGGAAACCGCTCCAAGCGGACAGTAGCGGAACTAACAGCTACGTATGGCAAGTTGGCAACCTAAGTTTAGTTTCAAACGCAACTATTACGGAGATGATTTCATGCTTAGGCTACGTGTCGGAAATATTTCTGAGTTTGGAATGTCATGGAAACAATCTACACACTGTTTTCACCGATAATTTTTACGTTTTAACTATGTACATAAATTCCGAGATGGCTCACGTTCGACCGGAACTTCACTACAGAAACAGCGCCAAATTAAATATTCCCAAAAGATCTCGACCAAATTAAAAGATATATTTTTACTGTGGCTCGACTGATTTATGCAAACTCGCGTCACAGCTATGTTAAATGGTAGAAAAGTCAAATTCAAATACAAATATCAAATTCAAATAGTTTATTTTGTAAAGTAGGTATACATAATATACTTTTCAATGCATGTGCTCGTAAAAGCCCACTTTTTTTGCATCAAAACCGAACAGAAAGTCGATTATTTTGCCCTAGGGCTTTATTATTATTATTTTTTTAAATTTATTCACATGGTTGGCTAACCTGCAGCCTTTTCTGTGAACCATTATAAATGTTATACTTTTTTTCCCACTGTTTAACGGCTCTGGATACAGTCCTTTTGAGCCAATTATAATTAAAAGTTCACAAGATTATATTTGTTTTATTTCCTCACACTATGCATTGAAAAACGTAATATGATACACGGGCGTAAGAGCAATAAATTACTCGGTTACGTTTAAAAAATTTATTCCTTTGCGCCCTTGTAGCATAAACTACTATTATACAATTCAAATTTAATCTTATAAAAATATATGTAATAAAATAATAAATGTACATGAACTAAATTAAAGGTTTATTTAATTTATGTAGCAATATACATATATATTATGTACGATTAAAATGATAGGTAAAATATATATAATACAAGGTGAAATCCAATCAAATGCCCGAACCCATACCGGAGACTCAGCTAGGGACCAGGAACAAGGTTCAATGATCACCAACCGAGGCCCCAGCACGAATCCAGGCAACCGACCAAATCCCATTCTATATACTACATACTAATAGGTTACATATACAAGGTGAATTTGCGAACATCGTTTAAATTCATACTTGAGCCTTGGTTAGTGATCAGCATCATGAACCAATAACGATTTTGTAAAATTCATGAAATGATATTTCCACTCCCCATAGTGATTCACTCAGTACAGTGCGCGCCAATCTTTTAGTCGCCTCTGAAGCTAGCCCCAAGAATCGACGTTTTACGGTGTCTGGGGGACGTTACAGGAGCGAGGGCGCGGAGCACACCCGCCTGCATGCCGCACCACACACCCCGCTCGCCGTTCGGCAGGTGTCTACACTATGCGTTAGTGTTAGTGCTACGTCCGTACACTACGCGTTGCATGAAAAGTACGTTCGTGGAAAAAATTCTATGATTCGTTAAGTTAATCGTTGAATTTGTTTGTGTTGCCTTTATTTGTTGTTTTGTTGATTTAGTTTGTTAAAGTTTATTGTTGTTGTTATGCCTCGCGGCCGTTATAGCGTTTTAAGGCGACAATGTAGGAAAATGGTGTTTATATTAATTTGTTTTAATTAAACAGTTAAGATTGCACTAAAATACTAATATATATTAAATAGGTAGGTACAACAAGTACACCTTCCCACTTATAGTAAACATTTAATAGTCAACCGTTCATATTATTGTTTCCTTGACTGTACCTGCGCAAGCTTGCACTCGTAACTCAATCAGAGGCGACTAAAAGATTGGCGCGCACTACTGGGAGTGAATTTCTATGGGAAGTCGAAATTTCATTATACGAATTTCATAAAAAAATGTATCGATTCATGATGCTGATCACTTACCAAGCCTCCAATATGAATTTGGACGATGATCAAAAAGTCACCTTGTATAAATACATGCCTACCTCCGCCCATTCGATTAGTCTTGCTACAATAAGAACAAGGGCAAGAAAGTTGATGTTACCTGCTGCAATAGATGGAGCCGTAGGTTCAAATCATTCAAATCTGTCATGTAATGTCAAGAGCTCTAATAATATTTAAATATGCAGTGTATCAGTGAGGTGATACAAATCCATACCGAAGACTCGGTAAGTGGTCAGGATCAAGGTTCAATGACCCAATTTGTGAAAAACGCAAAATAAAATGTTGACTTCTCCGAGCGGAGTTGTTCGTAAACTAGTATACATAGGAGCACATTTTTTTTCGTTGTTTACGAAACGGGTCATTGTATCTGGGTCCTGACCACCGAGTCTCCAGTATGAATTTGGCTAAGAAACAAAAGTCACCTTGTGTTCTCCGAATAACAAACTTTCTCTGAGGAAGTTCAAAGGATCGGTAACATGGCAAAAAGACACACCTTCCTCATAATTATGTAAATGCGAAGCAAGCATTCTTCTATCGGCAAAATCTCTCCAAGGTAACTTCCATAGATTAATTAACATAATGTTTTATACTCTCTCTCACTTTGTCCGTTATGTAGACGCGTGCCTAGAATAGTCAATAAGAAACTATTATGTAGAGGGCCAGAGGGCAATCTTTTGTTCTATTTTATACTCTTTGCCTTTTACGATAAGAACTAGATGTATATATGTGTTTAGTTACTAGTAGTTTATGCTACAATTGCGCATAGGAATAAATTACGAGGACGATTTAAAACACGAGCGTAGCGAGTGCTTTAAACGTTACCGAGTAATTTATTGCTCTTACGCCCGTGTATTACACTTAGTTTTTCAATGCATAGTGTGAGGAAATAAAACAAATATAATCTTGTGAACTTTGAATTATAACTGTCTCAAAAGGACTGTATCCAGAGCCGTTAAACAGTGGAAAAAAAGTATAACATTTATGGTACCCAGGAAAGGCTGCAGGTTAGCCAACCATTGTAAATAAATAAAAAAATAATAATAATAAAGCCCTAGGGCAAAATAATCGACTTTCTGTTCGGTATTGATGCATAAAAAGTGGGCCTTTACGAGCACTTTCATTGAAAATGACATTTTTTCTTTAGATCTGTGACATGGATTCGATGTTCCGAGCGATGTGGACATCATGATTATCAATGATATTATGTAACTCTCCGTTCAATTCGATCTACAATCAAGTTCCAATCAGTATGGGAACCACACCCGTGTTTTTTTTCCTCTTTAATCCACGGGTGGATCTCCTACATGCTCATTGTAAACACATTGTAACAGATAAAAAACATCAAAATCAAAATCATTTATTTATAACATATTTAACAGTTTTTGTTGTCGAATTCTGTTTTTAAGTTTTCACCTGTAGTAGGAGAAATTCGCTCTTTCATCCGTAGTTGCGACAGAATTATAAATAAATATTTAAACAAAGCAAGACTTTAAAATGTTCCATCGAAGAAAAGCCCACCGTCCCACTCATCACCCGTATTGCAATAAGAGATATTATATTATATTATATTATATTATATTATATTATATTATAGTAATAAGAGCGTTAAGTAGGTCAGCGGTAATCTCCACGATGTCACATTATGTGGAATAACTTGTGAACTTATTAAATAATTATAATATGCAACCAATCCAATTAACACGGGATAGCAAACACAGGTGTTAATTGCTAAATGCTATCATAAATGCGACTTAAGAATAATATTAAATAGTAGACATCGATAAGTCTCGTGATTGGATTAACGAGTTACATGATGACAGATGCTTTATTTTTTTTATACAGACCGTTATGCATTGACTACAATCTATTGTTTTAGTTAGCGACATTGAGAATCAAGAGGAATAAATAAGCTGGTTGGCGAAGGTTACGGCACCGTGCTCCCAAACCCACCTGCCCAGCGAGTGTGAGTATGGGCATTTCTTCCATGAGGACCGCCAAGAGTGGCGAAATCAGTGGACGAAAAAACAGGCTGATAAATGTATAGATAGAAGTGTTATTAGAATGAAAAATATCTGCAGCTTCTAGACTTTTTAGGTTGCACTTTAGAAGAACATTCATGGTTTTTTTATAATGAGATTTTCTATAGCCTTTACCTACTTTAGTACTGAGCTTTGACTAGGGGAACAAGATTTAACAAGCAGAAACAATGAACAGATCTAGACGAAGTATCTTAAGGTGGATGGTCCAAGGCAAACTTCATACAAACTTGTGGGCACCAACAACGACGACAGAAGTATTATTATTTAATTCTGTTACCTTTTTCCACACGTTCCATCAACTTTACACTCGCGAATAATCAGTTTTTTTACAAACAAACCTTTTTAGAATCTAATTTTGTTATTTTAAACTTCTGTAATCCAATGTATGAAAGTTTTAAATTGCAAAATTAGACTGTTAAAACATTTTGTTTTTAAGAAAAACTGAATATTCGCGAGTGTAAAGTTGATGGAACGTGTGGAAAAAGGTAGAAGACTTAAATAATAATACTTATGTCGTCGTTATTGGTTCTCACAAGTTTTTTATAAAAACTACCTTTCACCATCCACCTTAATCAGCACTTTGTATTTAGTGGGACAGGAGACAATAGGAAACGGAATGAAAACGTGATGATACTGGTTTATAATAAACAACTCCTCGACGAAAAGAATAGTACATTGTTCACCGAGGGAAGAAAGGGGAAGATTACACTTTCTCCCGAGTGATACATAGTGCTTTATACTACACCTGCGAGGAAATAGTATAATTTTACTTTTAATCAAGATACAATAAAAGAAACCGACTGACTCGCGTGCGATTGTCACTTTTTATTTCCTTCTTATTTTTTTATTATGTGCAGGAAAAGCAAGTGGCCAGTATCATTTTTCGAGTTTTATGTACGAGTTCACAAAATAATACTGGCCACTTGGCCACCTGCTCATTCTTTATGTTATTTAAAAAAAAACAGCACGTTAACAATGGATTTGCATATACTTTTTCTGCCCGCTCAAGCACGTTAACAATGAATTTTCATACACTTTTTCCGCCCGCATATTTGTATGACAGTAATGGCGTATTTTCTGCATCGTTTTCAACAAAGAAAGAAGGTACTTTCCGAGCCGGTGTAGTATAAAATTTATTTGCTTATACAAAATTGACAATTGGTATTTGAAAGGAATTATTGGAGCCGATGCTTTTTCATTGCGTGGTTGTTTCTTATAGAAAGTTGTGCTGTATGATCAGTAGACAAAGTAGTTTTATTTGGTTCCTATTTACCTCTGGCATAGGTTTTACATTTGACAGAGTTATGGATGGATTTATACGGAAGAAACCAAGCCCTTCCTTCCCAAGCAGTACTAGGATAGTAGGAAGTAACCGCAAGTTCAGCGACCTGTCCCAACCACAAGATAAAATATTTGCTACAAACTGAGCCAAAAACATATTCAACTCTATCTACAAAGCATTTAGAGTGAATTGGCAAGTGAAAGATTTACTGGTTAGTAGGAACAAATGTGAAAATGCTTTGAGTAACAATGACGACCTCAGGAAGATAATTTTTAAAGAATAAAGAAGTTCTGCGTATGCTAGACGATAGCAAATAACCGATAAGCACATAAAACGTACATAAGACGTCACGAAATATATCTCTAAGGCGGTGTCACAGGTGTTTACGAGTGTGCATTGTCAACAGACCAGTCAACACTCGTACACCCTCTTGTTTTCGACGATTTTACGTCCAAACGTGATAAACTGATAACTGATAAGGAGTGAGCCATATCGTCGTATTTGGGGCAGATGGGGCACAATACACGACGGCAAGATAAACATCAAATAAGAGAGAATGCAGTTCCTTGCGGATTATCTGTGGTTTAACATTGAATGATAGAGAGAAAAATATCGATATACGAGATCGGTGCAGCCTGAAAGAAAACCCAACTATAGTTTCACCTTATGAGCGTCATTCTTTCCTTGCATCCATATTGTCTTCACATATGAAATTTAGGAAATGTTCTAACAGATTCATGAGTTTATAATTCCTGTAATTCAAAAGCTATTTCAATTAATTGTTTTTGTTTGAAAAATGATTTCAAGGTACGTAATAAATTTCGTTTTAATTTTCAGTTTGCTTTTAAAAACAAATCTTCCATAACAGTTCGTCCTAAATGCCATCTATTTTCAAGATAAGATTCGTAAACATTTTTTACAGCTGACCCTTTTCAAAAATTAAATATATGTTGCTTGTAGCTTAATGTTGTCTCATTCATACACATGAGAAATTACATAATTTGGATTTGTCATTCCTAAAAAAAATGCAAAAATGTTAGTACTGAAAATTGAGTTTCCTTCAAATTCTCTATAGAAAACAGCAATTTCATCTGTAAAGATGTAATATTTACAATGTTTGTGTGATAATAACTAAACTATCTATATAATGAGAATGCCGAATATTGAGGATTATTACAAAATTTGTGAACCAGTACAAGTGTTTTATTCACCCATACTCGTTTATAACAATCGTTATAGAAGAATATAGGCAACTACAAACTAACTACATATACCTATGATGAAAGCTTAAAAGTTAATATTGTATTATATTTACCGTTACAGGTTAAACCTTCAAGCTATCTCACAATAACGGTAGGATCCGAACAAAAAGATGTCAGTTTCATTTTCAAGAAAGTGATTAATTCAAACAATATCACCATTGTTATCACAGCTAAGAAGTTTCTTAGATAATCTTCCGCCATTTTCTTTCATTAATTAGGTCTTATAATGAGAAACCAAAGAAAAAATACAACAAAACCTGCTTATCTTGGACTTTCTCACCGTTACTTCAGTGTTTCTCAAACTGTTATAGTTTAGTCTGTTCAAGCAACAGTGACATTATCAAGTTGATCCAAATTCAAATAGTTTATTTTGTAAAGTATGTACACATAATAAACTTTTTACAAATCAAATTTAATAAGTAAAATAATAACCATTTAAATATTTAATTTATGCAGAAATGTATATACGATAGGTAAAATCTATAATTATATACTACATACTAATAGTTTACTAAGTCCGGCCATTCGATTAATCTTGCTAAGAAGAAGGGCAAGAAACTAGAGGAAGATGCACATTTTACTTGCTGCTTGTTTGCAAAATAAAACTAGAACAAAGAAGCTGTCTGAAAATGAAATAAAATAACATTTAACTTTATTTTGGCTTTATTCTTGTATCGTTCTTTAAACTTTGATTGTATAAAAAAACAGCTACAAGAAACATAATTTACGAAAGTTTTTACATTTTTAGAAGCCAAAGCATAGTAATTTTGTGAGGTTTAAAATGATTGCCAGTTTAACGCTTGAGAAAACAATATTTGTGATTATATTTTATTTTGTTAGTTCTATTTATATATGGCTCACCACCTATCACTCTTCGACGCAATAATCGTGGGGGAAACGTGGGGAGTGTAGACTGTAACTTGCATTTTACAGTCCATACTCGGAAACACCACTGACACCCTCGGGGACTCATGTTGTGACGATGTACATTTTTAATTTATGTAATACGCCACGGGGGTTTCTGAACCAAACTTCGAGTACCAATGGACTGTAATATTTGCAGAATGGGGCCTAATTATATCGGTTTACGATTTCCTTCGTCAATCAATATTTACAGTTTTGTTAGACGAGCACACAATGGTATTGTGTAACAAAAGAATTTTCTGAGTGATGGATTATTATCGTAGAAACGTTATAAGTAATTATGCAAAAATGTATGCCCATACTTATTGCAAAAGAAAGGGAAAAAATGCGTAAATGTCTATGGATATGCAAATGCGTTTGGTTGGTTCATGCATGATTTTGTTATTTCCTTCTAGTTCTTCTTTCACTTTCCATTTGTTTGATAACGTTTTACTAAAATACTGTTTTTAACACGGGTGCCGCTGGCAGAAAAATAACCAAGAGGTGCAGTGCCACAGAATTAGCTATTTAAGAGGCTATGCGAATTTTATTTTTGTCACTGTCATTCAAAGCGAAAAATTGCGCAGTGCGAGACGGATTCAGGGCAAAAGGGAAAAAAGTTGGTTTTATATTTTTATTAAAAAACTAAAATAGCTAGCAAAATTTCAAATATCAAATCTCTAGATATTGTTAAAATACACCTTTTGAGTTCTGTATATATTATGGTTCCTATTCGTCAAACGAGGAGAAAAAGTGTGTTTGAAGACCTCATTCCAACAATTATTTCTATCGAGGAAAATTTATCCAAACATGTTTTCCAATTTCAAATCCCTTGATTATAATAATATAGTCATTTCATTATACAACGTGTAACAGAAAGGTGTAACCATATTTGAATAACTTATTGAGTCAATGGTATAGAACAACTTTTAATATGGAACAAACCCTGTATTTCGAAAAAAATATGTAACTGTTTCATAGAAAAATGCAATGCCGCTCGGCCGAAATGTATGGAAGGGCAGATTTTTTTTTTGAGTTTTCGGCGTTGGCTCCGTAGTAAAAGTTGTTCTATACCATTGACTGAATAAGCTCTTCAAATATGGTTACACCTTTCTGTTACACATTGTATAGTAATTTTCGTGTATTGTACGAAAAATGCAATGCCGCTCAGCCGAAATGTATGGAAGGGCAGATTTTTTTTTTTGAGTTTTCGGGGTTGGCTCCATAGTAAAAGTTGTTCTATACCATTGACTGAATAAGCTCTTCAAATATGGTTACACCTTTCTGTTACACATTGTATAGTAATTTTCGTGTATTGTACGAAAAATGCAATGCCGCTCGGCCGAAATGTATGGAAGGGCAGATTTTTTTTTTGAGTTTTCGGGATTGGCTCCATAGTAAAAGTTGTTCTATACCATTGACTGAATAAGCTCTTCAAATATGGTTACACCTTTCTGTTACACATTGTATAGTAATTTTCGTGTATTTCATGAAATACACAGAAAAGAAACACCCGTATTTTTTTCGCATATCGCAAGTGATCTCAGCAGTAATGTACTGTAACATATACTGTGACTTTAAAAAGGCTTTTGATCGAGTAGATAATGACGTCCTACTTGAAAAGCTATGTACCTTTGGGTTTGCTCCGAGACTACTCAGATTGTTTGCCGACTACCTTCGAGATCGGCAGCAGTATGTCAAGTATGGTTGTTACACTTCGAAACCTTACCATACACGATCAGGCGTAAGTCAGGGTTCAATTCTTGGCCCACTTCTTTTTGTCATAATGATAAATGATATAGAGGATGTCCTGGAACACGTATCCAGTCTTCTGTATGCTGATGATCTCAAGTTGATATTCAACATAAGAGAAACGGCCGACTGTAACCTACTACAGAGGGACTTGGATGCTGTGTATCTCTGGAGTGTACAGAACAAGCTGCACTTTAACCCCAGCAAATGCTTTTGTATGTCTTTTACGAGGGCAACACAGAGCCATACAGCAACATATACTCTAGGATCCGAAAACATAGCTCGTGTGAACTCAATAAAAGATCTTGGCGTAACATTTGACACGACTCTTACGTTCCATGAGCACATGAAGACCCTGGCAGCTAATTGCTCCAAAAGGCTAGGTTTCGTTCTTCGCAATGCTAGGGATTTCCAAAATCCTAAAGCAATAGAACTTCTTTACACAGCTTTAGTGAGAAGCAAGATAGAAACCGGGGCCGTCGTCTGGAGCCCTCATGAAGCAAAATACGTGCTCTTGCTGGAGAAAGTGCAGAAAGCGTTCCTCCGTTTTCTCTACAAAAAGAAATATGGGTACTATCCTTTTATGTACCCGACAAAATATCTTTTAGGTATGCTGGGTTTTAATTCACTTGAAGTCCGACGAAACTGTGAGCAACTTGTTACAGTCTGTCATATGTTGCGTGGAGAATCAGACTGTCCACAGCTCACTAGTTTAGTATGTCGTCTCTTTGTGCCAGATAAATATCTCAGGGCTCGCAAGCACGTACTGCTATCGGTACCATCAGTACGCACAGTCGCCCGCAGTCAGTCTCCGTTAGTGCGCACACTATCCTCCCTCAACGCACTGTTGTCGTTAGAACCAGAATGTGATTTGTTTGCTGACAGGTTTACGAGTGTGAGTAATAAATGTCAGGAGTTCTGTGAGCGTCATTTTGTTTAATTACTTGTTTGTTTTAATTTACTGTATAATTATTTTCTTTTGTGAAATGTATATAAATATTGTGTGAAATGTATAACGTGTTAGTATTATGCTGTAATGTTATATATTTTAATTAAATAAATAATAATAATAAATAATAATAATAATAATAATAGCTAGGCAATATGTTAGGTTTAGGTAAGGCTAGGTTTTATAGGTAGGTTAAAGGACTATTTGTTCGTGTTTAGTTGGCAATCGATAACCTTTATGGATCGACATACGTCGCATTGACTGAATTATTTCGTGTTTTCCAAAAATAAATACAGATCGAGTATAATAAAAGATCTTTCAGACAAAACACGAGCAAGATTCCTCAGAGAGTCCGATTAGTGCGGACGTGGTTCTCCATCTATAAATATTCCTTCTAGAATTGTTGAAGAAATACAACAAGCGAGTGCTCTACCAGATTTAGAGCTCCCCTCCCTTAATGTATACATGATAATTAGGGTGCATCAAATGAAAAGAAAATATAAAAGAAGATAAACTAAAAATATAAAGTGGTGTAATTATAACAAAATCCATACGAGATCCCGAATACACGGTGTGCACATCACAGTACTATAAGTCAAGTAAGCAATATGTAAGTAAGTAAATAAAAGAAGTTGTTAGAGGGAACCAGGGAACAAAGAAGTTCCTCTTATACTGACATTCCTTTGTTTACAACTAAAGGTTTGTATTCAAGCACAGGACTTACCTATGATCTTTTGAGTGATCACGTGCCTATGTTAAAAAATAAATGTATAGAACAAGCTTCATTAAAACCCCGATTGTGTAACTAGGCAACAAACAACGAATATGTACTTGAAACGAAAGTGAGTTCCCTTAGAATTTCATTATCCATACGAAAGCTTCCACTTACATAACATCTTTTTGAATTCGTGTTGCGTGATCCTTGTAATCAGGATTAAGTATTCTTAGAACGTATTTTAGCTGTCTTATTTAAACTCTTTTCTAAAAGATTAGGTTGCATCATTTTGATATCATACATTTTGAGCCATACAAAGAGGGGAAAGCGTCTAGACACAGACATATGACAAATGCAGGGGATATTGTATGTGGCTTAAGGACTATATGAGACAGGTAGACAAAGATATATATGTTTTTCTTTTTGTCATTAACCTGAATTCCTGCTGTCTTGTATTTTCTTATCCCTTGGTTAAAGTAGATATAAGTCATATATTGTATAGTATAAGTTTCATGTTGAAAAAAAAGACATGATCTTGCTAAGTTTCTTGCCCTTCTTCTTAGCAAGACTAATCGAATGGGCGGAGGTAGGCATGTATTTATATATGTAACCTATTAGTATGTAGTATATAGGATGGTATTTGGTCGGCCGCCTGGATTCGTGCTGGGGGCTCGGTTGGTGATCATTGAACCTTGTTCCTGGTCCCTGGCCGGGTCTCCGGTATGGGTTCGGGCGGCTGATTGGATTTTACCTTGTATAATATATATTTTACCTATCATTTTAATCGTAAATATATTGCTACATAAATAAAATAAACCTTTAATTTAGTTCATGTACATTTATTATTTTATTACATATATTTTCTTTATTAGATTAAATTTGACGTGTAAAAAGTGTATATATCTATACCTGCTTTGCAAAATAAACTATTTGAATTTGAATTTGAACTGTTGTAGCCACTAACGAACTTGGGTCGACCTCTGTCGGTACAAATATCGACAGAAACTACCCATACAAAAAATATCAAAAAAAATATACAAAATAGTTTATTTACCTTATAAAAACAAGTTTTAGGTAAACAGTACGTAGGCCTTATCCTGTTAAGTTTGTATAAACCTGTATAAGGACGAGACCGCTCTTAATAATGTTATTACGATAACTTGCTTGCAAAAAATAATGTTTAAGAAAGTCCAGATTAGATTAAGTTTAAAGTTAAAATTAGGTTTATATACTATGTATTGAAAAAATTAGATGAATCATATTATGATTCTGTTGTAATGCCATCTCTTTTGCACGCATGAAGAAACTCTGTCTTTATCCTACTTTCAAATCATTTCATGATTTACTCAAGTCCCCAGAGCGCACTACATTACGTTGCTGGGTCTCCGGAAAGCGCAAAATAGCCGCTTAAAAATTCATGAAAATTTTATTTAAAAAATTTTAGCTACATTTCTTTAAAAAATAATCAAACTTATCTGTCAGTTTGTATTAATCGTCAGTTTGTCAGATTCAATTTGTTTCTTTGCATTAATTAAATTCGACCTTAGTATTAACGTGGACCCGGGTTTGGTATTAATTTTGTTCAATTATTAAATTAAAAAAAATTAATTTCTCATAAAAGCACATTATTCCACATAATATCTAGTATATTATATATATATTTCAAATATTTTACTAAATTAGCATCCGAGTAGAACCCGCGACCTTAATTATGACTTTCTCGGTCACCAGCTGTAAGAACCACCTTAAAAATTTAAGCCACATGTAATAGTGTATCTTTTTGTACGATTATCACTATAATGAAGACTTAAGAAGAACTGCCGTCATGTACTGTGACATGTTGGCGACTGTACAAGTTACTGTTTAAACTGTAATCAGAATGACAGTAGATTTACGGCTCACGGTTCGTTAAACTCGTTACTAGGGTTCCGTTACTCATCATCATCAAACAGAACCCTTTTAGGATCACTTTGCTGTCCGCTTGCCTGGCTTTCTGTTCACGTGTCAAGGCCCTTTTTCTCGATTTACTCGATTACACGATTTTTAGGGCACGTAGGTTTCCTTATGATGTTCTCCTTCACCGTTCAGCAAGTGGTAAGTAAGAACAAAAACTATGCATATCATCTATCCATCCATCAGTCTAGTTCGTCCACTGCTGGACTGCTTTCCAGGACTTTGCCGCTCCCAGCGGTCATCTTGGAAGAATTGCCCATACTCACACACGCTGGGCAGGCGGGTTGGTGAGCGTGGTGCTGGAACCCTCGCACCAGTGACGCCGCTGCCCGTCACCAGTCTGTTCCATATAAGACCCGGCTATTAGGGCTTCCTAGTTTTTTGCCTGTGAGCTGTCCTCTTACTCTCTCCCGAATAACTTCGAGGGGGCCTCCAAGTAAGATGGTGATACCTCCACAGTCAAGCCCGGCATCAGCTCTACCACCTTGTACTATGCATATAAATTCCGAAGAACTCATTGGTGCATGCCGGACTGGGGATTGAACCTGAATCTCAATACTGAGAGGCCATCCTTCTACCCCTGAGCTACCGCTGAGACTAGAAACTGGCGGCAAATTGAAAAAAAATCTTCGTTATAGTTCACACGAAATTTAAAACTATAAAGTCAAACAACAGAAATACTAAGGGGTAATTTCTTTACATGAAGTTGAGTATTTGCAGTAACATTAATACTAAAGTTGCCAGATAGCTTAAAAAAAAACCGGCCAACTACGAGTCGGACTCGCGCGATGGGTTCCGTATTTATAATCTATAAAAACGGCAAAAAAAAAAACATGTGTGTTGTATGATTTTCTTCCGTTTTTTAGTATTTGTTGTTATAGCGGCAACATAAATACACCATCTGTGAAAAGTTCAACTGTCTAAGTATCATGGTTCATGAGACACAGCCTGGTGACAGACGGACAGACAGACAGACGGACAGCGGAGTCTAGGTAGGGTCCCGTTGGTTACCCTTTGGGTACGGAACCCTAAAAAACCAGTCTCATTGTAAACCAGATATACGTGATTCATAGGGGGCGTAAATAGCATCAAATGAAAAAACAGTCATAGCAATGATTTTCGTTAGTAATCTATACCTGCAATAAAATAAGTTTTGTCCAGCTACGAGGCAGAAGATAATAATAGTAGATTTTTAGGGTTCCTTACCCAAAGGGTAACCAACGGGACCCTATTACTAAGTCTCCGCTGTCCATCTGTCTGTCCGTCTGTCTGTCCGTCTGTCTGTCTGTCTGTCTGTCTGTAAATTAGATTAAATTAGTCCTGTCAAAGAAGTTAAGTTGTCTTGTACCGAATCGACACCAATGGCGGTCCACTATAACTAAAACCATAGATAAATAAAGTATTTTTTAATGCATGTGCTCGTAATAGTTGCCTCTGTAGACGACAAAAAACCCCAATATACGGCGTTTGATGATTAAAAGGTTTCCTTTTGCAGAGTGAATATTTAGAACCCTTAGATCATTTTCCGAAGGGTAGCCATAAAAAAAATTGATGTAGGAAAGAGAGGGAGTAGTCTTTCGTTATTAAAATATGATAATTCAATATATGTTTTTTTCTAGTTACAACGTTAAGTTTAGTATCATTTTTAACTAAACTTGAGACGTACAGGCCATATACGAAATAATACTTATAGTATTTCATATAAAAATCTCGAAATTAAAATAAAATTATAAAAAAATCTTGCTTTTTTGACGATAATTTAATTAAAGTTAAATTTGTCGGGTCCGATGATCCAAACGACTCACTAATCTGTTTAACTTATGTTGAAGAGGCACATAGCCGTATTTTTTTACATGCATAAGATATGGCCCTCAATGGCGCGTCAAAAATTACGATACACACGGTTGATTCAGATGTTGTGGTTATAGTGATATCCTTTTATTTTTCACTTCAGTAACATGGTCTCAAGGAGCTGTGGATATCTTTCGGCACTGGCAAATACCATAGCTACATACCGGTGCATGAAGTAGCAAACCATTTAATCGCAGATAAAACAGAAGCTTTAAGAGGCTACCATGCATTCACAGGGTGTGACACCGTTTCAGCGTTTCATTCTATGCACTTAATCAGCATTTTTCTAAACTGCCTGTCTCCTTAGAAGACAAATTGAAAAACAAAACTCTCCTAAACCTTCTTAATAAGCCCAAACCTGACTGCGATCATTTTGCCTTCAAGACTGTTTCTGAGTGTGACGTTAAGAGAGCAATTCTTTCTATTACTTCAAAGGCTGTGGGTGATGACGAAATTTGCTCTCAAACGCTGCATCTTATACTAGATGAACTTTTACCTGTCCTAGCTGACGTTATCAACTGCTCCCTTGTCACCAGCTCATTCCCCACAGCCTGTAAAAATGCACATGTCATCCCTCTTCCAAAGACTACAAACCCTTCATCGTTTTCTGAGTATCGTCCAATTTCCATTCTTCCTATCCTTTCGAAAGTTCTTGAGTCTTTAGTCCACAACCAAATTTCGTATTTCTTATCTAAAAATAGGTCACGGCACTCCTGAAAGTCTCCAATGATATAAAATTAGCTATTGACAATAAGAAACTGACTGTACTCACACTATTGGATTTCAGTAATGCATTTAACTGTGTAGACTTCGATGTACTCCTTAGCATTCTTAGCTCTCTTAAAGTATCTCCTCTTGTCACAGAATGGTTTGATACTTATTTAAGGGGTCGCCTGCAGTGCATACGCTCGGATGAAGTTTCCTCGGAGTGGTGCCAATTAACTGCTGGTGTACCTCAAGGTGGTGTCCTCTCTCCTCTCCTTTTTTCAATTTTTATAAATTCTGTTTCCAATGTTCTTTCTTCAAACTACTATCTTTACGCAGACGATTTACAACTCTGCCGCCACTTTGTCGTAATTGAGGCAGATATTGCTGTCTTAGAAATGAACAGTGATCTTTCAAACATTCACAGGTGGGCGAAGGCTTTCGGACTTTTGGTTAATCCCAAAAAATCTCAAGCCATTATTTTCGGTAGCAGATATATGACTAACCTTCTCAATCAAACGGTAATTCCACAAGTAGTTTATAACGATATCCCTATTGCCTACACTAAATCTGCAAAAAATTGATTGTAATCTGACGTGGGCTGCGCATATTAATGAGGTCAGCAGGAAAGTCTTTGCCACATTTCATTCCCTTAAGCGTCTCCAGAAATTTCTCCCCTTTGAAACTAAAGTTACTCTCGCATTTTTCAAATAAGGCATTTTAGTTTGATTTATCACTACCTGGGTCCTGAATACCAGTAACAGGCATTATTTAGACATGCTTACTCTAACTTAAACTGCACCATCTTTTTCTGTTATAAGAGTTTGTGGTCAAAATCGGGTCTTTGTAATTTATAGTGTTCTCGATATTGTGGAGTTTTTTTTTTTTCATCTGTTTTACTCAGACTAATACATCATGTGGGTACTTTTTAAAAGGGAGATTAAATAGGCTTTTAAAATTAATAATTTTTATTTTATCATCTGTTAAATTAAAAATGATATGGACGACTTTGTACAAAAAAAAGGAAAATGACGATTACATATTTTCTTTTTTTTTAGCTTTTCTGTGGAAAATATTGCAAACTGAATAGCAGAAATGAATTCTACGTATTTGATTTACTCGAAAATGATACCCAACTTGACCTTTTAGCTACAATGTTAATGTCAGGAATCTCTCCCCCCCCTACCACCCACATAAAAAACTTACATTAATAAAATTAATGGCTACCCTTCTTAAATCATTCTTTCAGTCCTAAAAAGCAATGCACCAAAAGGAAATATCTTAATCATTAATCGCCGTATATTTTAGTGTACACAGGCAACTATAAAGGCCCACTTTTTATGCATCAAAACCGAACAGAAAGTCGATTATTTTGCCCTCGGGCTTTATTATTATTATTTTTTTTATTTATTTGCAATGGTTGGCTAACCTGCAGCCTTTGCTGTGTACAATAGATGTTATACTTTCTTTCCACTGTTTAACGGCTCTGGATACAATCCTTTTGAGCCAATCATAATTTAAAGTTCACAAGATTATATTTGTTTTCATTTCCTCACACTATGCATTGAAAAACGTAGTATGATACACGGGCGTAAGAGTAATAAATTACTCGGTTACGTTTAAAACACTCGCTACGCTCGTGTTTTAAATCGTCCTCGTAATTTATTCCTTTGCGCCCTTGTAGCATAAACTACTAAACTACTATATCTATGCTTAAACTCAGTAGTTACGCAGCTAGTGGCAGTTTATTGGTAGCTTAGTGACCGATATTTAATTAATCATCACGATCGATTAGAGATGGGTAACGACTCGAATTATATAAATAAAACCCATGCTGGGTGGGTTATATTAATTTATAACCCAGTTATAACCATAGTTAGCAGCTGTTTTGACCCTACTGCAAATGGGTTATATAATCGGGTGATAGTAGTGCTTTAATCTATGTTATATTTAATTTAGGGCACTTTAATACTCAAAAGAATTTGGTTCTTGTGATTGAAGCTTTCGATTGGTATCATAAAAATACAGGTTGTTTTTTTACACATTTGTTGGTCGGATTCTCGGTTCAGGTCTTTCTAAATTTTCAGAATGCATCTTTTCTTTACTTTAAAAATAAAATAAAGGTTTCCTTCAGTAAAATTTGCTATCTTCAATATTTAGGGTACTTTCCGTCCAGAAAGGATTTAATTTTACAAGGTACAATCGCGCTCCAAACCTAATTTTATTTAAAATCAGCAATGAACGGGTTAAGGCGATTACCATCGCAAAATTAGCAGCTCGATATTTGTCAGTACGAATATCAACGGAAACGACATTGAAATAACGTTCATATCAACGCGCAATGCATAGTGGCTGTTACGACGCTCGCTGCGTCCTTGAAAGAGCGAAATAGGAGAAAATTATACTTTTCACACGGACGTGATTGTTCGATTGAATAATCCTATGTTATGTTTATAGCTATCAAGTTTATCTATTTATCAAAGCATAAATGAATTCAATCGGCCAAGCCACTCAGGAGCAGTAGGAAATTCAAGCCAAAAAACACCATTTAGTTAATACATTTTTTCATGTAGAAGTTTTGGTGGTATGAAATAGAAAAATGTTGCATATGTTTTCTAAGAGCTGATTATTCATAATACATTTTTTCATTATTTTTGGTTTGACCGTAAACGAGGAGTAGGCTTTAGAAAGTACCCATTTGGCAATAAAGGCGCATAAAAAGTTACACAAAATCAAAATCACTATAGTCTACTTGCGATCTCATGATTCCTGTGACATTTCATTGGATAACTCTTATTTACTACTATTAAAGGCTAATTTTGATAAGCCACGAAATCTCCACGATAATTTGGGGACCTCATCATGACTTTTAACTATAAGCAATAGAGACTATTTTAATAGAGGCCAAGCCGTAAAAGTCGCGGTGGAATGAAACGTCACAGGTATCATGATATCGCGAATATGGTATAAAAATTGCATCAGTTAGGAGACCAAACATCAGCATAGTTAGCATTTGTAAAATCCATCAAAACAACGCAACTTTATCATCATTATTACATTTGATACATAAAAACCAATGACATAGTAAGAAAACATGTAAAGAATAATCTAACAAGAGTGACAGTAACACAACGCATGCATGCTATAATCGCAAAAATTTGCACTCGTGCGCTATTCTTATTTGGATAATGAAATCACGATCGCACATTTACATAAAGATCATTAATCGAAAGATAAACGTGTAATTGTTAGATAAGTTTGTGTTTTACTTTGCCGAGCAATAATCATTTCTATTTAAAGTAATATACGGGCTGACAATCGTACATCACTCACTCGTGAAATTACGTAGCCTACGCTGCGTAAAGTGGGAGTTTTCACTTATTGAAAGTGTCAAGTTTTCTTGCTCGGTAGTGTAACAACTACACATGTTTGTTTAGCTGTATCAATTTCAGGTAATGGTAGACTTCTTTTCTCAAAACAATTATTTCAGTGAAAATTTCAATATAATATTTTGTAGCCGAAAAAGGTGCAAATTGTACTCTTAACTTATGTATGATCCACGACCACAGTCCCGTACATACATGACTTAAACTTAACCATAGCTCCGGAATAAATATTTTTAATGTAGGTATACTGCATGCGCTTCTCTAATTCTATCCATCCATCCATCAGCCCGTATTCGTCCACTGCTGGACATAGGCCTCCTCCATATTACGCCACTCTTGGCGGTCCTCAGTCATCCTCATCCAGCCGCCACCCGCAACGTCCTTCAGATCGACAGTCCAGCGGGCACGAGGGCGGCCTACGCTGCGCTTTGCTGTACGTGGTCTCCATTCCAATGCCTTACGGCCCCAACGGTTATCACGTCAGCGACAGATATGGCCTTCTCTAATTAAAATCAGCGAAATATATGTCAACTGCCATGGTATATGTATATGATTGTATTTATGAGTAGATTATATATGTATATACAATATTTATTTAATTCTAATTACATTTAATATATTATAGTATCTATGAAAATATGATTTCTTGGTTGAATTGATTATAGTAATTAACTTATCTGGCACTACCCTCAAAACTTTCCACATCACCAAAGGTTAACTGGCAGAGAATGCTAATTAGCATTAAGTTCGCCTTTGTGCATTGTATATTTATTTTGTGCAATAAAGTATTTACATACATACATACTTACATATATGCTGAAAACCAGCGCTGTTTGTAATTTTTAACATTTCACAGACAGCATTTGCTGAGAATGCATCCATTTGCCAAAACTATATATAGTATGTATAATAATGTTATCGTAAAATGTTATTAAAATGCTCCAAGTTCAGTTTAAGTTTACTTTTTAATGTGTTTTGGCAATAAATTTCCACATTTACAAAAATTACACAAAAGTTGCAAGCGTTTAAGTGTCCTGGGGTGTGAATTCCATTATTCACTATTAAACGCTTAAAAACACTTTCCTAAAATTCCTTCTTAGCGGATCACACATCACACAAGCAACCTACAGCCCAAGTTTCACGTTTCTAGGTCCAGACGTTTGGTCTATGCGTTGATTGATTAGTCAGTTTGAGCATCCTTTTATAATTACAGATATATTGACTTAAGAGCGTTTTCGTAGCCGGATTGTGAAAAACCCGTCCTTTTCTCGAAATCGAAATCGAAACAGAAAACCTTTATTCAAAATTCACTCAATAGTTATTCAACAAAACCTTATTAATTATGTATGGTGTATGTTGCCATCGCAAAGTTTCCATTGGCTTCTGTAATAGCGATGTTTGTAAAAAAAATGTCATTGTGCACTTTTTATTTCGTAATCTTATTCTGAGGGATTTTATAAGTTACTAGATGTACCCGCGTCTCTGCCCGTGTTGTATAAAAAAAACGAAACACTTGAATCATAGACAAGAGATGGTTGTGAGTGACGTTGGATGTAATAGATAATCTCTGGAATTAATTAATTTATTTATATGAAATTGATTCTCTGGAAAAATAATTTGATGTTCAATTTGCGTTTAAAATTGCGTTGACTTTATGAACGTCCGTTTAGACATAGACTAAGTTTCCTTATTCTAAGGACTAAGTATATTTAAGTCTATGGTTTAGACATGCCATACAGATCTGACGTTTCTGAAACGCGGAACATTGTGATTTCATAATTTAATTCTTTTGTTATTAAGCGATGACTTATCCAAAGCCGTTGATCACTGTCACAATCCAAGGAATCGAATTGAATAATTTTTTTTCATGATTTTGGCGTTCGTGTGAGTGATGCGCGCACACAAAGGTGTGTAGAGAGCCATCTCACTGGTCATGGTCTTCCTTTAATTGTTACTCAGAAGAATTTGGTTATGTATGATTCACCCTTTCGTTCGGTATGTATCATAAAAACACAGAATGTTTTTTTTTACACATTTGTCTGTTTCGATTCCCGGATCAGGTAGGTGATTTTGAAAATTCTTTAAGTGCAGCTAAAAATAAATTAAAGGTTTCTGATTTTGGTATATACGCATTATATACGAAACTCATTGCTAAGTCCAATTTCAATAGGACATAAGAGCAAATAAATTGTCTTTATAAATTCGTGTAGGCCTCAAAATATGATAGGTACAGAACTGTTGTGTTTTTTCTCAGGAGTTACGCCGCTGACGAACTGTTGAAGAAGATACTAAATAGAGTTTCTGAATTAAAATTTAAAATTAAAATTTAGGCTTTAAAACACTTTCGTCGTGAGTCATACTCCGATACCCATAAACAAACATGACGTATTTTCCCACTTTCACATAATGACCAATCAGCGAATACGTGACATTGCGATGTGGTCACAACTCAGACCAATGAGGGTCACAACCTCCCTCGGACTTGGCTTGGATTACACGCGCCAAGGTTGAAGGGCAAGAAAAACTAGCTGTAGTGAAACGGGAACCGACGAAATGTGGAATAGTTGGCCGAGTTCACGCCCTTCGTTGTACGGTTGTTAGCATTTGGTGAAAATGGTAACGTAAAAAGCAAGCACGATCCTAAAAATGAAATAGTCTTGGCTGTATATGAATATAATAATAAATAGAAAATCGTAACGTTATCGAAAATATTCCGTATTTGCCTGGGAATTAAGTTTCTTTTATTCCAATCAACCCAGCCATTCCTGAGCAATACAGACAGACAGACAGCGTAGTTTCTTTATAAATTCCTTTTTGTGTAATCTAGCAGACGGGGCGCATACTTGCTCGCCAGGATTCCGCTCCTCCCGAACACGTGGGAATTTAGAAACATCTGGCCTTAATTATTCTACATTAGAAAGGGAACATATGTGCAAAATTTCAGCTTTCTAGGACCAAGGATTTGAGCTGGGTGTTGATGAGTTAGTGAGTGAGTCAGGACTATTATTTTTATATATATTATGTAGTGGGCACACTGTAGAATTGGGCAGATCGTAAAGTATGAAACCGAAAATCTTTCGCCAAATAGGTGCGACGAGCGGAGCGAGGAGGAGCATATTAGGTAATTAAGGGAGTCCAGAGAAGCGGAGCGGAGCGAAGAAACCCCCTAAGTTTTTACAGAAATACGAGTATGATATTCCTGGGTAGATCATGATATGATTATATGATCTACCGACGACAAATAAGGCAGCCATAATTTTGAAGAAACTAGATTCCATATAAGGTGAATATTTAAATACATGATATAAATAAGGAATCCAACGATCGATTAAACCAAAACCAGATTTACTTTTGTCGGAAATCGAAAGTTTCTGAGAAGCAGATTTAAAAATATCAATCAAGTTTTTTATAATATTACGGTTTTAATATAAACGAAACGTTGAATTGAAAACAAAGTAAATATTGTTATATTAACTAAAATCTATATGCAACAGAAATAAATTAATTTATGTTATTTGTAATTAGATTAAATCAATTGAGTTATATACAACGTGTAACAGAAAGATGTAACCATATTTGAAGGGCTTATTCAGTCAATGGTATAGAACAACTTTTACTATGGAGCCAACACTGAGATATCAAAAAAAAAAAACTGCCCTTCCATACATTTCGGTTGAGTAACATTGCATTTTTCTATGAAACAGTAAACATTTTTTAACAACAAAGTTGTTCTATCTATACCATTGACTGAATAAGCTCTTCAAATATGGTTACACCTTTCTGTTACACGTTGTATATCTACGAGTATCCAGTCAGTAGACAGTAGACAGTAGTCAGTAGACTGACTGACTGGATATATGAACATAAAATTTGGAGTGCAGGTTCCTTGTACGACGTAAACGCAGATGTTATGAAGTGGGATTGGGATAAACGGGACCCACGCGAGCAACGGGGCAACAGGTCGTGTGCTAGTAATTCTACGTGTAATAGCAAGCTCACAAAAAATATCATTCTCCATAACGAACGGCACACATACTTAAATTTTGCACTACACGAAAATCTTCAAGTAATCAGTCGATCATACTAGTTACAACACCAAATTGCGTTTTCCGTGATCTTTCCGGATTTTTGTGATCTTTCCAATTTTTTTATTCTTGATAATTGTGATACTAGTTTGTGTCAAATCTGAAAATTGTAATGTAGTTTAACTTCTTGACTTTATTTGTTAAAAATATTTTTATTTTGTATGCTAAATTGTCCAAACGCGAGAACATGTTTGGCGCAACCGACCTTTAACAGCCTCTATAAATTGCATTGTTTCAGAAACAGTATCTCTGTCATATCAGTCATCCCCAAACGATTAAATAGAAAAAGTTTGTCACAAAGATTACAATTTCAACTGATGCAGGACCCAGTAGATTCCGAAATATATGTTTTGTTTTTTTTATCTTATTTATTTTATAATGTTTTTTGTTTTTTTTTTACATGTAAATATACTGATAAATATGATAATACAAATATAACGTAATCTCAAGATACTCGTATATTTCGGGTCCGACCTGGACCCGGCATCAGTTGAGTTTTAATTAAAATAAATAGACATTGACATAATATATGATAGAAGAGCACATGACATAATGACATATAAAACCTAGACTATTTACAATCTCTCTTAATGTTATCTTATATGATGATATATATATATATATATGATTATGGTGATGATGATGATGATGATGGTCGGACCCGAAATATATCTTGAGATTACATTATATTTGTATTATCATATTTATCAGTATATTTACATTTTAAAAAAAACAAAAAACATTAAAAGCTGTTAAAGTGTATTTAATTAAAAAAAAAATATTTTATAAGCCCTACATCATACGAGTATGAGTCGAAATATATCTTGTCTTACTGAGTTTATTTATATTATTGTTTATCTATTTGTGTAGATTTATAATAATAGTAATAAAAATATAAAAACAAGACTATAAAAGTCAATATAAATTGATTTAACTCCCATAGCTTAATTTACAAAGATTTTTTTATTTTTTTTAGAGAATACATGTCATTTTAGGACAAAGTTTTCATTATTTTGGTTTATAAATTAACCATTATTGTTTTATAATTTTTTAAAGAATTGTCCGATAAGACGTCACTTGAGAATTTTAGACATTATACTGATTGTGATGTGTGATTGCTTATGAAAAAAAGTGGTCCGTATCTGTCTGTCTACTCATCTGTCATCCATTTGTTAAATTAGTCAAAACGGAAGCAAATAATTATAAATTTATGTTGATAGCAAAGGACACATTTCTAAACAGCCATTTCTCGATTGACGAAAGCAAAAGGAAGTTGCAGGTTTTTTGTAAAAATAATCATCATCATGAGGTTTTTTAGACCACAAGTTCGAAAATACTGCTTATTAACCTAAATCTTGAAATGGTTTTTAAATTAACACACTTTAACATAATTTAATCCAAGCGAATTATATCATAAAGAATTTATTCTTGTATTTAAAAGTCGCAACTGTTCTTTAAAAAAAAATAACGTTTTCTCGTATCTTTGTTAACGTGTGGCGTGATGCACTATACTTATACTCGTAGTATGAGTCTTCTCTCGTTTAATTTACAAACTTCTTATTGGAACTAAATGGATAAAAAACTGGTGTTAATATACAAAGACAGTGAAAGAGTGTTTTCGCGTGTTCAGAAGGTATATATATGTACAGTCATTACATTATAGTATAAGTATCATCTCGATCTGAAATGGGATACAATCAGACCATCTCTGATAAATAACATTGTGTACGCCTTCTGGGGAAACGTTCGAGTCTCATAAACAAATGGAAATCCTTTAAATAGTAGTTTATGCTACGAGGGTGAAAAGGAATAAATTACGAGGATGATTCGCTACGCTCGTGTTTTAAACGTAACCGAGTAATTTTTTGCTCTTACGCCCGTGTATCATACTACGTTTTTCAATGCATAGTGTGAGGAAATAAAAAATATATAATCTTGTGAACTTTAAATTATGATTGGATCAAAAGGACTGCATCCAGAGCCGTTACAGAGCATCCAGAACAGTGGAAAAGAAAGTATAACATTTATGGTGCACATGAAAGGTTGCAGGTTAGCCAACCATTAAAAAATAATAAAATAATAATAAAACCCTAGGGCAAAATAATCGACTTTCTGTTCGGTTTTGAGCATAAAAAGTGGGCCTTTACGAGCACTTGCATTGAAAAAAAAGTAAAATGGCTCACTGTGAAGTGGGTATCTATAAACATCATTGCAGTATGGGAAAGCACATCGGTAAATTCACGAGTCGTGTTGAGACCTGGATTGGTAGAGCAATCGCCCGGTAAGCGGGAGGTCCCGGGTTCGAATCCCGGTTCAGAGCTCCTCACATCCAGATTTACTTTTCTTCCTGCGTTTCTATACTGCAATTTATATTATGTTAATGGAAATCCTTTAGGGCAGGGCTTCCCAAACATATATTTACTGTGACGCCCTTGGGAGTTTTTCATTTGGACTATAACAAAAAACTTCAAATAACATTTATAATTTTTATTAGAAACTAAGAGCAAAAACAAAACGTCAGACCTTACAAATAAATAAAAATTAAAAGAGATATTTATTTTACTTTCTTGGCTGGCTACTGATGAGAAGGATGTGCTTGCTTTTTTGAGCATATTAGCTTCTCAAAACGGGGCTCAAGTTTGGAAATTCCCACTCTCATATCTTTCTCTACCTTTATTTGTGACCTGTACTTATGCTTTGTTGCTGCAACTGCAGAAAAACCTGTATTGCACAAGTACGATGTAGCAAATTTTAATAGAAACCTCAATGCTGAAGTACTGATGGCATGATATTCGTGAGAAAACTGAACTCCAAAGTTCAAGCAATTATCATTGTCATATCGAGGCTTAAGGCTGGAGTTACAGGACAATTCTATTAATGGTTCTTCTTCTGTCAAAACGCCCAATGTCACCACGACACCCCTGGGATAATGCCGTGACGTCCCTGGGCGTCACGACGCACACTTTAGGAAGCCCTGCTCTACGGTATTTTGTTTTAAAAATTGAAGCCAACTCAAACTTCCTGTATTATTTGGTACCCTGACCCAGCTAATCGTTGCTATTAATAAGGAGGTGAAATACTTTGCTGTCTGCGTGTTTGGCTTGACAACAAACAACTGGTGATAAACTATCGAAAATAATAAAAATAGAGAATTATATTTAATCGTGTGAAATAAAAGTTGTCAATGCACATCTGCCTATAAAACTACGTAAATAAAAAAAATATATTAGATCTTATTTTGTAACCTAATAACCGGGCCTTATATGGAACAGACTGGTGACGGACAGCAGCGTCACTGGTGCGAGGGTTCCGGCACCGCGCTCACCAACCCACCTGCCCAGCGTGTGTGAGTATGGGCAATTCTTCCAGGATGACCGCCGGGTGTGGCAAAGTCCTGGAAAGGCTTATGTCCAGCAGTGGACGAACTAGGCTGATGGATGTATGGACAATCAAAAAAAACTAATACAGAAGAATTTCAGTGCGATTGGCTGTTTACATTTTCGTGACATGATTCATTCAAGTAACCTTCCAATATAAGAATTGTTGATGTTATAGCAATATAAGAATTTGTTTTTATTTACAGAAACCGGTGGCTTTGTTCACTTCGCAAGAATCATGATTAAAACGCCCAAAAAGTAAACCCAGCTAAAAATAACGTATGCAAATCATGAAATGGGTCATATCGTAATGAGGTAAAACACCATTAAAAAAATTGTCTAACTGTCCTGTTTGTCTGTATGTTCCATTTTAACTCGAGAACTACTCAACGGATTTGGATGCAGTTTTATTTATTATCATCGTAGTGATCCTGATCAACACATGGCCTATAAGTGGAGTGGTTTGCTGGGGGCTCGGTTGGTGATCATTGAACCTTGTTCCTGGTCCCTGGCCGGGTCTCCGGTGTGGGTTCGGGCGGTTGATTGGATTTCACCTTGTATAATATATATTTTACCTATAATTTTAATCGTATATATATTGCTACATAAATTAAATAAACCTTTAATCTAGTTCATGGACATTCATTATTTTATTACATATATTTTATAAGATTAAATTTTGACGTGTGAAACGTGTATTATATATACCTACTTTTCAAAATAAACTATTTGAATTTGAATTTGATAAAATAACCGCTAAGCCGAAAACTGACACTAATTAAAAGTCACTTAGACAAATAATAGTTTATAAAAATGGTAGGTAAAAAGGTTACTAAAATAGGGTGTGTTTAAAAAACGCCGTTTTACAAGACAGACCGCCTGCTTAACATAACTAACATCTCTTGTTTTCAAGGGTGGGCGAGAAGATTAACATAACATAACATAAATACGCTTCATTGTGCACCAAAAGAAAAACAACAAAAAGGACAATACAAAGTTGGAAAAAACAAAAATATAGGCAACAATGGGCGGTCTTATCGCTTAGAGCGATTTCTTCCAGACAACCTTTGGGTGGAAAATATTTTGGAAGTACGTGAAGGCGTATAGGTGGTGTACCTATTATAATCAAAAATACTTAAATAATGGTCTAAACATTTATGTATGTATTAACTCAATACGTAAAAATTTATTTTTAATTTAGGGACTAATTAGGCGACAAGAACTGTTCCTGTTGCAGCAGTTTCTTCAGCTTAAAAGCCTGAACTGTAAGTACATCCAATATAAAAAAAAACACAAAGCTCTTACCGCCAAAAGCCCGAAACACAAAGCACCAAGCACGTTCATCTTCCTTTTTTCACACAAAATTTTCACCACTCTCTTATCATTGGAATTTCACATTTATCGTCTTTATAATAGATATTATTTTAATTTGACAAATAAATTTGTATATAATAGACGTCCGCAGCACTGGAAAGTCTGACTGAGTGTGAGTGTGAAATGCGTGCGCGCAGCCAAATGACTGTGGGTTATCCGACTGTGACTTAAATGTATAGAGCTGTTTTTACCACTTTACAGTTTTATTTTTTTAATGTGATTGATTGGATAAATCTGTATTCCGGTGGAATGTTTGTACTTTTGTAAAGAACTAGGCAACAGAAGCGCACAGACTCTATTTGCGCCAACTTTCCCTCACTTCGCCGCTTTAGTGCTCATGTTGTTTGCCTAGGTCTGTACGAGCGTAGATAAAAATATTATTATAATTGGTTTAGAGGATTCAGCTTTTAATTAAAACTGATCTTTGTTTAAGAATTCGTTACAAAACGTAAACTATATTGGTCCTTACTTTATTTATCTTGCGTTTTTATTTGAATCTAACAAAATTATTAATTTTTACATTTTATTTGTAACAAAAAGTTTTTAGGAATTTAATTAGTTGATAATGAAATAAATTAATTTCTCGATCAAACAACAAAAATTAGTAGTTTCTGAAACTGGCGCATAAAAAGGTTATAGGCGAGTTTTCTAAAAGTATACATGAATGTTTTAGTACAGTTATGTGTAGTTTCATACACTTCTTTATCTACACTCATGCAATAGGTTGTTACGTACCTGTTTCCAGTCGAAAAGTGATTGATAACATCAAAGCCATTTTTGATTTTTCTGGTAAATGGTTCGTCCTTTTCGTCGTTGTTTCCAGAATGGCAGGTGTAGTCAAATTGTCAGCCTTATCTTATCACTCACTGCTCTCAGCCAATTTAGACCAAAATTAAACTTTTGCCCACAAAAAAAAAAGTAAAATTTATCCGTAAACCATGGCGCCAACTTGCTCTAAGACGCCAACCAACCAAAATGAAATAGCCCATCCGCCTCACCATAGACAATAAATTGCCGAAAATAAATCGAAATGTAACCTCCTTGAAACCTAATCTTCTAACCTCATCTTAACTTCTAACCTTCAAGTCGTTTGAATACGTGTAGGCAATTTCATATAAAACCTCTTTGGTAAAAGAAATTCAAACCTCAGTCATGCACGACGGTATGGATTAAGTTCCCTTTGCCTTCCAACTTAGTGTAGATAACTGTACTTTTATAGCAGAAAAACAAAAGTGATCTTTTAGCAGGATTACATTTAACTTGCTACTACATTCCTATCGATTTTAGTTCAATGGCCCACGGCCGTGGACATAGCGACAGCCACTGTGGCAGATATCAAGTTGATATCTTAAGGGGGGCTTATCCCAATTTTGTCTCTTTTCTGATTCATATTAAACCATAAAATTGTAATATTTTGTGTCTGAAAAAAATATATAGCATAGATACATTCTCTTTGCAGATTTTTTGCGGTTCGAAACGCGATACGTTATACTTTGCTTGATCGAAAAAAAATCCGAAACTTGGTTGATTTTTCATGTTTTTTTCGTTTTATATAAAATTTACATTACGAAATCGTTAGAAAATTACGGAAAATTAAGGGAAATAATAACGGAAATAGGGGAATGGATAGTTTTCTGAAAATTTCTCCGTAAAAACGTTTTTTGAGTGAAAAACGTGGTTTTTAAGAGCGCGCGATGTCGGCTGTCGTAACAGTCACGGCTCAGAGCGCGCTATTTTAAACTTTGATTAAAGGTCATAGAGTTCAGTTCTGCTTGATGAAAATGAGGTGCTCAATGTCAGGGATAACGGGCCCTTAAGAGGGCTTGGTGCTTGCCGACGAATCTGGCATAAAATAGGCTTGATGCGGGACCCGATGTCAATGTCAATAGAGATGTGATCTGTTTTGTTGTCTATGGTTCATACGCCGCCATCTTTTTACATGTCCTCTATTAGTGTGCGTGAAAAATATGAGTACGTGTGCCGTACTTACAGTTTTTGTGTTTATGTGAAATAAGTGGGAGGAAACGTCATCTGAACACAAACAATTTGAGTACGAAGGTAAATCTCCTAATGGCCTATATGGCTAGTGCCTCCACGCCTTTTTTCCCTAGGGACATCTATCAGCTCCCAATATATATTGACACAGAGATTTTTCTGGCGCGCGGTTCTCCTATACTCTCACAATATTTAATTGTTTATAACTTGTTTATAACATTAGTTTACAATTTATTTTTGAATAAATTAAATTTTATACTTGAGATTCGGCACGGAATTATGTAAATAACGCTTGTTTGTTAAATGTTGATTATTATTTCGTTACATGAATTTTTTGGGGATGAGTTTGTTTGCTTACATAATACTTTACCGGATGTAGAAATTTTCATAATATAGTACTGGCACTTGAGAAATTTCCGCTGACATAGTTTTTGCTTTTGTTTCCACTGCAAGGTTTAAAGGTGGACTTGTAAATATTTTGGACAGTACAATCTGTCACACGTTAGTGTCAAACTTGAAGGCAGCTGAGTGAAGTTAGCTCCGGCAACACGGATCAGGGTTGGATTTTGTAGTATGATTATACTATTTGTACCATATTTTCATGACATGTAGTATGTAATATCGTAGTGGAACTATACTACGTAAAAATACCATAATTTTAACTTCAGGCCGACCTGTTGTTTTATTGGTTGAGACGTTTTGTTTTTTAACATTTACCCTACAATATACGGAATTTGCATCGAATTTATGCCGTCTGACGACATGTTACGTAGAGTCAATGCCAAGGACGAAGTTCCGATCAACGAATTGGCTGAGATAGATATCCAGTTGCCTCAATTTTATTAAATGATGAATATTTTTAGTAAATTTTTTTGAAAATTTCACTAACAAATAGGCTATTTTATTTCAATTAAAAACAAAAATCGACGAAAAACGAAACGTAGTATAATTTTAGCCAAGTAGTATATTTTTAATTCCCATAGACAATAATTTTCCCAGGGTCTGAATCCAACCCTGACACGGATAGAGAGAAATAGACGACAATGATAGATGAAAGAAAGAGATAGACGAACTTCAGAGCCGCCTATCGAAATAATTCCACAATTTTTTTATACTAATCGAATGGGCGGAGTTAGGCATATATTTATTAAAATTATGTATTGCATATATTTATAATAGTATTTATTCCTTATTGCTATATTGTTATTCTATTCAAGTTTATTTTTTTTAATTAAATTTAAGTAAATTCAATCTTTATAATTTTTCTGTGAATTTCCTCATATTATTACCTATACACATAGATTATTACTGGATTATTTCACTGTTAGAGCTGATGCCGGGCTCGACGGTGGAGGTACCACCATCTTACTTGGAAACCCCCTCGAAGTAATTCGGGGGAGAGGAAGAGGACAGCTAACAGGCAAAAAACCAGGAGGCCCACCATGCCTGGAACCGATGGATGGCGGTAAATCCATCCCTAATAGCCGGGCCTTATATGGAACAGACTGGTGACGGGCAGCGGCGTCACTGGTGCGAGGGTTCCGGCACCGCGCTCACCAACCCGCCTGCCCAGCGTGTGTGAGTATGAGCAATTCTTCCAGGATGACCGCCGGGAGTGGCAAAGTCCTGGAAAGGCTTATGTCCAGCAGTGGACGAACTAGGCTGATGGATGGATGGTGGATAGTTATTATTTACAGTGTTTCATGAAGCAAACATATTAACGTTATTGAAATCCGTGTACTGTATACTAGAAGTAAATGGACTTATTTTAGTTATCTTTAAATTAAACCACATACTCTACCGATCACAGAATACATAAGAAGGATTCAACACAACATCTTTCTCATAGAAATATTCCCACTCAAAGGAAAACTCCAGTATATAAAACAACGAAACAAAATAATTGCTCATTTTTGTACCGATACAAAACCTCAAAACTGCACATGCCCATCTTTAGAAAAAACGAATCATATTAAATATTTAGGAATAGTTTTGGATAACACTCTTAGCTTCGCCTCGCATATAGAATTAGTCTCCGCCAGGGTAAGGAAGCTAATTCATATTTTTAAAAACCTTCGTCATGTTGCAAACAATAAAATTATAAAACAGGTTTATCTCTCTCTTTGCCAATCAATACTGACTTACTGCATCACTTCATGGGGTGGAGCTCCAAAAAGTAGATTAATAATACTAGAAAGAGCACAGAGAGCCATTCTCAAAGTCAGCACCTTTCGCCCAAAACTCTTTCCTACAGATATTTTACTACATTCGTGTAATGTACTCTCCGTACGTCAACTCTTTATTCTGTATATTATCCTTAAGCAACACTCTCATACCATATACGATCCTTCTCTTCTAACCCGTCGACGTAATGATAGAGTTTGTACTATACCGACGTTTAAACACCCTTACGTTAATAAATACCTTCCATTCCTCGGACCATATCTTTACAATAAAATAAATAAAATAATTAATATATACCCACTAAATAGAACACAATGTAAAGGAACTGTCATTGAATGGCTTAAAAAACTAAATTACAGTGAAACAGAAGATTTATTAAATATATAAACCTAAAAGCTTCAAACAAAATCACTTTTCAGTCATGGTTTAAGTTCAAGTTTATTATTTTATTATTATGTAACTCTTAACTATTACTATTATTATTATTTTGTCTTTCATACATACACATTGACACACCCTCTCACACTCACACATATACACTCTACACCTACACACACATAGAGAGGAACACCCTTCACATATTTACTTTAGTTTATTTTATTTTACACTATATAATTTTACTTGTCTCACTCAATAAAACTATCATAAGATTGTAAATATTGGAAGAGCGCTGCTGCCTGAAACACCGGTCTAGAGTACTCTAGCACCTAGTTCGGGCACAGACGTACTTACTGGCAACTTGTTTTATGTAACTTGTTTTTAAGTAATCATGTACAATCAATCACTGTAATATGATAATTTGATTTAAATAAATAAACTATTATTATATAAAAATTATACAACTTCCTAAACTTAGCGTAAAAACAAGGCAATATTCACAATATCCTGAGAGCTATTTTTTTTTGTAGTTTATTTATTCATAGTTAAATTTACTTACATATTTAAGAATTTAAAGGCATCCGACTAAAACCATATGGTTTATGCGCGGTATGGCGAGATCGCAAACTTTATGCTAAACTAACTAAACTAATTCTAACTGATATTATGTTATATAACATCACGCAGCCACAGGCTGCTGATGTTGAAGAAAACAAAGCTTTATGGCACTTTTTCGCTTTTTATTATTATTTAAGTTTTTTAGTCTATCTAATGTATGGGTAGGTATTTCATTTAGTATTAAAGGAAGCATGTACTCCCATGTTCTCATACCATATATATTATTATAGTTAGGTAGTTTATAAGTAGGTTGGTAAGTTAGGTTCCGTAAGTTCTTAGGCCTAGTTTTCTTAATAAGTTTATCTTCATTATTATGGTGTTTCATTAAATTTTGCTTTTTAGTTATCCGGTAACATAATAATATTAGACAAACTTATTATTGGGGCAGAATTAAACACATCATCTAAACATTATTACTTATTTTATTGAACATACTATCTAGTAAGACTTGGATAAAGTAAGAAACATTTTTATACAATATTTAAACATTTTAATAATAAAACTATTCAAGGTTAGCCCAAATTTTTATATTTTGTATGAAAAAGACTTGAGTTATTAAAAGGGATTCGCCTTGTCACCTTGTCCCATTTTAGTAGTTTATGAAACTGGTTTACGTTTAAAAAAACCGGGCAAGTGCGAGTCGGACTCGCGCACGAAGGATTTCGTACCATTATCTATAAAAACGGCAATAAAACATGTCTGTTGCATGGGAGCCCCCTTAAATATTTATTTTATTTTGTTTTTTAGAATTTTATGTTATAGCGGCAACAGAAATACATCATCTGTGAAAATTTCAACTGTCTAACTATCACGGTTCATGAGATATAGCCAGGTGGCAGACGGACAGCAGAGTCTTAGTAATAGGGTCCCGTTGGTTACCCTTTGGGTACGGGATCCTAAAAAACGAGCCCTAGGAGAGTTTTAATAGTATACACAAGTGTTATATGTGCAGTTTCATACACACTTTATCTACTACTTTAACAAACGATACCCCATTAACTTAAAGCTTTTTCACGTAGCACGGAACTTTTCAATAAAAGCATTCTCGGGATGGCGATGGGCATTTACAATAAGCTTCCCAACCGTATTCAAAATGTTGAAAACCTACATTTATTTCTTACTAGCACACCTTATTATAGTATTAAATAATATTTAGATGACACTGTTTAAAAAAACACTTGTACTTATCTATATGCCCCTTCTGTTTGTTGTTTTCATTTATTGCACGTCATTTTTAGACATGGTTGTAGTATAATAGTAGTTTATGGTACAAGGGCGCAAAGGAATAAATTACGAGGATGATTTAAAACACGAGCAAAGCGAGTGTTTCAAACGTAACAGAGTAATTTATTGCTCTTACACCCGTGTATCATACTACGTTTTTCAATGCATAGTGTGAGGAAATGAAAACAAATATAATCTTGTGAACTTTAAATTATGATTGGCTCAAAAGGACTGTATCCAGAGCCGTTAAACACAGAAAAGGCTGCAGGTTAGCCAACCAGTGTAAATACATTAAAAAAGCCCTAGGGCAAAATAATCGACTTTCTGTTCGGTTTTGACGCATAAAAAGTGAGCCTTTACGAGCACTTGCATTGAAAAAATATTTTCTTTGTTAGTTAGGATTTGTAAAAGGCCCTAGAAAATGCTTTACAGCGAAACTGGTAGGGCATAATAAAGTTTACTGTATATGTGGATAAGAACAAGTGTTTTTTTTAAACAATGTTTTATAAATTCCACCAAGTGCCAACAATCACTATAATAGCATCTACTATATTTAGATGAATTGAAAATTTTGACTAAATTTTGATTTTTTTGATAGGTACATATTTCTTGTAATGTAATAATGTAAATATTGTAAAAATGTAATATCTATTAATATTGTAATGCTAATGATAATGACATACTTAATTATAATCTAAACTTATATTTTATATCTATGGCTTTAATTTTGTACGCCTTAGAGCCAGTGGTACCAAAGGCCTCTTCAATGTTGGCTTCGGCCCCATGAATGCCTTTCAAATGACCGGGTCACAGATTACATAGTAGTTCTATGGGCCCGTGACTGAAAAGTGTACCTACATAATAATAATAATAATAATAAGCCTTTATTTCCAAATTACATGATTCAATTAGTATATTACGATACGAGAGCGATGAAACGTTTTCTGACGAGTGTGAGTTTCGAGTGTGAGTTCACACGAGTCGAGAAAAAGTTTCTCGCACGAGTTTCGTATATTTTTTTATAGCACAAGTGCGGAAAATGCCGACTTTACGCACGCGCAGCGTGCGTAAAGCGGTCATTTTACGCACAGTGTGCTATAAAAAAATTTACAATCTCAGGCAGCATGCACACTTCAAATACTCCTTTATGAAGAAATTTTAATAAACAAAAATAAATAATTGCAAATAGAAATACAAACATTAATTATAAATTTCATCTACTTATCACAAAAATCACTATTTATGCTAGCTATAATCCACATTTTTTTCATATTTTTCGGTCAAACAGTTTTGGAAATAAGTGGGAGTACATACATATTTTTGTGGTTTTTTAAAGATTTCTCGAAATCAATGCCAGTAAATAAATAGTAAAAGTATATATTGTTCAATCAAATTTTTAATATCCACCATTTACCCATATTGTATTTTTAGGATAATATTTTTTATTTTTCTCACATTTGTTTTGGAAATATTTCGAACAATTTCAAATCTTACTATTTTTTTTAACCCTTGATATGTGGGCAAGTTAATGCTATTTTTGTGCCAAATTTCATGTCTTTATCTTTAACGGAGCTAAAGTTATGAGGCTGTGACATACGGACGGACGGACAACGTAGTCTCACCATAAAGGTTCCTTTTGCACTTTTTAAGTACTATGGAACCCTAAAAATAGTTCAGAAATGGTCTGACCAAATGATACCAATTTTGACCTTGTTTACTATGCAGAGGTATGTTAAAACACCATTATAAACTTCTACGTACCAGGGAATGATCCCGGGAAATCCCGGTTCCCCTGATTTGGCGTAGACTAAAGAACCGTGAACACATAACCTCGTCCCTTTAGGACTTGCATTCGAATATTCGAAAAAGAAAAGGACACCTATTTAGTAAATAATTGCTATTTAAGGCGATTAGTATCGCCAAATTAGTAGCTCGATGTTTGTCGGTACCATAGAGTATACTGAATACAGTACGAATATAAATTCATATCAGCGCGCAATGCATAGTGGCTTTTACGTCGCCGGCTGCGTCGTTGATAGGGCGAAATTTTTATTATTCTAAGGGCGAAATAGAAGAAAACAATAAATTTCACAGGAACGTGAACGTTCGATTGAATAATCCTATGTTATTAAGATTATGGCTATCAAGTTTATGTATTTATCAAAGCATAAAAAGCCGCTTGGGACTAAGGAGCAGCGGGGATTTCAATCAAGCAAAAAAAAAACACCATCCCGGTTGAAAAAATTCTTCATTGATATTTTTACTACAGATATCGGTATCATGCATGCACGAAGATAGAGTGTTATAATGAGGGGGACAGCGCGTACGCAGTCCCCACTACCAAAAATTACGCGTCCGAGTTATCCACATTAGGGATAATCGCAAGGGTCAACCCAACCGCAGTGCAATGGAAGGGCCTCGCCCTGGGGGAACCGCCTTCATGATCACGGTGTCCCCTACGCCAGGTAAGTATGCTTTGACAAAGGTAGGCCGGGGAAGTCATTGTGGTTGAAAAAATCTCAACATCACGATGTACAGCTTGATGACGTAATAGCACAGCGATATCTGGTGTCCTTTTGTAAAACTACGATACAACATTGTGGTCTTTTCACTCACAACGTGATAGCCGAGATAGTTCCGTTGAAAAATTAGGTCAAACACAGAGGGCGGTAGAATCGCTTCGAAAACCAGTAACATCAGTAGCCTAAGCATGAAAACATCTCCGTATAGTTGCGTTTTAAACTAAATCAAAATCGTATGGAATCTAGGAAACCGCTCCAAGCGGACAGTAGTGGAACTAATATCTATGTATGGCAACCTAAGTTTAGTTTCAAACGCAACTATACGGAAATACTTTCATGCTTAGAGTACTGATGTTACCGGTTTTCGAAGCGATTCTACCGCCCTCTGTGTTTGACCTAATTTTTCAACGGAACTATCTCAGCTATCAAGATGTGAGTGAAAAAGATCACGATTTCGTATCGTAGTTCTACAAAGGGACACCAGATATCGCTGTGTTATTACGTCATCAAACTCTACATCGTGGTACTGAGTAGCCTAAGCATGAAAACATCTCCGTATAAAGTATAGTTGCGATTGAAAGTAGACATGGGTTGTTATGCATAGCTGTTAGTTCCGCTACTGTCCGCTTGGAGCCGTTTCCCAGATTCCATACGATTTTGATGTATGTAGTTTGAACTTTACGGAGATGTTTTCATGCTTAGGCTACAGAGGTCCCTCATTGTTGTAGAAATGGTTTCTCAAATTTTGACAATTAAAATAAACGTCTTAAAAAATGAGGCCTCTTAAAATTACCAACCTGATTATTTTTTTTATAACTAAAGTTAGGGTTAGTGTTAACCATATCGAATAAGATTTTATTTGACAAGGACTTTAACCGTTAAGGATCGAAACAATTGTTTCCGTTGTTGTATTGTAAATACAATTGAAGGGAAAAACAAACAAAAACAAAATCAGTGGCATGTAAAATGTATTTGATTATCTTTTAATTATTATATCGTACTATGCTAAAATAAATAGATACAGAAATCGTTTGAATAGCTTCATCTTATTTATATGTTCAATTAAATAATTACTAAAAATATCAATAATTATGATAAGTAAGAATACTTATTTATTTACAATTCAACAATAAGTTACAAAAATCTTATCATGTTAATTTTAAAAATTATAATTCGTGTTATTTCCAAGTTCACTATAATTTAGATAGCTTATTTGAAACCTGAACACAGGTAAAGTGTAACAATTATTTGTTTAAAAAAAATGACTCGTGCGCTTAGATGATATTATAATAATAACACTTCCATTTTAGATTTAGAACTCTCGTGTGGATCCATGATAAAGAATATTCGTACGTATTAAAACCGACGATAGAAATAAAATTGTATACAAGGTGACTTTTTGATCATCGTCCAAATTCATACTGGAGGCTTGATAAGTGATCAGTATCTTGGATCAATAACAATTTTTGTGAAATTTGTAAAATTAAATTTCGGCTTCCCATAGAAATTCACTTCCAGTTCCGAGTGAATCACTATGGGGAGTCGAAATTTCATTTTACGAATTTTACAAAAATTGTTATTGATCAATAATACTGATCACTTACCAAGCCACCAGTATGAATTTGGACGATGATCAAAAAGTCACCTTGTATATAGACCGCCTCGTGCTTGCTGGACTGACGATATGAAGGACTTTGCGGGTGACGGCTGGATGAGGATGACTGAGGACCGCCAAGAGTGGCGTAATATGGGAGAGGCCTATGTCCAGCAGTGGACGAATACGGGCCGATGGATGGATGGATAGATAGAAAGGCAGAAGAAAAGTACATCTGCATGTGAGAAGCTGTGGACCGGGATTAATAACTGAGCTATCCAGATGTCAGCAATACTCGCGAATACTGCAATGATCTCTGTTGATAGCTCTTCAAGTTCAAATCGTTTCAACCTGCCACCTAGATCACTAGGTGAATGCTCAAGAAGCGCAGACCATTAAATAATAAGTCCAAATATTCTTTATCACTTCCATTGTTATAACAACAAATAGTTTTGACTTAAAGTTTAACTGTGAAGAGCTAACTTTTGACTTGATTTTTTTATTTTCAATTGGAAGAGAACAATAAATTTTTGTAGAAGCTGTTAAATTATTTTTGATAGTAAAACTGCTCCGACTCCAAACCGCTGTAGATATATCGATCTGTATTTTCTTGAGAACAACTATGGCTTCTTTTACAAAAAAAAACACTAAATTGCTTTTTTTAAAAGCGAAACGACCGATGTGTAACGGTCCATACAAAATGTAGTTCATGTCGTCTTATTTGCAGTGATCTAAATAGAAATTTATTACGTCTTTTTTTACTAAAACAAGAAGGTAAGTTACAAATAAAATACATCCAACTTTACATCCAACTGGACTTATGTGGACAAGAAGGTAGACTGACATTTTCATTTAGAAGAAGAAGGATACCTAGATAATTCAAAATAATTTAACATCTTTTACAAACATCCTTGCCGGTTACAATAGATTTCTTGAATACAATTTATTTATTTATATCTAAAACAGTGATGTCTAACCCGTATTGACAATTTGATTTAATTTATTTACATGAGAAGACAAAATTGTTCAGTAAATTTACAAATAAAACTGTCCACTTTAAAACGACACAAAAGATGTTTTTCTACCCTTCCTGTTTGAACGAAAACAGGTGATACTATTCATACAAACAACTTTTGCTATGAATCCAAATCAAAATAAAATCAACTGTTCCATAGGAATGTTAGATATACTCGACCAAAATGTATTAAACAGCTGATTTTTTTTCACATTTTCGGGTTTGGCACCATAGTAAATTTTTTCATATTGATACGAAGAGCCCTGCGATTCATAAGATAGTGTCTATGGCGTAATATTGGCATCAACGAGACGTTGAAACGAGATTATGGGATAAAATAATTCGAATTGAGTACCTCCTCCTTTTTTGAAGTCGTTTAAAAATGGATTGGATGTCTACGGATTGGATGATATAAATCCTATCAACATAACAGCATAGGTACTATTTTATGAATCACACTCTAGTATCGCCAGTTACCGTTTCCAAAACCACTTAAATTTCTCGCTGTACAAACCCAATTAGTTTTCTAAAAACAGAAGTGAGTATGTATTTGATTTTTTTGCACAGTTTTATTTGCAAAAAAATTATTGCGTTTACATAATTATTAAATTTTTATTCTAGGAAAACGAAGATTTCGGAAGATAATTCTCAAATCGAAGATCTTGCACTGCCAACGTTGTGGTTCACTGTAGCACAATGAAGAATAAACTCTGTTACTTACAAAAATAGAAAAAGAATTGTCTTAAAACCACGAAGGCACACGAAGTCAAAATTGAAAGTGTATTTACAAAATTGTGCTTAGATCCAAAACATGTTGGCAGTGCTTTGCGAATGAGCTTTTACTACATTTTATAAGTAATGTAGGCATGTGTAGAAGTGCATTAATAATATTGATATGTATTTTTCCTATTTAAAAGTAATGATTTTCTGAATCCAAATGAATTGATGCTAAATTAACACTTCACAGTGACATCTAAATGGCAGTGATTGAGAATGAATATAAAATTGGATAAGTCTCACATTTTGGAATATATCTGTTCAACAAACAGAGATTTTTAAGCAAGCTCGTGAATGTTTAGCGAAGCTTTCTCAAACACTTCAAAAGCGAAAGCTTCCAATCAAACATTTGAATATTTACAACTAATACTTAACGTGTAAATTGCATCGTGAAAATAAAAATACAAATGGACTATCATAATATTCATAATATTTGGATATTTCTTGCAATTTTCATTAATATACAATAAAATTTATCTACAAAGAAGATATGGAAAGACCCTGTTTTAGTCTAAAAGACCCCAGCAAAATGGTCTCGAATAGAAACGGCGAGGTATCGTCTAAGATTTAAAGAAACAAAATTGGTAACAAGTACAATCGTTCAATGAAATTCCTCCTTTTACATCACCAATTCCAAGGGGACTTTCGAAATTGCACAAATATATTTTGAAATCGTTTTGCTTGGATATTTTCAGAAACTCTCACCAAATCATCTCAAAATTTCTTTTTTCTTTCAAATAAACAAGCAAAACGATCCCGAATCGAATCGTAAACAACTCTCAAGAAGCTGCCGACAACCCCGCTCTCATGCATCAACAAAAAACCAAAAAAGCACTCAAAGGATTCATCACTGAGTCGCTTCAGCTGTATGGTACGCGTGAGATGGATGGTAGCGCCATACCTGAGGGGGAGAATATTCCACTGGAACTTCCTGAGCAGTTCCACCAGCGCCCCACATCAGGACTGTTTGCCGAGGCATCTCTGATGCTTGAGGCTGCTGCTGCATCCTGTCATGTTCCGTTGAACCACTTGAACCTCCCGGACTTGGTCCCGCTACCACACTGGGACTTCTTCTCTCTGGTCCCGTTGCCACTGGACTCATATACCTTCCTGTGCTATCCATATACGTATAGTCTCTCGAAGGCGGTCGGTAAGGAACAGCAGGGGCTACTTCGTAACCAGGAGGAGGGGGTGCTGGTTCTAGAAAACCGTTGGGTGCGTATGGAGTGTAATGGTAGCTTAAAGGTTTATATTGGTGGAAAAGGTTGTCTGCTGTGAGGAATCTATCGTCCAGAGGTGGTGGGGCGTAGTGGAGAGCAGGGGCTGGCGGATATTCTCCGTAAGGAGTTCCGTATGCTCCATTGAGATTAGTGTAAGCTGCTGCGACCGCATCAGCAGCTAGATAGTCCACAGGGGGCGGCGCAGGCGTTGTTGGCACTCGTCTTTTATTTCGACAAGTTGACAGGAAATCTCTCAATTGCGTTTTGTATCTTCTAGCCGCTCTAGGTGGTGTGGTAGGGTTAGTCTCGCAGCCAGATAGTTGTTCACTTTCGGAGAAGTATAAACTTGTTAGACCAGTATCTAGATAGCTCACTTTGAAGTCCATTGTTCTTTTCCCAAGAAGATCTCGCCCTTCTTCTTCCCTGAAATTTGAAAAGAAATTATATCGATCTTGATTTGGATAGCACATTGATTTAGGCATTTGTTTAATGTAACTTACATTAGAGGACGATGCGTGCTTATAACAAAGTCTGGTTTAGAATTCTTATAGACGAGTCGTGATGAGGTCTGTAGCCACTGCCACTGGCCGTCTTTCGTCTGGAAGCGATACGCGATCATTCCGGAAGCACCTGTTTTTAATACTGTAACACAAGAAAATGTTTCATCATAATATTGTTCTGTGAGACGTTTAATATATTGTTTTGCATAATTCTACATTTAACTCATAAGAAGGTAGCTTCCTTATTAATATAGGGTTATGCTAACGAAATAGATCTCAAATAACCCATGTTGAAGAAACAATATTTAAAATGCGTTTTGTGTTTTGAAAACTCGTAAGGCATGCCACGCCAATTTGAGCCACGATTTAGATTGTGATTTATTATAGTTTTACTATTGTTTTAGCGATAGTGAGAATTAAGGGGATTAAATAGTTATAAGCCATAATAATAATAAATGGTTTATGATTCTTATTATTTATCTTGAATAGGTTGACTTAAATTTTGCACAGTTGCACGAAACAAATATTAGTTTAACGGCGACTTTAAAACGATGCTGTCACTTTATTTTTTTTACGAAATATAAATTATGAGGGATTGGCATGAGTTTTAAGTCGCTCGTAAGCTAACCATTGATTCTTGCAACTGGAGGTAAGATAATTTTTTTGTATTATTATTATAATTAATAATAAAATCCATTAGGGTACTGATGAAAAAACGAAACTTACATTCTTGATGTGCACTAGCCACATAAGCCAAGTCGTCGTAATGTACAAGATCATAGCCGCCCATATTGGCCAGTTCAGCATCCGTATAACCTAATAGCATTTTACCCCTGCAAACAAATAAATCACGTTTCATATTTGTTGTCTCGTTTATTTAAATCCAACTGGACTTGTCAGTTTTCAAAAAAAAGCTCAGTTTACCATTTCAAATTTGCTTAGATGTTTATTTTTAATCATTATAAAATTAGTAATTTGTTGGCCCGATGGTGTATACAATGATCTTTCAGCCCTAGATATCTTACTCCATATATAGACAGTTGAAAATCATGGCCCAAGTTTGTGGTTACATCTATATATCGAAACAAAACAATAATGACATAAAAGCCAAGTAAGGATGTTTCGTTAATAGACCTTGTCCGCTCTAGCATAAGATTTGTTTTCCACGATCGATGTAAGCAGAAATTCTATTTTGCTTCCGTAGCTCACAAAAAGTCGTAAAACCATATCGACCAGCCAGCGAATATAGAGCTCAATGTGTATTATTTTTTATATCTTTCACCTTTATGCTAATGCATTAAGGTAGAAAACGGATTGCATCATATTGTCGATTTACGACGTATTATTGTTGAAACAGGCAAAGTTAGTTTTAGGACTATAAAAGGAATGGAGTCGCGCTTCGTTTATTTTATCCACTGATGACGATGACGACGGAACAAAGATGTAATTTATTAATTATATTTAAGGTATGTACTACATACAAACAATCATACATAAATAAATATAGGTTTGTATATATTTATGTATGTAAGATTGTTTGTATGTAATATGAATGCATGTAGCTTTTAGCTATGTGGATATATAATATATTTGTTTAATATAACCAGAGTTTGTGTACCCTGGATCGAAGCAGGTTTATTCATTTGTACTTGTCACTAGAGGGCGCTGCAAAAGTAACCCATTAATATAAAATAAACTAAAATATTGGAATAGATAGGAGCTTGATATATTACACAAATGTTATGAAATATTATTAGATACATCATTCGGGAAGAATAACCACTGGATGGATTTCTATACAGTTTTCAATGTCAATTAGTGGTTTTTTCAGAAAAGTTTACGTACTGTAAAACAACATACAGTAGAACGAAATAAATAATGCACTTCGGCAATATTCGGTTGTAAGTATAAAAAGCTACCTAAAAAGATATTGCATTGATTCTAGATTCTAAATCAATGCAATATCTTGTAAACGTGTTTACAAAGAATTGCTAATATTACCGAGAAGCATTGTTTATTTTGTACTACTGTGAAATTTACATTTCATAAAAAATATTTAACATGTGTTGTGAATCTTACGTAATGTAGACGTAAGATTCACAATATATATGTAATGTAGACGGACATCGACAAACTTTTCAATTACAGCCTTAGTCAAATCATACACATGATTAAACTGATCTTTGGTGTGGGCATCAATTTTTAAACCATTCATTATACTTTAAACCCGGAGTCTTTACCACCAACCGTTAATGAGGTATGTATGGTCAAACAAAATTTTTCCAAAAAAAAAAATAATTTTCGTTTTTTTGAATTTTTTGTGTTTAAATCTCGTTAATACCTTTTCTTAAATTACCATGAACATGGGTCTAGCTTCAGCCGTTTAGGAGATATGGGGCGTTGAAGTTTTGATATAAAAAAATCTTTCTTTACACATTGTACTCCAACCTTAAGGGTCTACCACCCTTTCGTTCCGAAGATATGCCCGAAAGAATATTTTGGCGAAAAACATTTTGGCCGATATTTGTTGGCACATACCTAGTGTGATGGTCCTAGTGTCAGAACTGCCAGGGACATCCCTACTGTCAGGAACAACCGCAATTTCAGGCACATCCCTAGTGTCGGGTACATCCTTAGTGCCAGGCACATCACTATGAATGGCACATCCCTAATGACAGGTACATCTCTTGTGTCAGAGACATCACTATTTCAAAGTCAAAGAATGCAAAGCACCACATCATGTCATGGGCATCACTACAAACTCGGGGACATCATTATTTCGAATTCAAAAATAACAAGGCCCATCCCTAGTGTCAGGGACTTAACTATGCCAAATTCAAAGAATGTCGAAGCACATCCCTAACGTCATAGTATCGGATGGTTTTCAAAATAAACATATGAATTTCATACTTATTTACTAGACAAGAAAAACTTACTGGAAACTTGAAATAGCTCTCCAGGATGAAATACTTACTAGCTTGTCTAACTTTATTATGTGAAATGATAACATTTGAATTTATTTTTGAGAAATATAAATTAACTGCTTATATCTGTATTAAACGATATTTAAAAATAAATCAAAGAATAAAAAGAAATATTTATAAAAGGCGACTCCATTAGAACTTTTTGTACTATGTTCTTGTTGCTTGTCTACTTTCCTACTTTAACGTACATGAATTGTGATGCGTATGTAAGAGATAACAACAAAGCGAATGGCTGTTCAAATTTTTTCCGTTAAAACACCGAAATATTTACGATTTTAGTATTATTTATTATATTTAAGCATATTTCTACAACTTTGATGTAATAAAATGTAGTAAATACTGAATAATCACCAAAAATATGAGATGCCATCTCTTTTTTGCTGCGTTATGGTGTCGTTTTTACACTTTTTTAGGCAACAATTTAGCGTGTTGTGTCACGCTGGGTCACACGCTGTCTGAACGACAATCCCACTCCTCAACTGTATTGAGTGGGTTTGTACGGGGCCACTTTTGGCGCGCTGTCGCATAATCTAGGGCTGGAAGATCATTGGGTGTATAACACAAAACCAGTAGCCCATGGTAAAATAAAAATAAATATTTGTGGAACAAAAGCACAAAGATGGTTTTCCACCAAAAACCATCAATTGAATCGCATCGAATATTTGTTTTCAAATAAACTTTACTGTTATTTTGGATAATTTGGAGTTTGGACTTTGAAAGATGGGACTGAAAACAGACGGCAAATTTACAAAGTCTTTGTACAATGCTACAAGGATCTGATGGCGCATGTATGACAGTGACAGGGGGGCGCAGCTGTGAAACAGGAAGTATGGTAGTTCCAATTTTGAACACAACCAATCCACGTGCCTATGATCCTTGTAGTACTTGTATATGTTATCACCAATGAATAATTGGTTAACACTAGTTGCAAGACAGATAGATGATAAAGAGACCAGATAAATTTCAGGTGTAGTTGGCCCCAGCTAGATAAAATTTGATTGTCAGACAGAAAACATGTTTGTGACAAATTTTCTGTTGTAACAATCTTTCGCGACATTCATGTCAAGTTCTTGAAATTTGTGTCATTAATTTATAACAGTGATAATATTTTTGAGATTGTCGGCTAGTTTAAAACTCTTTTTCATCTTTCGATAGTCAGTATTTACAATTCAACTTTAAAGCATGTGTATAGAATATACGTACCTTTGGTCCATAGAGACTAGAGAAAGATCCAGTTTGTGTTTGCTTTTGAACATGACTTCTTTTTGAGGTATTTCTAGCAAGCTGGGTGGGCCGAAGGGCGCGCAGATTGCAAATAAGGCTAAAGGAGGTTCTTCTGTTTTCTTGTTCTGACCATGAAGGACTTTCACTCGACCTCGGATGTCTAGCCTCTGTAAAATTAAATATTAATTATGGAAAAACCTTTTTTAATAAAAAGTGAGCTTATATTTTTAAACTGTTGCACATAATTTACTGATCATACTGAATAACTTTCCCAAAAAAAATTCTAATACAAAATGCTCAGCAGGTTTTCAAATCTAATAAGTAAGCGTGTTTTTTTTATTTCCGCAAGTATATTGCTTGAGAAAAGAGTATTCAGTATGATCACTAGAATATGTGGTTTTATATAAAGATACCTGTTGTTTTACACCCGCTATATGTGATGTATATTTTATATATAAATTCTGATTATCAACGGTGTTGCAAGAGCCAAATCCCTCCGCGAAACCTGATGAAGGTCTTAAGTGGGCCGAAACGTTGAGATTTTCTCGCAAAAGCAAAGAAAGTTTTAAATGCACTTTGTATTAATTTATTATGTAAGTGCTTATGTTTGGCTTCGACTGGACATCGGTTGCTATAAACTTGTTATGCTTAATACTCATACCTACATACTGAATCTTTGACCATTTTGTTTTCGTTTTAATTATTAAAAAGAAGATGTAGTGACTAGAATAGAAAAAGGAATGCTTCGGTGGTTTGGATATGTAGAGAGGATGAATGAAAGTAAAGTGACCATAGAAATTATGGTGCGTATGTGGAAGTTACAGCTCGACCAGGCCGCCCTAGAAGGACGTATGCGGACCAAATTGGCGACATACTGAAGAAGAGCCATGGCAAAAGTACCCGGAATAGAAGAGCTTGTATGACTCTAGATTGATGGATGTGGAAGAGGCGAAAAGGTGTGTCTGGATCGTAGGAGATGGAAACATGTACCGTGTTACTACAAAACGGTGTTTAACTTTAGACAGTGTTTAAATCTGTTGTTGTCGCCTTTTCTTTCATATTGTAAAAGAGTGACAGCAACAGATTTAAACACTGTCTAAAGTTAAACACCGTTTTGTAGTTACACCGCTAGTCTCTGCCTACCGCTCTGTTCTATTTTAGTTCTATTTTATTTAATTACTTATAAATAAAATAAACTTCTTTTTATTTGAAAACTAAAATAAAATATACTTACCAGGAAACCAGAAGTATTATCCAATAAACATCTAAATCTGACTGTGAAACTTCTTTCTAATAGATGCGCCCTCTCCGGCCTTAGAACATCCTGAAGAGGCAGACTGCTGGCTTCTGGTGGAAGGAAGGAGTTCCAGAGCAGCTGTCTTTGAAGCTCTTCTCGATCTTCTGAATGTACTAGCTCGTAGACTGATTGGTGGACTATGTCTGACTGGAATCGAAAAACATTTGAAGCTTTAGTTGGCTAGTCAAAATATTTGAATTCATATTTCTGAAATTAATTTGTAAGATGGATCTAAGCCACGATTTGGACTACGATCTTTTGTATGAGTTGAGGATGAGAAAGAAATCACGAAATATAATACTCAAAAACAGCCTCCGGCTAAAATAATGTTTATATGTAATTTACTATTTGCAAAAACTGACTTTTTAATTCGTTATGTTTTTAATATTTTGCATAATTTGCAGATATCGCTGAGATCTTGTTTTGTTGGCCGTTATAATTATTTCATTACAAAATTCAAGTAAGGCAACAACTTCTCCAAATCAGAATGGAGCAGTAAAATGCGATCATGTTAAAACATTCCAATTACATATTTAATGACGTAAGTCTACATTTCAATAAAGGACAGAAAAAAGCAAGTCATGACGTGTAAACCCATAAATCAATAAAACCAGCGATAAACCTCGACTCAAAGGCCGATCATTAAAGAATTATCTGTGCACGGTAATCAATGGATACTAATATGTTAATTCCGGGCTTTTAGCTAAGGCATTTGACACTGTCTATCACAATTAATAGAGTTTAAATTCAAGTGCATAGCCAAAATATGCATTAGTTACACGTCATACAGCTAACGGGCGTGTAAACAGCGTAAATAATACGCCGACAGCAGATGATGCAAACACAAGACTAATTGATAATCAATGGGGTACCCCAGGGCAGTGCACTAGGACCCCTCTTTTAAATTTACTCTACTATAACGAAGACCTGCTTAAACGTTTTTGTGTACGCATACATACAAGTCTCCGAATACGAAATAGTAAAAATGGTGAGTAAACTCACACATAGAAAAGTAGTTTCCGTATTAAAGGTGGTCTGTGCCATGGAACCGAACATATTGTGATGTCAGAAGATGATTTGTTAGGTAATTGCATTTTGTTTTCGGCGACCAAGGGTTGGGGGGTCGTTGCTATGGTTTGTACCAAATGTTTTGTTGATAACCTTTGTTTTGGTTGTGGTTCTGCCGAAGTTTTACGTTTGATTTTTATGGGCATAGTGATTGATGAGCTTCATTTTGTTTTATTGTTACTGTTAGCTCTAAATAACGATTTCTTGGATATCTTTAAATTAATTGAAAATAAATTAAATGGATCATTATTTGTAATCATCATATACCTATTTGTCGGTTAATTCTTATTAAAACTTGAAAGGCTAAGTTAACAAAATGCTATCTATATAAGAGGTTTTAACTTCTTTAGACTTGTAATTATTTTGCAGCTCATTATATCTGACATTTTTAATAGATATGTAAATATGATCCGAGCCACAATCTGAACTGCGATCTTTTATTTTTTGCGATATAGTGAGAATTGTTAGGGTTAAGGAAAGAACGAATGAATGAATGAATGAATAAACACTTTATTGTACACCAATAAAAAGACAAGATACACACAAAGAACAGATAGAAGGCAAGGGTGGACTTAATCCTACAAGAAATTTCTTTCAGTCAACCTTGGGAAAACATAAAAACATTTTTATCTTGGTAATTTAAATCTAAATCAGTGCATAACATTATTTAAAACTTATTTTAAACCTATAACCTAAACATAAAAATATAGTACATACAAATACATACATAAATACACAGATACATATACATAGACAAACACTAGCTTAGTCAGTAAGTCATTCAGACGGAGGAGAAAGCTAGAGGAGTATACATGACATGCAACAAATAAATACCAGCGATACGAGAAAACGCATCGAGACCGAAAACAAGACAATCTTGAAAATTTCCTTAAAGTCCATCAATCTAATTAGTCCATTCACAAAAGACCCTTCGGGCCGCCATTAGCTCCATAACGCTCGCTGTCGGATCAATACCGGCTGCCTACCACCTGGTGCGTAGAGCTTGAAGTTAATCTATCCAGGATTGAGTTGGTCGAGTCGGAGCCACCCTTGGTTGGAAAATGGTGGTAATAATAATGCGATAGTTGCCAGTGTACAGCGAAATAAAGAAGGTTTTGTACACAATTCTTTTATTTTAATTTGTATATTGGCGTTGAGTCGTCAAGATATTTAATTTGTATGAGAATACGGTTTGTTGGACATCAAATTTAAAATTTCCGCGTATATTCAAGTGTTATCAATGGTTTTCTGTGTTTGTTCTCGAGTCCTTGATTCATTCATTGTCTTCGTCACGCAATTGTTTAGCTTTGAGGCTGTATACAAACCGACAGACATTTACAATCTTACACAAACTTCAGTATACGGGTTTCTTAAATAAATATATTCAGATTCTTGTTTTTAATTTGTAATAATAAATCGGTAGTTAAAACAACGTTTTCATAATGTGCAACATATATTACAGTAGAAAGACAAATTTCACCATTGTTGAAGGCTTCTGAAACCCGGGTATAAAAAAGTAAGCTGAGCTAAACAGACAAACAAACTCACTACAAAATTGTTCTTTTCTCACAGTGCTCTCTCTACATTGAACCTACTCTGCGTGTAGCGCACGTGGCAAGGTACCCAACCACATCAGGAAGTAGCAAGTACCCGCCATTACTGATTTAATGATTTCAAAATCGATTTATTTTAATCGCAAACCTCCCTTGTGGTGCGCTGCCAACGTAATTTGGTCAAATAATAATAGGTATGTGGAGCTAATTTTAGAAGGTAAGTGTTATCAACTCTTAAAAAGGCTGCATGGGGAGGTCAAGAAAATAAAAGTCACTATACAGTAAGATCAAGTTATATTAGGATTTTATGAGTTTAGCAAGCGAAAAAATTTACATATTCAATCAACCGATGGAGTATAGGCAATTCTTCCAGGATGACCGCCGGGAGTGGCAAAGTCCTGGAAAGGCTTATGTCTAGTAGTAGACGAACTAGGCTGATGGATGGATAGATGGAATCAACGGATTAGATGGCAAATTGTCAATTTCTGTGGATTACAAATTGGCGTCAACTTCCAAAGCTGCATATAGAAACTTAAAAAGGTTTATCTGGTCATTAGTTATTCTATGACAAATTCTAAAGCCACTACAGGTACAAAGGTATATTTTGTTATCGAATTCGGTCGCCGAGCATAAACAAAACAAGGGGGTTGGAAAATAAAATTTATACGATGTCACCGACTGAAAGTTTTATGACTTTTCGGGGGTTGGATTTTGACATAAAATTGGGGTTTACTTTTGTTGTATTCCAATTCCAACTTTATTAATCGTAATGCTGGGGTCCTTGGCTTATTATTACAATGGAGCACTAAAACTCTATTAAGTTTGTTATTTTTTTTATTTAACTGATAATATTTGGAGATTGTGGTATCAAATCTGAATAAAAATAATAATTTAAAAAATCCTGTTTAATTATTAATTATGATATAGTAAGTTCTGATTATGATTTTTTATTTTTATTTTTATTTATTCAGTACATGCACAATTAAAAGTATACATTTCACCATTTGAAAATACAATTGGCTCAAAAACCAGGCAAGCATATACGTCTACTCATGGTGTGCTGTAACAGCCCAAAAAGACCAGGGTCTGTGGTAGGGCTAGTTACATTCACATTATAAAATCGTCTAAGAGAGCGGGTCTGCGACATTAAAAACTTGATTACTAATTGGGATAATCTAAATAACCAAGTATTTAATATTTACATATAATTATTTATTATTATATGCTATTATTATAAAAGTCGTTAAAATCGCTATACTGTTATACTGTTTGGTTTGGACCAAATTTTAGTCAATATAAACTAGATAGCTTTGAAAAGAATACTGTTATGTACTCGTTTTTCCGTAACGATAAATAAGGCGACGCCTTTTTAGGTATTATAACCCGACTCAATAGACCTTGGGAGTAAATATGGCGACTGTTCTAACCACCTCTCACTTACACACTATCTCCATCTATATTCGCACATGAAAACACAGATAACATTAAAATATAGCAGTCAATGTGATTAATACTTGCGATTGTCGGCACTTGGTGCATCTTGGATAACAACATGATGATTAATACTTGCGATGGTCGAAACTAGGTGAAACTTTGATAACAACATGATGATTATTATTTGCGATTGTCGGCACTTGGTGAAACTTGGATAACAACATGATGATTATTACTTGCGATTGTCGGCACTTGGTGAAACTTGGATAACAACATGATGATTATTACTTGCGATTGTCGGCACTTGGTGAAACTTGAATAACAACATGATGATTAATCAAAACACTTGTACTGTGAAGCAAGTACGAGTGTTGTGATTATTCATCATGTAGCAGTCAATGTGTATTGTCGGTCGCTCAAATTTTTTGCTTTATGCTGACAGTACAGCAAGGGCGGGCATTTATATTCCCAAGGCCTATTGATTCGGGTAACAACACCTAATTTTGCTTTACAAAGTGTTTCGTTAGTCATGCATGACTTAAGGGTTAGTGAAACGTATTGTTACTTTGCTCTAAGCAACTCATAAATATTTAGGCATATGATTTAGGCGTATAATTTGTTTTTTTTTTGCGGAGATGGTTGAAAACCCCCGTCATTATTAGCTATCCATCCATCAGCCTAGTTCGTCCACTGCTGGACATAAGCCTTTCCAGGACTTTGCCACTCCCGGCGGTTATCCTGGAAAAATTGCCCACATACGCTGGGCAGGCGGGTTGGTTAACGCGGTGCCGGAACCCTCGCACCAGTGACGCCACTGCCCGTCACCAGTCTATTCCATATAAGGTCCGGCTATTAGGGATGGATATACCGCCATCCATCGGTCCCAGGCATGGTGGGCCTCCTGGTTTTTTGCCTGTGAGATGCCCTCTTACCCTCCCCCGAATTACTTCGAGGGGGTCTCCAAGTAAGGTGGTGGTACCTCCACAGTCGAGCCCGGCATCAGCTCTACCACCTACTGATAGCTAATTATGTTTATATTTTTTTTACTGTTGATAAATAGTTTTTTAATTTTACAAAATGTCCTTAACTCGTCCTTCTATTTAAGGCTTTTTTCGTTACCTGACACGCTTCTTTCTTATAATGAAGTACAAAACAGTAAAAAAGAATTAATTACACCGCAATCATAACCTTTCCGTTGTTATTATATCTAATAATTCACTTTAATTTTGCGTTTGATAACATATAACTTTTAGCGATAAAACCGCGGCATGTTTAATAAGCGCTAAAGCTGTTTTATTGAGGTTAATTAATAATTTTACGAGGTTATTTTTTAGGTAATTAAATAACGTGGAATATACCCTTATGTGGAAAACTTTGACCTCTCTTTTAGTTCTAGTATTAATATATTTATATGCAGAAGTAAACCAGGTAATTAAATTGTTTAATATTACTTAAATTATAATATTAATATAATTATTACTTTAACAAAATACAATTAAGTAATAGTACACGTAGGTATATATATGAATATGCATGATTACTTATTTAAATACATTTTCTTTTTCTCGTCAAGATTTGCTGAAAGAAATCTCTTTTTAGATATAAGCTCGCCTGTGTGCACACATTTTAGTTTATTATGTCCTCAAAATATGTTTTTCCCGTGTACAATAAAGAATGAAATTAAAGCAATAACTTGCAGAAGTTGACTTAAAACCCGTGTTGCAACGTTGCCTTTTCCTTGTCCTGCCTACAATATGCTTCTATTTGCGTCCCCCTTGCACACTGTCATGTAGTCCTAGTGACGTCTAATTATAACAGAATGACGTCATACCTGATGGAAGCCTAAATAACTCTCGATGCTGTGTGTCGCGAAGAAGACCTCTCCTTCACACGTCAGGATCATCAGGAAGCCGTTGAGTGCCTGAAAATTAATATAGCCTTTTTGTTAATACAATTAAATACTTATTTTGCTGCGAAATTAAAAATGTTGCGAATTGATAACGAAACGTAAAAATAGACAGATAGAGCGAAATTTAAAAGACGTCAAATAATGCCTATTATGCGTCAAATTTGAAATGTTTTTATTGCTAATCAATAACTAAATACATTCGCCTCGATTCAGAAAAAAGTCCAGTCCTAACAAAAATAATATTTTTTTCTTGGTCGAAGAAATATGGAGAAATATGGGGTTACATACATTGTTTTCTATTCATTTCTTTACTTAATACACCGTGAAATTGAAGTGGTTTTGGAAACGAAAACTGGTGATAGTACTTGTCTATACGCACAACTTTTACCATGGAACTCAATCTCAACTCACGAAAAAAATTTGCTGTTCCATAGAGAAGTTACATAGGTACCCAACCAAAATGAGTGAAACAGCTGACATCTTTTTCGCTATTTTAGGGGTCGTCCATTAATCACGTGAGGCTCGAAAGGGACGGTGGGGGTTCGGAAAAAATCACCAAATATCACTAGGAGGGGAGGGGGGGTGTAGTGAGATATCACGTGTATTTATTTTTTCTTTGAACGCGCAATTTTTAAACCGAAATACGGTGCGTGACCTTATGACATCAAAACTTGGATCGTAATTTAATTAAAAGATAATATTCTGAATTTTTTAATATACTTTGTACCACAAAAATACTCGTGATTTTGAGTAGGGGAGGAGGGGTAGTCTAAAACCTCACCACGTATCACCATGGGGGAGGGGGGGGGGGGGGGTTAAAAAGTTGCTAAAAACCATCACGTGATTAATGGACGGCCCCTTAGGTTTGGCTCCATAGTAAAAATTGTTCGTATCGACGGGTACTATTGCTAGTTTTCGTTTCCAAAACCACTTTAATTTCACGGAAAGGGATGTAACAAGAATAAATGTGTCCAACAGCCTTTGTGGTCTATTGATTCGAGTACTTGACTACTAATCTAGAGGTCGCAGGTTCAAATCCCGTTGGGGGCTAGGGGCACATTTATTGTGTATCCTTAGGAAGCCGTGGGTCGATATTGGTACCGATTCAGTGAAGCACATCTTAACTTATTTGACAGGACTAAACTTAATTTAAGCGTTCTGTCCTTGTCTTTTCGATAAAGAAAGAAAAAGAAGATTTTTCGCTTGGAGTGACAGTGACAAAAATAAAATTCGCATAGCCTCTTAAGTTAAATTTTTGTTATTTAAGTTTTATCGAATAGTAAAAGATTTGCAGAATTTAAATGACATTAGTGTAGATTTGGTGTAACAAAACTTAACCTATTTGACATGACTGGCGTCGGACTTTGTCTTTTAGATACAGAAAGAAAAAGACAGAACTTTTTAAATAAGTTAAGTCGTGTCAAATAAGTTAAAACGTGTTAAAACACCAAATCGACACAAATTTCAAACTAAATTAACATATAATTCTACCATTATTTCTCACAGCAAGCAGTTTGTGAGTTTTATTGGAGATGACGACATAGTTAAGTTTCGTATGATAACTCGTAAATTTAGGTAATAATTTTTATCCAGTGGCGAAGTTTCTTATAGCGTCGGCAATATATTAGCGAAATATTGACTGCTGCATAATAAATCAATGCTCTCTGTTGAGCCCATAAATATGCTAAAAACAAAATATTTCACTGCATTTTTGGTAATCAGAAATAACTTCTAAGTCGTAGACATAAGACTCAAAACTCGGTTTGTGTTATTTTGCCAGTCGATATGCGGCCATGGTGCAATGAAAATATTTCACATTTTCGACTTGCAGCGATGATTTGTTTCCTTTATTGTACACGAGACGTCACAGAACGGCTTTTTAGATAGCAATTTTATTTCAGTATCAAAATGAAAGTTACCTACATCTACATGATCTACCATAAATAACTTCTATAAACCTAAATAGACACAAAAATACATAAAGTAAACACGTAGAAAAAATTACCTATCTAACTAAAAATTCAATATTATTAAATTGTATTCTTTTTTATACAGGGATAGCGATGTAAATATTATCAGGGATGACAAAGGAAGTGATTTTGAACATTTATGACTGAATCTATTATCATGCAAAGTTCGAGATATATACATTTTTAGTTTTGTCTACTTAAAAATAGGTAACTGTGATTAAAAAATAATAAAATACTATTCATGGCTAAAAGTAATAATTTAAGTTTTTACTAAAATTTACTGAAAATAATCTGTTTCTTCAGACTGTATTTAACTTTATGATTATTTTCACTTCTTTTTGAACACACCTATCTTGTTATTTTGTTTAATTGAAGTATATAAAGAAATTATTTAGGATAAATTGTTATTTTTGCCCCTAAATAGTATTTTTTTTGGTACTTTTAAGTAGACAAAACTTAAAAATGTCTTTATCTCAAAAAGTACAAAACTTTGCACGATAGTAAATTCAGTCACAAATGTTCAAAACCACTTCCTTTATCATCCCTGAAAATATTTACATCGATGTCCCAAACCCCCTGTATAATACCCCGATGAATATTTTCGTCTTGCTAAAAACATAAGTTTGTAACATAGCCAAAGGAATCAAAACCATAACAAAATCTAATTAATAATTATTGTAACATTCAGTCGTATAAATTCTTCAACAAAACTCCGCAATAACAATCATGATGAGTCTATTATGTCAACTTTGAGGCAATTACTGAAACTTTAACTTTGCGAAACCTTTACTCCACTTAGCTTAAAAAAACCGACGAAGTGCAAGTGGGGTCTCGCTCGGGTTCCGTATATATGACTGAAAAACTTTTCTTTTTATTTGTTTGTTTTTTCAGGACTTACAAAATCGTCGTTTTGTATTTGTTGTTTAAATACAGTATATGGTACATAATATACAGATATATTCCTGTCAGAAAAATTATCAAGAACTGACTACTTTAACCGCAACCCATTTATTACTAAAATGTTTAAAAATATAAATTGTTACTTTACTCAATAACTTCTAAATACTGACTCCCACATGCAATTGTAGAAAAAAAAATTTTTCCTCTCCTAATTCATTGTATACTCTCTAAAATATATATATATATATATATATATATATATATTATTCAACATTCGGTTTTCGGTCAACTTTCTATAGGTACATCAAATTGTACGACCATAAGTTATTTAAGTGGATACTTACTCAATTAAAGAAGAAGTCAATGGCGACGCATTCGCATTCAAGGTTTTTTCGAAATTTTTATTATTCCGATCAAATAAACATTCAAAAAACTTATCATGAATAATAACAAATAATGAACAGAATATACAATAAAATCAGAAATGAAATTATCCTTCTCAAAAAAGGTCGTTACAGGAGTAACGTTAAAGTTAAAGTAGGTAATAATTTAATTAATTAATATAATTTCCTAACTTTTGATTCCTCTTAAGAGTTAACATTAATTAATTACAGACTGTAAAAGGAAATAGACTATATGAGATAGGTAGGCAAAGATATATATGTTTTTCTTTTTTCATTAACCTGAATTCCTGCTGTCTTGTATTTTCTTATCCCTTGGTTAAAGTAGATATAAGTAATTCAAAGTATAGTTTAAGTTTATGTTAAAAAAAGACATGATCTTGCCAAGTTTCTTGCCCGTTCTTCTTAGCAAGACTAATCGAATGGGCGGAGGTAGGCATGTATTTATATATGTAACCTATTACTATGTAGTATATAGGATGGGATTTGGTCGGCCGCCTGGATTCGTGCTGGGGGCTCGGTTGGTGATCATTGAACCTTGTTCCTGGTCCCTGGCCGGGTCTCCGGTATGGGTTCGGGCGGTTGATTGAATTTCACCTTGTATAATAATATTTTACCTATAATTTTAATCGTATATATATTGCTACATAAATTAAATAAACATTTAATCTAAGTAGTTCATGTACATTTATTATTTTATTACATATATTTTTATAAGATTAAAATTTGACTTGTAAAACGTGTATTATATATACCTACTTTGCAAAATAAACTTTTTGAATTTTGAATTTGTTCTAAACAAGCCCCCACCCCCTTCGAGATGCGAACAAAGAAGTTCAAAACTTCAAAAGTCAACTGTCCGATACAAATTCAAGTATATATTTTTTTGGAATAGCGTTTTTTTTTTTTTTTTGCGGAAGTCATTGAGTTAGAGCCCGCGGCCGCGATAAACCGTGGGCAGTAGAGATCGGAGACTCAACCGTCGCTTGAACAGATAAAGACCAATTTGACATAACACTATACAACCACGCTAAGTAGAGGTTTCGGAAGGAGGAATTTTATTCACAAGTTTTATTATAAAAAAAAAAACTAAACATTTTAGGAAACATCTGTTCGTTTCAGAGTGTAATAAAGTTTATACAGGTCTTAATCCATAATTAATATGTATGGAATTTTGCTGAAGTTATCTTAAACCTTGACATGACAACTTTTTTTAAAAGCAATCTGTGTTGTTTTTTTCCTCATTACTGGAATGATTTCAGATAATTCTGTTTCGCTAATATTTTATATTCTAGGCAGATTTTTTTTTTTAGAGTGTACTAGTATTGCTAGATTCTTCAAACCACGAAGAATAAATTAGGGAACTTTGATGTTTTTGCGGGGTCTATCCTCAATGATAGCCTTAAGTTCGTTCGTGTTTGGTCTATTTCTTGAGACCGTAGTTCAGTCTAAAATGTTATACCGTGATAGAAGTACCGCGAAAAGTAAGAAAGAACAACAACATTTTTTACCGATCTTATTTCTTACAATCACAAGTTTAAAGCAACTCTAGCACAATTTACGAGCATACCAAGCTTCTAAGACATAAAACCAAACCATAGGACATAATATACAGGGCGTCCCACGGCTATGCCATATGGAGGGAAAGTACCTTAAATATTGTAGATGGAACATTTTACTGAAAGAAGACATTATTTTAATTTAAAAAACAACTTTAACTGCATTCATAGATTTTTAAATAGTTACATGGTTGAACCGGGAATCGAAACTGCTACATGAGAAAAATAATTACCCTGTAGCTTTATCATACCGATCGAAAGGCTTCATTATAAGGATTATTTTTTGCAAAATAACATAGTGTCAGAAATAAAAAGAAGACCATGAATTTTAACATTTTTAATACAAAATTAATAAATTTTTCTCGTGTAGCGAGTTTGATTTCCGGTGCAACCATGTAACTATTTAAAAAATCAATGAATACAGTTTAAATTGTTTTTTAAATTAAAATAATGTCTTCTTTCAGTAAAATGTTCCATCTACAATATTTAAGATACTTTTCCTCCATGTGGCATAGCCGTGGTACGCCCTGTCATACATAACCTATAGTTATAAATAAGACCAAAACAAGATTATAAATTATTAGACAAATCAGCCGAATAACAGTTGTGTCTAATGCTAGACACTATAAGAGACCATTTTGCTGATACTAAAGCCGACTTTGAAGGCTTTAATTTTAGTTATAGTGCTCTCAAAACTTTAAATTTTCCAAAGTAATTTAACATCTGTTCTTTAAACCTAAGGACTATTTTGCGTTGAAGAAAATTTAGTTTTAACAGCACTAAAATTAAAATTAAAGCCTTCAGAATCGGCTTTATTGTGGTTATAAATCCATCTTTAAAACAGATACCTATATTATTTATTTCTTATAATCAAATTGTACCTTTCACTATAAATCCATCACTTTTCATGACTAATTCGCACGATAAGGTAACAAATTCATTTTTAACTATGTTTGTTTTGAAGTATAGGCAACGCAGCTTGAGATGACTCACACACGATACCTTCTCACACATGTGCCATTCATGAGAATTAAATGTGTATATGTCGCCGTATTTTTACGAAGCTCTTTCGTGAAAAACCGAATTAGGGCGACCTATTACGCGATCACACGAAAGTATTCCGCTTTTTTGCGAAACATTTTCTTTTACGCGATAAAGCGAGATAAAACAATTACGAAAGTCTTTCACAAAAAGTTGAAAATATAGGTGCGACTGCGAGCAAAGCGAGGAGGAGCCTGTTAGGTTTGAGGTAAAATATCATCCGCACAAAGGTCCTTGTTACTCCAAGCGGAAATACCCGCAGTGCGAGAGGGACGGAATCGGGGAAAATTGACAAAAAGTCTGTTTTAAATGAATACAAAATTAACTGAAATTGCTATGGAAATTTCCATAATCAGTAATTTAGATATTGTTAAAACCCATCTAAATAAATATATTTGAAGTCTGTATGCTATCCAGATTTGTTAAAATATCAAAAAAAGTGTAAATTTAGACCTCATTTCATTATTAATTGAGTATTTCAGATAGTCCAGAATCTAGAAAAAAGTTCCAAAATTGTCATACTAATTTATTTAACTTGGAACTTGGTTTGAACAGCAGATAAATAACTTCAAATGTGTCGATTTTGACGATACACCCCCTGGCGCGCTTTTTCGCGAAAACGACGGCATACATAAGTATCTATGAAGCCAAGCATAGTATTGCCGAGGCTAAATTACCGAAACTGATCGTATTGTATCGTTTTTATACACAAAATATCAGTTTAACGGGTAACTGTAAAATAATATTGCTGTACTAAAACCAAAGTCAACCTATTACCGTACCCCCCCCCCCCCTCCCAGTGGCGTGCATAGAACTTTCTTCCGGAAAAGCAACGAGAAGGTCAAGTTTGACAATAAAAAGTATATAAAAAATTAAAATAACACTTGAAAATATTTTTTTTTCAAAGTGATGCTGGCGTCATACAAATATTTTTTTTTGAAAGTGATATTTAAATTTTTTCATATTTTTTTATTGTTAAACTTGATTATTGCTTTTCCAGCAAAAAGTTCCGTGCACGCCACTGCCCCCTCCCCTTTAGATGGGGAAGTAGTTATAGTTTTAAGATTTTTTTTAACAATTTATTATGTATGCTTCATATTTTAATTTAATAAATGGCTTTTTCATTCTGATTCTGAAAAATAAGGTTTGTTTATTCTTCAAATAGATTTATCCGATTTAGTTCTCGGCGATCTCCATGAGAAAACCGTTGTCTATAGATACGGAATAGACGTTAATTTCTGTGTGTTATATGGAACCGCTATTCTAGTAAATCGAATAAGACCAAAACCAGGGTGATTTTTACATAAACACACACACACACACACACCCTCACACACAAACAAAAATATTTACTTCAACTTAATCTGCGATACCTAAACCTAATACATTCCGGATTCTCTTTTATTTCTTGGGAATAAAGGCTCTATTCGTATGCGATGATGCAAGTAAATGATGGATCACTCAAAGGTGGTCTCTATGATTGATGATGAAGGCTGATGCTGTTTTGCGCATGCGCCGTAACGTGATAATTGTATACTTTTGATGGGAATTATAGGGGGACCTTTCATGAACTCTGCTATCAGAGCTGCTTCGCACTGCGCAAAAACAGTCACACTTCCACACTTTTGCATTCACCATACATCGGGTAAAAAGGGTCAAGTATCTTTAGTTTAATTTGGCTAAATCAGAAAAATTAGCAACAGTCGCTGCGAAAATAGTGTGTTTTTATTGAATTCCATGTAAAATAAAACGAATTTCCAAGAACTGAGAAAACCATATCATTTTGTATTGTTTTGTCAAGAAGTTTATAATTTTTTATACTGTTTCGATAAAAACTGCAGCAGTTATATTGTTACAAGTGGACAAAAAATCTAGAAATAAGGGTAAACTTGGAATTTTCTTGCTTCACTTCTGTATATGAAAATAAAATTCAGGAAAAACTACATCACTATTTGTATCATGTAGATTACTATGTATTTTTTCCTGTATTTAAAAATGCTGTAGTTACCGTATAACATGGTTAAAAAGTTACTCAGTTCAAGGTCGTTGGCATTGAGAGAAGCCTTAAATATGATAATCTAATGATCACAATGAACACCTTTCCCAAAGCAACATACCTGTGAAAATAATTAAATATTTTCACCATTCATTCATTACAAATTTTGAAAACGTACAAACAGAAAAGGAGATCAAGTAACCAGGCCCAGTGCAAATCTTTAGTGTAAAACTTTGGTCGTAAGAGCCACAGGTGAGTGATAGATGATATGTGAAATACTTGGTCAATACATACATAATCTGTTAGATATCCTAAGCCATTTCACATCTATATAAATAAAAATGAATTGCTGTTCGTTAGTCTCGCTAAAACTCGAGAACGGCTGAACCGATTTGGCTAATTTTAGTCTTGAAATATTCGTGGAAGTCCAGGGAAGGTTTAAGCGATGAGAAAATGTGGAAAAATTCCGAGGAAAATACTAAAAACGACAATTTTATTTTCCCATACAAACTGTTCTTACCTGTCAAACATTTGATGTTCGCCCCGTCGCGTCGGTTCCGTATTTTAGGAATAAAAACATGTAGATCTAAATTAAATAAGGGTTTGGAATCGACAACATATATCCATAATAGTCTGATTATCGCGTATTTAGATTTAAAACATGTAAAATAATGACACTATAATGACACTTGGTTGTTGTGTTGGGTGCGTTCAGAAATATACTTTGAAACAGTAAAGTTCGCTATACGATCTGAAATTGGGTACTTCCCTAAAAATCAAATCAGCGACTCTTTATCAAATGTCAAAACGTCCCGATACTATGTAATTTGTATGACGTTTTACATTATGACGTCACAGTTTTCTGTGATCAAACTGCTCCCTTTTTTCTTAGTTTTTAGCAATTATAAAATTGTCAAACCCTCAGAAAAATCCGTAAAAATGTTTTAACGATTATTTTAGAAGATCACATTGGATTGTGTCAGTTATTTTACTTTAACAGCAGTCAAGTTTCAGAATGCACGGAATTGCATTCAATTTATCTATTACCCGCACACATTATGTTTTTAACACCTGAAAAAAGATTCAAAACTTGATTTGTCATTCTGATACTGCTTACAATGCCGAGGAGAAAACGACCTAACATAGGTCGTCGAAGTCGATCGAATGTGCGACGAGCTACCTCACGCGCTAATCGCACTGATGACCAGCGAGAGACTGATAATGATAACAGTCGTAGTGGTATGGCAGATTTCCATTCTAGAGTGAATTACAATGAAGTGGATAATAGGCATAGAATGGAACGAGTTCGGGCACATCGATCACAACAGCAGCGAGCACGGGAAAATTAAATTTGATCGATTCCGCAGATGCAATGTTCCTGTGAACCTGGCACGAGGAGCATTCTCCTACGATCAAGAAATAGATTATAGTGCCGACAAATCTGTAACTATTGGGGAAATGTCAATCATTTGTCAACATTGTAAAGCTTTAAAATACAGCGGTGAATTTGCAGGATTATGTTGTGCTGGTGGTAAAGTAAAATTGCCACAGTTAGTCCCACCACCTGATCCATTAGACTCATTAGTTTTTTGGATGGTTGATTAATTGATTACAGGTGCTGAAACTAACAAAAAAGTCATTGCTATGAATTTTTATTCAAACAGAATCCGTGAAGGTGAAGTAAATCACATTTTGATCTGTCAACGGCTTTTTCATCAGTTTGCAGTTGACATTTATGTCAAAATTGAGACTGAACGATTGACGTACATCCGTCTAAACCAACAGCAGCTTCGATCTGAAGAGTACATTCATCTTCGCGATGCTATTAATGCCAATGGCAATGCAAACAATGTGGAAAAAATGACAATTTTGCCGGTCACTTACATTGGAAGGCCGCGCCACCACGGTGTCGTGCATTTGGGTATATTTGTTGTTACTAATACATATATGTCTGAAATAATATTCAATTTGATATAATTCAAATATTTTTAATTAAAGACTATATAAATCAACCTTTACGGTATGAAGCATATTTTCTAAAATTTCCGCGATTGACACCTGAATCGGCAAAATATCAATTAATCTAACAGCAAATGCGAACCAGGCTTGCTAAAGATGTCTTGACTTGCCTCGCCAGGACTTGACGGCGTGGCGGAAGGCCTCGGTAACTCGGACAAATCTGGTAGAACCAGAATATTGCCGATGTTGTGCTCATGACTTTCTCAAATCTCATCCAAATCCTTTAGTTCATCGGCAGTTAAATTAAGCTCTGAAAATGTTATTCCTTCAGATGATGACACAGATGATGATGATGGCATTGTTGAGACGAACTTCGGTTTTAATAACAGTTGTTGTGTCACTCGATTTTTTTGTTCCTTAGCCCTATTAATTCGTATTATTCGGCTCAAATTGTGACCGCACTTTATACAAAACTTGAAGGTATCAGCGGTTATTGTGAAACGTTTGTCGCATCTTTACAATTTTTTGTGCAACTAGGACAGGTACTTCTGTTGTTCTGCCGTTCTATCCACTTTTTACAAAAGGGACAATGCATTGTTAAAAGTTAACTATAACTTCTGAAAAATAGTGTTGAAATATCAATTATATTTTCTTGGAAAGTTCGGTGACAGTGACACTGACAGTCAGTGTTGGCAGGTTACTATTACGTTTAGTAATGTGGCGTAATCGATACAGACAAAAAAAAATAGGCTGGTACCTTATTTGTTAATATAAGTGTCTATAATCTAATATAATGTCTCATGCAAAATAATTATGAACATTAAGCTGGACATGTGTGCGTGATTTGCCCACTTAGACTATCTGATGATGCCTTTATAAAGCTGCAGGCTTTGAAATACATACATATGGTTTAAATGAATATGGTTTATATTAAGAGGTAAGTGATACGAAGTTCACCGGGTCAGCTAGTATCTAATACAAATAATAATGTTTCTCATAATAACCCACTGTATCGAATATGTCGTGAGTACAACAGCATTGCAGAGGATTGTGACAGTTTCTTTGATAGTCCTGGCTGCTTTAAACATAAATTATTCTTATTATTAGACTAAGCTTGCATGTTTTGTAAACGTTAAAATTTATATAATTATACATATTTAGTTATTATATATTTATGTATATCTTTTTAATAGGAATTTTATTTATGCTCTTTGTGTTCTAAATTGTCAATTGTTATATCTATTATTTCGAATGTTGTGTACGGTAATTATCTAATTATGAACATTACTTGTTATTTGATTGTCAAAGATTGTGATCAAAGATTTGATTGTACCATTTAAATAAAATAAAATAGATGCACCATTTATTCATTATTGTTATATGAATCACTCACCTGTAGTCTTAGGATCAAGATAGGCTGGGCCTGGTTACTTATGTCCATTGCTGTCTGTACTTTGCTGTTTGTTTCATATCCACAGCTATGTTTTCTTGGGGTAGTTATTCAATATGATCAGTAGATCCCATCTTTTAACATTTCTACTAACTGGCCAATGCACATATCACGGAGTTATTATAGTGACGTAGGAGCAGCTTCTCTTGTTTATATGACAGCCTGGTTCGTCAACTGCTGGACATAGGCCTTTTCAAGATTTCGCCACTCTTGGTGTTCCTCCCGGAAGAAATTATATCCCATACTCAAACACGCTGGGCGGGCGGGTTGGAGAGCGCGGTGCCGAAACCCTCGCTCCAGTGACACCGTTCATTACCAGTTAGTTTTACATAAGGGCTGGCAATATATGGATATACCGCCATCAATAAAATTGGTCCCAGGGTTGGTGAGCCACCTGGTTGTGCCTGTTTCAGAGCTGTCCTCTTACACTCCTCCGAATAACTTCGCGGGTATTTCCTATACTAAGATAGTGGTACCTCCACAGTCAAACCCGGCATCAGCATTACCACCTAATTTTATGACACCTTTACCAAAATTGGGTTACAATATTATTAGAATCTCTACGACGTACGCAATGCACAGGTTGTAAATATTTTTTTTGGATGTAAAGTGTCGTACTCAGTATCTACTCTGAGGCTGCAAACCGGGATTCCTTTCAGAACTTCAATCACGAATGGATGTGAATGTACTTTGTACTTAAAATCTAAAGGGAAGGTACATTGTACTTAAAATCTGTTGATGAACTGAAATTACTTTCACAAAATAAAAAACCATAAAATTTATTCCTTGAACTTTTTTAGAGCTAGCTGGCTTCCCTTCGCCAAAAAAACAATCAATTTGCAATGCAAATCACCTCTAATCAATAATGGAGATGTGAGAATTGATAGCCATTTCTTCACGAAACCATAAAAAGAGAGAAAAAAGGCTGTTACCTGAAGGAACATCTCCCCGTCAGGCATAGCGTGGTCATAATGCGAGTGGTCCCGTCGATGCGCGTGTAGTTCCTCTTTCTCCTTGTGCATCACCACTGGAACAAACAGACAGACAGATAAACAAAAATGTAATTCAATTTGCTTTAAATATGGTACAATAACAGCTATTGAGTGGTTGGGTATCATGGTACCCGCTCAAATCTTCAGATAAGAAGATATTCAACTGTAACTTAAGGACTTTATCTCGTAGAAGGAAGGTCTATTTTAGAACGCTGCGCGTGAACAGCTGTTTCATAGACGACGTTACCGCCTCTTAAAACGCCCGAATATCGGTGCGTTTAGGGTTCATGCGTTTTTGTTTGAAACTCGAATTTTCCGAAACTATTTTTTTTTGTCCGGATATGTTTCTTGGGAAAAGTGGTTCAGTTTGATCGGTTGAATATCTGGTTTTATTAAATGTCTTTTTAAAACCTAAACCTATACACGGCGTAATCGTTAAGTGTGACCAGGCGATTATTCCGTAACTATTACAGATATAAAAAAAAAACTGATATCGAAACCCTAAAAATATGAGTGGAACCCTAAAAATATTATGATAGATAACAACAATATAGATGCTATAGCACCATTAAAGCGACAAATACAAGCCGCTAAAATGGTAGCACCTGCCAAACAACTTGTAGATTTTTAATTGTTTTAATATCAATAACAGTACTAAACAAATAAATAAAGCTTGAAAAAAGCATAATAAGTACATAGTTATTCACATTACATGTTTAACATATACAAACTTTTATTCTGCGAACCACTTTATGAAATTGGCCACAAATATTATTAATATACCATTAATAAACATAGTAATGTACCCTCTTATAATTATTTTCGAGTCTTTTCCATCATTACACACAAGCCTTGTGTGAACAGACCTTGTGTGAAATTTCAAGATTTGTTTTTTTTTACAGCAGCATGAGACTACAAACGATAATGTTTTTAATATTATAAGCCGTTTCTGAGAAAAAAGATAGACAAAAGGACAGACGCATAACAAGGGTTCCATTTTCTCCATTATAAGTTAAGGAACCCTAAAAAGACTCAAGAAAACGGGCTGCCAGCGACACGTAAAAGGTTATTGACAGACCCACAATAAGGGTTCCATTTTTTCCATTTTAAGTTACGGAACCCTAAAAGCTTCAAGAAAACGGGCTGCCAGCGACACGAAAAAGGATTCTTGTCGCTTTATTGAGAAAACAAAAACAAGTATCAGGATTTTATTTAAAGATCTACGGTCTAAAAGCTTACCAAACGGTATTTCATAATTCTTAAGGTTAATTGATAGGCAAAAGGCCCAATTGTTACCGTCATACATTATTAACTTCTAGATAATATATAATTAAATGAGATCAGTATGTTCGTTCGTTTATGATTAGAGGTTAAACGTTACAGCCAACGGCACCAAAGTTAGCTAGTTGGTAAAAACTATTGTCAGTCCGTCGAAACTCGTATACACCAATTATTTATTGTCTCATTTGGCCATGAAAATAATAATAATAGAACCTCAAAGTAAAGTAAAATGGAAAGAACTTCTGTTTATCGTAAAAAAATAATAGCCATGTTGGTAGACTTAGTTGTAGATAATTTGTCCAAATTCCGCCAGTATGTATACGCGATTAAAGTACGCTAGTATTTTTTAATGTCTAAAATTGTTGTTTCTAATATGATTTTCTGTTGCACATTATGTAATTGGTGAGTCTTTTTGAGCTGTTTAACTAGAATAGAATAGATGTTTATTAGCTTCCTTGTTGGAAATGAGATCTTAAATAGCTATACATATAGAAATAAACAAGAACCCTGCTTGGGCGCTGCTAACTTAAGATTATAAACATTATAACTTAATTACTTACTTAATCTAGGTATAGGTTAATTTATTATTTGGTGGTGCCTTCTTATTTTCCTTAATATTAAAATTTATTTTATTCGTCTGTATTAGCTACAATTAATTAAAAGCGCAATATAATTAATTTTTTTTAAACTCTAAAATGTAAATACCAATAACAATAATATGTTTTATTTCAATCTGGCATATAATTATTCTAGTTACTAACGTTACTATGTTTGTTTTTGGTATGATCATGAAAAAACTCTTGTAGAGTGTAATAACTATTTTGTATTAGATACCTATTCAGGGCATTTTTAAATATATTAGTTTTTTCTATCGATTGAATTGAATTGACTACTTTTTGGGTTACAGACAGTTGCGTTGTATCATGTAGTTACAATATGGAATTCTGGAATTTATGTTAGAGCGGAGCCTCCTAAGAAAAGTATTTTTCATACATTATTTGGAGTACGGGGATCACCGTGTTTAGTTTTATATTTTCCGGAATTTTTGGCAGAGTTACATCTGCCATGGTCGCGGTGATCTACATCAGTATAGTGTGTAGGTCGGTTGATAAAGAAATTATAATCTTCGCCGCAAGTAATAATAAACGACAGAGACGGAGGGTAGATCGCTACTCTTCCTAGCCTGTCATCATTGCTGCACCAATCAGTCATCCCGCAACCATGGCAGATGAAAATTTGAATCAATATAAAAACCAACCACGGTGAGTCCCGCACTCCCAATAATGTTTATAGTGCCGTGTAAATTTAAAATGTTATCAGGTATTTTTTACTTATAAAGGAACTCGTAACTTGTCAACAATTTATGATGGAGTTACCTTTTGAAAAGAAATGATTTTGTGTTTGTATTTATGTATTTTACGAAAGTTCCTAGATATACTGAATAATCTCTCACCTGCTTTTACTTTCCGTTTGTCTTCTTTCACGTTTCACTTTCTCGTTTCACTTCAAGCTAGGTCATTGTGAATCAAAAGGATTTGAGGGTCCATTATCGATATTGATACACTGTCTTGAGAAACAGTATGCAAAACAACACACTCTATAGATTTTCAAGAATTCTCTTTCTACTAATGGCCTTTTATAATGAATAAATAGAACAATTAACTTCTTCCAACGTACTAGTTTCATTGCCTACGGCCGCACTGTTATTATTGATTGTACTAGAGGTACAGACAGACAGACAAGTAATTACATGTGACGTTTGCTCTTTGAAAATACGTGTTAAAGAGTGTAAGACGTTACGGTAATTATTAACTATATGGGTAAAGTATGATTGTTACAAGGTTTTTAATAAGTTCTTCATAGAAATATGTGTTTGTTGAAAACAGGTATAAAAAGAAAATTTATACAACGTGTAGCAGAAAGGTGTAACCATATTTGAAGAGCTTATTCAGACAATGGTATAGAACAACTTTTACTGTGGAGTCAAACTTGAAATCTCAAAAAAAAATCTGCCCCTCGATACATTTCGGCCGAGCGGCATTGCATTTTCCTATGAAGCGAGTAATTTTTTTTTTCGATGTAGGTACAGGATTTGTTCCATAGTAAAAGTTGTTCTAAACCATTGACTGAATAAGCTCTTCAAATATGGTTACACCTTTCTGTTACCGTTGTATATGTGTTTGTAGGATTATAATTTAGTAGATTCTAGTGTTGACAAAACGGAAATTTTAAAATGTTTAGTGGTTCTTATGTAAAGTAAATAAATATACTGGGTGTTAAAATGAAGTTGCAGAAGCCGGAAACTGGCGATAGGTACTCGTCCATACGAACAACTTTTACTATAGAGCCAACACTAGAATCGCGGAAAAAAAAACCAGCCATTCCATAGAAAAGTATGTAACTTTTAGCTACCCGAAAGCAACTGATTCTCGATTTATCAATATTTTTTTCTCGGAAAGTTGTTCGTATGGACGAGTATTATCGCTAGTTTTCGGCTTCCGCAACTTCATCTTAACACCCTGTATATATAATTTTTATTAAACTTGCATTTCAGAACCCTTTAAACCTTATATACATACACCCATGTATAACACCAATACAGGTAAGTACATATATATAGGTAGTTATGATTAAGTGTAATAGTTAGCATCTTTAAATTCATCCCTATTTCAGGATTATTACATTTACAGAACAAATTACACCGTACATCTAAACTCATAAAGTTCAAAATCCAACGAACCTCGTCAACCAATCACCCTTCATCCCAGCTTCCGAACTTAAACCTGATTTGTCGCTAGACAGAGCGGCCCCGCCTTCTTATTGCTAGATAATACGAGCCAAATTGCACTAAATTGCTGCGACGTGACGTCATAATTGTAAGGGACAAACCGGGAGGTCTATTTCGGATTGAGTTACAAATTGGGGTAAATATTACCCTAGATTAAGAGGAGAATAATTGGTACATATATAAGTGTACTTTCAAATGGCAGCTACAAAATAAAAATATCATCACGGCATGCAAGCTAGAAGGGCTGACTACAAAAATACTTGAATAACACGCTCCAATTATTGTCGCACCTATTTTTGACTTTTGGTGAAAGTTTTTGATTTCATACTTTACCATCTGCACAATTCTAAAAGGCCGACTTGGGTAAATCAAAAAATGATTTGAAAGTAGGATAGAGTCAGAGTTTTTTCATGCGTGCAAAAGAGACGGCGTTAGAACAGAATCATAATCATAATGTGATTCATGCAAAACGGCCTTTTTAGAGGACCAATGGATCTAAAAAGGCCGACTTGGGTGAATTATAAAATGATTTGAAAGTAGGATGGAGTCAGAGTTTTTTCACGCGTGCAAAAGAGACTGCATTAGAACAGAATCATAATGTGATTCATCCAAAGCGGCCTTTTTAGAGGACCTGGAGACGTAACAAGGCCGACTTGGGTGAATCGTAAAATGATTTGAAAGTAGGATGGAGTCAGAGTTTTTTCACGCGTGCAAAAGAGACGGCATTAGAACAGAATCATAATGTGATTCATGCAAAACAGCCTTTTTAGAGGACCAGGAGACGTAAAAAGGCCGACTTGGGTGAATCGTAAAATGATTTGAAAGTAGGATGGAGTCAGAGTTTTTTCACGCGTGTAAAAGAGACGGCATTAGAACGGAATCATAATATGATTCATCCAAAACGGCCTTTTTAGAGGACCTGCCCACCGTATAACGTGGGATACAGTCCACAAAACATCAATCTTTTCTTTCTGATCTACTCGCGAAATGGCTCTTTCATGATCTGGGGTCATCCGGAAACCATAGACAATGGACGCGTCTCCTGTTGTAAAATATCAGTAGATATATTTTTTATAATAAGTCATTAATTAGTTATGGCAATGCACAAAACTTTTAGAATTTTCGAAAAATTCCTATTGTTACTGAAGTTAGCGATAGCGATATTTATCACTTCTAGAATGAAATCCTGTCAGATGACGTGACGATACATGCCGTTAAGGCGTATGACCACGCTAAATAAGCAACTCGATGTGTGTCGGTACAAATTTCAACGGAAATGACATTGAAATAATGTTCATTTTTCAGCGTGCCTTGAAAAGTGGCTGTTACGACAACCACTGCGTCTCCGGCTAGCGGACAATAGGAGAAAATAATACTTTTCACATGGACGCCATAAACGGAAAAAAAAATTTGAAATTAAATTTTTTAGATCTAAAATTTCCTATAATTTGGTGAAATAATAATTATAATCGCTTTAAGCGTTTGGAAGGAGTAAGAGAATTCTTGTGTTAATCATGTGAAACTTACGATGACTTTCGATTTTTTTTTGTCAAAACTTACAATAGAAAAACAGTTCATGAAATTTATAATTTATTTTTGACTCTATAATGTTTATCATATATTTTTATGAAAGTTTTTAGACCACCCATGTGGGAGGAGTAGGCCTTCAAAGACAGATCCAAATTGCAGTTGGCGTATCTATTCGCATTAAGCTCACTTTGATTGCCAATAAACATCGTCATGTAGGAGACGGGCTCAATAAGTTAAATTTCTTGAAAAATTCGAAGAGATAAAGATAAGTAACATCACATTACGGAACCAATTACAATTTATCTTCTCTTCTTCTGTTTGTAAATCATCCAATTTCTCAAGGCATGATCGCGCTCTTTATGCATTGTACTTCAATTGTTATATAAAATCGATAACTGAAATGTTTATTTCAATTATGAAATTCATTTAATGTGTATAAATGAACAAATAAAAAAAAAACTTTTATTGATACCAATTATACAACTAAATGATTACTAGATCTAAACAAGTAATTTATAGGTAGATATATATCTGAAAAATTCATAGTCTTTTAATCAACTAAGAGGTCCTATTATGAGATTCCAAACCTTCGAATAGATAAGGCTGTTTCACTAATTTCTTACGCCAATAAATAAATACAAGATTACCCTAAATTGCTTTGAAAATTATTTTACCTTATATTGTATGTATGTATGTAAATACTTTATTGCACAAAACAAATATACAATGCACAAAGGCGAACTTAATGCTAATTAGCATTCTCTGCCAGTTAACCTTTGGTGATGTGGAAAGTTTCGAGGGTAGTGCCAGATAAGTTGATTACTATAATCAATTCAACCAAGAAAACATATATTCATAGATAATATTACATTTAATTAGAATAAAATAAATATTGTATATACATTATATTAAATTGCTTCGCATGACCTCTGTTATTTCAACAATAGTGCACCAATCACTCTGAAATAAATATATAGTACAGTTGAAGACTAATGCTATGCCTAGAATACAGTGAAAATTTGATTGATAATTTTGATAGAAAAAAATTGCACAGTTACCACCAAACCGTTAAATAAACCACTGGTATTCAATTAACACTTTAAATGAAATAACGAAACTATTCATAATAACTGATGTCAATATAAAGCATGCCTATATATTTAATTTAATTTTTACATAAAAATAAAACATTATTTTCCCCGTAAAAAATGTTTTTTGATTGAAACACGCGTTTTTTGAGAGCGCGTGATACTTTGGATGTTGTAATCGCCTCGCGATGTGTATTATAGTAGTTTATGCTACAAGGGCGCAAAGGAATAAATCACGAGGACGATTTAAAACACGAGCGTAGCGAGTGTTTTAAACGTAACCGAGTAATTTATTGCTCTTTCGCCCGTGTATCATACTACGTTTTTCAATGCATAGTGTGAGGAAATAAAACAAATATAATTTTGTGAACTTTAAATTGTAATTGGCTCAAAAGGATTGTATCCAGAGCCGTTAAACAGTCGAAAAAGAAGTATGACATTTATGGTACACAGGAAAGGCTGCAGGTTAGCCAACCATTGTAATTAAATTAAAAAAAATTATAATAATAAAGCCCTAGGGCAAAATAATCGACTTTCTGTTCGGTTTTGATGCATAAAAAGTGGGCCTTTACGAGCACATGCATTGAAAAATAATAATAAACATTATTATTAAACAATAATAAAACGTCATGGCGTTCAGTTTCACTTGATGCAGAATGACGCCGTGCTCTCTCAATGTCAGACGATTCTTGCTAAAAAAATACGCGGTGCCATAAGTTCGAAGTAACGTACTCGTATAAATCAAAACAAAGGCAACCATGTAATGTTAAGTATATGACTCATTTAAAATAATAATCCATATCATTCAAGTTTTTAACAAAACCATATTTTTTTCGTTAAAATCAATACTACATATGCTCATAAAGGCATTTTTTCGTGAGAAAAAATTAGGTTAAGGTGTAGGTATAAACGCCCAAATATCCAATCACTGTTCTTTAGCCTTTTGACCGTGAAAGTCTTTAAAAATATAAAACTGCAAATTTAACTAGAAAATAAGATCCCATCACAGCCCTATCTCATGTGCTCCCAAAATTAATGATTCTCCCACCAAATAGCTGATTATAAAAGTGAAAGTAACATCGATATGGCGTTCTGCCCTCGTTGATTGTCTCACTAGGAGAAGGCCAATTATCTCACCTGGTGGCACTCATGTCACTTGCCAACTGTTCAATAGGGAGGAGAAACTGTCGATGAATTGTCGATATCGACAGAAAAAATGTATATGACTCGAATCCGACGATCTGTCTGCTCTAAAAAAAATCAAAGATGGATGACGATAAAACGCAAAGAAATCACGCAATTGACCTTTTCTTTTTTTCGTCAATATTTGAGATTTGAAAACTGTTTCGAGGAATAGCTTTCCTTAAGGCGCTACGGAAAAAAAATCGACACTTTTAGAACTTGCATATCTACTTCAGTTTTTCAATGTATTATTTTGATAAAATAGTATATTATTTTTGAAAACTTTTTCTAGGGTTCTGCCAAACAGAAGAAACGCGATTGGCAAAATTCGGCTCGATAGAAATATTTATTGAAATGAGGTCTTTTTCGACACCAATTCTCCTGGTTTGACAATTTAGAATGACTTATGTACTGCAATTATATTTGATTCGATGGGTTTAAACGGTATCTAGGACCTGGTTAAACGAAATTTTGATAGAAACTTTAGTACTTTTTATATTAATAAAAAAACATCTTTTTGCTACTTTTCACGAATTCTTCCCTCTCACACTGAGGATTTTTTCGCATATGAAGTAACAGGGACGCTAAAACTTTTACATATCGCCTTAACCGTTTCTGGTTTAAAGATATTATAAAAAGCATGCATATCCTTTATTAAATGAAAAAAGTGATGTCTTTCATTCGAACTTCAGTGACGTTATCATCACACATTTCAATACGAAAAAATATATTTCTTGAACGCATCTTTAAGTCTAAAGTCAACCTAATATGATTACGTCACTTCCTGTAAATACTAAAATACTTATAAAATCGGTTTAAAAGAACGAAAATATGTGTCATTGAAATTACATACTTAGATCTATTTATTCCAAAAAGTATAGAAAAATTGCACATAGAAGTTAAAATACGTCCGAATTTTTTTAAAAACTAAAAATGGATGAGTTTTTTCTTACCGCTTTGAATTACCAAATTTCATAGGTACTTCGATACTACATATTCATTGTACTATATAAGTCATTATTAAAAGTCACTTATTTCATGCATTCAATGTCAATTTAGTGAATAGATTTTTAATTGGTTAATTCATGTATCAAAACTTTAACAAAAAAGAACGCTATAAAATAAAAAAGAGGTTCTTGCGCAGCGGCGCTTTTTGATAAAACAGAAGATAAAGAGCTGATTCATCGATAGCGACTCTAATATACGGCACTTATTGAAAAGGCGGGAATTTATCACCCTCTATAATTTTGAATGCAATTTTTTTCTATCGCTGTCCTAAATAAAAAAGGGATCCCAAAGTATTTCGATAAATTATTAGAAACTAGATTAAAACGAAATTTGGCAGAGTAAACTCAAAATCAGTAGGTAATGGCGGTGGAAATAGGATTTTTTATTAAGTTTATTTTTATTATAAGTTTTAAGGTTAGTTTTATTTTATAAGTTTTCAATGTAATTTAAGTTTTATTTTAATTCCATTTAATAAACTAAATAAATATATTTTTACAGATAAATCAGTAATAGACTAAATGCAGTGGAAATGCATACCTTACTGAGTATGTGTGGTTTAACATAGAATGATAGAGTGAAAAATATCGACATATTGTGTCGTTGCGGCCTGAAGGAAGATCTGGTGACTAAAATAGCAAAAGGAATGCTTCGATGGTTTTGGACAGTTAGAGAGAATGAATGAAAGTAGAGTGACAATAGAAATTTATGGTGCGCAAGTCGAAAGTAGAGCTCGACCAGGCCGCCCTAGGAGGACGAATGCTGACCAAATTGGTATTGAAGAAGGGCAATGTCAAAAATACCCGGAAGATGCGGATGGGGAAGATGCGAAAGGAATGTGTCAGGATCGTAGCAGATGGAAACCTGTAGTCTCTGCCAACCCCTCCGGGAGATAGGCGTGAGTATATGTTTGTACTTATGTATTTATGTAACTCAGTAATTAAATTATTGCAATTAACTAAATTGGGTCGAGCCTAACTAATAATATTAATTCCATTTTTACTTTTAGTTCGGCCCTATAAGAATAGGATTGTGAAATACCCGCCTTTTTATAATTAATCGAAACAGAACATTCCAAATTCACTCAATAGTTATTCAACAAAACCTTATTACCTATGTGTTGTGTATGCTGCCATCGCAAAGATTAAATTTTTTTTTAATTAAACATTTTTGAAAATCTTATTTATAGAAACCGAAATAAACTTTTAGATGGCAGCATATACAATACAAAATAATAAGGTTTATAATATAATAATATATATAATAAAATAAATAAAATATGGTAATAAGGTTTTGTTGAATAACTATTGAGTGAATTTTGAATTTAAGTGTTCTGTTTCGATTAATTAAAAAAAGGCGGATTTTTCACAATCTGTTAATATTGTTCAAAGTCAATCATGTGTCAATCTTGTTCGTAAATTAGTATAGGACCACAAATATATATTTTTTGTTTTATACAAAAAAACATCTGTAGCGATAAATCTCTTGTAGCGATAAGCTCACCGCTCCACATTCATCACGCTTCTGATTGGTCTCAGGCATCTACATACTAATTATGTCATGACATGTACCACGACAGTATCATGACGAGTATCACGACAGTATCATGACAAGTATCACGACAGTATGATGACGAGTATCACGATAGTATCATGACGAATGTTCTTTTTCTCATTTTTCGTGGAATTGTTTTAGATGACCTCAGATAAAGTATTGTGTGTTGGACATGATAAGACATTGGGACACTCGTGCAAATCTATTACAAAACTCACTTCGTTCGTTTCGTAAACAAACACTCGTGTCCCAATGTCTCAGGTTATGTCACAGTTGCACAAAATACTATTTATTGTGTTTGCGATAAATAATGAGAATGAGAAAGAATCGACACTAATGTTTTTGTTGAATCATTATTGCTTGAATAAAATTATGATTTTTTAGTAGTTAGAACACATAAACGAATAAACCAGTTAGTACATGATTGAAATAAGAGCGGCACTGCGAAGAGCAGTTCTCCTTGCAGATGTAAAGAATATAGTCCACAAACCAAGAAAATATTGCATGTCATGAATATTGCATTTTACCAGCAATCGACATAGCTGGCTAACGATTCTAAGAAAAGATATCACTTCGTTCCTCTTCTTTGTAATACGTAAACAACATTCACGTGTACTTTATTTCTTGTGACATAAAGTTGAAAATGCGAGTGACGTTTTTAAGTTAAGTTAGGCCCAGTGAAGCGATGAAAATTCAAATAGTTTTAAATGGAGGACCTCACGCATGTTTTGTTTTTTGCAATATTCATTTGAATTTGAGTATTCATAATACATTTAATCATTTATGTTTATTTACTTGTATAAAAGTGTGCTTTGTAGATACGCATTTTTTAAAAATTCAAAACTAGCGGGCGCCCGCAGGTTTGCTCGCGTGGATCCTGTTTCTCCGATTCTGTGGGAATTTCCTAAACTCTCTTCTTAGCGCATATCAATGTCATACAATATACCTACGTTCAATGTTCCTAGGTCGAGTTGTTTGATCTAGGCATTAAAAGATCAGTCAGTCAGTATGGGTTTTCTTTCAAATTTCCATCAAGAAGCCAAGAGTAGGGCAAATTATACAGAGTGTTGATTTGGTCAGCAACTTCCGTTAAAGGGTAGGTATCTTGAAAAAGGTATCTTGAAGAAAACATTCGCTATTCTATTAGCCCTACTCTGGTCCCCTTGATGGAAATTTGATGGAATTCAATGAGATCTAGGATGAAACGCGCTCACCCAGGAAGGAATAATAAACGGATGCAGGCAGAGAGTTCCCCATTTCAGCTGTATACGGATGACGAACAAAGATTTGAAATCTAATGTGTAATAAATATAGTACTCTTCTATTATTGATGACAGTAATGAGTAATAAATATAGTACTCTTCTATTATTGATGACAGTTATGAGTAATAAATATAGTAATCCTCTATTATTGATGACAGTTATGAGTAATTAATATAGTAATCTTCTATTATTGATGACAGTTATGAGTAATGAATAACGTATATTCAGCATTGTTCTCAAAAAAGTAAGAAGGTACTTTCCAAGCAGGCGAATTATAAAAGTACTTTGACTTGTTACTTGTTAGCCTGAGTATAAAATATTTCTTTAGTTTGTTAGTTTTCTACGAAAGATAGGCACCGTTTAAATTCAAGGTGTGTAACTTTCTAGAAACTAAATTAATAAGTCATTATTTTCATTTCACGGTAATATTTCTTACGAAGAGTAATTATGCGAAAAATTATGCTTTTCTATAAAAAAAACTGTAATCAATATAATGGCGAGCAAAAACATCAAAGTGTACCGACTCGGTCATTAATTCACGGTACAGTCAGCAAAAATGAGACGTAAAAAGCTTTTGTTAATACATAAACCAAAATATACTGAGTTTATTTGGACTGGTGTCTTTAAATAAAAACATGTATTCTTCTAATGGTACTGAATAACTCTTCCAAAGAAACATAAACGCGCAAATGAAAAAAAGGTAAGGATGATAAGTGGACTATCTGGTTTTACCTAAATATAACAGCCTATGTGATACTTATGTATTTTGATACTATAGTCAGTGTAAAAAAATATGTAAAATCATAGACTACTAAATAAATCTTTGAGTCATGCATAATTGCAGAGGAAGATCAAGGAATAAATTTAAGTCTTATACTTATTTAAATATTATACCGTAAACTTCAATTAGAAACTCATCCCAGTTCCAAACCTTGTAAATCTCCCCACCGTTATAATATGAAGTGTGTATTTTGTGTAAGAGTTTGTTAAACAAACTAACTTTACGGCTATGAAAAATCCAATTATTTGGAAGCTACTGTAATATAATTAGAAATATAAACCCTTCGAGTATCAAATGTAGTAAAAGCCAAAACACGATTTTACAGGAGACAAAAAACAACATTTTGAAAATTGTTTCCTTCATATCTTTTTTTTTTTAATTTGTTCTTGGTATTTTTACAAATTTCTATGAATACGTTTTAACCCTAAACTATAATACGTTTTAACTTCGCACAAATTGATTAATTTTTAAATATTCATTACGTAGCCTGACTTTTTTTGGACCTATTTTCTGCTGACCTTACCCACAATACAAGCCGCTAAATGAAAAATATGGTACATCTTTAAAGTGTTTAAGCGTTCTGCAAAGCCAGGATACAGGAATAAAATTTGTGTTAAGACAAATTAATGTGCAGATCGAAACATAGATAAATGCATTTCAATAATTAAACAATGTCTAGTAAAGGCAATAATGTCGCCAATAAACGTAGAAGTGACTTAAGCATTTGCCATTTGAACGGTTAAATTATTGTGTCTTTAGTATACTTGCTTGTTTGTATTGAATGGCATTTTTATAAATGAATGTTGTATTTCTCCTGTTAAAACATCAACGGTGTTACTACAAAACGGTGTTTAACTTTAGACAGTGTTTAAATCTGTTGCTGTCACTTTTTTACGATATGAAACAAAAGGCGACAACAGCAGATTTAAACACTGTCTAAAGTTAAACACCGTTTTGTAGTAACACAGCAACTGTTTAATTTTATTTCAATGCAAGTTTCTTTGCAATGCAAAGGCCCACTTTTTATGCATCAACACCGAACAGAAAGTCGATTATTTTGCCCTAAGGCTTTATTATTATTATTATTATTTTAATTTATTTACGAGAAGTTAGCTAACCTGCAACCTTTCCTGTGTACCATAAATGTTATACTTTTTTTCCACTGTTTAACGGCTCTGGATACAGTCCATTTGAGCCAATCATAATTCAAAGTTCACAATATTATATTTGTTTTATTTCCTCACACTATGCATTGAAAAACGTAGTATGATACACGGGCGTAAGAGCAATAAATTACTCGGTTACGTTTAAAACATCCTTATCATCCTCGTAATTTAATCCTTTTCGCCCTTGTAGCATAAATTACTATTTTGCAAAACATAAAATAGTGCAAGGTAATTATCATACATATCGTCGAAACACTCACAACATACACCCATGCACACTGTACTCTCGCTAAAACAGTCAACAGCCGTACACCGTCTTTTCACCGACTATTTCAACGTCCCAACGTCATAGGGAGGAGCATTATCGTCGATCTTGGAGCACAAATACACGCTTTTTAGGGCATGCAGGTTTACCCGGTGAATGAAAAAAATATAGAAGACGAATTTACAACAAAGTGTCAGTCTCAAATGGCACCACAGACTGAAAAGGACAAAAGGCTCATGACTGGTTCGTACTGTTGTCATGAGACACTAGACCAGCCGTGATTGGCCGACTCAAAGACACAGTGAACTGACAGTATTGGAGCCATCGCTATACAAAATTGAGTTCAACACAATTTATCGTGAGGTAATTTTGTAAGTCTAATCAGACTTCCATGTTTTTTCATTCACTGGGTTTATCTCACAGTTTTTCCCTTCACCGTTCAGCAAGTTGCAAGTACACAAATAATAATATAAATTCCGATATCTCATTGGTGCATGACCGACCGGCAGGATCCGAACCTGGGTCTCAAGATTATGAGCTCGGCATCCTACCAACTGAGCTACTGCTCCTAATATAAACTTTAATTAATGTACTTTAAGGCCTTTTTGCAATGACTTTAAGGTTTCCACCGCAGTTCAGGATTCGCAACTGGAAATAGGGGTCCATAATTTTGTATAAGGTTTTTGATCGATTGCTTAATTTACGGTACGTAAAATATTTTTATACGATTACCATGGCTTAATTTTTAAAGGATTTATTTTTCATTTTTTTCAGGGAATTTTCGTCATTTTAGGACATAGTTTTCATTATTTTGGTATATAAATTAACCATTATTTTTTATGATTTTTTAAAGAATTGTCCGATATGACGTTACTTGTTGTGATTGTGATGTGTGATTGCTTATAAAAAAAAGTAGTCTGTCTCTGTCTGTCTGATTAGTCGGATTGCTGTCAAATTAGTCGGAAGTAAATAATTATAAATTTATCTTGATAGCAAAGGACACATTTCTTAACAGCCACTTCTTAAGTGACGTCATGAAGGCAAATGGAAGTTGCAGCTTTTTCGTAAAAATATTCATCATCATGAGGTTTTTCAGACCACAAGTTCTAAAATACAGCTTATTAAACCTAAATCTCGAAATGGTTTTTGAATTTACACACCTTAACATAATTTAATCTCAGCGAATTCGCTCGCCCAAAAAGTGCGAGAGTGAAACCAGGCGAGATAGTAATGACTCTGTTCAGGAATTTTAGCAAAATCTACGGAAGTCGGTAACTAAACTAACTTTATAACTATGCGTATGTTAACAATAGCAGTAAATTAACCGATTGTGTCAACTTTTTGTTCTTCATACGCTTTCAGGTGATTTCAGCTTTATGTTCACGAAGCACGGAACTCTTGTTATATTCGCCGTAAGACCTACATAATTATTAACCAGCCTTATGTGTTTGCCAACAAGTTGTTACTTACTACTACATAACCAAAATAATTAGAACACTTTGCTTATCGAAAATCAGCTTTATTCACCGCTAATGAACGTCCAGCGGGTCTATGAAAGGTTAGGAGGTGATTTAGCAGAATTTCGTTGGTACAATAATTAAAAATTTCAGGATTATCGGTTGGTAGTTTGGTACTCCGTTTTATGTAGTTTCGGCTCGCACACGCAAGTAGGTATTAATTGAAATAATTTTTCAAGGTAAACTGTTTCTAGGGTCACGTAGTTAGTATTTTTTTTGGGATTGACATAAACATTTTTTTCAATAACTATATTTTTTATTTACAAATATAAGGTGGAATTTCATCAATCAACAAATACAACTCCCAAGTATAGAAGCAGCACGGGAGAATTCTTTTTTTTTCGAATTTTATTCGAATTCGAATTCCTGATAACTAGACATCAGATTTTATGCATTTGCATATTTGCATATGCAAATGCATATAACTCTCTAATTACGGCGTTAATTCATATTTTAGCCTTTTTTTCCAATCGTGCATATTTCGTTTAGTAGCGGGAGGTACGTATAGGGATCTAGGTACGAAGACGTGTAGGGCGCGAGCGCAGTGGCTGAGTAAACTGACTAACCAGCCCCCCTATTCTGTATCTTTAGTTGCCAACTGAACGAGGTGCCTATCATCAAAAACATAGATAAAACCTGAAATTTCTAAATTGCCTTTAGTGGGTATTGAACTATTAACAATCTGTGTCGTCACTTCAAGTGCGAACATATCCTTAGGAAATCGGAATTCGATAGTATTCGATAGATACAGAATAGGGGGCTCCCCTATTCTGTATCTTTAGTTGCCAACTGAACGAGGTGCCTATCATCAAAAACATAGATAAAACCTGAAATTTCAAAATTGCCTTTAGTGGGTATTGAACTATTAACAATCTGTGTCGTCACTTCAAGTGCGAACATATCCTTAGGAAATCGGAATTCGATAGTATATCTATGTTTTTGATGATAGGCACTCAGTCCAGAAGGCAACTAGAGATACATAATAGGCCCGCAGTGCGTGCGTTTTGTCCAATGACGTCAGTTGATGTATAGTGGAAGATTTATAGCAACCCAATGTATGGGAACCAATATTTTCGTCATTAAAGCATGAAACTTGGCATACTTGTTACTTAGATGTACTGGAGTAGAAAACGCCCGGGATACAGCGGGTAACACTCTGCTGGGGGGGGCTAGAGGGGGGGGAAGTTTCCTTACGCTGCGCCCTCTTTTGAGCCTCATATCTGCTCATTTATACCTATTAGGGCAAATGTGGTGTCATTTTCAGATAAATAAAGGATGACCAATCATTTTCTGGTATATAAAAAACACCTCTAGATAGAAAAAAAAGAAATACGACGCAAAATATGAAATATTATGAACAAAAAAAAATTTAGAAATGTCGATAAATTTCAAATTAGTAAAGATATCGACATAAAAAAATATATTTAGAAAGCCACATTCATCCGAATTCCAACAATATAAATTTTATTGGAATGATTTATGAAAAAATGTGAAAAAAAAAAAATTAACACAGCGCGGCAGAGCAATGCACTTACTTTTCTTGGAAAAATATTGACAACAAAAACTACTTTTATAGTCGGTAGGTTACCGTTGCTAGTCAAAATAGTGTTTTTAAAAAGAAGACATATTTTTGGATAAACCTTGTGTATAGTACACGTATGTATGTATATGTAGTACGTACATATTTTTTATTTCACATAACTCAGCGCACTTTAGTTGCCGCTGAAAACATTTGCACCTGGCGCCGCAGTTATTTTTGCATCTGCACCTGATCATTTCCATGCAAGCATCGGCAGCTACTGGCAAGTCTGTCCGTGTAGTTTGCCAGCTGTCATCGATTTTGGTCCATCCCCAATTAGATGGACTAGGAAGATTTTGAGTCGGTGACATCTGACCCCATACATGGACTGCTTGAAACACTGCTCGCAGGAAATGCTAGTGCAGAGCTCCTTTTGTGGGTGGTATGTTTTCCAGCTGGCCGTCTTTTTTTGTAAAAAGGTGCTTTCGGCATTCATTTACACACGAAAATGAGCTAGATCTAAAACAAAACAAAAACATTTATTTGTCATACAAAATAACAACAAATTTTTCTATTATTGCCATCGCATCGCAAATTCTCTAACCAAAAGCTGCCATAAAGCCTTCTGTTGCATCAGGAAAAGCATTCCAGGCTACGAATGCACTTTTCTTTCTTTGCCGTTAAAAGAAGAGACTGTATCACAACCTGTAAAGGCGTGGAACAGAGGCAGAACTTTTGTTTTTTGGGGCCCTGTAAAAGAAAATATTTTTTACATTATCTAAGCACGTCACGTACATAAATAAAATCATAATAATATAATTGTTACCTAGAGTATTTGCTATTTCATGACAACAAAGGTACTGGTGGTGTTTCCTAGTACCTACGTGTACCCATAGCTCGTCTGGCTGAGGTAATTGTTGCACACTTGCAATTGCCAGCACCACTACATCGGTATCTACAGTGCGAATCATAATCCGTATAAAACCCTGGCTTACTGTGTCTGCCACATGTACCATCATTCTTGTGTCCACCTCTTCATGGTTACATGGCGCTAATCTTTATGTGTCGCGAGTACTTTTAGATAAGACATTGGGTCCATTTGTGACATAAACGTCTTTCCTTTCATCAGTCATAAGAAAAAAATAGAGAGTAAATGAAACAACTTTTCCTTGTTAGTATTGTCTCTCAAAAAGTTTGCCCAACCTTTGGATATTCTTGTGATTGCAGTCACCCGTGTTTTCAGGCCCGTGCCACGTTTCTCCCTGGTTAAATTTTTCAAGCTTTCGCTGTTATACGTGTCCCAGACGATATCTATACGCGATACCTTGGTTAACCCTCTGCTACTCGCAGAGACACGTATAACAGCGAAAGCTTGAAAAATTTAACCAGAGAGAAACGTGGCAGGGGCCTGAGAACATGGGTGACTGCAACCACAAGAATACCCAAAGGTTGGGCAAACTTTCTGAGAGACAATACTAACAAGGAAGAGTTATTTCATTTACTCTATTGTTTTTCTTATGACTGATGAAAGGAAAGACGTTTATGCTACAGATGGAGCCAATATCTTATCTAAAAGTACTCACGACACACAAAGATTAGCGCCATGTAACCATGAAGAGGCGGGCACAAGAATGATGGTACATGTGGCTGACGCAGTAAGCCAGGGTTTTACATGGATTATGATCCGCACTGTAGATACCGATGTAGTGGTGCTGGCAATCGCAAGTGTACAACAATTACCTCAGCTAGAGGAGCTATGGGTACACGTAAGTACTGGGAAACACCACCAGTACCTTTGTTGTCATGAAATAGCAAATACTCTAGGTAACAATTATATGATTATGATTTTATTTATGTACGTGACGTGCTTAGATAATGTAAAAAATATTTTCTTTTACAGGGCCCCAAAAAACAAAAGTTCTGCCTCTGTTCCACGCCTTTACAGGTTGTGATACAGTCTCTTCTTTTAACGGCAAAGAAAGAAAAGTGCATTCGTAGCCTGGAATGCTTTTCCTGATGCAACAGAAGGCTTTATGGCAGCTTTTGGTTAGAGAATTTGCGATGCAATGGCAATAATAGAAAAATTTGTTGTTATTTTGTATGACAGGTAAATGTTTTTGTTTTGTTTTAGATCTAGCTCATTCTCGTGTGTAAATGAATGCCGAAAGCACCTTTTTACAAAAAAAGACGGCCAGCTGGAAAACATACCACCCACAAAAGGAGCTCTGCACTAGCATTTCCTGCGAGCAGTGTTTCAAGCAGTCCATGTATGGGGTCAGATGTCACCGACTCAAAATCTTCCTAGTCCATCTAATTGGGGATGGACCAAAATCGATGACAGCTGGCAACCTACATGGACAGACTTGCCAGTAGCTGCCGATGCTTGCATGGAAATGATCAGGTGCAGATGCAAAAATATCTGCGGTGCCAGGTGCAAATGTTTTCAGCGGCAACTAAAGTGCACTGAGTTATGTGAAATAAAAAAATATGTACGTACTACATATACATACATACGTGTACTATACACAAGGTTTATCCAAAAATATGTCTTCTTTTTAAAAACACTATTTTGACTAGCAACGGTAACCTACCGACTATAAAAGTAGTTTTTGTTGTCAATATTTTTCCAAGAAAAGTAAGTGCATTGCTCTGCCGCGCTGTGTAAATTTTTTTTTTTTCACATTTTTTCATAAATCATTCCAATAAAATTTATATTGTTGGAATTCGGATGAATGTGGCTTTCTAAATATATTTTTTTTATGTCGATATCTTTACTAATTTGAAATTTATCGACATTTCTAAATTTTTTTTTGTTCATAATATTTCATATTTTGCGTCGTATTTCTTTTTTTTCTATCTAGAGGTGTTTTTTATATACCAGAAAATGATTGGTCATCCTTTATTTATCTGAAAATGACACCACATTTGCCCTAATAGGTATAAATGAGCAGATATGAGGCTCAAAAGAGGGCGCAGCGTAAGGAAACTTCCCCCCCCTCTAGCCCCCCCCAGCAGAGTGTTACCCGCTGTATCCCGAGCGTTTTCTACTCCAGTACACCTAAGTAACAAGTATGCCAAGTTTCATGCTTTAATGACGAAAATATTGGTGTATGGCTATAAATACTCCACTAGTAGAGAGGTCGTTTTCGACGTACAAATTGATACTGGGTGACAAACGTCACAGATTTGCAATCGAAAATTTAGAAAAATACTTAATTGTACATTGTCACAATAAATACGCATCGTTTTAAGTATATTTCGCTGTTTTTGTAAAGTCTAATTAAAATATATCAAAATAAACATGGTTTTTTGATTTTGCATTGTGCATATTTTGGGCATATCAACAGTTTTTAGTGCATATTTCGGCCTATTTAGTGCATATTTTGGCACTTTGTTAGTGCATATAATCCGATGTCTACTGATAACCAACCGAGTCGAGACCAAAATATGCTGACAAATACATGTATATGAATTGCACTGTACCCTTTATGAAGATTACTAACCTAAACTCAAATATTTCCAAACTAAACCCATAAGTAGCTCAACCTCACTAATTCAACAGAAACAATTAAAAACAACGAAAAAAAGTACAAAATTGGTCCGACCATCTGGTGGTACAGTGACCCCAACCGTTTTACAATATGGCACGGGACGCCCATGGGGTAAATGTCATTACTTTTACATTACTATTTGCTTTTTTCACCCCCACAAAATATAAAACACTCAAAAATTAGCCTTGTTAGTTGAGAAATAAAGTCTAAATGATACATTTTCCAGCTGCATAAAGGTTTTGGTCAAGTATTGCAGGGTTGGCGGTATAGCACCCCATAATGACCAGCGGACCAGAGAAAAAAAAGATAACGAAACTAATGGCTTTGTTTTAGGGGTCGGAAGGAAGTGCAGAGGGTTCCGTCTGCATTTGCGCTTTTGTTTGAGATGCGATTGTCTATGCATTGTTGGTTAAAGGTTTTTGACGAGGATTAAGGAATTTTCATAGTACCCATGTATGTATATACCATCTCATCATTTTGTAGAATCCGGTAAATTGTGAAGTATGAAACAGAAAGTTTTAAAACAAAAAGTTTAAAATAGGTGCGACGACGAGCGTAGCGAGGAGCGAGCGTGTTAGGTTTACAAGTATTACATTTAGGGAGCCGAGTGAAGCGGAGCGGAGCGAGGCGACCCTCAGTGGTTCTAAAAGAGAATTACGATGCCTAAGCAAATTGTAAAATGCAGAATTCTAAGATATGACGACTACATTAACATAACCTTTTTAAATATATTGTAGTTAAAATTCTAATAAAAGTTTCCTTGCTCAAGTTCTGCTATATATGAAACCTTTTTTAACTGTATTATTATACATAAATATACAGACTTCTATGAATATTGTGGTATAAGTTAAATAAAAACGAAAACTTTCGATATATGTATATTCCTACCCACTTGGGATCGTCGTCAGTCGAATATGGAACATATCATAAACAAAATAGAATTAACATTAACATGACAAACTTAAAAGTCTGTATATTTATATATAATAAAACAGTTAAAAAAAGCTTTTATTAAGTTAAAATATTTATTACTATATATGAATAGAATAGAATAGAATAGAATAGAATAGAAAAAGTTCATTTGTTTTGTTGTTTACATATAATATATTACATAATCCATATATAAAAAGCCGTTTAAAGTTAAATACAATATATATTTAATATTTATTTATATTATTTTACAAAATGTAGGGCTGATTCTAACTAAAATAAAATGATTAACAAATAAAGGTTACGATTTCATTTCAATCAACATATTGCCAATCGCATAGAAAGCGACGAATAGTCGGCGCTGCATAGTCGGTTCTTCCGACTAGGGAATGTAATCTCGGTATACCGAGATCTCAAAATACCGAGATCTCGCACATATATTGCGAGATCAATCACGCATCGTTATCAGTGCGAAATCTCGCAAGATTTGCGAGATCAAGCTGCAGGGCATATTACGGATGCAGGGCATTGACGACACTTAAATAACATTAAAAAAAAGATAAAGCTTTGGATTTGCTTAGTCGAGAAGACAATAACTGCATTTTGCATCATAAAATCATCAACATCATTTTGTTGAAATTGATGACTATAAACATGGAATTAGAAAAAACTATTGTCTGCGGCTGGACTAGCTAGGCTATATAAAGTGAAAACAGACGCTATCTTTAAATAAAATCATTCTACTCTACTGTTCACACTAAACAAATTTTCCAAATAAACATGACAAAGCAAATGAAAAAAAAAAACACATACCTGTACAATATTTACAGTTGGTTTTGAAAGTTATTATTATTTGGGAAAGCTTTTCAGTATGGTCCGTAGAATAATATAATTAACTATTATAAGTATGTTTAAATACATCCCTTTAATTTGTAGAATATCTTATTTTACTTTTTTTATTAACCAGCAGTTGAAACAATATTTTTTCGAAAGAATTTCTATAGGTGCAAGATCTCGCTAATACACTAATAATCCCTTGAATTAAGGTTGATTTCGGAGCAGAAGCAACTATTTTATTTTCATGTGTTTTTATAAGGTGACACAAACTAGACTTGACATTGTGCTGTTTTGTTGTGGTCGCGTGTCTGACGAATGACTGGCTCATTGTGAACGTGGCTTAATAATGCATTTTAAATAAAAATACGTTGTTATTTAAACTTTTGAAAGAAAAGCCACGACATATATTTGTTTTTTTTATATTTTTAATAATTGTTTCCAACTTGTAAAGTCGCTTGCAGTTCAAGTTATCTGTTTTTGTACAATCCGAACTTTTGACAGAGCAGTAACATCAGCCTTCAGGTAACATCACATACTGTTGTAAAAAACTGTGTTGACCCCACAGAGTACTATATTATACTGAGGTTGACCCTTTGTTGCCTCTACTACGGAACTTCGCATTCTGAAGCTGGGAAGCGCGGGGAGATACATCGACAACAATATTTATTAAAAATTAAAAATCTTTATTGTGTACAAGCCTTAAGGTGGCTCCGTCGGAATAATTAGCAGCTCGATTCGTGGTGGTTGAAATTTCGAACAAAATCATATTAAAATAAAGTCCTTATCAGCTCGCACTGCAACATGGCCGTTACGTCAGTCGCTGCAGCTGACAAGTGCGAAAATAATGTGTTTTTAATTTATTTTATCTAAAATAAAATTAATTTCAAATAACTGAGAAAATCAAATCATTTTATATTATTTTGTCTAGAAATTTATAAATTTTCATACTGTTTCGATAAAACTGCAGCAGTTATGTTGTTACAAGTGAAGAAAAAATCGAGAAATAAGGGTAAACTTAGAATTTTCTTGCTTCACTTCTGTATATTATAATGAAATTCAGGAAAAACCACATCACTATTTGTATCATGCAGATTACTATGTATTTTTCTTCTGTTGAAAAATGCTATAGTTACCGTATAAAAAGGTTACAAAGTTACTTAGTTCAAGGTTGTTGGCGTTGGTAGAAGCCTTAAGCCAGTGCAAATTCAATGCACTCATCTAAAGTGAGATTCCCTACATTTTGGCACAAAAACAATAGTCTCTCATTGGAGAAAGTTCAAGTTACTCATTTTTTGCTCCTATTTGAACCCGGGCCAGCCAAAGGGTATGAATTTAGCTTTTAGCTGCTTAAGGGCGCTGTTGGTAAAAAACGCTCTTTCACTCTCGCATGTATGGCGTAGACAGAGACACGACGACTTTTCGGCTCGCGCGCCCGCTGATAGAGCAGTTTTAAAATATTTATTACAAATTAATGACAACATGTATTATTCAGATTTTTTTAATTTTATGTTTCTAACGATAAGCGGTTTCAAATAAAAATATATAAATAAAATTTGATATAGAATTCACTTAGATTAAATTATGTTTATATCATGAACATTTTGTAATATTATTCGATATGAATCATATTTAATCATCTGATTACGCAACAAACAGTTATTAAGTGAATTGTTAAGAAATATAAGAAAAGTTGATTGACCGTAAATTACCCTAATTTTCTTTCCAATTTTGCATGTTAAACAACAAACAAAATGCTATTCCAACTATTCTCCTAACAACCCAAATCAAATATTGACATAAATCGTAATCGAGGTGTAGTTACCACTAATCCCTAAAGTAAACAAATCGATAAAACTTCATCCCGACATCGAATAAATCACTCCTTGGAGGAGATGTCTCAATATCTTTAAAAGCAATTCTACCGTCACAAGGTCAGAAACAGAACCAAGATATAGATATGAGAAATCAGGTGTTAGACAGAGATGACAACATTTTTATACTTTCGTTCTAATTAGAGTACTGGAGATTCTAAATCATGGCCCTGTCGACGCGCCCTGTGGGAATCTCGAAGAAATATAGAACCCTTTATTCCAAATTTAAAATTACAATTTTGTGAACGTTTTTCGAATATTTTAGTTGCGTACGCGCATGAAATTGGTCTCTAGGGTGTGGTTAGACAAGTAGAATGTTAGCGTGTTAACACCTTGTTTGGTACCGTTTGACGAAGTTAATGCATGTTCCTTTGTATGTAGGTACTTACGTACAACGTCCCAGAGACGTGTGTGTTACCGGCGAAGTTAAACGTGCACCTGAAACTCCCCTCCCGCAAGGGATTTACCTACCTTAGAGGGGAAACTGAGGTCCAATCTTAAGACATTTAACAATTTTAACCATTATAGTACAAGGGACCAATAGTTAACTTTACCTGGTTATATCTATATATGGTGACTTTGATTGATACAGCCAAATTCACACTAGAGACTTTTTAAGTGATCAGTAAGACGGTTCAATGACCCTTTTTGTGAAAAAGGCAAAATAAAATTAAGGGTACCTGTACTAATTGCCTCGGGGTTGTTCTTAAACAAGTATTGGGGCAAAGATAATATTTTTAGTATTTTGCAAAAAGGTTTTGGTCCTGCCTGCAGACCATTACCGAGTCTCCAGTATGAATTTGGCTATATAATCTTAATTAAAGTCACCTTATATACTGTATACTTATACAATTTACAAAATATTTAAAGTTGAAAGCAACCTCTTTTTATATTTTCATAAACTAAATTAAAAGTTAAACGATTTGGCATAACAAAATTGTATTACAAATAATTGAATGGGTCACCTGGAAAACGTTGTAACCAACATATTGTGCCATGTCATATATTTGATAGAAAAACGTTCTACTTGAGCCCATGGACATTGACAGTTTGGTTTAATAAACACTATTCTCGGATTTTTTATAATGACAATGTAGCCGATTCTGAAGGCTTTAGTTTTAGTTTTAGTGCTGTCAAATTTTCATCATTGCAAAATAGGTCATAAGTGTGAAGCACAGAAGCTAAATTACTTTGGACAAATTTAAGTCTTGACAGCACTAAAACTAAAATTAAAGCCTTCAGAATCGGCTTTAATATCACGACCGAAAGTTTGCCAGTTAGGCGAAAAACGTTGTACGATGGCGGAGCGAGGTGATCTTTTCGTGACTCCTGGTTGTGCAAAGCAAGTAAATAAGGGAAAAAATTCAAGATTAACATAAAAGAGTGATGAGGTGTGATGATAGCAGCGAAAATGCCTCCAGTTTTTGTTAGTGGTAAAACGTTTTAGCAAATATTGTGTGACAGCCAACAATATGTCAATCATTATAGCAACCAACGTTAGATGCAACGTTTTTCCATAAATTTAGGAATAGGTCCTCTAAAAAGGCCATTTTGTATGAATCACATTATGATTCTGTTCTAATGCCGTCTCTTTTGCACGCGAGAAAAAACTCTGACTCTATCCTACTTTCAAATAATTTTATGATTCACCCAAGTCGGCCTTTTTAGATCCCTAGTTTTGTTTATTTTTCATTGCTTAATTGCTTATTTGGTTATGGCTTTTTATTTGAGGTTCATTATAATATAAACATAATTATCAACTTATTTTGTAATATATTTAATAATAAATAACTGAAATAACCAAAAAAAATACATTTTGTTGCTTACAACCTTTTCCAGGTGACCCATTCAATTATCATCAGATATTTTTAGGGTGACCACTTTAATTTGAAAGCATTAACAACGTCACAACGCCTACTCACTTCGCTTACCTAATTAGTAGCAAAAAATCGTTTACTCTCAAGAAACCAGCTAAACGAAACAAGAACATGTGGAGCAAAGTATTGCTATTTCTTTTTCCACTCAGAGCAAGTTTTTGTGATAGCCATGACGGTGCAATAAAAGATGGACGGTGAAGTTCATGCTGAAAATACGAGTATCAGACCAAGGAAATGCAATATCAACCTATGAGCAAAGATGTTTCACGAAAACCAGCATAGATGGAACTGGGACAAAATACAGATAAAACTGGTGCAGAATGACAGGCTCCTTATTGGCAGACCTTAAGAGGATGGCCTACCCTAGCAACTTTTTTTATTACACGTCCAGCACAATAAGTCCAATGGCAAAGACCTTATTTGCTTTTGATAGAGGTGATTATATGTTGGCTCATTGGCCTTTTTTTTCGGACGCGTAATACTAATGATCACCCAGCGGAACAACAAATTGGTGTGTTTTTAGCTAACACTGAAATATTTTGTAGGAAAAAATTTTTTGATTTAAGTAGAATCCCTTCATATTTCTACCTCAAATTCCTATTTTATAAAAAAAAAAGTGTTGTTCTTTTAACCGCGTTCTTGAAACGAACGTCCAAAACCAAAAAAAGAGGGTGGTATTTTTTTTTTTTGACAAAAGTGTAAATCTTAATACATTGCTCATAAGTAGAATCCCTAGATGAACAATCATAAAATCAAATGTGTTTTTTCAATACAAAGAGAGTCCGAATTTCTTCAAACGAATCCGTGAAAGTCTGGCGTTGTTCATGCTCTAGGCTCATGTACAGTCTTAATACGACGACATAGAAGTTAATATTCTTTACAGATGATAAAACACTTGTACTCACACATTATTTCACTACTGCCCAACCAGTTTCGCCTTATCGACATTATCAAGGGATTCATATAACTTCCATCCATGGTACGCAGTGTTTTTGCGATAATATTATGTAAATGAACCATCCCTTTATAACATATTACTTCCATCCATATGCAGTGTTTGTGCCATATGTACGTATGATGTAAATAACCATCTCTTGATAATTTCGATAAGGTATGAAACTAGTTGGGCTATAGTGAAATAATGTGTGAAACAGTACGATATATTCATCGAAACTACGATATATTTATCAAATATTCCAAAGTACTTATTCATCGAAACTGTGATATATTATCAAATATTTAAAGGTACTTGATGTTAAAGTCAGAACAGGAGGTGTTTTAGAAAAGAATCAACTGACTTCGAATCGCATCAGACTTTAATATTATTGTATGATAACACCATTTTACATCATCTAACACACACTGTGACCCTGGCAAGCAGTATAAAGACAATAATCATATATAATCAATAGTCTTAGCACTTGAAACTACCATAGATACCTATATGTATTTCTATGGTAACTATTGAATTTTAAAGTTAGTTTTGTTGCTCTACGTAACGGTATTTCCGAAAATATAAAGAAATTGTCAAGATAGGCTGGTTTGGTTTGCAATGGTTTGATCAAAAGAGCAACGAGAAAAGTGCCTTAAAGACTAGAAGAGTTGAAAAAACTTATTGATGCTGATGATGATTTAAAAAGCAGAGATTACGGAGAATACGTCTGCAAGTTATGGAAGACACAATATTGTATATTGTCTGGATAAAGTTTTGCTGTTCCCTAATTATCCATTGTGATAGGTTGACTTCATGTTTGCTGTATTATTGAATCAACTTAAATTCGAAGACCCCATTTATTTTTAACAGAAATCTGTGATTATATTGTTGGAGGCATACGTCAATGGTTGGAGGCTTTTAAAATATCCGTGACATACAAAATTCAGCCGAATAAAAGTATTAACTGATAAAAAAGGTCGGCCACGGACGGGATGATGGCAAAATTCCTTTTGGCTCGTGGGCGAATTCCCAACATTTAAAATTCCTTAACTGGGAAAAAATGTGAAACGTGACTCCAAAGTATTCAATTTATTGATGTATAAAGTCCTTAATTTGGTAAATAATTGTGAGTGCTGATTGGTTGTTGCTAATAAACCATTTCATTGTTTTATTTTTAACTGAATCACAAATTGATTATATTTAGATTCATTCTTACTTTTTATAATTAGACTAAAAAATACCATTACTATTTATTATAAGTTGGTACAATTTTGTCATGTCAATGTCATATCATTATGTCATATCAACATGACGTCATATCATATCAACATAGGTTGACGTACCCGATAAATATTTTATTTACACAGTCGCTAGCGCACGTCAAAATTTAATACAAATAGGAAGCTTAAAAATTAGCTTGTACTAAAATTTACTCTGAAAGATGACGGGCTTGAAGTTAGTTGTCGTCGCCCGCACAAAGTTGATAATAAAAAAAAAACACTTGTAGTTTTTTACTTATTATCTTCTTTGTAGCAATTCCAATTTAAATACCAAAGATAGCAGAACCACTGTGTGATCTTTTCTCTGACAGAATGACGGATGTGGTGCGCGAATTATTGAAATTCTGTGAGAGTGAAGCCTCAATGACGATGTCCTTAAATTCTGAGCCTTAGACCAGAATATGTATTTTTATGTATGTTATTATTATTAATCATTATTACCTTTTTAATTGTACAGTGAATTGGATTAGTCTGTAATGCTGTGCAATATTTTTGATAAATAAATAAATAAATAGCAAATAACCACGTGAACCCAATGATTGAGCAACATGGTCGAATGTATACAAAATAAACTTCAGTATGCAATGCGAGCCCTTAACAGCCCTTTAGTGAGATAAGGTTCCTCTTTTTTACCCGGCGGCGTGACCGCGAGACGTGGAGACTTCTGTCTATAAGTGCAGGGTTATATGGAGAATAAAATATATTAGGTGACAATATTTTATGCAGCCAAATTAATACTGGGGGCTCGGTAAGTGATCAGTATCACGGACCATAACACTGTTCCCCTCATACTCGTAGTCATAAACTCGGTATGTGTTTGAATGGAGCACAATAAATACGAGTTTCACAAAAAGGATCATCAAACCTTGATACTGCACACTTACCGAGTCTTCAATATGAATTTGGCTACATAAATTAATATGAATGGGTTATTTAAAAGCGCTAAAGAAAGTAAATTTGATGTCGTACACAATAGTACGGATTTCTTCAAAAGAAAACGCCCATATTTTTGGAGACTCCGAGTGGAGTAAGCTGAAATATAACCAGTCCAAATATAACCACTGCAAATATAACCACTCCAAATATAACCACGCCAAATATAACCACTCCAAATACGTTCAGCGCATCCTGGACAGTTGGACCATGACTGACTAATAAATCCTTTCACTTCAACTGGTGGTAGGCTTCGACCGTGGCTTGTCAAGACCCTCATGATGAAACCATGTGGCCAAGTGACTCGTCGTAACGTCGTCTGGTTAAACAGGTTCATGCATCATATACCTGTAAAACGAGCGCTGCACGTGTGATTTATTGTTTTATTTTGTCCAGACTCTTGTTGAAATATCCGGTTTTTTGGCAGGGTTTTCCAAAATTCGAAATGGTAACCCTAATCCTAGGTATCAACGACGCTCTCCATCAGGCGTGGTTAGAAGCTAAGCGTAAGAGCATTGTTAATTAAAAAAAAACCTCTTTATACACCCCACATGAATATTATCCATCAGCCTAGTTCGTCCACTGCTGGACATAAGCCTTTCCAGGACTTTGCCACTCCCGGCGGTCATCCTGGAAGAATTGCCCATACTCACACACGCTGGGCAGGCGGGTTGGTGAGCGCGGTGCCGGAACCCTCGCGTCAGTGACGCCGCTGCCCGTCACCAGTCACCACACGAATATAAAAAAGAAAAATCTAAAATATTTATTTCGCACACAGAAGCAGAAAAACTGAAAAAATGAGGAATGGAGGATGCTGCAGCAACAGCTAGAGAACACATCTGATCCTCATTTATGAAGATGAGGAATATTTTCGAAATCTATGAAAAAACACGTGTATACCCATGTAACCGCCTCCTAAAACCAGGTGTGAAATCAGCATTGTGATAAGCTCAGCCCGTTCTTTTAACACGTTCGCGGCCAGCCTCCGTCCTGGCTCGTATCAATTAAATGGACGACGCAATCTAGACTTAAAATGTTTAAATGGTGTGGACGAGTACACTGCTCAAAATAACGGCCATCTGATGAAGGCTTACAGAAGTAAGTTTATTTTTGTTTGTACAATGTGTGTTGAAGTTTATTTTATTAATTGATTTGGCCGTTACGTTGCTATTGATAGATCATAGAAAGTCCATTTCTTTTTTCTCGTGGCAGATCATTTAGAGATGCCTAAATAGCCACTCTGTCAATGAGCATTAGGTTTTCGCAAATGGAAAATACCAAAACGGTTGTGTTAGTTGAAATGCAAACAAAAACTATGGGTTATTTTAGTTGACATATATTATACATATATGTCAACTAAAATTGGTTACAAAATATCAATTTTAAATCAAACCATGCTACAACGTAACAGTCAACCCCACCCATAATTAACCATGTCATATTCCAATCCGACATTTTGATTAGCCCTAGAAGGCTCATTCGCACCCCACACGTCCACGCAGCACGACAGTCGCGTATCAAGTGAGCGAATCTCGTGAAATATGCGACGTTCCGTTTCACGCAACTGCTGCTTCGTGACAGATGGTTTAACCGCATTCGTCGTGATAATTTGGGGGAACTGAATGTTGTAGTTAGCTGTTGTTTCGAGAGGTTCTGAATTTAATTTTTCAAAAGTATACTTTCTAAACATGTAAAATAGAGTCGAGACTGCTATCTATCCTATCGCATATTCGTCTAATGCTAGATGGAAGCCTTTCCAAGGGCACGCTAAATTTTGCTATACTTGGTGGCCATCCTCATATCGTTAAACACTTCGTATTTTCTCGTGGATTTCTCTGTTAATTCTCAAACAATTTACTTAAGGGGCTATACCGTGAAAATTGACACTTTTTGAAGTTATTTATCTGCTCTTTTAATGAAGTTCCAATCCAAGTAAAATAAATTAGTAAAAACAATTTTGGGACCTTTTACTAGATTTTGGTCTATCAGAAACGCGATAGGAGGAATTTCATTCGATAGAAATAATTATTCAAATCAGGTCTAAATTTACACTTTTTTTGATATTCTGACAAATTAGGATAGCATACAGACTTGAAAAATATTTATTTAGATGGGTTTTAACTATACCTAAATTACTGGTTATGGAATTTTTTGTAGCTATTTTAGTTAATTTTGAATTAACATAAAACCGACTTTTTGACAATTTTCCCCGATTCCGTCCCTTTCGCACTGCGGGTCTTTCTGCCTGGAGTAACGGGGACCTTTGCTAGCACGGTATATCACCTTAAACAACAGACTAAAGAAGATTACAAAGCACAAATACATAAAATAGCATAAATAGTTTGAGGGGTATTCTGTACCCATTATACGTTGTGGAGGTGCCCAAGCTATGTAAAGAAAAAACCTTAGCCCATCTGTATGATAACCTTTAAAACCTAGCAGACAGAATAATGAACATATCCGTTACACTCAGTATTTCAACAATTTTCAATGCGAAGATACTTCTTCATTACTTCAAAAGTTCAAAACGTTTTTGACATCACATTCAACTACTCTGTGACTTCTGCCATTTTGGTTATGATCTTTTGATTATTATTTTGATCTTTTGAACGGCTTTTCTTTCTTTTATGTGAATTATTAATACTATACCAAATCCTGGCACGAGGAAATTTTTCAAAAATATTTGTGCTTTTAAATTTGTTTCTGATTGATTTCTAGCTGGTAATGCACTCTAATAATAATAAGAGTATTTAAAGCGATGGATTTCGCAATAAAACATATTATAAGTGTTACTTTTCGTTCAATTTCAATTGGAAAAAGGTGGGTTTTTCACGGGTCTTAAGGCGCTACGGAAAAAAAATCGACACTTTTAGAATTTGCATATCTCTTTCAGTACAGAATGTATTATTGTGATAAAATTGTTTATTGTTTTGGAATCTTTTTGTTTCGCTAAAACGAAAACGCGATTGAAGAAATTCGGCTCGATACAAATATTTATTGAAATAAGGTGTTTTACGACACCAATTCTCCTGGTTTGACAATTTGGAATGACATATGGACTGCAATTATATTTTATTGTATGGATTTTAACAGTATCAAGGAAAAATGAAATTTTGATTGCAACTTTAGTACATTTTATATTAATAAAAAACCAACTTTTTGCTATTTTTCCTCGAATCTGTCCCTCTCGCACTGAGGATTTTTTCGCATATGCAGTAACAGGGACGCTAAAACTTTTACATATAGCCTTAAAGATGCTGTTAAGCTCTGTAGATGGGCACAGAACAGAGAAAAGTTCCGTGTCTTGGTTGCCGACGTCCGTTAGGATATTGCACTCCCAAGAAGAAAAAGTGGCATAAAATTTTCCAATTACTTTTACTTTTAGTAAGTATTTCGCGTGCAATAAAGAATTTGAATATGAATTAGTTCCACCAACAGCCAACAACATAGAAAACGTTACTCGATGGCAGACAATCATAAGCATCAACTGCAAGAAGTACTATCATCGCAAGTTGCTAATGCGTTGGGACTTTGTCTAAATAATTCTATGTCTAAAAAAGTAATCAAAACATTTATGACACTAAGCACATCCGAACGCATTAGCAATTTGCGGGGATTATTATGGTATGTTAGCTTTAAGAGCGCTATCGCAGCCGGATTGTGAAATACCCGCCTTTTTAAATTCTAATTTACAGAAACCAATAGAAACTTTGCGATGCCAACATACACAATACATAGGTAATTTAAGGTTTTGTTGAATAACAAATTAAGTGGATTTTAAATTCAAGTGTCCTGTTTCGATTAATTTGAAAAAGGCGGGTTTTTAGTTAGTAGTTAGGGCTAATTAAATTTAAGTTAAAACTATTACGTTTTCGCAGACAAACTAAAAAGTTTTGCGAAACATATGTACCTAGAATAAGTGAAATTACTATGTGTTAAATAAATGATTTAAAAAAAAATACAGCTCTTAATAACTTAAAGAAAAACATGTCCGATCATCTTTGTATTTTGTGATCGGACATTATTAGTTAAGACTGAAATTGAAACCTTATTTTCTCACTCAATATTTTATTAAAGTAAATACTGTTTCTGACAGTTTATTCATCGAGTACTATAAGCTTGATAAATAAGGTGTATTTATAAACTCTGACAACTATTTAATTATTCCAATAAGACCAATTCAAAACACGCCCATGATTTATAAGTCTCACGCCTAAACGTAAAGGTGATGAAAATTCAATCAAAATTGGATAATATTTTATAAATGCTGGACAAGCGCAACTTCAGCTCTCACTCTGAGGGTTCTTATAAAAAACAAGAACGTAAAGTGAAATTTCGGGTTCCGTAATTCTTTTTAAATCTTGTTTTATTATGAAATGTCTAACAGAAAGGTGTAGTCATATTTGAAGAGCTCATTCAATCAATGGTGATTTTTTTTTTACTATTGAGTCAAGATTGAAATTGAAAAAAGAAATCATTTTGTATTTTCAGTATTTTTTCTGTGTGGTTATTGCAAATAAAGTACTTTTACCAGCTATATTATGTATGTTACAACTTAAATGTATAATTATGTCAAAAAAATCAAAAAATTATACATCCCATAAAAAGCTCCCATTCCATCCTTATAGGATCCTTAAAGGATCCGGAACCCTATAAGCAAACAGTTAAAAAGTCGCGAGGCGTAAATCTTGTATCAACACTTGCGATCTTCAAGCGCAAAATTGGAATGACTTTTGGCGGGGTCTGTACATAAATCAGTAAGACCAGTGTAGCTCAATTAAAACCCTCTACTATCTGATGTACTCCTGGTACACTCCTTTTATACTTTTATTATTTATTCGAGAGATATATCGACCTTTTTAAACGCTTTTTGTCAACAGTTCACCTTTTTCTTTTATGTGAATCATCGGTCTCATTATGCGGCTTTTTATTGGATTTAGTATGCTTATAAATCTTTATATTTAGTCCATCACTGCGATAATTAAATTGAAAATATGTAACGATTATTGCTGAAAAGAACATACACGATAATAACATCGTTTAATTACGATTTCTCTAATTTATTTTCCCAATTTATGAACCGATTGCCGTGAAAGTATTTAGTTTAAAAAATACGCGATTGTTACAGCTAAAAACAAAAGTTTATTAAAATATCTTTTGTACGATGCGTGCTCGAAATACGCGCTTGAAACAAGTCATATAGTCACTTTTTAAATCGATTACAGCCTAATTTAACAGCAATCATACGACCATTAAAATAGCAACGAGTACTAAAATCATTCGATTCTGTTACGAATTACGATTCGTTAGTCGTAAAAAAGGTAACTTTCGGCTGTTATAGAGATCGTTCGGTTATATACCAGATACGGATAAAAATTGGCTCGTGCCCGCTCGGATTGTGATCGATATTCGATTTAGCAATTATAATCGGAAATTGTGTATGTGAAACTGTACAGCTGGATTTAATCGGCCATTTTTTTCTTTTATAACTGGATTAGTTATTCGTCTATCTCGGTGATTGTACATTTATACGATTCAGACTGTGACAGACTGATCGACAGCAAAAATGATGTATTTGAAAGAAATCTATTACAGTAGTGATTTAGAGCTATGCAATATAATTTTGAATGTACTTGATTTTTAAAAAGTAGAACATTTTTTAACTTATATTTTATAAAACTTTAATTTCTGTCATCTTAATTTCTTGTTTGTAAATCTTTTTGTTGCTATGATTATTATTATTCTGATTATCACTAAGGACCTGACATATTTTGAACTTTATTTCTAATACAAATGTTGACATTTAATATTTTCACTTTTTGTTTCCTTTTTCTGTGTATTATATAAAATGATTTGTGTGCCAGGTGTGTCTTTAATCTGCAAATAAATGATATGATTATGATTATGAAATACAGATAACTTTAAAAATCAAGGTCCCTTGAAGTGTTAAAATAAAAATAGGGAGAAAGCATAAGAAAAAAATTCTCAAGGTTTTAATCCTTGCTTAGAGATAATAAACTGCGTAGAGATTTCAATAATTATATCTTTAATTATTATGTCTGTAGTATGTTAGTCTAAATAAAACAAATGGTCAAAATATGCTAATAGGCAACTAAAAAAAACAATATAAACAAAAGGAATATTTACTTTGAAACAACAAAATACTTCAGAGTTGAATCCTAAGCCACAGCGAAGACGTAAATCTAAACCCAACTCGTAAACTTCCCCATGAATGGACGCACGCGCACACCTACACAAGCACACCTACACCCACACATGTGCGGCAGTGCATAAACATCCCGAGGCCAGATATGAAGATGTCGAACGGTTTAATGAAACGTCAGAATTTCTCGCTCATTGATTGCCAGCAGCCATAAATTCTGTGCCAGTTTTCCTCACGGGCTGCGCTTGCTCATTTCTTGTAGTTGTGTTATACCAACATTGATATTATACAGGGTGTAAATGCAAAACCAAGAATCCCTTTAGGGTATGAAAGTATACACGATACTGATACAATTACGATAAAAAAAGTATACCTTAAATTTTTACCAAAAATTATATTGTTTTCCTAAGATCCAGCTACGCACTCTTATCAATGCAGTTCATTCACCCCGTAGTGCGGTAACGACCAATCACATTGAGTAATTATGTTCTGTGCTACTGACACTATCAGAGGTCAAAGACCAGCGAGAGTGTCCACCGGATTAGAGTATTTCAAGTTTGACAAATCGTGTTATTATGTGGTACTGCTACATAAAAAAAATTGCCGCTATTTTTTTTAAACACTGTATGATTCATACTAACATACCCTGGAAGGATTCTTGCCATTGCTTTACACCCTGTATATGGTTGTGTTATAGTTCTACGTTATAAAACAGTTCTCTGAATGACTGATAGACAACGCAATGCGTAGCCCAAACCGCTGAAGGTAGAAACAAAAAATGTGGAACATATATTAAAGAGTTTATAGCTATAGTACCTGACTGAGCACATCATTTTGCATCAAGTAGAACTGAACTCTATGACGTTTCACTATAGTTTAAAATAGCGCGCTCTGAGCCGTGGCTGTTACGACAACCCAAGCACCGCGCGCTCCCAAAAATCGCATGTTTCACTTAAAAATAATTTTTACGGTGAAAATAATGGTTATTTTTAAAATGTAAAACATTCTGGGCATGCTTTTTATTGAGATCAGTTATTATGCAAAGTTTCATGATCTAGTTTAAAGTATTAATTGAATTAGCGGTTTATTGTACGGTTTGGAGGTGATATTGGATTTTGTTTCTATCAAGTAAACTTAATGGAATCTAGTTTTCGTCAAATTGTGTGCATATCATTAGTTTTCAACTTTACCGCATATTTAGGTCAGAGTGATTGGTGCAGTATTTTTGAGAAAATAGAGGATCATGCGAAGCAATGTGGGGTATTTTAGACAATACACTGAAAAAAAAAGTCCTTTATATATAACTGAACTTTTGTCTATACATTGCCGAGAAATTGTGACGAGCGAACTGCATGTACTACACTACCGAACCTAGTTCAGTTATTTTAATGATGTAATCTTCAACTGACCCTTTCTTGTAATGTTTTGCTCAATTACCTAGCGTAATAATAATCAAAGTGTTCGTCTATTGCTTAGCCTATGTCATGTTATAATTTGCAAATGAGTTCGGTAAATAGTAACCGACCTAGTCATCTGTAGGCAAACATGTGTCAGGTTACCATTTGCAAACCTGTTCGGTAAGTTAACCATCTTTATTATGTAACTAGTAGCCGAACTGTTAGTCTAGACTTAGGCTTCTGTTAAGTTATCATTTGCAAAACCGTTCAGTAAGGAAAACATCATAATTATGTAACTAATAACCGAACTGTTCGTCTAGACATAAGCTTCTGTTAGGTTATCATTTGTAAAACCGTTTGGTAAGTTGACCACCGTTATTATGTTAGCAGTAACCGAACTGTTCGTCTAGATATAAGCTTCTGCTATGTTATTATTTGCAAAACCGTTCGGTAAGTTAACCACCATTATTTTGTAACTTGTAACCGAGCTGTTCGTCTATACATAAGCTTCTGTTGTGCTATTATGTGCAAAACTGTTCGGTAAATTATATACCATTATGTTTGCAACATATAGCGTAAGAGTTAAGTTATATTCAAAGAAAAGATTAATCTGTACAGGTGTATGCTTAATTATGTACTTTCTTCAAGGAGATCATTCTTTACCATTAGGGGATTACAAAAAAATATAAAAAATATTGTGCAAAAAATAAATTTATACAGATTGTTTATTTAAATCTGTCATAAAATTCGTAAATTAGACATTAACATACATATTTCTAATGGTTAAAAACGTAAAACCGTCGATAGCAGCTAATCAGAAGGTTGTACGTTACTTTTTTATAATTTAAAATGTTGAATTTTGTTGTACTTTAATCTCTCATGTAAGATCTATGCGAGATTGATAATTTTAAAAGTTAGAAACAAAATGTCTGAAAAATATACCTTTTGTTAATTTTTTTTTGTTCTCCGTTCGTGGTAAAGAATGGACCCCTTGAAAATAGTACATAATGAAGTATACACCTGTATATAATATCAATTCTTCATTTGATTGTAACAAAACTCTTATGCAACATATTGCAAACATAAAGGTAATTAATTTACACTCTGTATAAAGAAAAACATCATCATATATCTGGGGCGAAAATATCAGGTAAACCTAAATGTCATTGCTTATATGCACACCAATTCAAAATATTACAAAAATATATCTTTGACACACTCATGTTTGTATTTTTATTTTAAATTGGTAAACACATAGGCAATAACATAATATGAGGAGAACTACATATAAAAAAATACGCATATTTAAAATAACATTTATTTTACAGCGTTTTAAGTATACAAGACAAATTGGTGCCTACATTCTGGATTAATTATTACTTGCCTTTTCAACCATAAGGCAAGTAATAATTTCAAGAAATGAAATCTCTACACCATCTCGATAACAAAATAGTCTAAATATAGTTAGAATCTTTGAAGTATTTTAAATATTTTTATATGCATATGAAATATGTATGATAATAATGTTGAATCAAAAACAGTGTCAGTAATTATCAGCACATATCGTGTTTAATACAAAAATTTAACACAATTAAATTATTATATTGATAACAAAACGACTTAAAAAAACTTAAGAACTAATCAATCTTTTAAAATTATTTTTCTTATTTATAATAATCAAACAAATTGTTCGTTGTTATAAACCTTATCAACAAAATAAAAAACGAGTTTTACACAGCTGCCATCAATGCAGTCTGGTAAAATACAACATATTATGTTTAAACAGTAAAATACAACATATAATTATGTTTAAAATAACATATTAAAATCATTAGTTATAAGTTTGTATATATTTTATGTCATTTACTGTTTTAATTCGACTGACGTCGGCCCCAAAGTGGGCCGAAATATATTTCGAAAATAATTTTTATACTATGTTTTAATTAAACAAAAAATAAAATAAAATAAGTGCTCTATGTAGCAATATATATATATATTTATTTCAAGTTTAACATAACAGTTAAATACAAAATATTATGTTTTCTATGGCACAAAATTATTATAATACTCATGTTCAACCGTTTGCACGTGATTTGCGCGCGACTATAAACTTTTCAAAGTAATCATTTGAAAATTAAGTAAACTAGAGAATTATTATCCTGCTAAACCCTTTACAAGTCATAACATAACTTTTATCACTTGATGAAACATTAATATAACTTGGAATATATGATAATAAAGCATCATGTAAAGTAAACACGGTACACTCAATTGCAGAGTTTTCAACTTCAAAACAATGAAAGTGATTATCAAAACATATCGTGTTTAATAAAGAACATTCAAAAATAGTTATATGATTATCATAAACAAAAATATTTTTGGTGAACATAAAAGAAATGTCTCCAAGATCTCATATGTCACGAACAAGGATTGATCCATTCTTGTACATGGTACCTTTTATTTTTGCCCATGGAATTTGACAAATGGAACAACCAGGCTTCAGTTGAAGTGTCTGTATAACATCATTTAATTTCTCAGTTGAAATTTAATTACCTTGGAATTTGGCAATTTAAATCTCAAGGCCCCATTGCCTTTAATAATCAGCCAAAGGATCTGGCCGACTTTGTTCCTCCATCATTCGGGTGGATCTTTTGTTCTTTCCTTAAGAAGTTTCACGTAAACCATGAAGTATAACGACACAAGTTAACTCAATCACACAGGACGGTAAGAATGTCGTTAAGGGATTAAAAGTTTTTCTTTTCCAACAACAAAAGGCCATACAAAAATGAGCGTACCGGCGTCGACGCGGGTGCAAGTAAGACTGGCTGGTGCTGGTGGTTGGTTTTGGTTGCGTACGCGGCGTGAGGTAGGGTGGAGCGCGGGGGTGCATTAGTTCGGTTATACATAAAAGAAGCAGTTGTGTTTAGGTCACAATACCTGTGGCTATATAAAGCACTAATATTGGGTTACAGTTTACAATTCGCTTTGATGTATTTTGTCAAACTGATGAATTTGTCGTGTACATGCAAACAAAATAAGCGATTTGTTACAAAACGTGGGTTACAAAGAGATCACCTATGTTAGTCAATATTTATATGAGTTTTTGCATTGGTTTACAGCATTATCAGTTGTATGTTGGAGTTTTGCTTTTGCAACTCCTTGCAAATAATTTATCTTAATAAAGCCGAACGGTTCTTTTAAAAATAAGAAAACGTATTTGTTCCACGTTCAAAAACCAGTTCGTTTATTTGACTTATGTGAGCAATAAATCAATGTTTGCTTAAATAGAACCCAACTAAAATTAACAAAACTAGTTTTATTATCAATATGTTAATCACTTTTGCTAATTCAAATTAACTTTGATTATTGCTCGATTAACTTCGGTTATTTTTGAATTAGCCGAAAGAGTTCGGTTATTTTTTTTTTTCAGTGTAGGTGGGGCGAAGAAGTGCATTAAGAAATATTTTTTTTAAATTCACCCCATAAACGGGTGAACATTTGTATCGAAAATGCTTTCCCAACGGGTACAAAGAGCTGTTTATATTCCAAATCAAGGCGAACGAAGTCGCGGGCATCCTCTAAGGTTTTATAGTTTTGGTAAAAAAATTAGGTCCCTTTCCATGTAAGACGATAAGTAATCATCTTGCTCTTAAACCTTATCTTGAAATGTCTTAACCGAAAACAATAAATAATTCTGTGGCCCCAATATAGACATAGCCTGACCCGTGGGTGCCAGTGTACATACATGTTTTAGTATTAACTGCAGGTGGCAGGTGAAAATTTCAAGTTAACAAAAAAATACTTCTATTGTTATGTAAAACAATAACGAAGCTAGAGAATCTTAAAAATCTTAGAAAGAGAAAATAAAAAATATCACTTTCTTAACACATACATAGAAAAATTATAATTATAGAGTGTGCAAAATTGTAAATTTATATTTGAAATTTAAATTTAGATTTAGTGGGCTTATGACACTTACAAATGGGGTACATAATATAATTTATTATTATATATAGCATATATGTATATAAATATGGAATTAATAAATAGTATAATATAAGATTTTTATGTGGATCAAGAAGTATTATTTGTATAAGGCAAGTAAATGTTTTATTATATAACATACACCTTCCTTATTCAAATCTAAACTAAATTTATTTGAAATTTAAATTAAATATAAGTAAAATCTTAAAACTAAACAGAATAATCAGATCAAAAAATAAACAAATTATTATTAAGTTAATTTTAATTTCGTATCATTAAATACATTTGTATTATGTAAAATGTAAAGTAAGTATATTTTTCAATTTACTCTAAGTTTAAAAACAATAATCACATAGTTAAATAAACCTAATTGTTTTGTTCGACATTCAGATAGGTAATATGAAACCTACTTACTCAGCAAGCCGTCTGGATCCGGTGACACACTTAGATGCAATTATGAGTGTTAGATAAAAATATCTGTTGCAGTTTTCACTTAAGAGACAAACATCATTATATAAGATAATATGTACGTTTCACAAATCAAACTTTGAGAGCTGTCAAATGTCAACTGTCAGACTATAAAAAAAATATCGTTACATATAAATTTCAAACAAAGGAGGCTATAGCACCGGCCCTTCAGGAGAAAACAAACTTTTTTGTCAAAAGTAACTTTTTAGATTGCTAGATCGAAGACCGACAAATGTCAAAAGTACGAGTAAGATATTTTCAAGACAAATGACATTACCATTACCATAACTGTGACCTAAGTATATGAACATTTATTTATTTTGTTGTCCTCATAGATGTAGAAGTGTACTATATTCTATGTTTGTACATTCATGCTTGAAAATTCAAGTTTAGGAAAAAAAAAAAAGAATTAACTATAAAGCTTTGTGTGCACAAGGAGTATAGAGCAACTGTTTGAAAAAAAAAATTAAATTTGCTGAGCCCACATTTTTTTTTCTTTTTTTTCCCCTCCCCACTACACCCGCACCCACCGCCCGCGGCCTGCCAGCACGAAGATTATCAGAAAAGGTTTTTCAGGGAAGTAGCTAACGGAGTTTCAATACAGCTGAAGCCACATGACCGATTTGGTCGCTAGCTCTCCGTCTATACGACTGCTGTAAAGTTCATCACGTCAGTTGACATTTTGGACATATCTGATCACCTTCTCAGAGATCGAGAGCGTAATGAATTAATCTATTACAAGACTTGTAACAAATTTTAATAATGTTCTCAACAATCTGGAATGTCACCGAGAAAGTAGAGATTTACGATAACTATTCGTCAAATCAGAATTGGACGACATTTTTGGAGCGCAACTCTGTAATTAGATATCAATTACATCGAAAAATTATTAAGAACCGCATAATAATTGTTGTGACTTTCTTGAGTTTTTTTCTTGTGAGTAGCCGGGGCGACTACAGCCGGCATAACTCCACGGATTGTAATTATTGTAGAAAGTGCGCGCGCGCTGATAGAGAAAACTTCGCTTTTCGCTTGTGTGGGTTGTTTTTTGTATGGTTTGTGTTGCCACTTTTATGTGAATCTGTGACTAATATGACAGTTAAGGATCGACCTGACCCTAGAACATGAGCAACGCCAGACTTTCGAGGGTTCTTTGGATGAAATTAGGTCTCTCCTTATATTGAACAAAATACATATGTTTTATTGGTCTTTTATTAAGTTAACGTACTTATAAACAATGTATTAAGATATATACTTTTGACAAAAAAAATATATTTTCGACCTATTTTTTTGGTTTTTAAACGTTCCACAGAAGAACGCGGTTAATGGATCGACTTGTTTTTTTTTTTTCATAAAATTGGTAGTGGAAATACAAAGTCAATCTACATAAATTCAATTTTTTTTTGCCTACAAAATAATTCAGTATGGGCCAAATTTATGACACTAAATATCATTGAACATGTTTCGTATAAGATATAGACCAAGAATAAAACCCCTAAAAGATGGACTATCTCCCAGTCGTCTTAAATTTTCTTGTTCAGATAACTAGAAACTGCAACTGTCGAGAACTAGGCTTGCCTAAAGTAACACTGTATGATTTTTCCTATATAGAAAAAGAAAACGGTTACAATGGCTCCCACCGATGTTTACTGTTTTATTAGAAAATTTAAAATTTTTATCATTGTAGAGAAATTAGCCAATGGAATAACTGCAGGCTCACATAAAAGTTAAAGAAAAAAATCGATGTTGCAAAAAATCTGCATCGAGTCTATATTTGTGTGAGTAATATTAAAACCATATTTTTGGAGTTTCATCATTTCATGTACTTTTTTTATCAAACACTTATTGCTTTAAGCGAACACTTGTTCGCTTTTGGTGCTTTACCTTTAATCTTTATGTTTGTGGCCCATTTATGATTAACGGTTACATTAATCAGTATCTAAAATTCAATTTTTTTTGACGTTGGATCTATTAATTATCGACAACACTTATTTTTCAACATCAGGTTTTGCTCTTTCAGCATTGATTAGTCATGCTATTTCTTCTATTTTCTAACCCTTCTTCAATACTTCACAAATTCCGTCAGTCTATGTCCTTCAGCGGTCACCATCAAGACATGATCAGTTACTATTGTTATGTCATGAGTACTCATGAGTTCAAGACCATGGTCAATACTGTCATGGCTAGAACCAGCAGAGAGGTCACTTATGTCATGGAGGAGGTGGAATGACACGCACTCATAAATCGTCACGACATCTTTCGTTTAGAGGGCTCATAGGCAATGATTGATCGTTGGTTTATAGAAGAGTCTTGGTAGTGCTTGTCTTCATTGTTTGGCTCTAAAAATCTTCAAATAGTTACATACTATGTAATGTTATTTTTTTTTTGTATCAACGTTTGATAGATGTTGAGCTAAAGAATTTAACGTCCTGTTAAAGAAAAATCTCTTCTTGTGTATTATATATATTATATTACCAAATCATAGAGAACAAAATGACACGATCTGATTTTTACCGCCGCAGCATATTTTTTATGGATTGTTTTACCGGGTCCTTTATGTTGGGTTGACAATGTTCAAAATTTTACAACCAGTGATTTATGAAAAAATATGTACAGTGTGCTTGGTAATTCGACCTATTCCTATTTACAATATTCCTATTTAAATTAATTAATGTAAATAGGGGTTATACTAGGGATCATTTCCAACAAATAATGTCTTTTAACTAGGGCTCGATAATTATATATTTTTTTCCAAGTAAAACACGTCGATATTTTTTTAAAAATTACAATACAAAAAAGGTTTTCTTTCCACTTAAAACCTTTTAATTCTGAGATTATGGGAATTCAGGGCATGTTTTTTTTTTATAAATGACCACTTATCTATCATTGATCAGAAATATAATAAATAAGTTCTGAGAGAGGAATAGTTATTTTTAAATTATTTATTTTTGGTTATTAGTCTGAAAGTTTGATAAATAATATAAAAACCTTCGTAACTCGGAGACCATTCATTTTCGACATCTAGTTGATAGGAGTTAATTCGTTGAAAATCATCTCTAGTATAACCCTTTTCAAGGAATAGGCCGAATTACCAAGCACCCTGTATACAGGGTAGCGCGTTAAGATGGAGAAAATCTAAACTATTTAGAGATAGAGAAAACTCAAAGGACTCAAATCAATTTTGGAGAAATTAAAAACTACATTTAAAGCTTTATAAATTACCCCTATTTTAGGATAAACTAGTTTGGCCTAGACTAACTTAGTTTTTCGGAAGTCCTACAGCGCAGAAGAGAGCCGGTAAGTTAGGTTAGAAGGTCATTTATGGCTTGTCACGCCACTTATACGCGACCGCCATAAATAACCTTTAAGGCGCTACGGAAACAAATCGTCACTTTTAGAACTTGCAATGTCTATTTCAGCAAATAATTTATTATTTAGATAAAATAGTATATGTATTATTTTTGGAATCTTTTTCTAGTGATCTGTTAAACAGAAACGCGATTGGAGCAATTCGGCTCGATAGAAATATTTATTGAAATGAGGTCCTTTTTGGACACCAATTCTCCTGGTTTGACAATTTAGAATGACATATGGACTGGAAATATATTTTATTAGATGGGTTTTAACAGTATCTAGGACGAGGTTGAACGAAATTTTGATAGTAACTTTAGTATATTTTATAATCCCTCCCTCTCGCACTGAGAGTTTTTTCGCATACGGAGTAACAGGGACGCTAAAACTTTTACATATCAATTTAAGGTTATTTTTTTATGACAACCCAAAACTTCTTTTGCCTAGGCCAAACCAGTTGGTCCTAAAATCGGGTTTGGCTGGTAACACTGTATATATTTTAACCCATTTTCCAAAACTTCAAGCAACTTGTAAAAACAGAGCCGTTAATATCGAATGGAATGTTCGAATTAAAAATCGATTTAAATTAGTAATTGGACAAGTCCAGTCGCCCGGGCTATCTCGCTGGCTACTTTAAGCCCATTAAATCGGCTCATTTGAATCCCATACGGACAAACTGACACGGATAACTTATTTTGGGTGTTACCTGGATATCTGTAAGCATACAGATTTTTTTGGGTTCCGTTAAATTTAGAGCCTTTTAGTCCGATTATCTGTCGGTTCACTTGTCTTTTATCTGTTGATTCACTTGTCTTTCCGTAGCATAACTCAAAAGCTACTGGATTTTACAAAAAAGCATGTACTAATGTAGTATATTGCGAGTATATGGTTGCCGCCCGTAGAAAAAGAACCATATTGTCTATTTTTAATATCTGTCGCTATCGCTTTCAAATGTATCATGATTGTCATTTGTAGCCCTACCTACCAAAAAATGTACTAACGCGATTTCCTCTGGTTGGGCATATTTCACCGAAATCCATTCTCTCAATTAAACAACAAAGGCTACCGTGGGATAAATTAAAATGTTAATTAAATTTCCTTAAGATCGAAATAAAAAATAAACAAAGAAAAAGCGTGTCGCGGCGCGAAGGCGTAAAACATTTTGTCACCATTCTTTCTGTTGCTTATACCACGATGTTTGCTTGTAGGGTTAGGGTTCCTTAGTTAAAGAAAAAAAAAGGCACCATCAAGACTCATTGTCCGTTCGTACCTCTGTACGTATGTTACGGCCTTATAAATTTTATTCAAATTCAAATTCAAAATTCAAATAGTTTATTTTGCAAAGCAGGTATATACACTTTTTACACGTCAAATTTAATCTAATAAAGAAAATATATGTAATAAAATAATAAATGTACATGAGTAGTATATTATTGGGCACGCTGTCCCAGTTTCCAAACACACAGCTCACTTTGCTTCGCTTCGCTCCGCGCCGTTCGCCCGCTCACTCCGTTCGCTTGTGTGTTTGGAAGCTGTGACAGCTGTGCCCAATAATATATTGAAAAAAAATTACCTTACGTGATTCTCTCCCGTTCTGCATATTCTGTGTTTATAAATAACATGCACAGAGTGCAGATATAGCACTGTTAACAGTACAACCTTGACGTTTGCACATCAGATTTTTTTCATGATAATGAAATTTGTTAAACAAACACAGTCACTAAATTTTGATAAAATATGTCCTGAATCACAAAAATGGTCTTCTCGCCATGGAAAACTTTTACCAAATACAATAAGATGTATTATTTGTGGACCTTCTAATTGCGGAAAAACTAATGTTGTGATAGGACTCCTTCTACATGAAAACGGTTTGCGTTTTCATAATGTATACGTTTATTCAAAAACTCTATATCAACCAAAATATGTTTTTTTGGAGAAGGTTCTAAAGTCTGTTCCAGAAATAGGTTACTCACAATTTCGTGATAATGAAGAAATGATTAGTCCAAATGAGGCAGCTTCGAATTCAGTTATAATTTTTGATGACGTGGCTTGTGAGAATCAGAATAATATTCGCGACTTCTTTGCTATGGGAAGACATAGAAATATAGACTGTTTTTATCTCAACCAAACTTATAGCAAAATACCGAAACAGCTTATACGGGATAACGCAAATCTAATTGTACTTTTCAAACAAGACGATATCAATTTACGACACATATATGATGAGCATGTAAACACTGACATGACTTGGAACCAATTTAGGGATATGTGTTCACAGGCCTGGAAAGATCATTTTAGCTATCTAGTTATAAATAAAGATTGTCAAAAAAATGATGGTGGCTATAGAATTAAATTTGATACATTTATTTGTTTGGTTACATGAAATATATGACCTATTCTTTAATTTATTTATCATTACTATTTAGACAACCAAGAAGTAAACTTGTTCGTTTGTTGAAAATGAATGACGAGAAATCAATAAAACAACTGATAATTAAGTCTTCGGAAGCCGTTAAGAAGAAGCTTAAAAGCATAAAGAATATCAAAATGGATAATGAAATAGCACTTGAATCTGTTTTAAAACCAATAATAGATCCTCTAAATCAATTAGCTAACAAAAAATACCACCTCGAAAATGATGACGCATTAGAAAATAAGTGTGAAGAAGAAAAGGTTAATGTTGAAGAGAATTGGTTAGAAAATGATAAAAATAATACAAATAAAAGAAATATATCTGAAACCAGCGCTTTGTCACAAAACAATTATCCACTGAAACGGAAATTTAATATTTCTGACGAAATTGTTTCCGAAAATAGTGATCCTGATACAGAAAGTGATAACAGGGATGATGACAGTGACTTATTTTTTGAAACTAACGATTCAAAAAAAAGTCCAAGTAAAGAGACTGGTTCCTCTCGGTCATTTTCATCTGAAGTGTTCAAAGATGTTCCGTTTGGTGTAAGAATGGTAAGCGGAAAGTTAATGATGGGTTCAGCATCAGTATTTGTAACGGATGACAGAATTTCAGTTTCAAGTAAAACATATGTTAAGACCCCTGGACTAACGGAATTGATGTTTAAAAAAGATCCTGATTTCAATAAAATAACTCAAGATGATATGCAAAATTACAAAACGATACTAATAAATACAAACGCTCATCGCCGTGGCTACGATCCCGGTCAGCCAATCAAAAGTAACAGAGGTAATAAATATAACCAAATTATAAAACCCTTATTTAAATTACTCGATGCTGAAAATATAATATCAAAAGGTGAAGGATTGCCGCAGTTTAAAAAGGTTGCAGAAAATGTTAATTACGTGTACTGGGACGATCCAAACGAACTAGTTGAAAGGTTAAAGTTGCTTATTGCTTCTCGCGATGCTGGTAACACTGGGCTGGATAATGAAATAATCTCGATTATTGAAGAATTGCGAGAAAGTGGTATTATAGAATGAATATAAACCATGACTATTTTTATTTGTATCATTTGCATATAAACCATTGACAAAATTCCGTCTATTAAAATGAACGTTGATAAATTTGGTCATCATGTTCATAAAAGACTTCGACTTTCAAATTTGAATGATCTAAACACATTTGAAAAAGTTCCATTAAAAAATATATCTGGTGACTACGACTTAAAACCCAACAGATTAATAGGTTTAAAAATACCGCAGGCATTAGATGAAGCTGTGAATAAAGAGTATGTGGATAGAAATACTCAGTTATTTTGTAAAAAGCATGACCTATTCGTTGAACTGCAGGGTATAAAAAATCAAATACAGTTAGTTCAAAATCAGTTAAATGAGAAGTGTTCAAGAGTAGAAGTGAGTAACATTCTTAAAGATCATTTAGTATCTTTAAGAAATAAAAATCATGAGTAAATATAACGTTGTAGATGAGATTCACAAAGGAGCCAGAAGAAATTTTATGCGTCGTTCTGTTCTATTAAAAGGGATTGACGATCTATGGCAGACAGATCTGATCGATATAAGCAGATATCATAAAGTTAATAAGGGTTTTAAATTTATTTTAGTAGTTATTGATGCGTTTTCAAAATATGCTTGGGCAGTTCCATTAAAAACCAAATCAAAAAACGAAGTAGCTATTGCATTTAATAACATTTTGAAGGGTGGACGAGTTCCCCTTAATCTACAATCAGACCTTGGATCTGAATATTACAATGACATCTTCCAAAAGCTAATAAAGACCAATAAAATTAACCATTATTCTACATACTCAACAAAAAAGGCCTCAATAGTGGAAAGATTAATCAGGACTTTAAAAAGTAAATTGTTTAAATACTTCAGCCTTATAGGTAATTACAAATGGATTGGTGAACCATTAGCAGATATCGTTAACACATATAACAATACCACACATCACACTACCAAATATAAACCATCTGAAGTAAAAAAATCTAATCAAACAATCGTTGCTAGTAATATCCGAATAACGCATAATAAATCTGTTCAAAGTATCAATAAATTCAAAGTGGGTGATCAGGTCCGTATTAGCAAGTATAAAGGAACTTTTCAGAAGGGTTACACTCCTAATTGGTCTACTGAATTATTTACCATAAAAAGAATTAATAAAACAATACCACCTACTTATTGCATCACAGATCAACATCAAGTTTTAATAAAAGGTTGTTTTTATGAACAAGAACTTCAAAAAACAAATTATCCTGATATTTATTTGATTGAAAAAATTATTAAGAAAAATGGTAATAAGTATTTTGTAAAGTGGTTAGGTCTAAGTAACAATGAAAATAGTTGGATTGATAGAAGTGCTATCGTTAAAAATAAATAGCATCAACTCACATTCATACTGAACATAGATGATGTATATTATAACATTTCTGCTGGAATGATGTTCATTACTATGTTAGTTATGAAAGGGAGTGGACTTATTAATAATTTGATCAATAATTTACCGATTGAGTTACATTTACCTGGATATAACTATTGTGGACCAGGAACCCGCTTAAAAGAGCGATTACAAAGAGGTGATAGAGGTATTAATGAATTAGATAATGCATGTAAGCATCACGACATAGCATACAGTAACTATACTAATTTAGAAGAACGACATAAAGCTGATATAGAGTTGATGAACATGGCAAAGAGAAGGCTGAAATCAAAAGATTCTAGTAAATGTGAAAAAATTGCCTCTTGGTTGGTAGATAAGGCTATGAGGATTAAATTAAAATCAGGCGCTGGTGTCAAAAAATTTAATAAAGCCGTTTTCAAATTGAAATCTCAACTAAAGAAATTCAAACCAAGAAACAACAATGATGCAATTAAGTTTGCGTACCAGGCTGCTAAAAAAATTTTTCATAAAGACAGCAAAATCAAGCTTCCTAGGATTATTCCTATTCCAAAAACTGGAGGAATACTTCCTTTAATTCCTATTTTTGCTGGACTATCAGCGTTAGGATCTTTGGCAGGCGGTGCCGCTGGAATAGCCAAAGCTGTTAATGATTATAAGACTTCTCAAAAAAATACTTTAGAATCTCAGCGTCACAATAAAGTGATGGAGTCAATGAGTTTAGGGAAAGGTTTATACATTACACCATACAAAAAAGGAAAGGGTTTATGTTTGCGTTCTTCAAAAAACTAGTAGCTAGGCTACCCAAAAGGGCACTAACTAATATTGATATCATAAAATATACTCATGATATACCATATTTTCGGGGTGTTTTTATGAGAGATGGTTTGCCATCTAAAACAAAAAATATTGAATGTGCGATTATGAATTTAGATAGTTCTGAAAACCCAGGAACTCATTGGGTAGCCTATATAAAAATACAAGATTATTGTGAATATTTTGATAGTTTTGGGGATTTAAAACCACCTATGGAATTAATAAGATACCTGAAAAGTAGCGATATCTTCTATAACTATAAAAATTATCAAAAACCTAATACAGTTAATTGTGGACACTTGTGTATAAAGTTCCTCGATGAATTTTGGAAAAAACATTTAAATTGAATTTAAATTTCTAAAAGCACTCACTTTCAATATGTCGTTCACACTATCAGTAACTGGAAATAAATCCGCTTTGCTAACAAATTATTCGCCTCCGTTACAGCTCGATGGTGAATATGAGTGTGGTCTCATATATTTTTCTACCTTCAATTCTATACCTAATGTAGATAGTAGAAACAACAAGTTTCACTATGGTAAAAATGAAGTGGTTGAAATACCAGAAGGTTCATATGAGCTTGAAGACGTTAGTGACTTTTTAAAACAGAATATTAAAGATTGTTCTTTTAAATTGATCTGTAATAATAATACTCTAAGCACTAAAATTATCTGTTCAAAAGATATTAACTTTGATCACAATAATTCTATAGGCAGTATGTTGGGCTTTGGACATGAAACATTAGAAGCCAATATATTACACGAATCCTGCTTTCCTATAAGCATTTTACCAACAACCATCATCCGAATCGAATGTGATATTGTGAGCGGATCCTTTGTTAACGGAAATCCTAGTCATATTATTTATGAATTTGCACCTAATGTACCACCGGGCTATAGAATAATTGAAATACCAAAAAACTTGATTTACTTACCTGTGACCCGGAACAGCATTAATGAAATAAACATACGATTATTGGATACTAATAACAACCTAATCAATTTGCGAAACGAAGAACTACAGTTGTATTTGCATTTAAAACGAAAATGATAGATTTTAATAAAATATCAGAACCTATTAATAAAGAGCTCAGTTTACGCAGCAAACTCTCCCAGAGACCACCTATAAAAAAACATAAGTTAACCAAACAAAATAAACAATTTTTGAAAATTATAAAGCTTCTAAAATGAGCATTTTAAATATAGCAGACTCATTCGTTCAAGACAATAGCATTGAAAGCTATCAGGTGCATTCTTACAAACCTTACGTAAACAGTTTTAATCAAAATGATGAAATACGTATACCTATTAATCAACAAGATCTTTACGTTTTACCCTCATTGAGCACGTTATATATAGAGGGTTCGGTTACAGTTTACAAAAGTGGTGATCCAAAACAGAAAGTTAATAGCATAGAGTTTATAAACAATTCTATACTCTTTCTCTTTCAAGACATAAAATATGAAATTAACGGCATAGAAATTGATAGAATAAAAAATGCTGGAGTATCAACTACCATAAAATCATTACTATCTATGAATGAAAATGAATCGAAGATGTCGAGGTTTTGGGGTTGGGATACTGATGGAATAAAGAATACTACAGGAGGTAATTTTTCGGTGTGCATACCTCTTAACAAAATTCTTGGATTTGCTGAAGACTATAAAAAAATTATCATGAACGCTAAGCATGAGTTAATTCTTTTGCGTAGTAACACGAACCTAAATGCTATAAAATTAAACACTAACGAAGTATTGCAAGACATTTCTATAAACAAAGTCGTATGGAGGATGCCTCATATAAAAGTATCTGATCGTGAGAGAATTAATTTGTTAAGATATTTAGAAAGGGACAGAGCAATCAATTTAGCATTTAGAAATTGGGATCTATATGAATACTCGCTTTTACCAAGGACAACAAAACACACTTGGTCTGTAAAAACATCATCCCAATTAGAAAAACCTAGATATGTAGTTATAGGGTTACAAACTGATCGAAAAAGTAATGGTACAAAGGACATGTCGCAATTTGATCATTGTCATTTACGAGATGTTAAAGTTTTCTTGAATTCCACTTATTATCCGTATGAAAGTTTAGACATAAAATTTGGCGAAGATAGATATGCTTTATTATACGAAGCGTTTGCAACATTCCAACATTCATATTATGGTCGTCGGTGTGAACCGTCAATAAGTTTTAAAGAGTTTAAAGAAAAAGCGCCTTTGTTTGTAATTGACTGCTGTCGACAAAACGAAACAATAAAAACAGGGCCTATTGATGTGCGAATTGATTTAGAAAGTGATGTTGACTTTCCTGATAAAACATCTGCATACTGTCTTATATTAAATGATTGTATATTTGAATATAAACCACTTACAAGTATCGTAAAAAAAATATCATGAGTACTGAGTATATTTTTTGTGATTTACAAGGTTTTAAGGACTCCAAAAATGGATTTATTCTAAAAGAATTTGCATTGGCCACAACGCTTTTTACACAAACATTTCTTATAAAACCACCTTTCCCTTTTACATCATTATCTTACCAAGAAAAGAAACAAGTTCAATGGGTTGAAAAAAATCTAGGATACATGTGGTCAGAAGGTTATGTTGATTATAGAGAATTTCGAAGAATTATTTATGAATATTTAAATAATAAGAAAATTATTGTCAAGGGAAGCGATAAGATATTGTGGATACATGAATTATGTAAAACCTGTGTTGTAATAGATATTGGAGATAAGGGATGTCCTAACCTACTAAATTTATTAAATACATATTGTGAAAATGACTTATTCTGTTTTAGCAATCATAGAAAATACTGTGCTTTAAGAAACGTAATTTGTATAAAAAAATGGTTTTTTAAGAATTCTATATACTAAATTTTTATTTTCATTTTTATTTTGGGTGTTTCATTTAAGATCATAATGTATTTTATAGTTTAATTAAGCATATTCATAAAAATAAAACACTTTATAAAAATCTCGATTTGTTTTTATTTAAATCAAAAATATAATCAAATAAATCGATTTTAATTTCGTAAACATAAAAATTTACTAATTATACACATAAAGCATTATCATAGTAAATAAATTTCAATGCACTAAAAAATATTAAATATACTATTACTAAATACACATAAAATTATAACATGTTACAAATTACTGTCACCAATTTTTTTAGAGATTCTTTTTATGACGTTCTCTGTTAAATCAAGTATTTCATCGATTGAATCTTCACAAACCCACTGAACACTTACTGCAGCTTTTTCACTGTTTATCTCCTGACACTCGTTAAGATCATAAACTTCAATTTTAATAATTTTATTTCCTCGTCGAAAGTTATTAGTGATCACAAAACTCGATTGCATCAAATCTTTAGTTGGACGTTTTTTCGATGTCCTCATCCTTTTTTTAACGATATTGGCTTGAAATTGTGGTTGTACTAGTTCAACATCACTCTCCAGCCCTTCTAGCATGTTTTGTGCGTAATAATATGGATCATTCGGATCAGTATGTAGTCCCTGGAAACAAACAGAAAATTAGTGAACTGTTAAAATATTAAATCACAAGAAAAGCTGTTTGATTACAAAAACTTACCAAATGAGACATCGTTGTATATTTAGGTAATTGTTGTTATTCTGTGATTTTCTATAAATTAGTGGAGGTGTTGGTTGCTTGATGGTTAACAACAAAATGAATGCTAAACCATGCATCTGAATGCAGCACAATTGTTTTAAATAATGTTACTGAATCTTATTACCTTTGAAATTGTGTACATAGTAGATTGGTGTCATCAGCATTCACACAGCTACAATCCGTCCAAAATATCTTGATACTTGAAACCCCCCTCCCACATGGGTTCTACCTGTCTTTGTGGATAAACTGAGGTACCAAGATGTTTTGGACGGGTTGTACACTTAAGACTTGTCTACTTCACACATTGTTTACTTTTACGTAGTCCGCAAAAGTGATGATATAGGTAAAAATTTATAAATGGTTAACTAACTTTTTGCTCGTGACTTCACTTGCAAATTCCAACATTTATTAAATATATTATACTTCAATAAACACATATCACGGGAAATAAAAATGCCATTTAATTATTTCTATAGTTATATTTTTTTTTATCAGAATTAACAGAAAATAACAATAAAAACGATGTTTAAATAATTATCTTTAAATATAACTACATCATAAACTTGAATTTTAAAGTAAGTTTCAACATGCAGTATCGATTAACATCTAGTATATTAGGTTGTAAGAGTTCATGTTGAGGGTAAAATAAATGAACTACCCCAAGGTAGGGTAGAAACTTTGTCTTTTAAAATTAATCGCTTATCGTCGTTGGCTGACAGCGCAATTTTGTTTACGCTCTGTGTGAACACCTCGTGTTTTATGGATTTAAACAACATATTTTTCTTACGAATCATATTTCCACTGAGCAATGTATTTTTATAATCCGCTGTACTAAGTTTACGAACAACTGACATTTTGACCCCTTTAGCTTTTTTGATGCTACTGTCTAAAGTTTTTATACAATAGAGTTTTGAACGTAAGCCTATAAACTCAGATATAATTTTCCCTCCCATTTCATCTTTAAATAAACCTGGGACTTTTTTATTCAGTAAAGGTAAACTAAATTCATTGTCAGGACTATAATCACTGGTATCAAAATAATTAAGAAAGATGTTTTTTACATCTTCATAAAAATTTCGTGTTTTTAGATCCAAAATAAATGAATCTGTGTCTGTGTATAATAATTCGACATTTTTTCCATAATTAGGTTTTATTACAGAGTAATAAAAATCATACATATGACATTTCGAAAGTTCTAAAACGGCAAAGCCTATAGCAATGGGTTTATCAAGAATAACTCGACGAGGTTTCATTTGTACAGCAGCTAAATTCTCTGAGAAAACCGAAACACTATGAAAATTGGGGGTTGCAATCAGTCGTTCAGCACTTGTCATTTTTTTCGTTTTGTTTGTTTTATCAGCCCAGTGCTTTACTAAATGGACATCAACTCTACGTTCAGTGTTTTCCAACGTTTTCCCAAATATGCTGTTGTTAAGTAGCTTAAAGAAGTCTTGTTCGAATTTAGTTTTAGCTTTTTGACGAAGTTGTGTATTGAGATCTATATATTGCTTCAAAAAACAACTTTGACGAAACGTTATTACTCTATGAATTGTAGTCAGTACTAAACCATTTTCCAAACATTTTTTGAGATGGACATAATGAATGACGTACTTGTATTTATTATAAAGGTTTGGAACGAGTTTAGAATTTTTTCCACCAGGAGGAATGCACTTCTCAGGACAAAAAGGTAAATCATTGTGTTCGTGATGTAAAGTCTCTGGGTACAACAAATCTACTTCTAGTATGTAACCGAAATCAAAATTGTCCGGAATTTTACTAACGTCTAAAGTAGCCATTTCATCTTCGTTTAAAAACCTAAAGTCTGATAATGGTAATGCTTGACACATACTGTACCCATATAAATTATTACAGTCTAAATATACTATAAAGGAATCAGGCTGACTTGAATCATAATTAGGTATGTATTTATGATTTGCCTTGGCATACCGTTTCGAGCACATGCACACCCCACCCCGGATACCACTTTGAATTAATCGATACATTTCTAAATCAGTTATTAATTCTAATCGGACCCCTGTTTTAAGAAGCATCGAATCAAAAGACAAAGACGGGGCAGTCAAATAAAATAAACAGTCGACTTCGTAAAATTTTTTGCATGTGATTCTGAAATTTTCAAATATATCAGTTAACAAAAGCACATCTGTTTTGAGATATAAATCAGTGTATTCCCCTAAGTCGTGGATGCAAAACGTTTTCCAAACTCTCTGGGCATGCTCATAATCACCATCACTAATATCTTCATTAGTAATAGAATTATAAAACTTATCCCTAGATGGTAAATTTTGTTCTGTATAACGATTCCACTGACACATATAATCGTAAGGATAAACCCCTTTTCTCGTAAGCAAGTTAAATTTAATTTCATTAGAAAAATATTTTCTCAAATTTGTGAATTGCTCATTTATCATAGTCTTGGATAATTTTTCCAAGCTCGTATTCAAAAACTTAAACGAGTCTACGAATCGAAGCTGAATGCTAATATCTTCAGAGATAGGGATATACTTCGTGAATGAAATATAATTTTCTTTTGATTTTGGAATGACTTTTATAGGTCCAGGTGTTTCTCCTAATTCTTTAATAAATAAATGACAATCGTATCCTGACAAGTTATGAAAAATTATAGGTATAAACTCAGGCAGCTGAAATTGCAAATTGCAATGTCTGTGTGCAGCGCCACGATAGTTTCCTGACACATGACAATGGTCACGCACTTTATCGCATAAGAGTAAATTATTACAAATGTGACACACACTAGCGTTTTTGAACTCTTTGGATTGTTTTTCTGAAATTTTCATGCTAACAGGTTGAGCTAAAATTCTTTGAATATTTTTTGCATCATCATACAGAGACGCAACAAACTTTTGCACACAATCAGGTCCTCGATAAGAAACAAAACGATTATAACTAGAATCAGACACACACACAATATGATAAGCAAACGCCGCAGGTACGTGACGTTGTAACGTACTTGTACCGCTTAGGCTAGGATCAGTCTCACAACCTTGATAACGTTCAAGGAGCGTTTCACAATCAGCATATATCACGAAAGGCATCTCTTGTTTACGATTATAATTTTTAAATTGTATGAAGGAACCTTCACGTGGAAGTTCGGTAGCTACACCACAGCATAAATGATTTTCATATTTTATAGTCGAGTTAAAAAACAGTAAACAACATTCACAAAAATACAACTTTTCATGATGTTTTGTCACTTGGCTTCGAACTAGACGTGGTAAATCTTTTATGAGGCAATAATGATTACCCTTATCACTTTCTAAATATAATAAATGTATTGTTTTTTTACTTTTGTCATTTTTCGAATTATATAAAGGGCCCGTAACAGTTTTACCGTTATCTAAACCATAAACCATGATCCTAATATTAGGATTGTTCTTTTCAAACACCGCTATGTCTGAAAAACCAACAGGAAAAGACATACCTTGAATGTTAAATAATCCTTGAAATTTAGGATAAGATGAAACTCGCTCAGGGTGTTTTTTAACTGGGCATAAAAATGCAGTGATACACCACAAAAAACAATAATCATCTTTATTTTGAATATTTAAGCATGCCTTCTTACTTTTGATAAATTTAGGTAAATCAATATATCTTGAACCTCGTAACGGTTGATATTTGTTTATATTGACTTCTAGATGTGAGTTTGTCATAAAAGTCCACCCACTATCCCTTTCTTGGAATTCTTCGACTTTTTTCTTCAAATTATTTGTAATAGAAGAAATTAACTCATCATAATTATGATTCAAATACACTATTATATTTTTTGTATTAAATGATTTTATTTCCTGAGTGTTATCTTTAAACAAAAGAAACAACGCAAATAGTTCAAAGTTAATTTTTAAACAGGTATGGGCCTTTAAATTTTTATCTAAAAGTCCTTTTATTTTATCTTTAATGTTATTGAAGAAGGACTCAATAGAATTTGCATCAGATTCATTAGTAGACGTAATTCGATAAGTAGCAATTCGACTTCGAAAAGCCGATGAAACCGTTTCAATGCCTTCGCCTATAATAATGCAACCTTTATCTTTATGTTCGCGACTTCTCAAATGTCCTGTCCACTTTTTATTAGGAACAGACTCACGGCAAACTGTACAAAAAGGCATGTTGAAACTTACTTTTTATAACAAAAGGAATAAATAAGAAGTTAATTAAAATTTATGATTATCGGTAAGGTACGGGATAACGGAGAAAATTAATTTAAAAACAACGTTTGATACAATACTTAAGTTTAAATTTAATTAAATGATCAATTTAAACATATACTTAAAATTTATACATATATCAACCACTGTAAAATATAGGTTCGGCTTTGCTAAAAACTTCAAAACCTCTTTTTACAAACTTTTGGAGGGCTTCCCACTCTAACGTGCCCTCATTTGTTTGAAGTTTTAAGCCTATTTGTGCCTTCTTCCAACGTTCCTCCGGCTTGGAGGTGACCGCGTCCGCCGTACGATACACCTTTAACTCGATGTAGTAGTCACCGTCGCCTTCGATCGTTCTTCGCACTTTCCCGTTGGCAACTCGGCTGACAATCGAAGACGTGAGACTACCGGTGGGATTTAGGCCAAACTTTGACTCCTCTAGCCCAAACAAGTCGTCTGGTGTTGCCTTTTTCTTGCTCGTCCTATAAATATTAAAATTTAAAGTTAGTTAAAATATAAATAATATTGTTGGTGAGTTTTTGTTCGTGGAGTTTAGATCTTTCCAGTCAAACATGTTATTATCCCAACTCAATTAACAAAATCTGTTACATATAAAAAAATAGGAGTTTAAAAAATATAGTGTTGTTTTGTTCATTTAAGGCTGCGTCGACCGTAGAACTATTAGACACCGCGCTTGTTCACCCGTGGTCATTTTTTATCGTAGTCGTGTTAATTCAAGTACTTTATTTAAAGTAAAATCAGACAGGTCTACAAACAATCATAACTAAAAAGTATATACCAATAAAATAAAAAACTATTAATTAAATGAGACTTGAGGATAAATAAATACTAACCTAGTATCTTCAGCTGTAGCAGGAGCTTTACGCTTGTTCGTTGAAGTCCTTTTTTTGTTGCTTGTCGATGCTTGAGGGACAATGGGGGCTGCCACTACGCTAACACTTTCGTATTCTGAGTCAGACCTGAAAAATAATAATAAATTTGAAAAAAAAAAAATCATAATAAAAGTGTTTTTATTAACTATATCTTAGGAGTGTATGTTTCAAATTTAATAAAGAAAAACGCTATAATAAAAATAGAGATTAGGTAATTTGTATATTAAAGGGCTTTCGTACACATACTTGGACTAAGAGCATAAAGCTAATAAAAGAGACAAGACAATTTAGAAAATCAAGAATTTTGGAAGACGTACTTGCATTAAGAAATTAAAATAAAAATACAGATAAGAAAATTTTGAAAATAAGGGTAAAAGGTACTTACATACTTGGATTATGAGCTTCGTAGTCGAGAGAAAAAAACGTTAACAGAGGTGACGACTGGCAGCAACTCGCACTAACTTCACTTGAAAATTAGGGAAAATGTGTGCTCCAAACCGTAAACAATTAGTTTTTGTACAAAAATAATGCATGATAAACAGTTTAAACAGCCTATCTGTTAAAGGTAGTAATGATGTATTCCTGTTAATCGATTATATGTTTTATCACCTTACATATAAAATACAGATCTATACTTCCGTAAGTACTTTTTAATACCTTAGGTAGGTATTCGATCAAAAATTTTATAATTTTACTGCAATAGTACATTATTGTAGAGCACGGAAAATAAGCAAATACTTAACGAGTATAAATTTTAAGACCGAGTCGAAGGCGAGAACTGTAAATAATACGATTACTGCTACCGTTTTTGATAATGGTAATGGTATCTGTTCCTATATCTCGTTAACGATAACGATACCTATGTATTATAACGTTAATGTACTGATATTTTTTTTTTCTGATTCCGATTCAGGTATCGATACCACTATTAACTTAATGTGAAAAGAGTGAAAGAGGGGTGTAAGGATCGTAGAATATGATTATCTGTAAAGTTTTTAGATCGCAATGAAGTCTAGACCAGAAATTTTAAATAAATAAAATACCAACATTTCCGAGCAATTTAGTAAAAATACACTTTCTACGGGGTGTAAATTAAATGGTATACTTTCTTAAACACAACATATTCATGAAATGATGGAATATGATATAATTATATAATAGATAGTGATGGAAATCATATTTTTTATATTTTTATTTTACTAGATAAAGCTTAAAAATACAAGTTATTTACACAGAGCGTAAACAAGATATTGCTCTTGGATAATGATGATTAACGATATACATTTAAACTACTATAATTAATAACAAGTTAACTAAAAGGTCACTTTTGTGGATATAAACAAATTCATGCTGCAGTAATCACTCACTGAATTTTCAGTATTAATTTAGCTCTATCAACAAGTCACTCATATAAAAAACATCCGGTATAATACGATTTCGCAACATGAATGTCAGTAAGTTCTCAAATTTCATACACGCTCTCGACTCTATTAACTGACTCAGCAGCACATGGTGACCGAAAGTAGAACAAGTAGCTCTTGGTCAATGATGATTAGCAATATACATTAAAACGACTATAATTATTATCAAGTTAACTGAAATATGACTTTTGTGGATATAAACAAATTCATACTAGAGTGACCACTCACCGAATCTCCAGTATTAATTTAGCTCTATCAACAAGTCACTTATATAAAAAACATCCGGTATAATATGATTTCGCAACATGAACGTCAATAGGTTCTCAAATTTCATACACGTCCTCGACTCTATAAACTGACTCAGCAGCACGTGGTGAACGAAAGTAGAACAGGTAGCTCTTGGTCAATGATGATTAGCAATATACATTAAAACTACTATAATTATTTACAAGTTAACTGAAAGATGACTTTTGTGGATATAAACTAATTCATACTGGATGCTTGGTAAGTGATCACTATCACCCATAGTAATTGACTGTCGGAAACAAAAAATAATAACAATAAAATCAATTTTACAAAAAAGGTGATCTCTGATCGGTGAATCTTGAAGTGATCACTTACCGAGTCACCAGTATGAATTTGGTTCTATCATTTATACAGTAGCATCAAAAAAGCTAAAGGGGTCAAAATGTCAGTTGTTCGTAAACTTAGTACAGCGGATTGTGGATATAAACTAATTCATACTGGATGCTTGGTAAGTGATCACTATCACCCATAGTAATTGACTGTCGGAAACAAAAAATAATAACAATAAAATCAATTTTACAAAAAAGGTGATCTCTGATCGGTGAATCTTGAAGTGATCACTTACCGAGTCACCAGTATGAATTTGGTTCTATCAACAAGTCACTTATATAAAATACATCCAGTATAATATGATTTCGCAACATGAACGACAATAAGTTCTCAAATTTCATGCACTTCCGCAACTCTATAAACTGACTCGGCAGCACGTGGTAAACGAAAGTAGGACAGGTACCTAATTTAATAGTTTTAGTTCCAGAAGGAGCGCTAAACATTTTTTAATTTTATAAAATTTTTGATTTGATTGGGTATATCTTTTCTGTACAAGACAAATATATGAACCCAATTGACCCTGTTGTTCCTAATTTGTATCTGGATGAAAGCTAATGCTTTCTAATTTTTAAAAATAGTTTTACACTAATTTAATGGATAATTAAATTTATTTAAAAATTAGATGGTACATATAATAGTTGATCACTAAATTAAAGGATAATTAAAGCTATTTTAATAAGAAAACGGCCTTCACCCCACTTTCTTAGATTTGTAGATATTTATTTAGAATTTCTATTATATTATACTTATAATTATACATATTTTATTAGAATATCATAGTTGAGATGAATATTATCGATATGTTATATAAATAGAAGCGTTTGTTAAATTTTTTGTTTCTAAATGATTCATTAATTGAATGAAAAAGTAAGCCGATAGTTTCAAACGTCTGATTCACAATACTTACATACACACATATAAATGTAACATACTATTAGACTAACAGTGAAGATATCATTCAGTGTGCTCGTTGTTTTTATTGCAATCATACTTGAATTTCACGAATCTAATGCAAGGACTGTGCGTCTTTGAGATTCTTTTCAACTTGATGCAAAGACCAAGCGGCTTTGGAGTTGATGTTGCCAGCTAAATTTCAAAAATTTAAACAGGTTTTGAAATCTTATGCGAGAACTAAGCGTTTTCGGGATTTTAGATATAGGTCTTATGCAGAAACTGAGCGTTTTTGGGATCAATCAAGAGCTATACGAGAACTATGTGTTTTTGGGTCTTGATTTTAGTACTAGATCTTACGCAGGAACTGAGCGTTTCTGGGATCAATCAAGAGTTAAACGAGAACTATATGTTTTCGGATCTTGATTTTAGTATAAGATCTTATGCAGGAACTGAGCGTTTCTGAGATCAATCAAGATTTACACAAGAACTAAGTGTTTTTGGGTCTTGATTTAGTTTTAGATCTTACGCAGGAACTTAGCGTTTCTGGGATCAATCAAGATTTAAACGAGAACTACGTGTTTTCGGGTCTTGAAACTATTACATTTCTCAGTTAAATTTAGCTGGCCTCATTTCATAACTGCTAGTCAAAATATATATTTTAAAATTACTAAGTGAGATATCGGTTATATTTTTGAAATATGCAGAATAGAAGAGACCCGTGTAAGTTAACTTTTTCACAGTATATTATTGGGCACAGCTTCCAAACACACGAGTGAATGGAGAGAGCGGGTGAATGGAGCGGAGCAAAACAGAAGACACTAATGTAAGTTAATTTTTTACAATATATTATTGGGCACAGCTGTCACAGCTTCCAAACACACAAGCGAACGGAGTGAGCGGGCGAACGGCGCGGAGCGAAGCGAAGCAAAGTGAGCTGTGTGTTTGGAAACTGGGACAGCGTGCCCAATAATATACTACTTACATGAACTAAATAAAGGTTTATTTAATTTATGTAGCAATATATTTACGATTAAAATGATAGGTAAAATATATATTATACAAGGTAAAATCCAATCAACCGATCGAACCCATACCGGAGACCCGGCCAGGGACCAGGAACAAGGTTCAATGATCACCAACCGAGCCCCCAGCACGAATCCAGGCATTTAAACAGCTTAAGCTAAAGATCAAATATTATTTTAATATGTTTGTTATAATGGTTTATATACAAACGGCTCACCTCAATACGTTTTATGATCGGGAAAGCCGACCAGTTTCAGCAGATTTAGACTGCCTTCATCTGGGCGAGTGAAGATGTTTACGCGACGACGTTACTCCTCACGCCTACGAGGTGAGCCGTTTGTATATAAGTCATGAATTATCCTCAAGTCTCATTTAATTCTATAAATGTTTGTTAATGCTCGCAATGATCGAGGTTGGGCACAAATATCTAATAAGGGCACAAAAATCTTTTCTAGGCTAATAGGAAACATTATATTTATACACCATTTATTTTTACTGTTGTATTCGTTTATCAGTTAAGAGTATTGCTCTTGACTGCAACCTGTTTTACATTCGACTGAAATAAAAATAAAGTGAGTGTCCAAAGGTATAAGTATTGTTAAGGCCGTATCAAAAAAAGGTTTTGTAGTATATTAAAGCGATATGTCACTGTTTTAGCGTCTCTGTTATTCCATAATATGCGAAAAAAACCGTCAGTGCGAGAGGGACGGATTCGAGGAAAAGTAGCAAAATGTCGGTTTTTTATTAATATAAAATGTAACCAAGTTGCTATCAAAATTTCGGTCGTAGATACTGTTAAAAGTCATCTAATAAAATATAATTGCCGTCCATATGTTATTCGAAATTGTCAAACCAGGAGAAATAGTGTCGAAAACCACTTCATTTCAAACAATATTTTTATCGAGCCTAATTTCTCTAATCGCATTTCTGTTTAACAGATTCCAAGAAAAAAATTCCAAAAATAATATACTATTTTAAAAAAGAATACCTTCTTTACTGAAGTAGATATGCAAGTTCTAAAAGTGTCAATTCTTTACTGAAGTAGATATGCAAGTTCTAAAAGTGTCAATTCTTTACTGAAGTAGATATGCAAGTTCTAAAAGTGTCAATTCTTTACTGAAGTAGATATGCAAGTTCTAAAAGTGTCAATTCTTTTCCGTAGCGCCATAAAAGCATTTTCCAAAAAATGCGAGCAATATTTGCATATACCTACTTATAGCTATTGAGTGAATTTTGAATTTAAGTGTTTTGTTTCGATTAATTAGAAAAAGGTGTATTTTTCACAATCCGGCTGCAAAATCGCTCTTAACGATGCTACAGTTATGAGGCTGTGACATACGGACGGACGGTCAACGTAGTCTCACCATAAAGGTTCCTTTTGTACCTTTTAGGTACTATGGAATCCTAAAAACCTAAACGGCTACAGATATCTCATCTCAAAGTCCGTTTAGCTATGGTTGTAGTTTTTTAGTGTTTTTGACATCGGGAGCACTACAAAATGTGCAACACACACAAAACGTGCAACACACACAAAACGTGCAACACACACAAAACGTGCAACACACACAAAATGTGCAACACACACAAAACGTGCAACACACACAAAATTGCGCAACACATACAAAATGCGCAACACACACAAAACGCGCAACACACACGGAACACGCAACACACACAAAACGCGCAACACGCACAAAATGCGCAACACACACAAAATGCGCAACCCACACAAAATGTGCAACACACACAAAATGTGCAACACACACAAAACGTGCAACACACACGGACCGCGCAACACACACAAAATGCACAACACACACAAAATACGCAACACACACAAAATGCGCAACACACACAAAACGTGCAACACACACGGAACGCGCAACATAAACAAAACGCGCAACATACACAAAACGCGCAATACACACAAAACGCGGTGTCTTTAGGCTATTTCCTTTGATGAATGACAATAAATCACAATTTGTGTAAAGTATGTAAATGATTAACGATTGAAATATATACATATATAATGCCGTATCTAGTTTCTGCATAGCTCTATGGTGTTAACGTCTCACTCATCGCAGGGACGTCACATAAATATCTCCGACGTTCCTCATTTGAATGTGACCGATTGTGATCGACTGCGCCCGCGCAACTCGTGCGCCGTTCACGGTTTCAGATTTATTGCTGTTTCGGTGAAAAAACGTGTTTTTGTCTTGGGATAACAGTTTGCTATAGTAAGTTTGTAATTTTAGTATTATTTTCTTAAACTAATATGTTAATAGAGCGTGCACATATAATAAATAATAAAATAGTAATAATAACAATACGAAATTTAAAAAAAAATGGTTACATGTACTGCGACCAAAACTACAATTTTTAGAACTTTTTTCTTTTTTGAATCTGCATGTATGTATGTTCTGTTTTAATTTGAGAACCACTCAACGGATTTGGATGCAATTTTTTTTTATTATTATCGCAGTGGTTGTCGTCAACTTGTAGGCTATAAAGGATGTTGATAAAATAACCGCCAACCTGAAAACGGGGCAAACATTGAATGAACGCGAGCAGAGCCGCGGGCGAAAGGCTAGTGAAATATACGAAACTAGAGTGGTTAATATTGAGCGGACCCGTACAATGAAGCTGTTTATGTATTAGCAACAGTATAAATAGATTTATATGATATACAAAAAATGCACTCGAGCTGAGAACCTCCTCCTTGTTTGAAGTCGGTTAAAAATAAAAAAATCTTATTAAAAACTTATCTATATCATTTTATTTTTATTTTATTGTTTTATGTTTATAACAAAAAAGATTTAAGGGCTCTGTATTTAATAATAATTGTCAATCATCTAGACCAGGGGTCTCCAAACTTTCTAGCCTTAGGACCACACTGATTTCACAACTTAGTCCCGAGGGCCAAGCCCTAGATAGCTCATCATACCAACATACTGTAGTTTTGACGCGCAAATTTTCATGTTGGGACTAGCCAGTCAGTAAAATATCTTTTCTGCAGTTCGCAATTTTGGTTAGTATTTTGGGCAAGACGTGGTTAGCCGAAGCAAGTGCTGTGCGCAGACCTTGAAATATATAAATAACATTCTTATAATAACGCCACGCTTAAACAAAATCGCATGATAACGTTTCTATTGATATCAGTTGTGAGTTTTGATATATCATAAATAACATTACATTGTTATTATAATTTTGTGAATTTTAAATAACTAATAGCGGGCTACAAACCGGACATGTCCGGCCAGCGACCGCGGGCCGGATTGGTAGTGCTCGCGGGCCGGTCTTGGCCCACGGGCCGTAGTTTGGAGACCCCTGATCTAGACACGTGGCAGTTGTATGTTCAAGTTCTATGAAGAAAAGAACGAGCGCAACAGCCGTGTGTTTATACTACACGAACCATTAGCTACTTTCAACCCCCATAAGTCATTTCTTATTAGACCTACGAAGTTGAAATTTTGCGTGCATGATAAGGTCCCTGAAAGTACTAAAAACCTCAAATTTCATAAATGAAACTTTAATAGAGCTTGAGATATTCACGTCCAAAAATTTTTATCACTGACTGACTCACTCACTCATATAAAACCTAAAGAAAGAAAGAAAGAAACACATTTATTTTGGCAACAGCCACATTACAATACAATACATACAATATTTCTACTTACATCTATTTTAGTTAAAATTACATTAAAACGGTAGGCTGTTGCTGAAAAAGGCAACTGACTCAGCGATGTGCTGAAGGTGTAATCCCTCAGCGCTGATTTTCAGTCAGTGCCTGCTGGTGACTCATGAGCGTACCGGGTGCAGAGCAGCGCTGTGCAGTGGGCAATAAATAAATAAATAATAACAGTAATAGCTATATATATATATATATATATATACCATGAAACTATAAAACTACATTTCTAAAATATTAATAAAATATGTAATAAATATTACTTAAACTAATATGATACATAAATAATATAACTTAATTTACTTTAAAGTATTAAATAAAAACTTTGCAGAACAAAGCACTTCCAGGAAACTTAGAAACTCAACATTGAGCGTGTACAAAGAAAAAATTCAGAAAATTACTTATATTTAATTATTGTCGAAGTTATAATATAACATGCCACCTTAATTACAACTCGACAAGTTTTCATAGTCAATTATTTGCATGTATGATGTAACCGTTGAAACTATAGCTGTGAAAACTTGCCAAGTTCCACTTATTAAATAGAAAGGACAGTTACAAACTTTCTTTTAAAACAAGTAAAAAAAGGTTTTAGATTGCCGCAGTTATGACTTAAGGCGCTACGGAAAAAAAATCGACACTTTAAGGACTTGCATATCTACTTCAGTAAATAATGTATTATTTTGATAAAATAGTATATTATTTTTGGAATCTTTTTCTGGGGATCTGTTAAAACAGAAACGCAATTGGAGAAATTCAGCTCGATAGAAATATTTATTGAAATGAGGTTCTTTTCGACACCAATTCTCCTGGTTTGACAACTTAGAATGACATATAGAGTGCAATTATATTTTATTAGGTGGGTTTTAACAGTATCTAGCAAATTTAGTACATTTTATATTAATAAAAAGCCGACTTTTTGCTACCTTTCCACGAATCCGTCCCTCTCGCACTGAGGATTTTTTCGCATATGGAGTAACAGGGACGCTAAAACTTTTACATATCGCCTTAAGGAACTTGACACTCAATTTGATCTCAATTCTTTTTTTAGCGAAGCCGACAATCCTGCACTGTCTTTGTACCAAACTCGGCCCATTTTTCACATTTATGTTTTCTGTGGTAATAATCACATAATAAATTTCAAAATGAACACATTTTAAAGATTATCTCTATTACATTAATACCTACCTACATTAATAGTATATTTCGTGACGAGTATCAAATGGCGGATTTTCTTACCCGAGGAATGAAAGCTTATATTCCGAGGGTAAGAAAACCTATTTTTACTTGTTGCGAACGATACTTTTTCTACTACCTGACTTATGTATTTAAATATTTAATTTTTCCTTTCAAATTTAATTTATTTTATGACTTTGCAAAGTGCGGCGCGGTTTTTACCTTTTTTTTTTTTTAGGCTTCGGCCGGCCGCTTTTATTTGTGGCCAGTATCATTTTGCGAAAAAAAAGTGTCAGATGCGATATAATCGATTATGTCGTGAATCGGAACGCAAGGAATTTCGATTGTAAAGACCTCAGAATAAGGAATACAAATAGAAGCCTGACTAAAATAAGAACTGAGCATTAGCCATTGTACTCATCTAACGTAAATTACTCCTGTGTACGAGTGAATGAAACGACGAACCGCACTTACTTTATCTTTTTTCCTGGTGTGTCACTAGATTGAACCAAACAAATGTCAGATGGATGTAATTTGGATGTATTTTAAAAATTATAACACCATCAAATTAAATATGTCTCATCATTGTATCGTTGTGTTGTAATATCGTACGTTGCGTGCATCACATCTTAATTTGGTGGCATCGCAATGTCTATTGCATTTTGCGAAAGTTTACAGCTTCACCGAGAGAAATTAAATATTTTGGTGCTCTTCCTCTCAAAATTCGTGAAAGTGTGATTTATTATTGTTTGTGTTGATTGTTTTTTTAACATTGTAATAAAATGTCTTGTGCGATTGAAGGCTGTAAATCGCATACAGGAAGAAAAGAAAACAACAATGAAGCAATATCATTTCATCGGTGAGTTCTGATAGTTTTTATGTTAATAAGTTGCAGGATCATACCTAAAACTCAGTAACAGTAATAGTAGTTCTTGTAAATCATACTCGTGTTCAATTCTACACCGATATTTGCCTGTTTTATATAGATTTTCTGCCGACTACGAGAGGTTATGTTTTTTCGTATAGTGATGTACTAAAGTCCGTGTGGCAAACTATCGAACATTGGTTCCCGCGGCAGCTGTGCATAAAGGATAATAGATTAATGAGAGGTTTTCTTTTTGAGTATTAAAAAAAAAACATAGTTTCCCAGAACTCTGTAGATGGTGTTGAACTGACTACGTTGCTAGGTGCCAAAGCCAAAACGATTGAAAAAAAAACATTGCGTCACGTCACGTCACGTCACATACGCTCGTTGGTTGATGACATGTGTGCTGAGCATATTATGTGCAAAAGCTTTGTTATGGTCCGTCCAGGTTTAAAATGTACCATGGCTTGTACTCATTGCGCTTTACGACTTTCATCTTTAGGAAAAAGATGTATGCCTCCATTTTTATACAAATCCACAAGGCACAGACTTCTCTTCTTTTTCTCTTGGGACATTTTCTTTCTGGCTTAGAAAACTCATAAAAAGACTGCTAATTATTTTTTTCATTTTCCTTGTTGTTATTATTTATTTATTTTCAAAATGTCATTGTGATGTGATGTGACAATGACATTAATTACTTTTTTATGTACGTTTCGTTGTACGATCTCAAAATTACATCCAAGTGCAATAATCAAAAAATTATGTGACGTTCCGTTCCTTGCAGTAACTTACCAAGTTCAGCGCCATCTATCCAGCGACTAGGGAAGAGTAAAAAAAAAAAAGAAAAGAAAATCCCTCATTGCAGCGCGAGTTAAAAGAAAAATAATGCCGAATAAATATCGCTATATTTTTTGTTACAGATTTCCAAAAAGGGAAGAATTAAAAAGTGAATGGCTTAGACGAATAATTTGACCAGATTGGGCAATTAAAAAAAGCGGTCATATTTGTTCGAAACACTTTACGTCGGATTCTTTTAGACCAAACGAAAATTTAAAATGGAGACTTTTAAAAGCAGATGCCTTACCAACGTTATATTTACCAGATACAGACACATTGGTAACCTTTAAATAATTATGTATAATTGCATTATCAATCTTGTTTGTAGGTACGTGCTTGTACTATACTATAGTATATTAACTCGATAATTTTTCAATTTTAGGCAACAGAACCAGTACCTATGGATGTCTGTGGTTTAGAAAAGTGCATACTTCTATGTTCGCAAATCGTTCTGAAAGGCCTGTTCGTTCACGTTACTGCCGTGATCGACTTCACGAAGAAATTCCGCAGATCAAGACATTTTCGTACTTAGTGGTTGACAATAAAAGTACTTTGACAGGGTAGTTCTATCGTGAAATGAAATTTGGGAATGCTTATTGACTTGAACTGCGCATAATTTGATTTCTTATTACAGGTTATTAGGTATTTTAATCGTTCATTATTTGTTATTAGTTTTTATTCAAGATAAGTTGATATTTATTTGATAGAAATAAAAAAAAATGAAATTACCTCTGTAGTAATTGCGCTGTCATCGCTCATCATTGACATAATATTATTATTACGAATCCTATAAGTCTATGATTATTATGATTTCTATTGTTGCGATTAATTCCTTCTTCCTTGATTGAACAAAGACGCGACATCAACGAACATATATTTGATTGAGTTAAGAGGCGACTTAAAAAGTATCCACTTAAATAGTTTACGGTTGTATCTCTGATACAAGCTACAGCATTTTTTGTACTAGAAACAAGCACAATTTTGGACTTAACTTATGTACCTACCTGCCTACGATATAGTAATAAAAAATATTATGCTAAACGAAAGATATCCTTTTATTAATTCCTTGTTTACACAATATAACATGTGTCCCACTGGGGTAGACAGAGACCACTTTGCTATTAATTCTCTTGGCCTCCTTCCAAAGCAAGAGGATGTCACCAGAAAGGTCGGTGCCTCCTGCATTCTCTTTTTTTTTCACACTTTGATACGATATGATGTGTGGTAAGGAGATTGGTCGCGGTTCATTTCGATTTGGTTTATTTATCGTAGTCGAAAATTGACATTGTTACATCACTAGCAAAGCAACGAACTAGTGACAACCTACCTAATTAAGAAAAAACTAATACATATCCATCTCTCTCTAACGCAATAAAATGTCGTAAGGAAATCAAGGATAGGTGTCTTTCTCCGCGTATTATTTTAGCCAGGTTTCTATTTGTATTCCTTATTCTGAGGTAAAGACAAAGTAAGGACGTCAAAAAGTACCTAATTTTGCATGAAATGTACACAAACGTCAAAAATAACATAATGTTGCAATAAATTTAATTTCAATAAGATATTTCAAACTGACCTGATAGTCATTCCGCAACGGGGCCCGGAAAGTTCGATTTTCAAAACAAATTTCGAGTTTAAATTTAAGTTTTTCATAAAGGTAGTAGAAAAAAATATTTATAGTTAAAATATTTTTTTCATTGAACTATAATTTATATGGAATTGTCATGAAAATAATGGTGTTGAACAAAACACTAAAGTTTATTTTTTTGCACGAAAGTGGAAACTGACAGTTCGTGATAGTGGTCTTTTAACTCCAATGTTGTGTGAGTCATTTCACATTGTCGCGAACTAATAAATATCTTCTTCGTGGAAAAATATATACTTTAGACGAATTTTTGTTGTTTATCTTATTGCTACATCTGAGCCTCTACGACGTAGCGAGTCCACGCCTTTGCTACGCTGCATCACTGTAGCAAATTTTGGCAGCTATTAATATTTTTTCAATGCAAGTGCTCGTAAAGGCCCACTTTTATGCATTAAAACCGAACAGAAAGTCGATTATTTTGCCCTAGGGCTTTATTATTATAATTTTTTAAATTTATTTACAATGGTTGGCTAACCTGCAGCCTCTCCTGTGTACCATAAATGTTATCCTTTTTTTTCCACTGTTTAACGGCTCTGGATACAGTCCTTTTGAGCCAATCATAATTTAAAGTTTACAAGATTATATTTGTTTTATTTCCTCACGCTATGCATTGAAAAACGTAGCATGATACACGGGCGTAGGAGCAATAAATTACTCGGTTACGTTTAAAATAATTTATTCCTTTTCGCCCTTGCAGCATAAACTACCATTTGAATTAAGTTACAATGAATAAGTAAATTTTTAAACGAGCTTTAAATTAAAAAATTTCGGTTTTACGTTGAAGGATTTTCTTGTACTGACCAGTGCTGTAAAATAAACAACAAAAGCGTAAAATAAATAATGTCAATCTTAAATCAGTTGTTGACATTCTACCGGTCAGTTTCTAACTTGTTCTAATCTACGATTTATCTAATCTTTTATAGCCACTGTCAATAATTATGAATGTTAGTGATCTGACAGCTATTAAATGTTAAGTAATCGTATATTAAAATTAGATAATTCGCTCAGAAAGTGAGTGTTTGCAATACTACAATCGATTTGTAGGTATTATTAAAATCTATCCATCTATTTGCACGCAACCTGTTCTTACTAGTGGTTGAAAAATTCGTGACAAATGATAATACGATTTTCATTTTGCTACTAAAAACAAATGAAACAAAACAACGTAAGAATGATTATTTTTATTATTCCTGACAATTTAATGCAAATCAAACAGTCATAGAGCAATTTAATGAAGACATAAAATTTATAATAAAATTTCACATCTTCAACAAATTCAATGGCAAACAAAGTAAGTTTAATTAAAGTGGAAGTGAAGTGGGGTAATAACGATTATCAGCATAATTGTTTCAGGCACAAAGTCCCATACTGAGACAGTTTTTACAACCTCTCATTAAACGTATATTGTTTCATTTACATCAAACAATTCATTCGCTTTTTTTATTCACAATTTCCACAAAGTAATTATCGATAAATGCTTTTCCCAACCCTTTTATTAGGAGCGGCGCATTTGATGCCGTAAGCAGGTGGTAAATAAAATAATTCCTGAGTTTGAAACGGTACATAATTGCAAGATGAATTGCTTCAATTTGTATATTTCGTTTTCAGCACTGCGGTTATTTATTAGCTTTCTAAATAGACAATATGTTCATGTACCTACTAATTTATCGATAATTACTTTCATTAATGTTTTCGTCATTCTACACCGGTGTAATACAGACCTATTAGAGGCAAAAAGTTAAACTAAATTGCAAATTATTTTCTGTTTCCCAATTAAAATTCTCGACTTGGTTAAGTAGTTCAGAAGAAAGAAATGATTACATACGACGTTACAAACGAAATGGAATTATTCTTAAATTATGAAAATACTGTGATTTACAATACAGGTACGAGTATGTTCTTATGCGACCTTGACCGGGTTTTTTATCTTTAATTTCTTTATTCTTGTTATTATTATTATTATTATTTTGGCTGGGCATTTTATTTATAATTTAGTTTTTAATTTTAGGAACTCTAGTTTTTTAGTTGAAGTTGTCATTTTAGTTATTATTAATTTTATATAAATGTATTTAGATAATATTTAGTCATTTTATAAATAATTTTATTATTATTCATCTTATCGAATCGAATATTCTTTTTATATTGCCATAATTGTAGTTTTAAGAATTGAAGAATTTATTCAGAGTTTTTGTAGAAGTACAATTTACGACCATTCTACGCTAAAAGTTTACACCTACAAATGGCCAAGTCATTTCGAGACTTGGTAAGCTTGAGGAAAATTATAGCGATTGCAGGTGGAATAAGGAAAGTTTTTGAGTTAACTTGGCCGGGTTATACACAAAAAGTTAAAAGTTCATTGCAATATTTTGATTAAGAAAAAAAAATCGTTTCATGTATTAGTTTGTTTCCCAATAAAGAAAATGAAATGAAATTAGTTTTTACACATGTTGAGATAAAAGTAATTTCAAATACAATTCAAATAATTATCATACAGATTATTGATGTGACCAAAACGGAACGAACTCCAGTTTTTTTTAATCGCTTTTGCCTTCGGGTCGTTTTTGCTTTCAAGACAATTGATTAGTTTAGGTTTTGATTGCCCTTGTGAAAAATTACTCAATATCATGTAAGAAAGACAAATATTTTGTAAATACTTCGTTGGGCTAGGATTTTAATCTGCAGATTTCTTCAAGGGAAGTGCTAAGACTTTGAAAAAAAAATGACGCCTGGACATACTGCCATAGTCTACAGCCACAGCAAATATTTTCATACAAATGTTTTCTAATTTTTTATTATTTATACTTGACTTTTTCTTCGCTTTTTCCCAGAAAAAGTACTTGTCACGCTTGACAGACATGTTTATAACGCTTCCACTCTCCTACTATCTGGGCGAACGCCCTTCATCCTAGCTTTCGTCGACGATTTCCATCGGGCGCGGCCACTGCCAAGCGTAAGCCCGTGTCAAAATCTGTCATAAGTCCAAATATTCGCAACAAAACAACATTGTCAAAACTTGAAACCATAAACTACCCAAACCGTCACACCCTAGAGGGCGCGTTGGTAAGAGATAATATTTTTTATTACATATTAACATTATTTATGCCTACCCGCTTGACAGCGACCGCTTAATGAGTTTATGCTAATAAGCATGAAAAGGACACCGTGTATTTCCACTTATTCTATTAAAATAATAAAGTTTTGTGACGAGTAATGGCGGTTTTAGGGTAATTTTTACGAACATGAATATTTAGGATTATCTAGTTAAACAATATGGCTTTTAATAAACCTAGGCTAAATGAAAGACAGGGAAGTTATAGCAATTTCTGTAGTATACTTGTAAAATAGTGCAACAATATATTCATTTTTAGTCAAACTGAAGCTTCTTCTTTGACGAAGAAGAGCTTGAAATAACCTGCCAAACTCTAGTCAGTTCTACTGCGCGAGCGCAGCTCAACTCTCTGTAATCGGAGGCACCACAGTGTGACTTGTTTGCAACAGGGATAGCTAGCCTGATGAGAAAGACGTATGAATGAGAAATTACTTACCTTTATAATAATTTAGATTAAGTTTTTGTCTGTATTTGCCTAGATCCGCCTTTGTAACGTGTTTGGTGTTTTTATAAGTAATGTTTTACAATTGAATATATATTAAATCGAAATTAAAATTCTTTCAAATGCTACATATTTACTGAATACCATAAACTCATATTTCAAAACGTGCAATGTACGCCATGTCAGGCAAAGACAATACAACCACTTCGATGTCAGGCTCCTACTGGCAGGTCAATGTGAACTGAACTCTATGACATTTACTTTTTGTTCAAAATAGCGTGCTCCGACGAAAATATGAGTTTTTATTAATAACTCCTGAAATGTAGATATTATTATGTTTTCAATGCATGTGCTCGTAAAGGCTCACTTTTTATGCATCAAAACCGAACAGAAAGTCGATTATTTTGCCCTAGGGCTTTATTATTATTATTTTTTTAATTTATTTACAATGGTTGGCTAACCTGCAGCCTTTCCTGTGTACCATAAATGTCATACGTTTTTTCCACTGTTTAACGGCTCTGGATACAGTGCTTTTGAGCCAATTACAATTTAAAGTTCACAAAATTATATTTGTTTTATTTCCTCACACTATGCATTGAAAAACGTAGTATGATACACGGGCGTTAGAGCAATAAATTACTCGGTTACGTTTAAAACACTCGCTACGCTCGTGTTTTAAATCGTCCTCGTAATTTATTCCTTTGCGCCCTTGTAGCATAAACTACTATTATAATATCGCTTCTTGTGGCTCTTGTTTAAATGTACGTGGTATTATTTACTTAATTTTTAAGATAAGACAAATCTTGATTTTTTCTCTCGAGGAAATTTTATTCTTTTACATTTTGGGTTCTTGGCGTATTATGAGTATTATGATTATGACCTAACCTAAATACATATTTTTTTTAATTTTGAGCTTTATTTTATAAAGCCTTGATTTGAGATAACGATAAAATTAAAGCTGTTGAGAAACAGTAAAGACCCTATAAACCTTTTTAGCGTATGCAGGTATACCGCACAGTGTTTTCTTTCACCTTCACAAGTGGTATACAATGTGTTACAGAAATATTTGAAGAGCTTATTCAGTCAATGGTATAGAACAACTTTTACTAAAGAGCCAACCTTGAAATCTCAAAAAAAATCTGCCCTTCCATACATTTCGGCCGAGCGGCATCGCATTTTTCTATGAAACAGTTAAAAAAAAATCGAGATACATGGTTTGTTCCATGGTAAAAGTTGTTTTATACAATTGACTGAATAAGCTCTTCAAATTTGGTTACACCTTTCTGTTACACGTTGTATAGAGAAACAAAATACCATGTACATCAATTCGGCAAGATACGAATTCGGGTCACATGATGGAGAGTCCGACGTCCAACTGACTGAACTACTGGTTTTCATAGGTAAGCATTAAAACGTTGACATTTAAAATAAAACACAACGAACTACGTATTTTCCGGGTACCCTTATTAAAAAACCACATTCATCATTGATAAAGCAAAAATAGAGAAATGCCCAGTTATTACACTCAGATTAACTCAGAAAATAACAATTATTTTACTAAGCCATAGATTAAGCGATTACAGGAATGTATGATTTATTCAGCAGGAAGTTACATTTTTCAAACGTTATCTATTGTGGCTAAACTGTAGATTAATTGAGTAAAATAAATGCCATTATAATGGGCCCGAATTCAGCTCGGCTGTTTGTGAAAATACACAAACAAGCACTACCCAAAATATTTACGAAAATATTGCTCGGAATTTCGTTATAATAAAATTTTCCATGCTATGTTGGCATACCTTAATATTTAGTAGGAGCTGTTCGCGATATGTCTAGAATTTGTACAGGTGCATTGATGACAGCGTTGACAAGAGTGCATCTCGCTTTCATGTACACATCTGTCGTCATCTGTCTCATGTTTACGTACTGGAGTGCTAAGCTCTATGGAAAGCCGCACGCTAAACTAAATTACCTATATGTGTCTCTATCTCTATTACTCATGAGTGGTTTTCTCTTTAAGGAGCAGGTAACTGTCAACTACCTTGATTCGACCTGTATCGACAGAAACTATATTGAAATAACATTCATATCAGCGCGCACTGTATTACGACGTCGCTGGGTCTCCAGATAGCGAAAAATAGGAAAAAGTAATATTTTTCCATAAATTCCATAAATTATATTTCTAAACAATATTTTCCTTGTATTTAAATAGAAGAACCATACAAATGCCTTTAGTGGTTTCAAAGAAATAACCAATTATAATTGCAAAGTAGTAAAGAGAGAAATATAATAACTTGTATGAGGATACAAATGTAAAATAATTTTCTTGTGTCACTTTTCATGTGTCAGTGTCACCGGGTGTAGCCATTTCATTGACGCTACCATAATTAGACAATGGCTGAAGTGAAAAATATAAATAATATGAAACATTTTCATTTTATGACATAAATAGCTGGAATTGTAATTTAGCACTTGCTAATCTCAGAGCAGTGACAGGTAGAATTCAGAGATAATTCTGAGTTTGATCTCAGCACTTACCTATATATTGTCAAAAAGTATTGTAAACTTTCCTTGGCTGAGTTCGACTTAAGGGTCTGTATAAGGTCAGATGCACGACTTCAAATGACCATTTCACATTGTGTAACTTGGTCAATCGGTTTCGTAAAAATAATATAGATAGTAGACAATTGGGCTGATCTAAACATTTTGGAAAAAATACAAAAGCTTGAAGTTTGATCGATAGAAAAAAAAACAAATGACCTCTAAATTTTTCGAGTGTTAATCTGCCTTCCTAAAATTACAGTCTTGAAATTTGTACCACAAATAACCGTCTGAACATTTAAGAACATATACGACTAATTTAATCTAGGAGCCGAATTATTAAATAAAAACCACGCCGTAACAGCGACGGCTGAGGGCTAGCCATTTTAAACTAAAAGGAAACGTCGCGTCGTCGAGTTCAGTTCTGATAGATGCAAAATGAGGTGTTCAATCTGACTTTATATGCAGCCTTAAACACGAACTCTGAACCTCATCTGAGCTCAGCTAGTACGTTAGTTATGCAAAAGTAATTAATAAAATAAATTATGCCATGCCACGTCGATTCCTTATTGAGGAGTGTTTACAGCTCTCAATAAATATTTTCACTTTCGTAGGCCAAGACGGGTCACTGCCAAAATTCTGTCACGCAATGCCGCCATTAAGGGTGGTTTTACCCCCCCTTCACACCGAAACACCCCCTCTTTCGCCTTTACCTTAGACCAACTTTTCTTTCAAACTGCCGCAATAGATTTTCGGCTTTATATCGAAGTAACAGGAATCATTTTGGGTGAAAATTAATATTGGTGGATCTAAACAAGGAACCGAGCGAATTTTACAAACTACCCCCGTAATTTCGTTGCTCCCCTGGTATATAAAGGGCACCCCTTGTTGCGTATTTTGTAAGAGTTTTATTGGGCAAAAGTTTTTTATTTTATTCAGGCTGAGTTACAGAGACGGTATGCAGTTGCTTTATTGTTTTTTGTGAGTGTATGAATACGAATTTTTGTTTTAGGATCACGCTTTGGTAAAGTTGTTAGTTAAATTGAACTTCAAGATTACTGTTTTGTTTGTTTATGAAAAAAAAAGAATAAGAAAATCAATTTATGGAATAAGCAAAAAACCATCGCGTGACATAATTTCTTTTTTTCATTATTTTTATATTTTACTTGCGTGAATGTATAGTTTTGCAAAGAAGTTGAAAACTGCTTTGATTAGCACTTCGTTTGTCATCAAAAAACTTTAACACTTTCTCAGGATGTATGTAAAATTTAGCATCCTACATGCTCAATCCTAACTGTGTGCAGAAATTTGTTTTTGGAACGAATTTTCTTATCGCACTTTACACTCTAGTTAGACACTTGGCGAATGACAGCTAGGTCGAAAAAGTGTAAGACTTCTTCAGCCATCCATTCATTCATCCATCAGCTTAGTTCGTCCACTGCTGGACATAAGCCTTTTCAGGACTTTGCCACTCCCGGCGTTCATCCTGGAAGAATTGCCCATACTCACACACACTGGGCAGGCGGGTTGGTGCGCCGTGCGCTGCCCGTCACCAGTCTGTTCTTCTTCGACCGTCACGATAGTTTTGCTATAGTATCCATGCATGTATTTATACGTTTTTGTGTGTTTATTTATCTCTATATTAACGTTAATTTATTTCATTGTGCCCAGCAAAAAGGAACTTCGATTCAACTGGGTGTCGACTCGTTTCTTTTTTATCGACTTACTAGGCTTATGCAAAAAATCTACTCCTAAAAGTGTACCTACATCTCACTCCACCCACTCTAATAGCTGAATTAGAAGGTCTTTTATAAAAACCAACTAAACGCACATAAACCGTTTACTACCTCGATGGACGTTAAAACGTCGTTTAAGGCTGCCATAAACTCCTATGGCGATTAACTACGCACAGTGTTTTGCATATGCCTACTTCGCAGTACTGACGTGAACATAGTTATATCGGTGCGAATAGAAATTCGAAACTTTTTATACACAATATAGAATAGAATAGAATAGAAAAGTGATTATTAATACATATAGTACACGAAATGACACAATACAAAAATACAAGAAGAAATCAAAAGCACAAAACTTTTTAAACATAGTTCTAAATAAATATACCTACAAAAGTTGTCACATGTACTGTTAAATACAAAACTGGCCCTGGCTCAACGAATGTTAGAGATTAATCTTTAGTGTTTTTTAATTTTTATTATTTATAAATCAATTTTTAATGCTTTTTCGTAGGTACGTAAATAATGAATAAAAACAATGATGTATTCCGGACCCTTTGACGTAGTTCTAGAATATTTTTTAACAATTTAAGGGAACAAAAAGAGTTTTGTTTAAAACGTGAAAGCTTTGCCTTTTTTAAAATACTTCCAAATTTTGCTTTAAAGGGGATGCTTAACTAAAAGATTTTTCGCGACTTACAAATTCATAGAATTCAGTCAAGTGTGTATTTTTTTTTGGGAAAAATTGGAAATATCAACATGACAAAGATTTTATTGAGCTCCTAAAATAAAATATTGGCAAACAAAAAAGGATAAAATACGATTGTATTTTTTTTGTCTCCATGAACCTGTGAACTTTGAAATTCTGTTACTTTCATTTAGACACAAATTCACCTTGAAACTATTGTTTGTTTTTTTTTTTACAAAAATTGCCATATTTTACATGAAACCAAAGCTTAAATTTAATGGTTTAGCCATGGTTTCAAACATACTAAAAGTTAATTTAGCCGAGGGCGTGTGTGGCAAAATGGAACTATGCTTGATTACAATTTCTTGGAAAAATAATCTTTATTTTCTTGTGCATAAGAGTCTGGTTAATTTTCATTGTGGTTTTTGTATAATTAATCTGATTTAAGGCGCGGCAAAAACTTCCTTTGTTTTGAATAGAGAGCAGAGAAAATATACATTTTCCAAACCAGTCCCGGGAAATGTACTTCTAGTGAATAATATAATAAAAAAATAGATCATGATAAAATTAATGAGTAAATGAAACATAAAAACCTATCAGATAATGTACCGAAGTCAATTTCTCAAATGAACTCAAATATAATTCAATTTGATGAATTAATTTGTGATAAAATCGCAAGGTCTAACCGCTTTTCAATTGCGCCATTTAAAAAAAAACGTTCGAAAAATGGGTTAAGTATTTAATTACAAAACTTCATGGATCTTCAAACACACGTGTGCCGTTAAAAAAATCAAATTACATAGTAATAAACAAATCAATTGCATAAAGCAGCGTTCTAGTTGTACTCCCTCTACATTCAAACTACTTTCAACTTCACATCAAGTTTATGAAGCGTATGATGGATTGCTCTACCTTATCTGAGATTATTGTTTTCGTGAAATGGCCGCCAGTGCTGATGGAAAAAAAATCTAATTTGTCACTTCGAATAGCGCTTATCGGTGTAATTGATTTGAAAATGCTAGTGAAAATTCTTTTGTGGCGAACATGGCTTTCCTTTTAGTGAGAGTGATTAAGTGTAAAATACTCATTGAGTTTATAAAAATATTATGTTATTTTGTTCTTTTATGTGCTGTTTATCACACTATTTGTTTGAAAATAAGCTGTGAAATTTTACAACTAAAAAATACCTATTAAGGGTCAATTCTCCGGATTAGGAAACAGGTGTTAGAGCTGATGCCGGGCTCGACTGTGGAGGTACCACCATCTTACTTGGAGACCCCCTCGAAGTAATTCGAGGGAGAGTAAGAGGACAGCTCACAGGCAAAAAACCAGGAGGCCCACCATGCCTTGGACCGATGGATGGCGATATATCCATCTCTAATAGCCGGGCCTTATATGAAACAGACTGGTGACGGGCAGCAGCGTCACTGGTGCGAGGGTTCCGGCACTGCGCTCACCAACCCGCCTGCCCAGCGTGTGTGAGCATGGGCAATTCTTTCAGGATGACCGCCGGGAGAGGCAAAGTCCTGGAAAGGCTTATGTCCAGCAGTGGACGAACTAGGCTGATGGATTGTAACGGCCAAAATATAACCTTTAGGTAAGACAACTTTTTACAATAGTTTGCTATATAGCATACATAAATATATTTTTACTGATATAACAATAGCTAAGCTATAAAAAAATTGGCTTTTCCATAGTCGTTATATCAGCCGTAAATTCCTAAAATACTCTAATATCACGCTTATGGAAAATCCAATTATTTTTAAGCTACTATAATATCATTAAAAATATGTTTATGCATATATCAATCTATTCTTAAAAGTTGCCTTAGCTAAAGGTTGTATTTTGGCCATTTTAACTATTTCTTAATATTTTGTTACAAATCCGGAGAAATGACCCTTATTCAAATTCAAATTCAAATAGTTTATTTTGCAAAGTAGGTATATATAATACAAAATATATTCTTATAAAAATATATGTAATAATATAATAAACGTACATGAACTAAATTAAAGGTTTATTTAATTTATGTAGCAATATATACAGAAGGTGTAACCATATTTGAAGAGCTTATTCAGTCAATGGTATAGAACAACTTTTACTATGGAGCCAACCCTGAAATCACAATAAAGAAATCTGCCCTTCCATACATTTCGGCCGAGCGGCATTGCATTTTTCTATGAAACAGTAAAAATTTTTTTCGGGATACAGGTTTTGTTCCATGGTAAAAGATGTTCTATACCATTGATTGAAAAAGCTCTTCAAATATGGTTACACCTTTCTGTTACACGTTGTATACGATTACAATGATAGGTAAAATATATATTATACAAGGTGAAATCCAATCAACCGCCCTTTACAAATATATATATTTCGAATGGCAGTCTCGTGTATCATCTTTATTTATAAAATAAAGAATACGGAATACTGTTGCCTGCACGTCCATTTACTCAACAGCAGTTCTTATTTCGCTGTCACAACGTTTAAAATTGCTTAAAATGGCTTTCACTCCTTTAACCCTTGAAATTTTCCTACTTTAAAACTCAACCAATATACTTGGGTACCTACTCCCCCTCTCCCACAAGAGATTTCATTACCAGCGAGGGGGTTAGAGGGTACAAAGATACGTCGGTCAATTTGTACTTTAAGGGTAGCCACCCTTATCGTTAGACAATGTGCTCATTGCATTTTAAATATAAATAAGCTTTTGTTAGTATTTCGTCGAGCAAACTCCTTTTGCTTGTTTTGTAAGTAACAGTAGTTGGCGTTTTATACAGCGTGTTACAGAAATGTAGTCATATTTAAAGAGCTAATACAGCCAATGGTGGAAATATTAATAATAATATTTAATATATTAATAATTGTAATATAAATTATTATAAACATTATATAACATTGTATCTATGTTTTACATTTATAAACATTACATTACTGATTTAAGAGGCCTGCGGAGCAATCATAGTTCAAACAAACGAAATACGAAAACCATTTGTAAATCATAGATATTCTTAAGGTAGTGTGTATTTATTCCAATTGCATTGCATAATATCTAGATTACTTAAGAATACCTATGTTTTTGATAATTCGTTTGTATGAACTAGGATTGCTCCGCAGGCTTTTTAAGCTGCTAGCGACAATAAGACATACACTCTTAGATAAAACAAAAGGAAGAAGATACGGTACCCACTTTTCGAGCGTAGTCCCACATAACTAAGTCCAATGCACCTGCTTTGATTCGCTTGTTTGGCTCGTGCTACTATCTAAGCTCGTTGCTCTATCTTTGTCCATTAGTGGTACTTGTTTATACAGCAGGCACCTGCTGTATTTCAGTTGATCATATGAGTATGTACCGTATCTTCCTCGTTTTGTTATATCAATGCATACACATTAAAATTTTCGTTTTTATTTTAGACCAAGTTAAACACTAGAGAGTCGATTTTAATCAAATTTCCGATTAAGTTTATATCATGATTCATAATGCTTGAACGTAAAAAAAAACACCTAAATTGTCGACAAAAATATTGTCTCGAATCTACAAAAATATCATAAAAGCTCAAATGTTGTTACCATAGCAACCGCATTTCCTGCCTCCCCCTCTGACCATCACAAGTAAAGTTTGTTAGCGTAGTAAAGCCTACTCGGTGCCTGCTACAACAAGGCACCGGGTTTTGGCATTCTGGTACTGTCGGACTTGGTTTACTGACGCAAAAAAGAAAAACTGTCACACAATTTTTTTTTCACGAAATCCTGCGTAGCTTCGTTGTTTACCTGTCTGTTTGCCCAAGAAATAAAAAAGTACTGATTAGTTGAACAGCAGGTACAGTATATTTATTAATTATTAATGGGACCTATCGAAGATATTGAAATTTCGATTGAAATTATATTTTCGAAAATATTTTGATGAAGTCACGTGAAGCGTTTATGTAAGCAGATTATGCTCAATCTTTTCATATAACTCAATACATTTTACACATTAATTTAACATTTTTAATTTTATTTCGTTTCAAAATCTCAACAACTTTAGTTACACTTTATTGTAATGGTAAGACACAAAACGTTTCAATATCTACAACCCCAAGTGGTCACGTTGAAAATAAAATGGGACCAACCACGTAAGTCCTATGAGGACAAACTCTTAGAAGGCTGCGTCTAATATCGATCGAGGCGCCCTATGCTAATCCAGCGCGCCTCTATTGATGGGAAATTGGAGTGATTTTGTTATTTAAACCATACCTTATTTTATGTATCGTTGCCTACAGGGGGAAGGGGTTTTGGAAATATGTGGTAGATGAGTTTGGTTTGTTGTTTATTATAAAAGCAAAGCCTTTTTGTCCATCCGTCCGTCCGACCGACTCGTAACGACTACAAATCAAATACGTTTAGGTCAATTGACATGACTACATACTTGGGTGTATTTAATCGATGTACGATTAAAGTGAAATTTATATTGAAGTGTTGGTAACCGATCCAAAATAAGACTAAAATAAAACACTCACTTTCAGGCACTACGGAAAAAAAAAATCGACACTTTTAGAACTTGCATATCTACTTCAGTAAATAATATATTATTTTGATAAAATAGTATATTATTTTTGGAATCTTTCTCTAGGGAACCTGCATTAAACTTCTCAGTATATGTTTATTTTACTTGTATGTAAGATAGAAATAGAAATAGAAATCGTTTATTACAGTAACTTAATCAAATATGTGGTATTACAGTGGTTGGGGTCTTTTAAGTAAAGGTATACCTGTGATAGGAGACCCCGCTCTTCCGTATCACTTTTTATACTTATAATATCAATAAGAAATGAAATAAACAAAAAATAAAGACACAATTTTAAAAACAAATTCAGATAAAACTAAATAAGACTAGCCTTACATAATTTCTAGTAGATTCTAAATAATATTTTCCTAGTAAACTAAAGTAAGGCATACGGCTGTATGTTGAGGTGAGTAAGGGTGTGTACAGATGAGTGAATGTGTGAATGTGTGCGTGTGTGTGGCAAATGACCAGCAGCCTGTTAGGGCTGAACTGGATCGCCAGCACAGTAGGCAGCACTTCGGTCCTCTTGGGATCAGAGGTTAGGTGATGATAGGTTTATGCAGCGATGTAAGAAATACAAGTCGTATTGTAAAGGTTTAACGCACTCGACATTTATTATCATAATAAACAGGTATTAACACTGTGGATTGAATAGATAAATTATAATAATAGTTTGCGGTTGTATAGGGACCGTACAAGCACACGAGAGCGGAAGAGAGAAAAGATGCTGTTATATATTCAAGTATCTATGTTTTGTGTTTATATTTAGTACAGACACGAATGTATTTATTATTGTTTTAGAAAGTATATCTGTACGATGCACGTACATGCCAACATGTGCAACCTACATTTACAAACTGCATTGTTAGCACTAGATTTAGTTATACCATAATTTTACATTTATTTTAGAGTTCATTAAACCACCGCCGCAGACACTTGCCTTTTCAATATCTCCCCGACATAGTTTTTTGGTCCTTCGACTTAAGGACCTCGCGTTCGGTTGAGTCTTCGTCGTGCGTGAAGTCCGGGATACAATCAGTGACATTTTTGCATATTTCATTGTGACAATTTGCATACGTATAATTCGTGCGTGTGTGTGGGAATTCTCAAAAACTTACATTACAGTGCAAGTGAAATACATTTTTGGATTTCGTTTCGAGGGATTCAACTGCATAAACTGAGCTTGCAGGCCAGTTTACCCCTGACAGGAGAGTAGCGGCACACAAGTGAGATCTTTCCATTTATTTTCGCTTACTCTGCATTTACATTTTGCGTCGATCGAAATGGAAGACTTACTTGACCGTCAATCCAAAATTCTCGATGAGATTAAACGGATCTTATCGAATTTCAAAAAGGACTCTCGGTCTAGGAAGACCGCCGAGTACGTTGGAATGAGAGTTAGCGCGTTGGATCAACTTTGGAGCGAGTTTGTAGCTAATCATGCGAAGTTAGAGATGGTGGAGGATAAAACTCATCAGTATTTTCGGGAGAATATTGCTGAGTTTGTAAGAAATCTATACACCAGTGCTCGTGAAACAATATCATCATTTAAAATTGACCAGCCAATTATTTTTGACACCCAAAGCAACTATGGGCGCTCTACTGACACTGAAACTACTCAAAATGACAAAATTTCGGACTTAAAGAGAAGTCTAATGGCACATTTTCGGGCATTAAATAAACTGATTAAAAGTATCTGCATTGACACTCTTACTGACAAGTGGGAAATTGAAGACGAGATAAAAAACTTGCACTCTCGTTGGGGTACCATTTCCGATCTGCATTTGCAAATAGATACCTTATTGGCAGGCTCTGAGGTAGACTATGAGACCGATTACACGGAACTTGAAATCTCATATAAGGACATGAAGAAAAGGCTCAACCAAAAAGTGTCATTTTCCTGTGCTCAGCACGAATCAACACCAAAAATTAATATTCCCAACTTTTATGGTGATTACATGCAGTGGCCTACTTTTATGGACCTGTTTTCCGAAGCCATACATAACAATCCCAACCTCAGCAAGACCCAAAAAATGCAACACCTGAAGGGAAAACTCAAAGGTGAAGCTGAGCAACAAGTACAGCATTTACGCGTAACTGCAGACAACTATGACACATGTTGGGAGTTTTTGACACATAGATATAATAACAAGCAGCTACTATTTACAGCTCAGTTAGAGCTACTGCTGAACCAACCGATAATTGCAACCCAATCTGCATTTGAGCTTAAAAAGCTTTTGGACACATCTATGGAAGCAATACATGCTATGCACAATTTAGGGATCGACACTACAACCTGGGACCCTTTTTTAGTGCATGTTTTGTGTGACAAGCTTGACACTGACACCTACGCTGGTTATATGGAGACTAGAAAAAAACCCCGTGAATTGCCAGCACTTGATGAATTTATGGCGTTTTTGGAGGGAAAATTTACTGCTTTAGAACCCATAAACAATAAAAACCATGTGCAAACGAAAAATAATTATCGTCAAAGTAACCCTCACACTAAACCCAAGTCACAACATTACGAAAAAAGGTCGACGAAACCCTCAAAGAATAACTACGTATTTCACGCAGGGAACCCTAAAGCATGCCCATTTTGCAACAGCGATCACGCGCTTTACCAATGTAAAAAGTTCCTAAATATGTCACCGGATGTACAAATAACATCGATGTCGAAATTGAATATTTGCAAAAATTGTCTGTATGTACATCATAAAAATTATTGCAACTCCGAGAAACGATGCAGAGAATGCAACGATGCACATAATACATTGCTCCATAATACGTTCACTAACCTCAGCGCGCCATCGACTTCAGGCATTCAGCAAAAAAAAAAGTCGAACTATACAGCGGGATCTGATGACGAAGTTATTTTACCAACTGCATTAATTAACGTTTTATCACATGATGGAACTTATTTAACCCTTAGAGCGCTGGTCGATCAGGCCAGCCAAACCTGCATTTTAACGGAAGATGCTGCACAGAGACTTGGATTGCCAAGACAACAATTTAACGCAAGTATCAAGGGCGTTGGGACTTTATCCAATAAATGCAGGGGTAAAGTTCAGTTAACATGCAAATCGCGACTTAGTGATTATCAATTTCACACCGAAGCCTTAGTGATGTCACGTGTTGTCGGACACCTTCCGAATGCATCGTTTGATAGAAGAGAGTTACAACACATAAGGCATCTTTCACTTGCAGATCCCGATTATAATATTTCAAGGCCAATTGATATTCTTTTAGATTCGGAAATTTATTCCAAAATCCTTATGAACGGATTACTGAAAGGCTCTGGTCGGGAGCCTATTGCACAGCAGACACACCTTGGCTGGATTCTGTCTGGTAGTTCAGGTGTGGTTAAATCATTCAACTGTCACGTTATTGTGAATGATATGAAAGAAATGGAGAAATATTGGGAGATAGAAGATATTACAAATGACACAAATACTGCATTGACATCTCAGGAACAATTTTGCGAAGAATTTTACAAAAAGACAACCACTCGTCTTGCCAGTGGACGGTACGAGGTTCAATATCCTATGAAAGAAAACTTTACACAGCGCTTAGGTAATTCAAAATCGCAAGCGACAGCACAATTTCTGCACTTAGAGAAGAGGTTAGCAAAAGATTCATCACTCTCGGAGAGCTACAAAAAGTTTATCGATGAGTATCTGCATTTAGGCCATATGAAGAGATGTGAAACAAAGAATACAATGACACCAGAATGTTTCTTACCTCATCATGCAGTGACTAAGGAAGATTCGAGCACCACAAGGATTCGTGTGGTATTCAATGCAAGTCAAAAAACGAGTCCTATTCCACCTAGTTTACATGGTTACAGTTTAAATGATCTGATGGAGTGTGGACCGAAATTACATAACGATTTGCAAGCATTATTAATCAAATGGAGATTGCACAGATATGTCTTTACAGCAGATTGCGAGAAGATGTACCGTATGATCATGATCGCGGCTACCAACCGAAATCTGCAAAAAATAATTTGGAGAAGCAATCCTCAGCATCCTTTACAAGAATATGAACTTTGCACTTTGACATACGGCACCAAAGCTGCACCGTTCCTTGCACTACGAACGTTGAATCAATTGGCCGAAGATGAACCAACTTACATATTAGGAGGGACAGTACTAAAAAATGACATTTACATGGATGATGTACTAAGTGGAGCCGATAGCTTAGAAACAGCCCAAAACATGCAACGTGAGCTCATAGAAATGTTGGGAAAAGCGGGACTTAACTTACGTAAATGGGCAAGCAATGACATAGCACTTCTACAAAATTTGACACAGGAGCAGCTCAATCCGTCGGTGATGGACTTCAAAAATGCAGAAGTAACCAAAACACTGGGATTGCAGTGGGTTCCTACAACTGACAGCTTTCGATTCAAGATAAAAATTGACATGAATACCGACAAGCCATACACAAAAAGAATGTTATTATCTGACATCTCAAAGATCTTCGATCCACTAGGTTGGCTGTCACCTGTAACTGTCAAGGCTAAGTTGTTATTTCAAACACTATGGACTACCAACTGTGACTGGGATGACATATTACAGCATCCGGTACAAAAGGAATGGGATCAATTTAGGAAAGAAATAAATGTTATTGAACAAATTGAGATACCCAGGTGGACAGGTGATACCTCGAACGTATTTCAGCTACATGGCTTCTGTGATTCATCAGAAAAGATGTACGCATGTGCGATATATGTAATTACCATCAACTCTGACAACAAAAAGATAAGCAGACTTTTAGTGGCGAAGACAAAACTTGCACCTTTAAAAAATAAATTAAGCCTCCCAAAATTAGAATTATCTGGGGCATTACTTTTAGCAAAATTATTTGAAAAGGTTCTCCGATCATTTGACAACCAGCATGAAATTAGTACCTACGCGTGGACAGATTCAATGATAGTCCTCGGATGGCTTAACGGAGATGCATTCAGATGGAAAACCTTTGTCGCAAATAGAGTGAAACAAATTACTAACATTATTCCTGCAAAAAGTTGGAATCACGTAACGTCAGAAAACAATGCTGTTGACTGCGCTACGCGTGGAATGGCCCCGGCACAGCTGATGAAACATGATCTATGGTGGCATGGGCCAAGCTGGCTGCAAACATTTGATTCCAACAACATTACAAGTACACAATATGACTCACCGCAAATTGAAGAAAAAATAAATAAAGCATGTTTCACACACACTTTCTCATCATCCATTGTTTTGGAATTGATATACAAATACAATGACATTGGCCAAATTGCAAGGATTATAGCATGGATATTAAGGTTCGGAAAGAGCAAAAATAGTACCGAAAGTTGCACTGCATATTTGACAACTAATGAGATATTAAATGCATATGACGTCATCATAAGAAATACACAAATGCAAGAATTTAGCGACGAGGTATCGCGCCTTCAAACAAATAAAGGTTTGAGTTCAAAGAGCAACATTTTGAGCTTAAATCCTTATCTGGATAAAAACAACATATTACGTGTTGGAGGACGGTTAAGAAACGCAATTATAAAAGATGACAGTAAAAATCCGATCATTCTTACAAGCCACAGCAGACTTACAGAGCTCCTTGTAAATCAAGCGCATAAACAAACATTGCATGGGGGCCCACGACTGACACTGTGCCATCTCAGACAAAAGTTTTGGATCATTAGTGGGTATCGCACAGTAAAAAAACAACTGCATCGCTGCGTCACATGTCAAAGGTTCAAATCACAACAACAACACCAACTGATGGCAGATCTACCAACACCACGAGTGACGCCTTCACGCCCATTTACCCATGTGGGGGTGGACTTCACAGGACATGTTGAGATTAAAGCGAATAAAGGACGAGGTATACGAACACTGAAAGCATACATAGCTGTTTTCGTCTGCATGGCTACAAAAGCAATCCATCTTGAACTAGTTTCAGACCTCAGCACAATCTCTTTTTTGGCAGCACTGAAACGCTTCTGTTCACGAAGAGGAAAGCCATCTGACATTTATAGCGATAACGGTACTAACTTTGTTGGTGCAAACAAAGTGCTTAAACGAGAATACAAAGAAATTCTGAAATGCATTGACAACGATTGTTTGAGGAAGATAAATGAACAAGGGATCCGATGGCACCTAAATGTCCCAAAATTCCCGTCAGGGGGTGGGATTTGGGAATCGGCTGTCAAGAGCATGAAGCACCATCTCAAGAGAGTGATAGGTGATCAAAAATTGACGTACGAAGAATTTACGACTCTTTTATGTCAAATAGAAGCATGCCTGAATTCAAGACCACTTTGCCAACTGACAGAGACCACAGATGACCTTGATTGTCTAACACCAGGGCACTTTCTTATCGGTGACTCGTTGTTGTCAATCGCAGAACCAGAAAACACCAATGCTGATTTAAGATCAAGATGGAAAATTGTGCAACAAATGAAAAAGGCATTCTGGAAAAAGTGGTCTCAAGAATACCTACAACAACTGCAAGCACGGCAAAAGTGGAGGACACCAACAAAAAACGTCCAGATTAATGACATCGTTTGCATCAAGGAGGACAACTTACCTCCGGGAAAATGGGCACTAGGAAGAATAATTACATTGCATCCGGGAAAAGATGGGTATGTGAGAGTGGTTACTTTAAAAACAAAGCATGGATTGATAAAGAGGCCTATAATAAAACTTGCACCGTTATTGACAAATGATGACAACAATGAGCAACAAGATATTGCCACTGATACTGCACCTGGAAAACGATGAAACTTTAAGAAAACCTCCCTGAAAACCTATTTCAGTATATTAGCAATATGAGCTAGATAAAATTTACAGCATTCCGCAATTAAGAGATGACAAAAGGGTTGTTAATATTATCCCTTTATCAGAGTACATTGCATATAATATTAAGAAGGACTCCTTTATCCTAGTGAATTCAGCCGATTTACAAAATTGCATACACATGATCAAAAATCATTATGCACCTTAAATCATGCAGAATACAGCATAGAATTGCATCAAAACATTTGCAACATCAAATTGTTTACAAACAGTAAATATGATATATTCTGTCGGTCTGAAATAAAGGTGTGTACCGATAAGTGGATAGAACTGCACAATAGTAACAGCTGGATATTCGCATGCCGTCAGGAATGCTACGTCCGCATTTTGTGTCCAGCCGGGCTGACATCGCACCGCTTCTATGGAGTCGGAATGACAACAATCGGTCAAGGCTGCTGGGTGTTATGTGTGCCGTTCAAAGCGCGCGGAAAATAAGACAATGATGTGTGTGCAAGAGCCGAGAGTAATAAGTGTTCCTGTCCAAACTTTAATACCGGCTCCGGCTCTCAGTGTAGTAGTAAGGTTCGCAAATCAAAAAGTGTAGTGAGTTTTGATACGAACATTGACAATATTTAGAGACAAATAAATTTAGATTTTACATAAAATATATATTTTACATTTTACATTACGTATACATTAGTCTGCACATTTACTTTTTGTTTTTGCACTAGCTTTCATTGCACTACTGTTTACAGATACCTACTTAGGCTTATAATTGTATTCTGGAGTTTACCTTTTGTGTGTTTTTATAGTTTTCATTTGTTATCATGTATTTTTATGTTTTTGTGCATTTTTAGACTGGGCAGTATGTACGATGCACGTACATGCCAACATGTGCAACCTACATTTACAAACTGCATTGTTAGCACTAGATTTAGTTATACCATAATTTTACATTTATTTTAGAGTTCATTAAACCACCGCCGCAGACACTTGCCTTTTCAATATCTCCCCGACAATATCGTACCCACATTTAATATATTACGTCTGTTAAATCTTTCACTCATTACTTCATCTTCATTCAACGGTACCTAAATGAGTTCTTCGAATTCATAAAATGACAGCTACTGTTTTGAAAGTATTTACCACAGTAAAATATTGCGATGTCTCATCCGACTAGCGGTCATAAAGAATCGATATCTGTAGAATCGATGCTTCGACAATCGATTATAAAATATACCGAGTGCTAAAAAGCAATTTATAGTCAACCTTTGCCATAACTTTTTTTGCTAAGGTTGTTTGTCTTTTGCTTCATTTAGTAATTATGTTATTCGTAGTAGGTATTATCACGCAATATTCTTTTGTATATTTTGTTAGATATCACACTAATCCCACTAATATTACGAGTATAAATGCGAAAGTTTGGATGTATGAATGGATGTATGGATGGATGTTTGTTACTCCTTCACGCCTAGCGGTCATAAAGAATCGATATCTGTAGAATCGATGCTTCGACAATCGATTATAAAATATACCGAGTGCTAAAAAGCAATTTATAGTCAACCTTTGCCATAACTTTTTTTGCTAAGGTTGTTTGTCTTTTGCTTCATTTAGTAATTATGTTATTCGTAGTAGGTATTATCACGCAATATTCTTTTGTATATTTTGTTAGATATCACACTAATCCCACTAATATTACGAGTATAAATGCGAAAGTTTGGATGTATGAATGGATGTATGGATGGATGTTTGTTACTCCTTCACGCCGTAACTACTGAACCGATTGAGCTAAAACTTTGCACAAATGTAGTTCTAGACCTGAAATAGGACGTAGACTACTTTTTATCCCATAAATCAGTTCCTATGGGAACAAGAAATAGTGTCATTCAGATATGCAGCTTAGCCTTCGCCTCGCCAAATATACTATACTACGGGATTAAATCAGTTATCAAAGAACGCCAAAGACACATTAGCAGAGGATTACCTGAGAGAACAAAAGATATTGTCGATCAGAAAAGTGGCTTGGCCTTCGGGCTCGCCAAAGACGGACACGTGTATTGCGTTCTTCGGCCTCGCCAAAGACACTTTACATGGGGATCAAATTAGTGGTGATGAGAACCCAAAACACTCCGAATATTCCAAACCAGAGCCAGGTCAACTACGTACTAAAAAATTTATGGTCTGACAAATATTTACAGATTTGATACAAAAACTTAATTAACGCTGGCGAAGCCACGGTCAAAAGCTAGTAAAGAATAAAACAGTAAAAATAATATAAATATTGTATGTTAGTAATATTTAGCAACTTTTTGTTTTTTGACAGCGGTCCCAGCAGTACATACTATGTACTGCTGGGACCGCTGTCAAAAAACAAAAAGTTGCTAAATATTACTACAACAGCTTTTGTTTTTCGGAGCCTGTTGGATAGTCCCATTTTTGGACATTGGTGGCTATCGCAAAATTAAAAACCGGCTAAGTGCGTGTCGGGCCATGTGCAGTGTAGGGTTCCGTAGTTGCCCTGCACAATATGCGGACTTCTTCTCCAAGTACATTTTATAAGTTTGTCGACTAATACAGATTGCCCCAAACTTCTAGTACGCTCGGAAGTTGTTCTTCCCAAGAACGGCCCATACATTTTGTTCCTGCTGATGCGAATCGCCTCGTGTTTAGAGGGGACTAAAAGTTTGGCGCGATCTGCACTCGTTAACTTGTAAAATTTATTTAGCTGTGATAGTTTTACTTTTAATTTCGTTGTGTATACTACTGCCGTGATTTTTTTCACGTCTCCAAATACAACCTTTTCGCTGGCAGGGAGGGGGACACTTGACTCACTTTTATGCTTAAGGCGCTCTTATCCCAGAAGTCTGTGTCTTTTTCTTTACGTGGTAAAGAAAATAACCACACTTTTGTACTTTTTCGTTGTTTTTATCGGTTTTTACATTGTTTAAAAATAAGGGATATGTTTATTAAAACCCACTTACGTGGTCGACCTAGAAAATTTAAAGAGCAATATTACCAGATATGTTTCGTTAATAAAAGAGTGGAATTATGGAAATGGCATGATTTGAAAGGTCTTATTACATGCTGTGTTCATGAATTATTTCTATCGAGCAAGGTTTATCTCATCGTGTTACACATGCGTGGAAGACCTAGATAAAGGTTCGAACTATATAGCGTATTTTTTTTTGAAGTTTAAGACGATATTTGAAAGTTCTATTTGACTTTGAAATTACTGATTTTGGGATAAGAGCGCCTTAATATTTTGCAAACGGAACCCTGGATCGAAACATGGTCTTCTCACACCCCCAATATTTTTAACATTTAATTTTAAAAATCATCCCCACTTTTTACGTGGTAATCATACCACTTTATCGGCGTGATAAATATGTATACCCATGCCAAATTACAGCTTTCTAGTACTAATAGTCTCTAAGCTAAGCCACGGACAGACAGACAGACGGACATGGCGAAACTATAAGGGTTTCTTGTTGTTGACTACGGAACCCTGAAAATGTAAAAGGATTAATTAATATAGTAACATTCTTACTTAATTTAATACCAGGTGTAAATGAACAGGTATATTTAAATAAAAGCATATAATATACTGATTACTGTGTAAAGCTTTGTCACAAAATTAAAACCTCACGCAAGTAAAAAATTCACAAAGGTTTGAAAATAAGCGAGGAAGGAGAAAATAATATTTCACTGCTGCAACTTTCTATGTTTCTTGGGACAACTTTTCAGTATGATCTATAAGAGATTATGTGGTTTCAGTATGATCATTAAGAGATTATGTGGTTTCAGTATGATCTTTAGGAGATTATTTGGTTTCAGTATGATCTATAAGAGATTATGTGGTTTCAGTATGATCATTAAGAGATTATGTGGTTTCAGTATGATCTTTAGGAGATTATTTGGTTTCAGTATGATCTATAAGACATTATGTGGTTTAAATATGATCTATAAGAGATTATGTGGTTTCAGTATGATCTATAAGAGATTGTGTGGTTTCAGTATGATCTATAAGAGATTATGTGGTTTCAGTTTGATATATAAGAGATTATGTGGTTTAAATATGATCTATAAGAGATTATGTGGTTTCAGTATGATCTATAAGAGATTGTGTGGTTTCAGTATGATCTATAAGAGATTGTGTGGTTTCAGTATGATCTATAAGAGATTGTGTGGTTTCAGTATGATATATAAGAGATTATGTGGTTTCAGTATGATCTATAAGAGATTATGTAGTTTCAGTATGATCTATAAGAGATTATGTGGTTTCAGTTTGATATATAAGAGATTATGTGGTTTAAATATGATCTATAAGAGATTATGTGGTTTCAGTATGATCTATAAGAGATTGTGTGGTTTCAGTATGATCTATAAGAGATTGTGTGGTTTCAGTATGATCTATAAGAGATTGTGTGGTTTCAGTATGATCTTTAAGAGATTGTGTGGTTTCACTATGATCTATAAGAGATTATGTGGTTTCTTTATGAACACTTTCTACCTAAACCCATTATTTAAAAAACACTAACCACTACGGTTTTATTTATTTTTAATAAAGTTTATTCTATTCTTATATTTTATAACTTGTCTGACACGTTATATAAAATAAATATTGTCCAATGGACCCTAAATATTTTTTGTATTCTTTTATTTTACATTTATTATAGCGCCGACCATGACATTGCGATACAAAATATCAGCTGTTTTATATAAAAAGTACACACGTACTCAATTTTTTTTCGTGATTTCAGGGTTGGCTTTACGTAAAGGTTGTTCGTACACGACGAAGTATTCCGAAGAAATCCGAATAACCCCACAGAAAATGTATTGTGCAACACCTGTGTAGTCTGTGTACATATCGGTCAACCGAAAAATAACAAGAAAAAATTAAACACAAAATAAACTGCGTAACATTTTCAACAAGACTCCTGTATTCACTCCGAAAACAAAACACGACATAACCAAAAAGAAAAAAAAAGAGAATTCAAACGTTCTAATCCGAGAGACCGAATCCGATAAATTAACTCACAATTTACAGAACAAACACACTCCGTATAATATAATTGGGCGCGTAAATCGTAACGGACAAAAAGACAAGAAGACAGGGACGTTTGCATACGTACCGACGTCTCGAGTCAAAAGTAGGCATGTGCGTTTTGACTAAATAAAGATTTTTCACAGATTTATTGCAGGTTATTGCAGTGTTATCCCGATTTCTTTTTTTCCAATTAATTTCAACCAATGATTGTGCGACAATTATTTGTCTGAAAAAAAGAAAATTTAGATATATCCTTTCTGCACATTTTTTTTGCAGTTCAATACGCGATACGTCATAATTTTCTCTATCGAAAAAAATCCAAAGCTTTGTCGATTTTTCACGTTTTTTTCGTTTTGTATAAAATGTACTTTACCAAATGATATGAAAATTGCAGGAAATTATAGGAAATGTAATGTAGTATGTAATTATTTTAGTGAAAAACGTGTTTTTTGAGAACGCGTGATGTTTCGGTTGTCGTAACAGCCACGGCTCAGAGCGCGCTATTTTAGACAAAGATGAAACGTCACTTAGGTCAGTTCTACTTGATGCAAAGTGAGGTGCTCAATGTTTGGGATAAAGGTTTAATGTCAGTAGTTTAGCGCAAAGTGTATAACTTAACTTTGTTTTTCTTGTTAAGAAATGCGAAATTGAAAAGCATTTTGGTATGTGGCATTTGACGACAATAGTTCAGTATTAGTGAGGTTTATAAAGCAAGAGTTTGAAATTATATAGACAATTAGTCATGATCTTTTCTAAACCCACTTAAAATGCTGTTTTAACTTTGATTGAACAAGATCATGGCATTAAATTTCAAACTCATGCTTTATAAATCTCACTAATATTGAACTATTGGCGTCAACTGTCACAATACCAAAATGTTTTTAAATTTTTAACTACTCACCATGAAACACAAACTTAGGCTATGCACTTTGCACTAAGCGACTGACGTTTGATCTTAAGTTAAACTCTTTACTCTTTTTGCAAGAATTAATATAAATCACGAATTGTGAAAAAATGCAAAGCATTCTTTGCTAAGTTTAATGATCTATTTATTTGTATATTTAGTTAGTATTCCTGTACTATATTATAATATTTTCCGAAGTTATTTCAAGAGTTTTGTAAATGTCTTTTCAAAAAATATAACTCTTAAAGTATTTAGAAAAACAGTGTATTCTTTTCCTATTTTGAACAATTATTATAACTTAGGATTATGCTTAGTAGTAACGGATCCATAGTTACAAAAAAAAAAAACGTTTTCACAAGTTATGTACCTTTTCCTGAAGACGGCCTCGTAGCGTAAGTAAGTATATATCACTTAGTGAGTTATTAATGCGCTTGATAATTTTATTCTTGTTGGGCGTCGAATATAAAAACCGGTGGGGGGTGAAGAAGCGATGGTTTATTAGAATACGGGACAATTTTAAATGTATTGAAAGAGTTGATTGGGAGTTATTGGCGGCTGGTGTTTGAGGAAAGTGGCACAAAATTCTTAAAAGATGAGTTAGGTTGTTTTTTTACTAAAACAATTTACTTAAGTAGGATTTTCTATTTGTACGGCATATCTATACAAATATTATAAATAGGTATTTTTATGTTTTTATACCTACATGTAGGGGGTAATCTGTAAAACTACTGAACCTATTTTGAAAATTATTTCACTGTGTCATGTTCAGTTTATTCACTTGGACATTGGACATATATAATTATGTAGGCTATAGTTTGTTCCCTAAAGACGGCCTGTTCTTAACTAATTATTGTCGTAATTAAATTTGAACGTATGAAACCACGGGCAAAAGGCTACTAATTAAGTATGATACATTTGTAGGATTCTTTAATCCCGCAGTATGGTGATCGGCGTTTTTCTGAGAAAGCTTTTTCTGATAAGTTCAAAACTAACATAGGTATAGAGAAACAGAATAAAGGCAACTGTATTGTTATACCTACATCTTATATAGAATGAAAACAAACTCTTTCAGTTTTATAACAAAATCAAAAAATTATGCCGCCTTTAATAAAACTCCTCTATGTCCAAAACCATTGTTTATTTATGTAAAAATGTACACTTTTTTTTTTATTATGCTAAAGTAGTTTAAAAATATTGGGACTCTCATGAAATTAGGACTTTATAAGAATTTACAGCTGAATTCGAGACTATGGACAATTTATGATGGAACATTATTACTTCAGATTCCACCGTTCCAAATAAAAAAACAGATTCTTGAGAAATTAAAAATTTAAAAATGTTACAATATTTATACATATATAATATATATTAAATTATTACGATTAAAAATATTCACAACTATTATAGAAAACATTTTCTTTTATTACTTAGACAAGCATCTATACAAACGTAGATATTAAAACTTATTACAAAGCTTTTATAGGATTCAAATGAGAACCAAACTAGTACGATAAAAAATACCCAACACCATAATGGCATTTCGAAGAAAACAAACGAGGTGGAATCGAGATAGGCCGGCTACTGGCAAATACCAGCAGCTATCCACTAAATATATTAAACCCGGAGTCTCTATCTGAGGATCGGAGAGGTATCGAGATCAGGGACTGGAGGTATGTGGCCAGACGTGATGGGCTAAGAGACGGGTGCAAGAAAGTATACGTCAGCGAGGAACAGAACTCTTTGACTAGGTTTTATCTTGCGTAGTTTCGGTTTTAGTTTAATCCTGTTAGACTATTGCTTACCAAACTATGTTTTAATATTAACTATTTAGAAATACCTAGATTGCCAAAGAAATCAAGATCGTATCAAGGAAAATATTTGAATGGCTTATTGATTCCTTATAGATTGTGGTTGCCTTCGTTGTATAATATTTTCATTATATTTAAACAAGTTTTTTTTGTGCAAGTTCAGCAGGGCAAAACATATATTTAATCGAATAAAACATATTTAAATTTGAAATGTCATGTGATTATGAAATAGTATTCTTTGTGTAATAAATACTTTAGTTACTTAATTAAGTATACCATAATGTTCAAATAAATGTGTTTTAAACATTCTGTTACATACTTTGTCATGCATGTTTACCTACAAGTTATTTATATCAATAGTTTTATAGCATATGTATGTGTATCTAACTATTAAAAATAATGAGAGCAAATTAAATGGTTAATAATGAGTTCAGCTGAAGATACAAAAAGAGGCAGTTTGTCTGTTAGCTTAAGAAACAACTGCAAGATCACAGAAATGCCTTTTTTTTAACTATTGCAGCAATTTATAACAATTTTAACAAATTTGTAACAAAAAAAAAACAAGCTAAGCAAAATAAAAATTTCCTAAAGGTATTGATTATTTACAGCTATCTCCAAGCTAAAATCAGCCAATTTCAAATGAAGAATCGACCAGTATCGGTGTATTCAGTTACCGACAAATGTGCATCGCAACACGTATTTAATGGTGCGCCAATTTTATTACTCTTTACAGATGATATTAATATTCGATTCATGTTCTCGATTCTTAAATCGATGGTCGAGATTGTAATCGAATATACCGTTCCGTTGCTGATTGATTAAAGCAAACCGTTTAATTTTCACGATTTTTATGACCGTAAGTGTAACGATTGATTTTGGTCATGGTTGGATTAGAAAAGAATTGGAGAAACGTTATCTAGACAATATCAAATATTCAAGCTTACATTGTTTTTTGCTTGCAGTTTATCGCCGTTATTTTAAACCTGAATCCGGCATCAAATTACTTGGCCAGCAAATTGGTATAGATAAAATTATGTTAAGGTGTGTTAATTTAATAAGCCATATTTTCGATGTTTTGGTTTAAAAAACCTCATGATGATGAATATTTTTACGAAAAGGCTGCAACTTCAATTTGCCCTCGTGTGACGTCACTTGAGTAATGGCTGTTTAGAAATGTGTCCTATGCTATCAAGATAAATTTATAATAATTTGCTTCAGAATAATTTGACAGCTAAATGACAGATGAGTAAACAGAGAGAGACAGACCACTTTTTTTTATAAGCAATCACACATCACAATCAGTATAATGTCTAAAATTCTCAAGGGACAAGATCATCAGACAATTCTTTGAAAAATCATAAAAAAACAATGTTTAATTTATATACCACAATAATGAAAACAATATCTTAAAATGGCGTAAAATCACTGAAAAAAAATTAAAAAATAAATGTTTTAAAAATTAAGCTATGGGAATTGAGAGATTGATTCCCGAATTTGGCTGCTTCTCATGCGAAATATTTTTACAGCGTTTAGATTTTAGTTCGAACTTGTCTTCTTTAGCAAAAAAAAATATATTTAAGTATCAACTGCAAAAAAAAAATCTTTTTATATTTTCTGTCGTTGTGTAAATATGAAAAGCATAATAAGGAAATGTCATTATCCTTTTCAGTTGCAGCTGTAACTAAAACATGAAACATATATCTAATTATACCTTCAGACCAGTTAAGGGTTAAAACATGAATAGCGATTGGGATTCTTGTTATGTTTTCCGTAAAAATTTCAATTCCTAAATATTTCTCTCTTTTTCCCTAAAAGTAGGATCCGCTTATTATTAATCGGACAGTCCATTTTATTATTATTGTTTAAGTAGCTTCCATGAAAGTTTAAAATTACCACCTTTCAAAAGTAATAAAATATAAACCTCAATGCCCAGATATTTTTAAACCGAGCTCAGTCATTTTTTTTCAAGTTTCAAACATTTTAAACTTGGCTCTGCTTAAATGTTACTTAAAGTTAAGCACTCCTTAAATATTTTGTTGTCTCGCTCTCTTATAATAGAAAACTCAAACAGCGCTAGAGATTTAAGCGTGTAAAAACTCAAACAGCGCTAGAAATTTAAACGTGTAAAAACTGACGTCACGTCACATTTTCGTTTTCTGTTTTCAACAAAAGAGAAAATACGATTATTTTGACAACAGCTTCTTTGTTTTGGTTGTAAAATATATAGACAAAAGTATATTATTGAGTAAAATACATTAAAACTATAACAGACTCAAGATTATAGCTCGGTTCCGATCTATAAGTACACCCAGCATCAGTTGAGTATACAATATAGCTGATAAACCGCAGGAGTACCTATAGAGAGTCAGTGAAATTTGCTCAGTATGCTGGAGTACCTAAAGAGAGTCAGCGCAACTTGCTCAGAATGCTTTATTCGACAGGCAGCAGGGATCCCAGGCTGTCTAGTTCTGCGTACAGTCACTCCCGGTGTCTCTTGTTTGAGTTACTCTCCTAAAAGACAAAAAGAAACCAGAAAAGAGCTTACCTTGGAAGTAGCTCTTAGTCCTCAGATAGCTGACAGACAGCCGCAGTATGGAGAGTCGGTCTAACTTGCTCAGTATGTTTTGTTCGAAGGGCAGCAGGGAGGCCAGGGTGTCTAGTTCTGCGTTCAGTCGCTCTCTGTGTCTCTTGCTCGGGTTGCTCTTTGTTACCCCGTCTTTTGCTGGTGGTTTAATGCTGTAACAAGATAAATAGGCTGTCAATTTTACGTCTTTCACATAACGAGGGCGTGACGATATCGTCAGGGTTTTTGGTGGGCAATGGATGAGGCTGGTGAGAGTCTGACGAAAATGGGGTGGAGAAGAAAAGGCCTATTTGCGAATCGCTTTCTTTTGTTTGATATGAATTTTCAATTTGTGTATATTTTTAATTTTCCTTGTAGATGTAGTATATACATGTATATATACATATATAATAGCACTATGTATCACTCGGGAGAAAGTGCGATTCCCAACTCATGTGTAATAAGGCCCTCGGCTCTCAAACTACACCCTCTTTGGTAACTTGGTAATCGACCACTTTCTTCCCTCAGTAAATAATATACCATTAAACCCTGCTTTCAAATATCTTATTTACCTAAATAATCGATCACTTCACATTGAATAACACAAGCCTAGGAATTATCAACATTCGGATAAGGACGGAGTAAAAATTATTTTGGTTTGTAACTTGGTTGAACAAGGTTAGGGCAATAAAGTGTAAATACATAGTGTAATAAAGTTAGAGTGTGACTCAGTACATTGACTCCTAAGTTAGTCATACCTATAACTTAGATTTATCTTAGATAAATGGTTTAACTTAACAGCAAATGGTTTAATCTACAGTTTGAGTTTTATGTAGATATAAGAAGGAATGGTTATAAAAATAGCGTTCTTATTTGGTCCAAGGATATGTATTTTTTAATTAAGAAACTAATAAAAAAACCTTGCCGCAAAACAATTCCGAAGCCTAATCAAGATGTTTTATTTTCCTACGTCACTTGGCCTTTTCAGTAGAAATTCCAAGCAGGTCCGTATTTTCATAGTAAATTAAAACACTCCATCCACATATCAACACAGCCGATCTTCGATATACCGAAAATGTCCTCAGCATTTTCTGTCAAGGAAAGCTTAATTTTATAATGGTCAAAAAAGGTTTCGAGCAATAACGCAGGAAAGCTTGCTCCGTATCCGTTGTGATAGGTTTATTTACTGATCACGTTCTTCGGTCACAAGTTTTGATCGGAGAGGAAAAGAAAAATAAAATTAAACATGCTGTATATTACTTATTTACAGTACTCGGTAGTAAATTTTGCACATCGGCTAGCTTCGGCTTCGTAGAGCGTCGCGTCGTCTCTGTCACCGGACTGTTAGTGTTTCGTGCGACAGAGATGACGCTGGGATACGATGTGCAATATTGACCGCTGACGAAGTGAAAACTTTACTGTCGAAATAGCATGTTGGTGACGGTGACTAAACGTAACCCTAAGAAGGTGCAACTCTTCTTGGATGCAATGACACTTGGTTGGCATATCGGTGACGTTAACGCGATTCGTAAGATTTTCCTCCACCAAAAATTGCTTAAGAAGATGGCATACCCTTGCAACTTTTTTTATTACCCGTCAAGCACAATAATTCTTATGGCAAAGACTTTATTTGCTTTTCATAGAGGCGATTATAGGTTGGCTCTTTGGCCTCTTTTTCTTGGACGCGTAATACTAGTGATCACGCAGCGAAGCAACAAATTGGTGTGTTTCTAGCTAATACTGAAATATTTTGTAGGGAAAAAATATTGAATTTAGGTGATATACCTTCATATTTCTATTACCTATTATATGAAAAAAAAAATCAAGTTGATCTCTTCACCGCGTTCTTGAAGCGAACGTTTGTAAACCAAAAAAAAGAGGGTGCAAAACATTTTTTTTTGTCAAAAATATAAATTTTAGTACATTGTTTATACGGAAGATCCCTGGAGAAAAGATTAATAAACCAAATATATTTGTCTCAATACAAGGAGAGTCCGAATTTCTTCAAACGAATCCTAGATAGCCTGGAGTTGGTCATGCTCTAGGCTCAGGTACAGGCAGTTGTCACTTCAATAATTTAACATCATAAATAAATTATAATAGTTTTAAAAACTGTCGCCTACAAAGAATTTTCTAATAGGTAACACGTAATTCTACACCTACAACATGCCAAACCATTCTTAATGGTGGACAAACGTACATACAGACAGACAGATACCGACGCTTCACTAAGGTTCCTTTTTTCAACGGCACCCTGAAAATACTTTACTTAAAGATTTTGTTTATATTTTTAACAAGTTAGTAATTTTTGTCAAATATATTCTATGCTACGGCGTAGCAGGTCTACGAAACGGTAAATCTATGGAATCGTAGCACTTGCTACGCCCCGTAGCAAAAAGGGTCAGCAAATGTGAAACATTTAAAAGTGTATATAAATATATATACGAATAATTATGTATAAAATAGAAGTAACAGGATAATGCATATTATGTTTAAAATTATAGTTCCGAATCATTTACTTCTTTTGGGTCATGTTTTCTGTAAATGCTTTGATTCAGAAAAAAATGCATTAGCTCTAACTCTATGGACAGAATTAAGACCATAAAAAATCTACATAATTACAAAATATATGACGTCACAGATTATTTGACTATTTTATGAAAGTCTAGATGTGGCAGGCAAATAGTAAAATTCTGGCGTCGTCAGTTTTTAAACGCTTGCTGTATTTCAACTTGTCACCCGGTAAATTGAAAAATGCCAGGCTTCGTCATTTTCTAAAAAGCTGAAATCGAAAGTCTTGCAATAAAAAAAGAAAAAAGGTGCGATGACGAGCGGAGCGAGAAGAGCGTGTAAGGTTTACATGTAAGTACATATTGGGAGCCGAGCGAAGCGGAGCAGAGCAAGGCGACCCTCAATACTTCTAATAGAGTTACTATATGTAATTGTAATTGTGTAGTTTATTACTTATTAAGAATTTACTTTTAAATATTTGTGTGCTAGCAGATAGCATTTGAATCAACATGTTTGTACATTTAACATAAGAACTAAATTAAAAACATGTTTTCTGACAAATAAACTATTGATGGATTGATACGCCGAGGCAAATGATAAAATGCTGAATTTAATTCGTCGTTAATTCGTCAAATAGCAAAATAGCGAGCGTTTAGAAACTGCCGACGCCGTTTGTAAACGGCGGAATTTTACCATTTGCCATCCAGCCTTCAATTAATATATATTGTCAGAGTGTTTGTGTTTTTGTGAGAGAGACTGTTTCAGACTTTATGTGTTATTCTTATTTATTTTAGTTGATTGTACCGTTTTGTGTGTGTTACTATCTTTAATTATTGTAATTGGTTTTTCCGTTTTAATTAAAGTAAATAAATAAATAAAATAAATAAATAATCTAAAATGTCACCAAGAAATTCTCAAAGATTTAATATCAACTTAATATCCGTTAAGACTCGCACTTAACGGCATAAGTTATGCTAACAAGCTATAGGTTCGCGTGACCAGAGCCTTGTTAACCGACCAAAGTGTAACCAAATGTGCTACTGTTCCGTAGTTGTAACTCGTAGGTACTTACTACTTAGTAGCACTATAACTACCATATGGTAGTCTGAAGAAGGTACAGATATTACATCTCACGAAGTCTGTTTAGCTGTGGGTGTAATAGTACACATGCACTTTTTTCATTTTTTATTTTACACAATATTTTTCACAAGTTTGTTGGCGATATGCTCTTACAAATTTTGTTTCTTAAGTAAGCATTCTATACTCTATTCCAATATGGGAAATAATGTTTGTAAACAACTTTGTAACCTAAGTGATGAAATATGATGTAAGAAAGCATTTTTATATACATTTTGGTTTAAACTAATAAAAGTGAACTCACGTACATTAATATGTTTAATTGTGCAGCAAAAATTGCAGTTGAACATATATTTCATCACTTTTAGGTTATAAAGTTGTTTACAAACATTATTTGCCATATTAGAATGGAGTATAGGTACTAACTTAAAATCTAATACTCATGGAGTCGCAAAAATTAAAAATCTAGTGTTCCTATAACCTCGGGAGCGCTACAAAACACGCAACACACAAAACGCGCAACACACAAAACGCGCAACACACAAAACGTGATTGTCTGTAGACATCACTACTATATCCATAGCCAAACCGACTTCGTGAGATAGATTACCCAAAACTGTCGTGCGGTGAGGAGAGGGATGTGCGGGGAGCACTTAAAATTGACAAATAGAATAATACTAGAGTTCGCCCCGAATTTCGCCCCTTAACTAACAACCCTATGTCTCGGCAACCACAAATCGATTTGGCTAATGCTCAAAGTCAAAAATTCCTATTGTCTCATTTACTTGGTTACAAAATTTCATGACGTTCCGATCAACGGTACTCGAGTTATCGTCGGACAAATATACATACACATACAAACGCCGGACTGTTCAAGTAGACACGTTAGAACTTCGTTCGCTTTGCTCACTCGTTTAATTAATAAATCGTCACGACATGAATCCCCGAGCGCGTGTGGGTTTAGTGTAGACTGTGAAATGCAAGTAACATAATACACTCGTACACTAACGATTATAACGTCCCAGCATGATGCGTACATGCGTAGTGAGCCCTATCGCCTAACTTCGGGTACAAGCACGGACTCACAGTTCAAGGCGCTCTTATCCCAGAAGAGTGACTCTCTGTCTTTTTCTTTACGTGTAAGGAGTAAAGAAAATAACCAAACTTTTATACTTTTACGTTGTTTATATCGGTTTTCAAATTGTTTAAAAATAAGGGATATGTTTATTAAAACCCACTTACGTGGTCGACCTAGAAAATTTAAAGAGCAATATTACCAGATATGTTTCGTTAACAAAAGAGTGGAATTATGGAAATGGCATGATTTGAAAGGTCTTATTACATGCTGTGTTCGTGAATTATTTCTATCGAGCAAAGTTTATCTGATCGTGTAACACATGCGTGGAAGACCTAGATAAAGGTTTGAACTATATTGCGTATTTTTTTTTTGAAGTTTTAGACGATATTTGAAAGTTCTATTTGACTTTGAAATTACTGATTTTGGGATAAGAGCGCCTTAACGTGCCTTCCGAAAAATGTAGACAGAACACAAAATGTGCCTCTACGAAATTTAAATCTGTGACCCTTGAATTAGCGAGACGTTTGACAAATGAACACTTGTAATAAACTACAAGTGCTACAAGGATCTTTTGGATTGGTTGTGTCCAAAATCGGAACAGCTGCGTTCTCCTAGCTGTCACTGTCATCAACGCGCCAAAAGATTCTTTTTAGCACTGTAAGTGCCTTTATTGCTATATTTCTTTCTTTTGAAAGAATGTTAGGCAAAATAAAAAACAGAACCTACTTGATGTCGAGAGTGTTGGTTTCACGCGCAGGTGCGGTTGAACAATTTGGGTCAACATTCAGTTTTCTGTGTGGACAATTAAGGCGATACCAAAAAAATTTTTTCGAATCCATTTACTCCGCTATAACGTCATCTAATTCTACGTATTTAATTTTTGGGTAAATGTTAATTGAATATTTGATTAAGATTCTCACTGAAGGAAAACGCGATTGGATAAAATTTAATTCCGAAAAGACCTCTAAATTGTTTTACTTTTTCCCTGTAATTCTGAAATCCAAACTAATTTCATTGTGAAATTGCATTCAAAGCGTGGATATTATGTATTTGTAAAGTCTCCTTGAAAATCTTTTTGACAAAATAGCTTAGTTCATTTTATATTAATAAAAAACCGACTTTTTGCTATTTTTCCACGAATCCGTCCCACTCGCACTGAGGGATTTTTCACATGGAGTAACAGGGACGCTAAAAATTTTACGTTGCACCTTAAGTTGGCTGTTTTGAGGTTGTTTTTTAAGCTTCTTTTAATCGCTCATTTCCTCATCAACGCTAGAAAATTGTGACGTCATCTTGGACTATATATCACCATCTTACTTTGTTGTCGTGAATAAGGGATTTTTTGATTTCCCGATCAAAAACACAAAGAAGTTATGGCTTTCTTAAATTTCTGCAGCCGTATTTCTTTGGGAAGGTCTTTCAGTATGATCAGTACTCAGATCAGTATCAAAAGTCTGTGTTATAATTGAAACGAGTAATTAATTATAATTATAAACAGTAGGACACGTATAGCACTTGAAAATTTGAAACTAAATATTTAAAAGGCAAAAACATATATTTAGTTACTATTAAAAATAAAACATCACAACATGAATCCCTGAGGGGGTGTCAGAGATGTTCCGTGTGTGAATTATGAAATGCAGTTGACAGTCCACACTCGGTACACCCGCGTTTCACTAACGATTATTACGTCCAAATGTGCGGGCTGTAAGCCCTAACGCCGTTCTTCGGGCACAAAAACACGCTTTTTATGTTTTCCTTCACCGTTGAGGAAGTTGTTAGTATTAAACACTATGCACATACAAGGTGAATTTTTGATCATCGTCCAAATTCATACTGGTGGCTTGGTAAGTGATCAGTATTATGGATCAATAACAATTTTGGTGAAATTCGTAAAATGAAATTTCGACTCCCCATAGTGATTCACTCGGGAGTGGAACTGAATTTCTATGGGAAGCCGAAATTTCAATTTACTAATTTCACAAAAATTGTTACTGATCCAAAATACTGATCACTTATTAAGCCTCCAGTATGAATTTGGACGGTGATCAAAAAGTCACCTTGTATACCCGGAAAACTCATAGGTGCATGCCCGACCGGGGATTGAACCTGGATCTCAAGATTGAGAGGCCAGTGTTCTACCCCTGATCTACCACCGCTTCTTTAATAGGTTTAATCATTCTAATAGGTTATAATTTATAAATATGTAATGGAAATTACTCTTTATTGCGAAAAATACTTAAACTGAAAACTGAAAGTTTTAATTAACTTGAGAAATGTCACAATTTGTCTCATTAACACTCTCAATTATAAAAAAATCTAATAAAATCTTCTTCTTTACGATCAATCACATTCCACACAATCATTAAGTCGGCTTTAACTACAAATCATACTAAATACCAATCTAGCTCAAAGCAACCGTGAAGTGAGCTATACTTATTACCAACTTAAAACACCAACTGCGCAATCAAAAACAATGCTTATGTCCAACGAAAAAGATTCTCCAAGAAAAGCAGATAATGTTGCAAAGGCATAACTGGCACTTATGCTAGTCGTGACGTCATTAAGGGCCATCATAACGCCATCTAGCGGTTGCAGCCGGTTTTAGTGGCGTATGCTAATTTTATGGTGCTTCTGCTTTTTAATGCTCACTTTAGCACCTCAGCACCCTTAACGATAGATGGTAGGCTGGCTTGATTGATACTTTTTGAATGGCATTTAAAATCTTCGACTCATGACGTTTGCATCACAATAATTATACGAGTTTAAGCGCATTATATCCTTTTCAATGCATGTGCTCGTAAAGGCCCACTTTTTATGCATCAAAACCGAACAGAAAGTCGATTATTTTGCACTAGGGCTTTATTATAATTTTTTTTTTTATTTGTTTACAATGGTTGGCTAACCTGCAGCCTTTCCTGTGTACCATAGACGTTATACTTTTTTTTCCACTGTTTAACGGCTCTGGATACAGTCCTTTTGAGACAATTATAATTTAAAGTTCACAAGATTATATTAGTTTTCATTTCCTCACACTATGCATTGAAAAACGTAGTATGATACACGGGCGTAAAAGCAATAAATTACTTGGTTACGTTTAAAACACTCGCTACGCTCGTGTTTTAAATCGTCCTCGTAATTTATTCCTTTGCGCCCTTGTAGCATAAACTACTATTAAATATGTCACTTCTAAGTTGCTAAGCTGACAGCTTTGACGAAAAAACAGAGCAATTCTTTAATGTTTGAAATAAGACTTATATTATTTACTTGTTATGTTTGAATGCCAGTACTTGTACAGTGGAGACCACATCAAGCTATACACTTACGACATTATAGCCCCTACTGAGAAGAATATAAGATGGGTACAAAGTACAATGTACTTGATGCGGTCTCCACTGTATAGTATTCTACGAGCAGTGTCCGCAGTTTAAGGTTTTTAGGGTTCCGTGCCCAAAGGGTAACCAACGGGACCCTATTACTAAGACTCCGCTGTCCATCTGTCTGTCCGTCTGTCTGTTACCAGGCTGTATCTCATGAACCATGATAGTTAGACAGTTGAAATTTTCACAGATGATGTATTTCTGTTGCCGCTATAACAATAAATACTAAAAAATAGAATAAAATAAATATTTAAGGGGGCTCCCATACAACAGACATGTTTTGTTGCTATTTTTATAGATAATGGTACGGAACCCTTCGTGCGCGAGTCCGACTCGCACTTGGCCGGTTTTTTAAATAAAACCATTCATGTCTGCGGGGACAATATATGTGTTATTACAAATATGCATTTGTGCCCAAAGTACGCCGACGATAAGGCTCACCAACCATCACGCTTGAGACCAATTTGGGACGTTATAAACGTCGGTGAAAAGCGGTCAGGAATTCAAATTGTGACGATATATTATTCTTATTATATCTAAAAATAAGAATGATGATATATTTCTGTGTCTTGGTCACTCATATTCAAGTATTTTAACAAACATCAAAGAACCTAACAGTACAGACCCCATACAGACAAACCTGATTAAAAAGATCGTGTTTAAATCAAATATTTACCATATCGACCTAAAACAATAACAGAAAAAGTAATCTATTATAATTAGCATTAGTTAAGGCTAAATTATAAATATATTTGGTGGGTAGTTAAACATTGTTTGTTCTTAATTTATGACGCGGTACAACTCGATCGCATTAGCTTTTCTTGAATTAAGTGTTGGATAGCGAAATAGATGGAGTGGATATACAAATAACATTAATTTTTAAGTAGTTGAATTTATTATTACATTACCCTTTTGATATTCGTATATTTTATTATTGAATATATATTCAAAATGTCATGCAGTTAACAAATAAAATAGTCAAAGCGCAGATGGTTTTAGTTAGAGAAAAGTTAGAGAAAATTTTGAGCAAGTATTTTCATTGTACTTTTACAAGAAACTTTGACTTTGACGGCATTAAAGCTTCGGTATTTTTTCAAAAAAGTGTATAAAATACACAACTTTTCAAGTTTTTCAAAAATTTCAAACTAGCAATATTTAACAAAACATTGGATTTATCACGCTTCAAATATTTGTCATGTCCGTCATGCATGTTTTGATCTACGAGTTATTTTATGCTATTCACTTACACCTTAGTCAGTCATGTAATCATAACTTATTAAGTACTATGTATTTTTCAGTTAAGGCCATATATAAGCAGCAAACTCGGCTGGGCACACTAAAATATATATAAAATTTGTGAAAAGTTCAAAGAACAAAAAGTTAGTCAGCATTTTGTCCCACGTCATCCAAACACCTTTTAAAATTTTGTGAATTTATTTTACTCTATTTGTTTCTCTGTTCAATTTAGCTACATACAGCGAGACATTAGTCATACCCACCCGTCGTTTTTGTTGATTTATTCAAAAGTAAGACTCAAATCGGAACGCGGCACTTTGATATTATACCTTACAATTTGTACTCTCACATCCACAACAGAAATTGTACTTTAGGTATTCATACATAGCGTCCGTTTTCGATAACAAGATTCCGTTATCATAACGCTGTGTACTATTTAATTTTTTGCTGCTGTAAAATGAATTTTGTGGTAAAGACTTTAGGGTGGAGTTTTGAGGAGTTACGTTGGATTATTTCTATAAATTGTAACTCGATTAAGTAATAATCGATACTCGATTGTGATAGGTGACAGCAGTGGGCGTTTGATAGTTTAATGTTTGATAGTTTGCAGCGGTAGGCTTCAAACTAATTATAACTTTGAAGCTAAATTGTTGGACGCATGCAATGGTTTTAATCAGTTTATTTTCTCTTTTGTTTCAAGTTATATTTCGTTTTGTTGTTGTATGGTAACGGGCAGATGTACAGTCGCCTTTAAGTTTCCTGTTTGTAAACGATTTTAACGTCTATGACGCCGTGATAAGAGCTGCCCAATAAGTATATAAGCCTGTCAAGCTGACGCCCGTATGATAAAGCAATAAAAAAAAAATGTCTGATTAACAGATTAAGGTGATATATCGTCCGTGCAAAGGTCCTCGTTACTCCAGGCGGAAAGAACCGCAGTGCGAGAGGGACGGAATCGAGAAAAATTGTCAATAAGTCGGTTTTAAATTAATACATAATTAACTAAAATAGCTATGAAAATTTCCAAGTAATTTAAGTATTTTACCAATCTAAATAAATGTTTTTAAAGTCTGTATGCTATCCTAATTTGTCAAAATATAAAAAAAAGAGTAAGTTTAGACCCCATTTTAATAAATATTTCTGTCGAGTGAAATTCCTCCAATCGTGTTTATGATAGACCAAAATTTAGAAAAATGTTTTAAAATTGTTAAACTAATTTATTAAACTTGATACTTCTTTTGACCAGCAGATAAATAACTTCAAAAAGTGTCCATTTTGACGATGTACCAACTTAAATTTATAACAAATATAGCAAAAACAGCTAAGGGTACCTATTGCCATTTTTAAATTTTAACGAAAAGTTTGGAAGACTATTATTGTTCACCGAAATTTTAACGATATATGAGTAGCATCGGTACCAGTGGAAAGCTTCTTTAAATTAAAAGCTTTAAGTGTCTAAACTGCCCAAAATAACTTCGAATAATAGTTATAGTTAGAGTGCCAAATATAAATTTCAAAGAACACATCAAAATAAAAGAAAGTTAAATTTACAATCCAGTGTGTTTACCCACTAGATTAATTATTCGACGGTTAACCTCAAACTTCCTTTCAGTTAACTACTGAAAATCATGCAAACCTACTACGGATCTTAGGAGAGACTGAATGACTGACTCGGGGTGTAGGCAGTGGAACAGTGTACTTCCTGGTTAGAAAACACGCTGAAGCCAAAGGGTTGATTTGCACGCGATTGTTACCAATGAGGGTGCACGAAAAGCCGTTTCTTGTGGAAGATTCAGTAAAACTGACATTTTAAGTCATAATAAATAATACATTCATTAGATATTTTTTTAAAAATGTTTACGCGAACATCAGACTACAGATTTTTTTAAAGTTGTAATAATACAATGAATTTTGGAAAATTGGAACAAAATAATTTACTTTTTTCGGTCAGTCCACTAGCGGCCCGGTTCTAATTAATCTTGTTATGCATATAAAAAACAACATTTAACCAATTTCTAAAAACGAGATCTAAACAAGATGAAAAAATGCGACAGCAAATCGGTCCTCAGACTTACCGTGAATTAATCAATGTCACTGTGTATATATGGCCAACTTTATTCTCTAACCAACCACTTGCCCACAGCTCTTCTCATTGCAATGCTAATTTTTCCCAATTTTCGTACAATGTCTTATTCCCTTGTCAAGTCTTTGATTTATATATTTTCTAGTTAGCGGCAATCGTAAAAATGCCCCCAGAAAGCTGTACATTTCATCTTTATAATAAGGACAAATAGCGTGCATGTGTGCGTTCACCTCACCTCCATCTTCACGGACGGCGATCTAACTGTTCCTTCACGTAGACTGTGACTGAATGGAAACGGTCCGCCTTCGTGATGACATGCAACGTGCGAACGTCACGCATTGTCTGGACGAAAACGAAAACTAGTGTGGTTGCACTATAGGTCAGACTGGAGTATCACGTCATCAGCAGCCAATCAATGCGGCTGCTTATCACGTCATAAGCGGCACGAAGACAAAGATTTGTTGGAAGACGGTAAGATTAGCGTTTTCTGTATGGGGTTATTTACCGTGTTTCGACGGCTAAGAAGAATAATATAGGATATTTCTGTTGACTCATTATCGTTAAAACAATAGTTAATTAATAGACTGGGCTCGAATCCATTGTTTGCACATACTTATATACATCTCCCAGATAGATAAAAAAAGATAAAAGATAAAAATAACTTTATTCAGATGAAACATACATTAAATAAATCACAAAAAATATTTTTTACATGTAGGTGGGTACACTGAAAACTTATTTAATTCAAACGATTATCTGGCGGTCCTCAAACTAAGACGAGCTTGATTCGTGAGGACCTTTATTAGTGTGCACACTTGTTAACTGATAAAAAGAGACGTCGACAAATATCATTGCTTGACTAAGTTTTCTTGCACATTATACAATGTGTGAAAACAATAAGAAACAAGATTTTGATACATAAAAATTACATCCTAGGTATATAGAAAAGATTAGGAAAATTAAATAAAACTTCTTGGTACTCGGTTCCACAAATATAATAATGTTTAATTACCTTTTAAGTTGCTACCGGTTTCGTCGTTTTATGACATCATCAGGCACTGTATTTGAGGTGTTAATAATACATATTTGACTACATTTTTTAAAAACCCCGAATTTTATGTGTTTACATAAACAGGATTTAGTTATATAATATATTAAATTTATCTAACTAAATCCTGTTTATGTAAACACATAAAATTCGGGGTTTTTAAAAAATTTAGTCAAAAATGTATTATTAACACCTCAAATACAGTGCCTGATGATGTCATAAAACGACGAAATCGGTAGCAACTTAAAAGGTAATTAAACATTATTATATTTGTGGAACCGAGTACCAAGAAGTTTTATTTAATTTTGCAAGATGTCGTTCCATCAAGAAGCAACAACATTCACCGTCAACTAAGATTAGGAAAGATTAACATAAAGATAAGTAGGCAGATACGACAGATTTACATCTACTACGGTCACACACTACTGACACACCTCTTTTGATCTCTTCCGGATCCATCAATTTAGTCAAAAGATGTTCTATTTTGGATGCTTTTGACTTTTTGACTGCAACTATCATCAGTATGTCGCGAATTAGGTCGGCATACGTCCTTCCTGGGCGGCCTGGCCAAGCGTTATCTTCTACTTGCACACCATAAAGGATCATTACAGTTGACGGCCCGCATTTTTAGGGTTCCGTACCCAAAGGGTAACCAACGGGACCCTATTACTAAGACTCCACTGTCCGTCTGTCACTAGGCTGAATCTCATGAACCGTGATAGTTAGACAGTTAAATTTTCACAGATGATGTATTTCTGTTGCTACTATAACAGCAAATACTAAAAAACAGAATAAAATAAATATTTAAGGGGTAATATTAATAAAATAAATATTATTTATTTATAGATAATGGTACGGCACTAATCGTGCGCGAGTCCGACTCGCACTTGGCCGGTTTATTTTCGTTTTAACGGCATGTTCAAGAAATCAAAGTACACGCGTTATATAAAGCGCAAAAGTTGTATCTTGGAAAAAACTGCATGAATTTTAAAATCCGGAGGAAAAAGAAGGATTTTTGAAACAATTAATCCAACAAAGTGTTTTGAGCATACATAAAAATTACTACCATCTTAACACCACCAAACTGACCACTGCACTAGTCACTGCACCTTTTTTCAGGCTGCAACGATCCCTTGTCTTATATAAGAATTTTTATGTTTACTCTGATTTGTAATATAATAACTATTATAATAGGTCATTACCTATGAAATTGCCGTTTTCTATGGAAAATTTGAAGAAAACTCAATTTTCAATACTAACATTTTTGCATTTTTTTTAGGAATGGTTAATCCAAATTTTTTAATTTCTTTTGTGTATGAATGAGACAACATTAAGCTTACAGCAACATCCATTTAATTTTTGTGATGTGTGTGCTGTTAAAAAATATTACGAATCATATCATGAAAACGGATGGCATTTAGGTCGAACTGTTTTTGAAAATAAAATTTTAGTTATCAAACTGACAATAAAAAAAAAATTTAATACGTAGATGTAAAACATTTTCAAACAAAAAACAAACCATGGAAATAGCTATTGAAATACAGAAATTATAAACTCATGATACTGTAACAAAATTTCGGCAATTTCATGACCGATTATAAGTTTTAAACAGGATAAGATCATTTGTTTCAAAAAAATACAATTTCAACATAAGTTAGGTATTTTCGTTAGCTGGCCACACCAAAAACAAAATGGAACGGAAATAGTCCGATTAAAATTAAATGCTCATCAAAACAAAACAACTTGAGAAATTACCCATAAACATGAGAAAACAGTACGTGTCATTATTGTTCCGCATATTTTTTTTGATTGAATGAACGATAGATAGATCTGTAGGTAGTTAAAAAGTTTAAGCTGTGATGGGCGGAGGTAGGCAAGTATTTATATATGTAACCTTATTAGTATGTAGTATATAGGATAGGATTTGGTCGGCCGCCTGGATTCGTCCTGGGGGCTCGGTTGGTGATCATTGAACCTTGTTCCTGGTCCCTGGCCGGGTCTCCGGTGTGGGTTCGGGCGGTTGATTGGATTTCACCTTGTATAATATATATTTTACCTATAATTTTAATCGTATATATATTGCTACATAAATTAAATAAATCTTTAATCTAGTTCATATACATTTATTATTTTATTAAGATTAAATTTTGACTTGTGAAACGTGTATTTTATATACCTACTTTGCAAAATAAACTATTTGAATTTGAATTGAATTGAATTGTGAAACGATTTATTTTGTTAAAAACGTAAGTTTCTTCACGTCAAAAGTACCTACAAGCGAGTGAAATTAGATGAGATGGATGAGATGTTCTCTTCGTTGAGATGTATAGAGAAAGATAAATAACAGAGACGAAGAGAGATATATACAGAGACATCGACGAGCTACAGAGGTCCATTTAAGAGGATATGTCACGCTTGCAAAAGTCACCGTTACTCCATGCGGAAAACCGCAACGTGAGAATGGGACGAATTCCGGAAAAAGTAGCAAAATGTCGGTTTTAACTTAATAAAAAATTAATTATAATAGCTATCGAAATTTCAAACTAGCATAGTTTAGATATTACTCAAACCCATTTAATAAAGTATAATTGAGGTCTATATGTCATTCCTTTTTGTCAAACTATAAGAAAATGTGTCTATGAAATATTTCAATAATTATTTCTATCGAGAGAAATTTCAGCAAACGCGTTTCTGTAAATAATATAAACTAGAAAAAGGTTGCAAATTTACGAACTGATTTATCAAAATAGTAGCTTTTTCTGATAAGCAGGTAATCAACTTCAAAATGTGTCGATTTTAGCAAAATAGCGTTTGGCTCGAACTGTAATAGTATAGTTAATGCCTAGTCAGATTGTAAATAACCAGAAAATCACTGTTTATTTTGTTAAATGGATTTTTATAGAATATCGCCGTCGTTATTGCAAGGAAAGTGTACCTTTCTATAAGAATTTTCCAAAACTGTTCCAGTGGTGAGTGACATACCTACGTTTAGGGAATCCATTATATATGTGCTGTGCACACAACCATACACTACACTACTACACCTAGGTACACTATACTTTGATTTGCAATTATCGTCTTTTATTTCGCAGGCTTTCATTTGCTCCGCCATATAAGTTTTCTCAAAACAAAATTTGAGAGCTGTTCAGAACTAAAGTAGGGCCACTGAGTGATGGTACTTATGACAGCTGCATTTAGTAATGAGGTACATTTCAAATTTCGGTTAAAAATAAAAATCAAGTGTGAGTTTACTCAACAATAGACACGTCATTCAACATTCAACATAATGATACAAAGGGAAAAAGTGCCAAAACCAGTGGCGTAGCTATCGGAGGGCTATGCGGTGTAGTGCCCCGGGCTCCCCAAGAGATGTTTAAATATCTAAATCGAAAAAAGTATTTTACTATCATTTATTTTCGTTTAGTTTAACTTCGTCATTGTTTTGTTTTTAATTAAATATTATTGCGTAACTTGGCGATCTCAAACACGACCTATAAAAAAAGAGAAACTTTAAGAAAAAAATCTTTGTACGAATTCTATTGCACAATAAAGCAACATTCAAATCGAAAAATAATAACCGAAACAAGTAGTACATCACTATCAACAATGAAGTATTACATTTTTTAATTCACACTTGCTTATAAATAAGTACGATACTTTGTAGGCATTTAAAAGTCATAGGCGCCATCCCTCAGTGGCTCTACTGTAACAAACATCGTCACGACATGAATTCCCGAGGGGATGTCAGAAATGTTTCCGAGGTGGACTGTGAAATGTAATTCACATTGGTTATGATAGGTGGTTGGTGAGCCCTTTTGCAGTACCTCAAGCACAAATTAGTCCTACTTCAAAGCACGCAGACCACACAAATGAAATGAAATATACTTGATATGAAATATATTTATTTATGTAATGTAGGTTTAATAGATACACTTATTACAGGTTGGTTTTAACACTAGAGTGGACGCGTGGGCTACAGGTGTAGACCAGGGTATATTATTCGTACCTCTTTCTCAAACGCGTCACACTACTGCGCTGTTTTTCCGTGTATTCCTCGACTATGGACCCCCGCGTCGCTCAGCAGCGTGTCGCTACCCTCAGCACACGGACTTCAGAACAGAACGACTAATAAAGTGGATGGGCTGCGTATGTAGCCCGCGCGACCTTTCAGGGAATGTGATAAATCCCTATTATTTATGCAAAGGTTGTACTAATATTTTAAGGGTACTTTATTTCAGTGTAATTTTTGCATTTTAAATACTGTTTTATAACAAATATACTTATTATTAATATCTTTTCAGGAAATCATGGCGGCGTCTGCGTCTCATGTTGATTTTTCCAAAATTTCTGTTGTTTCGTTAAAAACTACCTAAAAAATTTATGATTTTTATTTTTTTATTATTAAACGATAAAAATAAAGATGTTTATTCATAAAATTAAAATCTTTTTCATTCTTCTTAAATATGACCCACAATATTTGCATTCAAAATGGGCTACAGATGTACCCCGCGCGACCGTTATAGGAGTCAATTAGGGCGCGCCTACTGTAGTGTTGTAATATAAGAATCTATGTGTATAGGTGTAACGGTGTACGTAAAAACCCTTACAGGTTTCTGATGCACCTTATTATTGTAAAATATGTATTTCTTTTTAGTTATCAAATAAATAAAGGTAAGAGTTTTATGTCATAAATAATAAAATAATAAAGGTTGGGTTTACCTAAATAAAAAAAAAAAAAACGCGTGAGCAAAATAAAAATATAGGAATAAGGAATAAATATTATTATAAATATACGCAATACATATAATAAATATATGCCTAACTCCGCCCATTCGATTAGTATTGCTAAGAAGAAGGGCAAGAAACTTAGCAAAATGTGCTTCTATGGTCGGTGACAGTGTACTTGTATGGTCGGTCACATAGTACTTCTATGGTCGGTGACAGTGTACTTCTATCGTCGGTCACATAGAACTTCTATGGTCGGTCACATAGTACTTCTATGGTCGGTCACATAGTACTTCTATGGTCGGTCACATAGTACTTCTATGGTCGGTCACATAATACTTCTATGGTCGGTCACATAGTACTTCTATGGTCGGTCACATAGTACTTTTATGGTTGGTCAGATAGTACTTATATTGAGGTTAAAAGTATATTTTTCCACATCACAAACTGTATTATCCAAGAGACGGCTGCACCGCACAGACCTGATGACCGGTCATCCAGCCCTATGTTTACATCCACTCTTGGACTATGAACTATAATTATAAACGTATTAGAAAGGTCGTCGAACGTCGGTGAAGGCCATACTTCTTTGTTTTTGGGAATGCCATCCTTTGTTGATGTCAAGGTGATGATTATCTGAGGAACTTTTGCTTCATTTTATTATTGCTTCCAGTACTGAGTATTATGTAAAATATTGTTCTACAATGGCTGGATTTAATGCTAAAAGAATTTTCCCGCAGTCAACCCGACAAGAACAAATATTAGGCAAGCATGGAAAAATTTTGGACAATATTTAAAACAGAAAATAACACTAGTAAGGTTTAAAATAATTTAAATAACTAAATATATAACAGAAGTAAGTGTTATTACAGCTGAATTGTGAAAAACCCGAAATTTTTGCTAATTAAGGCGCTACGGAAATAAAATCGACACTTTAAGGACTTGCATATCTACTTCAGTAAATAATGTATTATTTTGATTAAATAGTATATTATTTTTGGATTCTTTTTCTAGGGCTCTGTTAAAACAGAAACGCGATTGGAGAAATTCGGCTCGATAGAAACATTTATTGAAATGAGGTCCTTTTCGACTCCAATTCTCCTGGTTTGACAATTTAGAATGATATATAGACTGCAACTATAGTTTATTAGATGGGTTTTAACGGTATCTAGGACCTGCCCCCCTATTGTGTATCTTTAGTTGCCAACTGCACGAGGTGCCTATCATCAAAAACATAGCTAAAAACTGAAATTTCAAAATTGCCTTTAGTGGGTATTGAACTATTAACAATCTGTGTCGTCACTTCAAGTGCGAAAATATCCTTAGGACATCGGAATTCGATAGTATATCTATGTTTTTGATGATAGACACCCAGTCCAGAAGGCAACTAGAGATACACAATAGGCCCGCTGGTTAAACGAAATTTTGATAGCAACTTAAGTACATTTTATATTAATAAAATCTTTCGCACTGAGGATTTGTTCGCATATGGAGTAACAGGGACGCTAAAACTTTTACATATCACCTTAATCTAAACAGAAAACATAACTTCAAAATTCATTTAATAGTTATATTCAACAAAACATTATGTTGTGTGTATGCTGCCATCGCAAAGTTTTCATTTGTACAATTTTGATATTCTAATTTACAATATTATTATTAAATTAAAATTCCAAAATTGTAGCCTACAAAAATTTTTGAATTTAAAAAATCTTGGAGTTCAGATTTACCGAAACCAATGGAAAATTTGCTATGGCAGAATACAAAAAACATAGGTAACAAGGTTTTGTTGATAATAATAATAATAATAAATTTTATTTATTTCAGATAACAAAGATCAATATTTGTTTACATGTCACTTGTTTAAAATGAAATACTTCTTTTGTTTTTTTTATACAAACACTTGAATAACTATTGAGTGAATTTTGAATTTAAGTGTTCTGTTTCGATTAATTAGAAAAAGGCGGGTTTTCCACAATTCGGCTACAAAACCGCTCTTAAGTATATAGGTAAGAAACCGCATTTCTACTGATCATACATGACAATGAAACAGGATCGTGCAAATGAATAAAGTGATTTCCTCCCTCTTGCAGTCATTTTAAACACTTTGTTCCACCCAAAGGTTGTCTGGAAGAGATCGCTTTAAGCGATAAAGCCACCTGTTTGTGCTAACATTAGTAATATTTAAGAGTTTATATTTCTGTTTTCGTTTTTATGGTGTCTGGTGTATTGTTTTTATGGGACACTTGTCCAGTATGATCAGTTGATTAAGTGGCTTCATTTTAAGATACCTGTCCATTTACAGCCTGCCTATAGACAAAGCACATTCATCCACCATCCATCAGCCTAGTTTGTTCACTGCTGGACATAAGCCTTTCCAAGAATTTGCCACTCCCGGCGGTCCTCCTGGAAGATTGCCTATACTCACACACGCTGGGCAGGCGGGTTGGTGAGCGTGGTGCCGGAACCTTCGCACCAGTGACGCCGCTGCCCGTCACCAGTCTGTTCCATATAAGGCCCGGCTATTAGGGATGGATATACCGCCATCCATCGGTCCCAGGCATAATAGGCCTCCTGGTTTTTTACTCTTCCCCGAATTACTTCGAGGGGGTCCCCAAGTAAGATGGTGGTACCTCCACAGTCCAGCCAGGCATCAGCTCTACCACAAAGCACATATATTAACCATAAATAAATAATTGATAGATAACTTTAACAAGGTAAATGTATGCCATGTTTTTCTCAACATTACTTTAAAAATATTATAAAATTAGTCACAAAACAAACCTCGCTAATTTAGAAGATAATTAACACCAATCAATGATAATTACGAGTGATGTAAAAAAACCACGTACAAATTAATTCAAGAAGCTGTGTTTATCATATAACTACCGCCATTTTTGTTGAAACACAAGGCTCATGTAACCTATTTTCATAGACAATCACAATTTATAGAGAGAAAAAACTCAACAATGGTTAGAGACAGCGTGACCTCACTACTAGCTGATGAATTGAATAATGCTGTGAAGATTTGGAATGTAACTCTACCCATCTTTTCACAACCAAATATTATGGTAGAAGAAAAAGTTTTTTTTTTGACATTGTAATGCAATTATTGGTTGTCTGAATCAAAAATCTTTATGCCTCCCTTTAAATATATTAAAAACACAGTGGATAAACTGTAAATTGAATGTAAATGTTACTGTATAAGTGATAAAACGATGTGTATACAGGTTGCTTGGTAATTCGACCTATTCTTTTAAAGGGGTTATACTAGGGATAATTTCCAACAAATAATGCCTATCAACTAGGGGCCGAAAATTATCATTCTTTTTTCAAGTAAAACACATCGATATTTCAAAAATTACAAAATAAGAAAGGTTTTCTTTCCACTTAAAACCTTTTAATTCTGAGATTATGGGAATTCAGGGCACGTATTTTTTTATAAATGATCACTCATCTATCATTGATCAGAAATATAATAAATAAGTTCTGAGAGAGGAATAGTTATTTTTAAATTACACATATATATACAGATTCTTACGAATATTAAAGTAGAAATTGAATAAAAAAGAAAATTTTCGATATATATTTCGACCCACTTGGGATCGTCGTCAGCAGTTGAATATGGAATAATATCATAAATAAAATAGAGTTAACAATAAATTGACAAACTTAACCTATTTTCTTAACCTATTTAATTTACCTACCTTTTTGCTCTCATCTGGTGAAGGTAGAGAAGAGTCTGTCTGTCGGTCAGTGTTGTCTGTTTAGTCCGGCTCCGTAGTGGGCACCAAGTGACCTTGGTCAAGGTTCTCTACCTTCACCAGATGAGAGCAAAAAGGTAGGTAAATTAAATGGGTTAAGAAAATAGGTTAAGTTTGTCAATTTATTGTTAACTCTATTTTATTTATGATATTATTCCATATTCGGCTGACGACGAAACCAAGTGGGTCGAAATATATATCGAAAATTTTCTTTTTTATTCAATTTCTACTTTCATATTCGTAAGAATCTGTATATATATATATAATAAAAGGGTTAAAAAAAAAAAGCTTTTAAAGTAAAAATATTTATTATCATATTTTTAAATTAATTATTTTTGGTTATTAGTCTGAAAGTTTGAAAATAGTAGTTTATGCTACGTAGCGAGTGTTTTAAACGTAACCGAGTAATTTATTGCTTTTATGCCCGTGTATCATACTACGTTTTCAATGGATAGTGTGAGGAAATGAAAACAAATATAATCTTGTGAACTTTAAATTATGATTGGCTAAAAAGGATTGTATCCAGAGCCGTTCAACAGTGGAAAAAAAAGTATAACATCTCTGGTACATAGGAAAGGCTGCAGGTTAGCCAACCATTGCAAATAAATTAAAAAATAATAATAATAAAGCCCTAGAGCAAAATAATCGATTTTCTGTTCGGTTTTGATGTATGAAAATGGGCCTTTACGAGCACTTGCATTGAAAAACCATTTAAAAAAATTGTTTTCAAATGCTGCCGGATGACAGGCGGGATGAGGATGATTCAATGAGGTTATACTCGTATATACTATAGAGAAGCAATTCCATACATTCTGACTTTCAAAATTAGTAACCAGTGACACGATTTGACGACGGAGCTGTCAAAATAAATTACTAAACGAAATTAAATTTCTTTGTCTCATTCAGACTTCTACCTTTTCTATCAATATCAACCTATAATGTTGATATTGATATTTTCTATATATTTTCTATATTGATATTTTCTATTATATCAATATCAATATCAACCAATAATGTTGATATTGATATTTTCGGTAAGTTTTCATTGTTTATTATGCATATATTTATGCAGTTATTTCTGTGCTTTTTCAAAATCTTGAGAACTATTGATTGATTGATTTTCAGAATTCTTTATTGAGGTAATAACATTTTTTTACATTGTTAACTTAATAATAACAAAATTAGCTAACAGTATACAAAAATAACACTTGAATGTTTTTACCAGATTATAACACCTATGAAAAACTTGACAACTAGTTAGCTTGAGCTATTTAAAACATGATCATAGTAAAAGATAGATATTGAGAACTATTGCTTGACAATGCAATCTGTCCTTATGCATTATTTTAGTTGGCAACCCTATCTCAATTTACGACCCAGTATGTGACTTTTCATTTCTATTCAAATACATACAATTTAGGGTAACTGTCCACAGTATTTTTGTACAGACGCCAGGACGACAAGCTACCTAATGGCAATTCCTATTGCGATGTCATAGCCGTAAAATTGTTTACAAATAGGAACTTGAAGTCCAGGCGTCTGTGCTAAAAAAAAAAAACTTTTCGGTCGGACGATAAAAATATGAAGTTACTCGTACATTTCCGACGCATCTCTGACTATAGCCAAACAAAATCATTCATAAATAAACTCAACACCACACATCTAAGATTGAATTTCGGTTGCCCAGATAGACAGTCTAAGAAAATTCATACTCGGATGGTCAAGTATGCCGCGTCTGTTAAATATGCCAATATCATATACCTACTTGTACAGGAGTTTCGGTTGATCGCGCTTAGCCTTCGTGGAAAATGCCGGTATCCGTCAATTTTTCACGTAACACAGTTATTGGCAGCGTTTCTATTTCTGTCAAGGTCTTTGCTGTGGGAACTGTTATCAGTTATATAATGATTAGCGCATTGGGTGATTGTTTTTACTGTACTGAATGGAACGTTTGGTGGTCCGGGAAAATTGGGAAATGTTTATTGACGGAGCTGTTTTGTGTCTGAAGATCATTTTGTTCTAAATTGGTTGTAAAGTAGATATTTTCTTTCAACTTCAGTAGAGTGATAAAAATCCAAGATGGGTGTCCCAGAAAGAGGACTTATGCGTAGGGTTGCCATCCGTCCCGATATATCGGGACTGTCACCGTTATTGAGTCCTATGTCCCGACGTCCCGACAAACAGTAAAATGTCCCGACATCTGAGCCCAGTGGAATGAAAGAATTTCTCTGCTGCTACAAACTATGGAGTCGATATAGTCAACAGTGTCAGGTGAACTATAATAGGTAAAACTATGACCTGCATAGTTTTATTTGTATTTTATTTCTATATTACTGAAAAAATTTACGTACTCAGAAAAGTATAATACTCATACTACATTCGCTAAAAATACGTAAATGTGCATAATGGGGTACCTATTAAGATGAAGTTGCGGAAGCCGGAAACCGGTGTTTGGAGACAACCCTCGAATCGCGAAAAATAATCAGCTGCTCCATAGAAAAATGACATAGCTACCCAATCAAAATGTATGAAACACTTGAATTTTTTTTCTCGATTTCTCAATTTCTTTTCATGAAAAGTTGTTCGTATGTACGAGTACTATCGCCAGTTTCAGTCTTCCACATCTTCATCTTAACATCCTGTATATATAATAAAAATAGCGTATAAGCAAATAAATATTTGTCTTGTCTTAAAATCGCGTATTTATTTACCCATTCCAGAGCGTCCCGATGAGACCCTAGTAAAATATGGCAACCCTACTTATGCGTGACAAACTGAAGAAGGGTGAAATTAAAGTACCCGGAATAAGAGCTTAGTATGTCTTCATTGATAAATATGAAAGTAACGAAAGAGATGTGTCAGGATCGTAGCAGATGGATGGCTAGGAGAAGTCACTTGTATATAAATAAATAAATAATGGTAAATCATTTGGAACATTTAACAAACTTACCGGCCAAACCCGATTTTAGGACAAACTACATAGTTTGGCCTATGCCAAAGGGGTTTTGGGTTGTCATAAAATAAACACGAAGGACATGTATGTAATACATACCCAACTGGTCGGTGACATATACCTAGTTGGTGATAGAGGTGTTTTTGAGTATGAAATGTGAAATGCAGTTACAGTCTCGTACATCCACGTTTCATCGACGAATATTGCCTCTCAGAATGATACTCGTAGGTGGTGGTAAAGAAACCTGCATGCCCTAAAAAGCGTGTATTTGTGCCCGAAGTACGGCGATAGGGCTCACCAACCATCACGTTGGGACGTAATAATCGTCGGTGAAACGAGGGTGTACCGGTCGTGGGCTGTGACTTGCTTTTTGCAGTTCACACTTGGAACCTCCTCGGGGATTCATGTCGTGACGATATATTTATTTTATATTGTTTTGCTCAAATTATGTTATTACTAGTGGAAGCTTTAATTGTTACTTTTATTTAAGTTACTCTATTGATATTGTTAGTTACTTTATGTTTTCTTTCAAAATAAATGAAAAAATAAAGGGTCCTTGTCACGGAACCCTACAAAATGACGTCACGGGTCACGGCAACTGGACAAAGTTGTCATAACAGTATAGATTATGAGTACGGCCACTGATTGCCCGCAAATAGTTCAAATTGCCCGGGCAAATTGCCCCGTTTGATTCTAGTCTAACTATGGGTAAACTGATTTTGCTATTACGCTGCATTAGCGGGTGGATTGTATTGACTTTTTACTGTATTTTACTCAGTTTTACTGTATTTTTGTTCAACTGTACATTCTGCTTCTATAATGCTGAACTGGATTAGACTGAACGGTTACTAGTGTTGCAAAGTTTCATTACGATAAGTATTTTTAAACGTCTATTCGTAAGCAATGCTATAAGGGTTATATTAGAAATGAAAACCTCTAAAATTCTAGTTTTTTTTTGTTGTGACATAGAAATCCAGAAACATATATAAACTGTGTATTTTTTTTTGTGAGATTATAATGTTTGTATTAATACCAAGGAAGAGGAAGACTAGATGCATCTATTTTACTTTAAGTGAAAAAAAAATAATGTAATGTCATATCAAGAGGTCAAATCATTAGCAGAAGATAGAGAAGAATGGCGCTTACTGCACTGACAAGAGAGACCTAGTTTCTTCCAATGAACCCTTGAAAACCTGGTGTTGTTGATGTTCTAGCGTCAGGTGTCCCGTTAAGCTACTCTTATAGATAGATAGGCCCAACATTAATCCTAATCCACACGGTGCTATCGCGCCGTATCTATTGTTCTTTAATTGTTATCGAAAATCGATAATTGAATAAGCTTACCCGTTATATGGAATTGAGCTAAGATCTTGCCTGCTATCTATTGTTTTAGCGATAGTAAGAACTCAACAGATTAAGTAAGTTCCGTTATCCTTTCAATCTCACCGACGAATAAATGCAGAGAAAGAGAAAATAATCACTTCACCCTATACATTAATCCGCAAACCTTGAATGACCAACCCATTTCTTAATTCATCCTTCAATGCTCCATTATAACCCGTAAACGCGACCCGGGGTCATCTAAGCCCCTGTATCAATGCGCGGACAAAGCAACCCTACGCAGTGTTGTGACAGGAGTTAATGTTAATGTCGGATGTACCTTATGGGGGGTTGTATTCAATGGTACAATTTTACCTGTCTCGCTGGGAGTAGATGGGTTTTTTCACATTGGACAATTTATTTTTGCCTAAAATTTTTTGATCCGTTTGCAAAAGGAGCAAAAAAATTTCGAGTGTTCATTAAGAACTCACATTTCTTTTAGACTCTTGCGTTAAATAATTTTTAAAATTTTTCTTCTATGTCTTTATGAAGTGTAATGTAGTAAAAGTATACCCAAACTTTAAATTCTTGGCCTTAAAAAAACTTTGCACGGAATAACTGCCAAGTAGTTTAACTAAACCCTTGATGATGGAGTAAAACGAAAACCGGTCGGGTTAAATTAGTTTTTTAAACTGTGAAACGGGTGCAAGTGCATCTTTTCATCATGCTTAAAAAAACTACTTGTTTTTGTAGTTCCGTACCGTTGTAGTACCCAAAGCAAAAACTCGGTGCCTCTCAATCTTTCGATCCAAAGCAACTCATGAATAGCTGGGTTGATTGCGCTGAAATTTGGTCTACATGCGGCAAATAGCACCGAGTTAAATACAAAAATTTGTGGCGAATGTCTAACGAAACAATCCAAACAGAAAAAGTTCAAACTTAATCTGTAAGTCTGTCTGGAAGGTTGTCTGGAAGAAATCGCTATAAGTGGTAAAACCGCCAATTGTTACTTTCTTTCATAAGTTTGTTCTTTTACCTTATTTATTTATTTTGGTGTACAGTAAAAAGTATTTGTCTTGTCTTGGATTCGGGCCAAATTTTGGACTAGTATTACTATTGTTTTGGCAATAATGATAATTAACAGGGCTAACAGACTTTAAGTTATATTTCCACCGAAACAAAACTGAGTTTCCGTTTGGGACAAATAATTTTTAGGGTTCAATTCTACAGCTCAGTACGAAGAAATACCTACGGAAGAGCTTGGCGTGTGCCACATTGTGCCTTTATTCTCTAGTGAAGGGCTGTTGTCAGAGAATTTTAAGGGTGATATTCATTCTTGTTACTATATAAATAATGTAGTACACTGGAAATATTAAATGATTATGTTAAAAAGTACAAAGTTGAGCAATTTTTTAAATAAGACACACAAGATTCAAAGAAGGAATCTAAAATTATGATAAGTAACTACTTTTTAAATTAATTTTAGAGAGTATGTTTAGAAAAGTTGACAGTTTTTATAATGCATATAGTATACAAAATACAAAAACAAAAAAATACAAAGTCTTTATTGTACAAAAAAGAGTTTACAAAATAATAAGGTTGGCTCTGAACCCCAAACTAATATAAATTGTCTTTTGGGGAACAGTATTTCCGTTTCGAGGGAACTAAACAATTTTACATGAGAAGGTAAACAAACTAAATTAATTTAATTACAAAGAAACATGGCTCAATATTTAAACATATAGATAATAAATAAAATAAAATAAATAATATAGTTGAACTACTAATAAATATTAATACCAATAATTAATAATATATCATACTACTAATACGTATGGTATAGTTTAGTGTTATATTAGTATGTATGTATGTAGTATATTAACAGCCGGATTTTTTCAGATATTTAAAACTTGATACTGATAATATGATATTAAGGTTAAACGTCAGTCACTTAGCGCAAAGTGCATAACTTAACTTTGTTTTTCTTGTTTAGAAGTTAAACATTGAAAAAGCTTTTGGTATGTGGCAATTGACGCCAATAGTTCAATATAAGTGAGGTTTATAAAGCATGAATTTGAAATTTAATGCACATTTAGTCATGATCTTGTCCAAACAAAATTAAAACAGCATTTTAAGTTGGTTTTGAGAAGGTTGCTTTAGGAACCTCACTAATACTGAACTATTGGCGTCAAATGCCACAGACCAAAATGGTTTTGAATTTGAAATTTTTGACCTTTTAAATTTTTAAATTACAACGTTATGTTATGCACTTTGCGCTAAGCGACTGACTTTTAACCTTAAAACATAAAAATACCGAGTAGGACTCGCACCCTGAGCGTTCCATACCATGTAAATAAATTAATGTATTTAAATATTTTAAACAGAAATTACAAACTTATCAATCTTATCATCACCTACAAATTATATGAAACTAAACTGCAAAATTAAGTTGGTTGGATCATCGGGGACGTAACCATAAAACTACATTATAAATCGGCTTTTTCAGTATTTGCTGTTTAAATACAACATATGGCACATAATATACAGAAAATACAACTTCCTAACTACTTTGGTCTTTTTTTTTTTTCTTTTTTTTTTCTTTTTTTTAATGAGTCAGACTCCGTAACAAAAGTGGTCTAAAAATGATAGGCTTCAATTCTTAATTTCTTAAGAGTAAGAAATACTATATGTTAAATAAATTCTAGACATTGACAGACACCCCACAAGCTAAGGAGCGAAAAAATATTTTTCCGCTCCATTTTACATGAAAATTTATTTAATTCGATTTTTATTTCAATATTTGGTTTTGGGTCAATATTTTACAAAATATAATGTAAAAATTTCAGGTCTCTATCTCATTTTGTCTAGAACTAGAGACCCGTTACTTAAGACGATTAGATGGACAGCAGAGTAACCGTTATGCCCTTCGGGAACCCTAACAAGTAAAAAAAAAAAGAGTAAAAAACTGGTTATGAAAAGAGCCTAAAAATTGCTGTAAAATCTGTATGTTGACGTTACATCTACCAAAACAAATCCAATATTATTAACTTAATAAAAAAAAGTATCTTCGACACACAAAAAAATTTTGAAATTCCTTTGCTAACGTTCAATAACACAAAAAAGCTTTATAATCGACATAAAGCTAATATAACGCCATTCGGACAATGTTGTATGTCCAGTCATTAAGGGGGATCGCCCGAAGCGTACCTAATACAGTTTTAATAGCGGACAGTGTATCAGGCCCTCTTAACTCTCATTTCACGCGGTATTACTGTCTTATCTTTGTTTGGAAGATTTGGATGTTATTTTGAACTATGTCTTTTTTTCTTCTAGTTTTTATTCTTAGGTAGGTTCTAAATATTATTAGAGTGCATTACAAACTAGAAAATATCAATCAGAAACAAATCCAAAGACAAGAATTTGAAAAAATTCCCCGGGCCAGGATTCGAACTTGCGACCTCTTGTTATCAAGACAATGCGCTACCAATTGCGCCACCGAGGTTCCTACCTATGCACTCTAATAATATTTAGAGTATTCATAGCGATGGATTTCTCAAAATAAACATAATCTTAGGATGGTTCTTAAAAATTGTCTTCAGTTTTTAAAACAAGATGGGATGTAAAACCTTGTGCAATATAGGTACATCATATAGACTTATAAAATGTAAATTTTAATGCAAAAAAAAAACAATTGATCTACGTACCTCGAAATTTAATTTAAGTACATAAAATTTATACATAAAAAGCAATAAAAACGATACATGTATATGTATAAAATATGTATAAATAAGTTATATAAATCACTTCACGCCTATCTCTAGCACTTTGATTAGTCCTGCTAAGAAGAAAACCAAAAAACTTAGCCTTATAATTTTTTCTTAATTTTTTTTTTGATTGTGCTCTTTTCAAAGGTGTTAGTTAAGGGCCTTACTATTGCCAAATGGGAACTTTCTAAAGCCTACTCCTCGTTTATGGCCAAACCAAAAATAATGAAAAAATGTGTTAATATTAATAATCAACTCTTAGACAACATATGCAACATTTTTCTTTTTCATACCACCAAAACTTCTACATGAATTATATTTTTACTGAATGGTGTTTTTTGACCTCAAATTCCCTACTGCTTCTGAGTGGCTTGGCCGATTGAATTCATCTATGCTTTGATAAATAGATAAACTTTATACCTATAAACATAACATAAGATTATTCAATCGAGTAATCACGTCCAAGTGAAAAGTATAATTTTCTCCTATTTCGCCATATCAAGGACGCGAGCGAGCGTCGTAACAGCCACTATGCATTGCGCGCTGACATGAACGTTATTTCAATGTCGTTTTCGTTGATATTTGTAGTGACAAATATCGAGCTGCTAATTTGGCGATGGCAAATAGTTGAGTAAAGAAAAAAAAACTACAAGCCAGATAATGTCAACAAAATACGCAATAAAAAAATTATCAATTATGAATCTCCAATAATATAATTAATCAGCTATGGATTTTCCCACACTTTTATACCAGGACAAGGTTAGCTCAGTAAAAAAATATGACTCCAATGTATTGTAATGCTGTTAATTACAGTTTTTTTTTCTTTGTCAACTTATCGGTGAATCAATGGATGGTAATAAAATAAATTTGTCTAATTGTTTTTTTACCTTAAGGCTCTGTTATGTCCATGGGACCTAACAATCCTATTAAGTGATTTTGAACTCAATTATATTGTCAAAAAGTCTACATTGGAACGCTCGCTTCGTGCGCTGCGGGCACGCATATTCAATGAATTTACAAGGTTTTTCTGTAATTTCTGAAAAATTATTGAAAAATAAATAAATATAGTCTCCAAAAGTCTTTGATTATATGTAAAGAAATTCAGGAGAAGTTTTATTTATCTCAGTTGAACATCTTTGCTATAAAAATATTTAATCGCAATTTGAGGAGCTTACCATGCGATTTTTTTCTATAGAGCAAAATTAACTAAATTACTTTTTCAGCTCAACAAATTTTTAGAGTGTTATGAGATATTGAACTCATAATATGAATAAAAATTGCTCATTTTGGAATGGCAGGGCCTTAACAAGACTTGATGTTAGAATAATGCTAGCCAATAAAGTTAAATAAAAATATATTTTTTTACAATTTTATAAGTATTTTTGATTTTTAGCACTAAGTGAAATTTGTAAAACATTTTGAATAGAAAATTACTTGTGCTATTTCACAAATTTATACTTATTCTCTGACCGGTTTTGCTTTTAAGACATTATAAAAGGATTTACTACAAGTTCATATTATATATAACTTTTTTTGTGGGATAGTACAAATATTTTTCTGTTTATGTCTTGCACCCCAAAACTTTTTCAAATTTAATTTCATTTATTTCTTCCAAAAGACAATGACTTCGAGCCACATCGATTCCCAAAACGTAATTAACAAAATCGATAGAACTGCCCAATGTCCAGCTACAAGCAATAAATATTTCAAGGCGAAGGGTACAATAGAAATCGTATCGAAACACTGCCACAGGTAAACGCAATGGCTTGAAAAACCCCTACATGTCTTCTTTCCTTCCCCTAGGGGTACAGTTTTTCATAGCAATGCGCGGGGCAGGGTTGATTTTGAAGGGTGTTCTTTGTTCAAATGTACAAAGAGGTCTATGGGTCTGCCAGACCGCACACGCGTAACTAATACGGTTAAGTAGCGTATTGAGGGTGGAGGGTTAATCGTCCTATAGGATTTTAGGTTTAACTAATGGATTATTTGAGGTTGTACTGGTGCAGTTTTATTTGTGTGTTGGTATGTTTTTTTATGCATTGGAAAGATCTTTTTTCTAAATGAATAGGTATACAATGATTGTCAAAGCGAAATACATACTGGGAACTAGGTATACATAAATTGGTTCAATTATTACCTAGCCCTGCCATAAGTTCTGTTACTGCATTAAAAAAAAATGCAAGGTTCCAAGGAAACTCTAGAACATCCATCTATATCCATTAGATGGGGTAGGTTTCAAACTACAATAAACAATTGATTGTTGTTTTATATCATAAAAAATTAACTTTTGAGCCAGTCTCAAAGTTACAGATTTTGGTTGTTAAAATACGAATGTATTTTGGTTGTAAAAGTTAGGATCAAAAAAGATATAAGGCTAAAATCCCAAATTATGTCGCGTATTTTAAGATATCGGCTTCGGACTGCTTCAAGAATAGTTTTGTCCTTAAATGCATGATTTTTTCTTTTTAAATGAAAGTGGGATATATGGTAGAAAAGTGGTCCCGAATTATGGGAAAAATAAAAAATATATTTTTTTTTTCGTTTTTAAGGGGGTAAAATGGTATAAAATCAAAAGGACTTTTTTTTTTCAAATTAGTATAAAAATGTTTTTATTTTTTATTTTTTCATTTCTGTTTTTTATCAGTTAGTACAGCCATTTGATACTAGTTTACAAAAACCCTATTTAATAAAACAAAAGCATAAAATTTTCATGAATATTTTTTCGCGACCTCTTATTTTCAGATTGGGAATTATGTTTGTATACATAAAAAAAAATCAAATAAAACTAAATTTTACATATTTTTATTTTATACCGTAATTATTTTTCATTATTGTATGAAAAATAATTACGGAATAAAATAATTATTTTTCATACAATAGTCTTGAGGAAGAAAAATATACGTAAGAAAAAAACACAAGAAAAATTAAAAAAAAATTATATGTTGCCATTTGGCAACAGGATGCATTTAAGGGTTAAAATTATAATTTGCTTTAAGCATCTACAATATTTTCTATAGTGAATATTACCTATCCAACAAATTCCATTAATTAATTTTACAAGATTCAGTCTGGGATGAAAAATATCAAATTTAATGTGAGTCACAGAACTTTTGGCTGGACTAGGTATAGCTTCGTTAAACATATTTTTTTTTCTTCCCAAATTTACTGAATTAGGGATTCAAGAACAATAAAACATTTAGGGATGTTTTAATTTGCACATCGAAAATATTATTTTGCACACTAAATTTGCCATCAGTCGTCTTTTAAATCTCTGTATCAGATATATCTTCGGATTGCGCAAATACGATCATGTCTCTCAATTTCGTCTCCAGCTAAATATCAGCTAAATAGCAATTGGCTAAATATCCGTTATCGTAGAAAATCACACATTCTTTCACTTCTTTATAACGCTCTCAACAGCCCCTTTTCTACTATCTTTCTTTGAGACCGGTTTCACCTTCAGTGACCGAGTAGAGCTATGCTCCTCCGATTTCCCGAACACAGCACCAACATGTATACAAATTCTTTCACAGTGTCAGCAATCCGCCTGTGGAACTGTCTTCCTCTGGACATCTGACAATCTCCCACCATCTCTACCTTTAAAACCAGAGTCTATCAACACTATCTACGGCTACAGAATCAGTCACCACACTTGTAATAATTTTCACTTTGTCCCCTGAGTCATCCTTCTCGTAACTACCGATATATTGTTGTATATTTATTTATGTACAGTATATACACTTATATTTATATTATATTTTATTCATAAACAAAAATCCACAGCAAGTACATTCAGATTACTTGAATATATGCCAATAACGGATTTCACTATGCTAAACTAAACATACTAATTAAAAATTGGAACATAACAATTATAATATGGTTAAATTAATAAATTATTCGCAAAGAAGACGAATTTATAATACAAAGGTTTGTTGCTATTATGAGTATGTTGAGTGTCGGGTGATAAGGGTGTGTTTGTGTGAGGGTGTGTGTGTGTGAGGGTGTCTCATCGTGTGATGATAAAACAGGTAATGAGTATGTATGTATATTTTTGTATTTATATATGATTATGTAGATATTATATGTTATTTTATTAAAAGTTAATATTTATAAATTAATTAATTAATTAACTTATTTGGCACTACCCTTGTAATCTCCACATCACCAAAGGTTAACTGGTAGAGAATGCTAATTAGCATTAAGTTCGCCTTTGTGCATTGTAAACTTATTTTGTGCAATAAATAATTTACATACATACATACATACATATCTGACCCTCGTGGTAATTTTTTTCAGATATTCTATAAAAGAACAATTAGTATTTTAGTATGCAAGTCAGTAATTTTTTAATGTGCAGTAATGAAACACGGTAGTAGCATTTTTGGTATTTTCTGTTGTGCGTTTAAATACCGCCCAAACATTTACACGTAAACCTAACACGCTCCATTTTTATTTTTGGTTTTTGGCTACAATTTGCCGGATTCTACAAAATGACGGCGGCACAGATACTTAGTCTGTGTAAAAAAATATGAAAACGGTACGTTTCTTCGAACATTCTTCGATTGTTTGCCACAAAACCATAGAAAAACAGATTTACAACCGAAATGAATCATAAATAGTGCAATAATGACTTCTTCAACGCCTTCCATGGCGACTAGCCGCACATGACTAATTAGACGACGACTATGAAAATTTTCTTAAGGCGCTTAGTTACGCCAAATTAGCAAATGTATGTGTGTCGGTACAAATATCGACGGAAACGACATTGAAATAACGTTCATATCAGCGTGCATTGCACGCAGTGACTGTTACGACGTCTACGATAGCGCAGAATAAGAGAAAATAATACTTTTGACATGAACGCGATTGTTTGATTGAAAAATCCCATGTTCTATTTACCTTTTATAGAAAGTATAAGTGAATTAAATCGGAAAAGCAGCAGAGGAGCAGCCAAAAAACACCATTCGGTTGTTTCTTTTTGTATAGAAAATATATGTACCCGCGGCTCCGCCCACGTTGAAAATATAATAAATATTCAATTTGCGTTTAAAGTTGCGTTGCATGATTTTACGTTTTTGCAAACCCAAAACAGTTTGAACGGCCGTTTAGACATGCCATACAGATCTGATGTTTCTGAAACGTGGAACATTTTGGTTACATAATTTCATTCTTTAAATATTAAGCGATCACTTATCCAAACCCATATTGTTTATGCAGTTCATCATTGTCACAATCCAAGGTATCGACTGCATAATTTTTGGAGTTCGTGTGAGTGATACGCGCACACAAAGGTGTGTAGAGTGCCATCTCACCCTTTCCCGTGAATTTTGTCCCTTTCTAGCCTTTCGATTTTATATAATAGATATAACTACTATGACAAAAAAAAACATATGACGTTTTCTTAGAGTTGATAATTCATATCAATGCTTACATTTTTTTCAATACTTTTGGCTTTAGAAAGTACCCATTTGACGATACTGAGCGCCTTAAATAGTCAGCGGCGGGTAATGGAGCGCAAAGCGTTTTTTTGTTTTTTTCAGAAAGCCCGCTTTGCTTAACTTTGAGTTCTTTGAGAAACTAACAAAGGGAAGTTTTTCAATGCAGATTATTATACGCTACAGCACTTTTATTTTAAAAACAATTAGCGGAAAGGCAACCGTAGGTGAAATGCATAATGTTTTCTTTTCATGTCTGCACTAATTCAAACACCTTTTTGTACGCGCCATAGGTTAAAAGACAAAATAAAAGGTGGAAAAAAACATTTAGAACACTTGATTGTTTTTTATAAAGCGAATTGTCTTAATAATTCCTATAATAACGTATAGAAAATCGGTTATACTTTAGTGTATTTTTTTAGCTGCTACTTTTCAAACGAAATAAAAAAGAAAAAATTTCATTTTGATCTGTGGTAGGTATTGTTTATTTTTTTCCTTTTTTATTAAACTACAATATAATTATTTGATTTTTTTCTAAATTATGTCCTCTGTCTGGGGTATGCTGAAAATCAGCGCTGCTGAATTTCTATTAGATCGGCAGCTTTGCTGAGCATGCTACCATTTGCCAGAAATGTTTAAAACTTGTTTTTTCTTCTATTTTAACCTTTGCTTAATTTTAATGTGTTTAGTTTTTAGTATTTTTTGGCAATAAACCTTTTTTACTTACTTACTTAATATTTTCTTTAATGCTTTTAGTTGACCATCTATCTCACAACATAGTTACTAGTTATTAAGTTAATAAAATGAGAGAAGTACAACAAAAAAAAACAAAATAAAATCGTATTTATAAAGAAAACCGCAACTGGTACAACACAACAGATCTAAAACAAAATGAGGTCACGATCCCGCGCGCCGTAGCTCGAGAATTAAAAAAGAGGTTCAAGTAAAACAAACATTTTTTGTGGTCAATTTATCGTTAAAACCTCATCATCACACCACGGCTCCCTTAATTAATTCCTCTCGGTTTCTTACTGGAAAAAAAAAGAATGCCGATACAAAATAAAAAGGTTCGGTAACGCTCGATTTACGAGTGCGGAATTTTGAAAAAGGAACAACGCCATTTTGGCTATGGGGGTTCTGTATGTATTGATAGGTGACAATTTATGACGTATATTTTTGTCAACCGCTTTCAATAGTTTTGTTGAAAAGATGAAATTTATATAAAAATAGAGGTTGGAAAAGAATAAGCTACATGGATTCAGTAATATTCAGTACGAAAAAGTAATCTGCACAAAATCGAATACATATAATTTAGCTAGGAACTTTTTTGCATGCATTTGCAATTACTTTCTATGACGTTGGTAGTAATTAAATGTGAACTAGTATTAAAATACAAATTAATTAAAATTTTCAAGTTATTAAAAAAACATTTTCTTTTTTATTTTAACATTTTGAATTTGCTGACAAAATTACTTACTACTAAAGTATTACAATTATTAATACCATTATTTTTAATCTTATAATTATCTAAGGTTCAAGGGTAAAAATAAAGTTAAAACTACTGGGTGTTATGTTCCACTGGTCATATTCAATAACTTTTCCACAAAAAAGATGAAAAAAAATAAACCGTTCCATACAAAATTCACGGTAGGTTTTCAAGTTAGTGAGGAAAACTGAAAATATTTTTTTGTTTATTTTTTTTTGGGATAGTTGTTCAGTATGCTCAGTAGATATGGTGGTTTAATTTAAAGGTACCTGTCCACTTACAACCGATATAAAAAAAACAAAAAATTGTTGCCAGCCTAAAGATATTCTTCTTCTGATTTTTTGCGGTTATGTAGCCGCAAAAATGTGTGTTAATCAAGATTCTATGAATTAATTGTAAATAAGCGCAAATATTTAAAAAAGTATTCCTTACTTCATATATTCTTTGACATTTTACGCTGTTAAAATTCAAACAATAATACAGCGTCTTGGCAACAACTCTTTGAACCCTAAAAAACAAGAGCGAATACCTCAAACCAGTTACAACCAAAGCCGGGTTAAACAGTAGTTCAAACATTGCAACTCGATATGCAGATGCTGAACTTTTTTTTCTGTTACTCTATATAGTTTTATTATGACAATTTATCAGTTGATTCTATTCATCCTTTGTTTTAAAAGAATAAAAAAAAAACTTATAGGCTGTCGTAAAATCGGATATACCTTCGGTTTGGTACATAATGGCACCTCTATCTCTTCTAAAATTATTTAAATATGTTTAAATTATTTAAATAGTAACAAAATAGATAACACAGCTGGGACTCACTATGAATTATGCGAGAAAATCTCGACGTTTCGGTCAACTTAAGAGTGTCCTTCATCAGGCTTCGCGCGGTGGTGATGGGTAGCGGGGATATTCAGTCCTCGTGAGGGTGTGGCATGCACCGGAGCACGTCGCGAAGCCTGATGAAGGTCACTCTTAAGTTGACCGAAACGTCGAGTTTTTCTCGCATAAATAGTAATGAGTGTTATCTATTTCATTATGATGGACACACACCCTAATCTTAGTGATATATTTAAATAGTGTTTATCTCTCACAAAACTAGCTTCTTATTTTCGAAGTATTTTTGGGTAACGAGTCCATTATGAAGATTACCACCAGATTTGAGGTAAAGCCACTTATAGCTGCTTAAACATCTTTGTTAGTTTATTAAAAATACCAGCTTAAAGTGCTTCAGTAGGTAAGCTAAATCAGCAGCTCAATGTTTGTCGATACAAATTGTCGATATTATATGTATTAAAAACATTGAAATAACTTTCATAACAGTGTTATATTGCGTTTTGTTAATGACTTTATGAGGTACAAGGAAAATTTTCTTTCGTCTTTCTTGTTCATTGGGTATCTAGCAGTTTTATAATAATTTGGGCCAATCGCAGCGCAGAATCGCGGTGTTATAATGTAAGATTATAATATCGGATAAACAATCTAGTTGCTTATAAAACTGCTTTTGATGTTGCAATTCCCTTATTGCAGTATGAGAGTAGATAAATATATTTTCAAGTTCCGCAGGTATTCTCTTATAGCTACTGCATGACCTTGAATAATTATTAAGAATTCATAAAACACTACAACAACCGTTTCGTTTGCACCAATTCACAATACTTATTTTGCTGACGGAAGGGTCATAATAAAAAAAAACGGTGTAACTTTGGGTGTGTTCAACTGTACCTCGTTAGTCCAGAGGAAAACGCACAGTGTACGGAAACTTGCATGTCATCGCCACATCACTCCCTGCACGCTGATGCTTCGTTATGAAGAGTTATTAATCTTTTGATTAACACTCTGATATCTTCATCGACATGCGTCGACACGGCATTTTATTACTTGATGATGCAGATTCTCAGAGAACTGTCGAAATCTAATTCGTGCGTCAATAAAAAAGAATGGGAAGTATCTGAACAGATTTAGGTTTAAAATGTTTAAATATTTTGTGGGAATCCATACTAAGGATAATTTTGTATTTTTATTTGTATTACTCATAAAATTATCTTGATTATTTTAGTTTTAATATTTACATTCTTGTTTTCATTTTAAGTCTTTTAAGTGTACATTGTATTTATTTTTTTACTATGGGTCCTTTATTATCCACGTTATTATGTTATTCTATTATATAATTATACTACAATAATTATATACGTAATATAATTATATTACTAGTATAAAAGAACTCGTATTTCGCGTGAATTTTAACTGTGAATAATTCGTATAAATTTTAATTTATTTGCTTTACAATAAAATGACAGGCCTAGAAATATAGGTTACGCATTAAACAGATTTGATATATGCATAATATATTTCAAATTTATCAATGTATTTTTTCAAATTAACTAAAGCATTTTGCCGTAAACGTATTAAATTAACTCACAAAACACGAAAAACGCATTTAAATTATGAACATTAAATTTTAAAGTCACGGAAAACGCAAAGCAAAATGGCGGCGCGCGTGCTAGATGCGAGTCCTCTGTGCTGATTTTATGTAGGTATTGTGTCTATTTACTAAATAAATAAATAAAAATACAGATGTCGGGCTTAAACGCCCTGTAGGTGTGGTTTTTAACACGCTTTTCCATGTAATCCTCTTGTTATTTGTCACCAGTATCGATGTCAAAGTGCGCGTATTTTCCATACGTCATGTTTCGTAGTTTAAGTTTAAAAATCAGCCTATTAGAGCAGTTTAGAACCACGCCTATTATTCAATGGCTGCCATTTGCATATCTAGGAGCATTTTCAGCCATATTTATCTGCGATTTTAGCAGCAACGCAGCGCGTTTAAGTCTTTTCTAAGGCGAATTTTGGATTGACGATTCATGATGATTTTTTGCTCGCATTTTCGATTTTTAAATCAGAAGCAAATACTGTCTAATTGAAACACAACAATGTGTTTATTGTAAAATTTAGTTTGAAACGCGCTCTAAACCGACAAGGAATAATGCAAAAAGAATGAAATAAAAACTAAACTAAGTAAATTAGTAAATCTAATGAGTACCTACTTAGTTTATAATTTCATAAGACATATAACTTTACAATATATTAAAATTCCAAGCTTTACTTATAAATATTCTGTCTAGAAAAGTCGTTATGGATTTTCAAATTAAAACATAAATTATTAATACCAAACCAAATCAGTCGATTGCAAAGTTCGTATAATAACAGAACCCGCACAAATATCCAACAAAGAGCTAGGCTTTGCGAAATCCAAGTTAAGCCAATAAAAGGGTTGTATTAAATGGAAGCCTACAGGATTTGCTGGTGCATATCGATGTCTGCACTCTGCCCTTTGTCAGCGTCAACGCTTACTGAGAGACAATCGCGATGGACGTTTTTTTATACATATTATATTGTGATGTAGCTTGACTGATTCCTAGAGCAGCGTAGCCTATTTTTTTGTGGATGATGTTTTTGTAATACATCTTTTATAAATACCCGTTTCTTCGGATTCTTCGAATATTACACAAACAAATGCAATTTTAAAATTTTTTGATATTGTAAGTTTTAAATTGTTTCACATATATTTTCTATGCCAAGAGACCTTTTCTATAAGAGTTGTTATTTTTTATTGAAATTTTTTTAATACCGTAACTTCAAGTTCGTTGGTGGATGCAGTAGAAATTATTAAAATATTAGAAAAAATTATCGCATTGTTAAACCTATTTTTTTTTATAAAATTTTACGGTGTTCAGAATATTTTGTTATTAGTTTTATTTATTTTGAAGTTGCTTCGGAATGATGTTACTGTGGAAGGAGAACCAGATTTAAATACAGCGTGCCCTCACGGTTACATCATTGCTTGCTACGACATTTGTTAGGCAGAAACTTAATATGTAAATGTTGATGATCATTTTCGTGCCTCCTGACATCTATTATAATTACGTGTATTGTACATTTTTTGTTCTGTCTTGACTTTACGACTTCTGGGATTATTAAATTTAAGTAGAAATAAATAGTAGTTGTAATGAGTATCTCAATGCAACTCTGTTACAAAAAGTAAAGGTTTAGTTAATCAACAAAGTTTAAAGCAATAAATATTTATTTTATAGTGAAAATACACGAAAATCTTGCTTGCATTAAAATAAAAAGCTTTTGACTATATTAATTTGAAACCACTGGACCAAACATAGCCAACCACTTATTCATAAAGTTGTTGTCGTTTTTGAAACTCGCACATATCATTTCGCGTTTCCGACTCCCAGTAAACGTTGCTCCTAAAACCCTTTCCCCACAAAGTTAAATGCAGCTTATTTGATTAGCGAAAGCAGTTGATTGAATTAAGGTTATCGAACCGTAACCTGCATAAATTGTTAAACTATATTTATTGCTTTATTTTATTTGATTTAAATGTTTTCAATGCATGTGCTCGTAAAGGCCCACTTTTTATGCATCAAAACCGAACAAAAAGTCGATTATTTTGCCCTCGGACTTTATTATTATTATTTTTTTTTATTTATTTACAATGGTTGGCTAACCTGCAGCCTTTTCTGTGTACCATAGATGTTATACTTTTTTTTCCACTGTTTAACGGCTCTGGATACAGTCCTTTTGAGCCAATTATAATTTAAAGTTCACAAGATTATATTTGTTTTCATTTCCTCACACTATGCATTGAAAAACGTAGTATGATACACGGGCGTAAAAGCAATAAATTACTCGGTTACGTTTAAAACACTCGCTACGCTCGTGTTTTAAATCGTCCTCGTAATTTATTCCTTTTCGCCCTAGTAGCATAAACTACTATTATGTCCCTTCATATAAAATTTTGGCGTTTTTAGAAATACAGACAATTTTGACTAAGTGGTAAAGCGCTTACCGCCTGCTAACCCAGTGGACGTGTGTTCAATCGCTACGTTACACATCAATTTAATTATGTTCAGTCTCTGTGCTTCAGAAGGCATGTGTCCAAACTATGGATCACAACACATCACGCTGGAATGTAATAATTGTCGGTCAAAAAATTATTTAGTAAATTGTTTTTATACAGGACCTGTAATTTATATAACAAACAATTTAATGACATTGATTTATTTAATGTGTCACTTTTTTCGCTTAAAAAACTATTACAGCCGAAATTTTAAAATTGTTTGTAATAATTGTAATATCTATTGATTTTAATTTTATTTTGTTTATGTTGTCTTGTTTCTTAGAACTGTACTGCTTGTTTTACATTTGTTTATCTATGTGTGGAAACTTTGCTGGTTTGTGTAATTTAGTTGTGTATTGTTTTTATCTAATGTTAAACTGTCTGTTTCCCAAATATAAATATAAATAAATAAATAAATAAAACGTGTATTTACTACACTTGGAAACACCTCTGACACCTCCTCCGAGATTCATGTCGTGAAGAACTGTCTGTTTCCCAAATATAAATATAAATAAATAAATAAATAAAACGTGTATTTACTACACTTGGAAACACCTCTGACACCTCCTCCGAGATTCATGTCGTGAAGATGTACGTATATTTTGTTATTTTAACCTACAAGTTGCTATAAAATAAGTGCAGCCTTGTGCACAATATTTGTTTGTTATATGTTCAGTTTTATATTGTTTTTTCAATGCAAGTGATCGTAAAGGCCCACTTTTTATGCATCAAAACCGAACAGAAAGTCAATTATTTTGCCCTAGGGCTTTACTATTATATTTTTTTATTTTATTTCCAAGAAGTTGGCTAACCTGCAACCTTTCCTGTGTACCATAAATGTTATACTTTTTTTTCCACTGTTTAACGGATCTAGATACCATCCTTTTGAGCCAATTATTTACTTGTAAAAATTGTAACAATGTAACTTTTAATTTTAATAATCAAATTATTTTTTTTGATTATACGAGCTACGCTCGTGTTTTAAATCGTCCTCGTGATTTATTCCTTTTCGCCCTTGTAGCATAAACTAGTATTAATATTTTATTTAAAACTATATATATAGGTATATATATCTAAAAGGCTCTCTATTTCCTAACAAGAACCAACGGTCCCAAGCAATTATTATTAGCGATTAAAACGCAGAGCCGGGCTATTATGAATTATGTAAAATATGAAACTGATTGCTCCAACGATTGCCACGGAAAAAAAACCCTTCATGCTTCATGGTTCCCATTATAATAATCGGTTTTTGCTGCTTATTATAACGTACTGTACGACTTGGGTTGGTTTGCTGTTTTGCTGACTATTTCTGTGTTTGATTGTACCGTTATGGGATGCACCGTTGTGGTATAAATAGATTTGCTTATCTAGACTCATTGAACGGCCAGTAGCGTAGAAAACAATTTTTTTTCACCTCACTACCTCGAAAAGCGCGCCTTTGTTGCTTGAAAACAGTGAGCAAAATCGACTTCATAAAACACCAAAGAAAAGTGTTTTAAATTAAGAACGCTGCGAATTGTTCAGAAACTCCATGTCCTTTGCTCAAGAGACAGCAAAAATAGACAGCAAACATCAGCATGGCGGCTATCTTTTTCACTCTATATGGATTCCATACACTTTGGGAGGTTATACACAGGCCCACAGCTTGTCGGATACCGTAGACAAGGTAAACTTCTCGATATCCTGTGTATGACCTCTCAATGTGTATGGAATCCGTACCATAGACTAGAGACTCCGAATAAACAACTGACCTCTATAGTAATACAAGTAGCCACTTATATTTAATTATAGAATTCTTCGCTTGCTCGGGATTCAAACTCGACACTTGCAACTTTCGATGCTTGCAACAAATAAAATCTTTGCTCCCTTGTTGCACAAATATCTATTTTATATTCCGTATCCTTTTTTGTATTCATGATCAAAGATGACCCCCAACCTGTTTAAATTCTTTTACATGTCTTGTCTTAAAGAAGAGTAGGAATACGCTATAGATTATTATCTGCTACGATCTTGACATACTTCTTTCGCTTCTACATTAACCAATACAGTCATACTATTTTTTTCATTCAGAGTGCTTTTGACTGGAAACTTTTGTCAGTAAGTCTTTCGCGAATGAGTTTGATATACTTCCTTTTAGCAGCCAGTACAAACTCCACTTTTTTAGGCGTCCTGGTTGAACTCCACCTTCTAAGGCGGCCTGGTTGAGCTCAACCTTACAACATAAGGTGGCTCGGTTGAGCTCACAGATATCAATAGAAAATACAGTCATACTATTTTTTTCATTCAGAGTGCTTTTGACTGGAAACTTTTGTCAGTAAGTCTTTCGCGAATGAGTTTGATATACTTCCTTTTAGCAGCCAGTACAAACTCCACTTTTTTAGGCGTCCTGGTTGAACTCTACCTTCTAAGGCGGCCTGGTTGAGCTCAACCTTACAACATAAGGTGGCTCGGTTGAGCTCACAGATATCAATAGAAATATGGTAAGGGGGCGTGGCGCTTGCGAAAGCACGAGGTCAAAAACAGGGCTCATGTGAGACCTTGTGAGACCTAATGTGAATGTCAATGTCAAAGAGATCTGATGTAGTTTTGATGCGCTACCTTCCTTTTGCATTTGTACTCGAAGTGTGCGTAAGAAAAATGAGAATGTGTGCCTGTGCCAATGTGCACTGACGGTAGGTGTTGGCCGTACTTATAGTTTACGTGGAGACATCTGACCACGAATAATTAGAGTTATAAGGCAAATATCTTGATATCTGTGGTCGAGCTCTGCCTTCTAAGGCAGCCAGCTCGAGCTATCTTTTGAAGGCGGCCCGGTCGAACTCTAAATTCTAAGGCGGTAGGGTCGAGCCCTATCTCTTAGGTAGCCCGGTCCAGCAAAGTATTTTCACTTTTGCTCCAAATAACTACTCTATGAATGATCTATGTTGTAATCAATGTATTTGTGTCATTTTAGAAAACTTATCCAAACTATTTCAAACCCAGTTTTATGATCAAATTTTACTAAACCAGTAGTCAGCTGAAAGTCCCACATGGGTAGCCAGGCTCAGAGATAGAAACCCCCATCATTCAAGAGCTGGAATCTAACAAATTACTTGAGCATCACAAGCCAACCATTAAACAATAACCATCAGTTTTCATTGCAGAAAACTAAGCATACAATGGTTTGTGACCTGTATGGACTCTGCGTTTTGATCCTGAAAATAATTATTTATTAATTTAGAGTCATTTTTGCATGTTGTGAGAATTTAAGATATTAGAATAAGTCAGTAAATATTATTAATAACAATAAGTTATAAAGATTAAGTTACTAGGATATTACCTATTTAGGTATATTTTGAGATGAGTCACTGTACGAGCAATTTTTCTCGCTTAATGTTGTTAGATCTTTTCTAGTAAATACTGAGTGCTTACTTATGAAATTGGTGACATTTTCTTAAAGATTCATGAGTTCATAATTCCTGTCATTCAATAGCTGTTTTCATTATTTGTTTTTTGTTTGAATGTTGATTTCAAGGTTTTACATGTACGTATTAAATTTTGTTTTCATTTTCAGTTTGATAACTAAAATTAATCTTTAAAAACAGTTCGTTCTAAATGCCATCCACTTCCATGATAAGATTCGTAATGATTTTTTACAGCTGACACTTTTCAAAAATTAAATTAATGTTGCTGTTAGCTTAATGTTGTTTCATTCATACACATAAGAAATCATACAATTTGGATTTGTCATTTCTAAAATAAATAAAAAAATATTAGTACTGCAAATAAATTTTCCTTCTATACAAAACGCCAATTTCATGTAAGGATCTAATAATATATATGCACAAAATTCGTATTTGCACAGAAAAACGTGGGAAATCACATAAGTCAAAGTAGTAAATTAATAATGATTTCCCTCAAGAACAGTTCAAGCAACAATATGTTAATTGTTTACTAGCATTGATGCAACAATTTTTTTGTTACTTGTATATAATTTGTTAGTATAGGCCTTCCCCCCAAAGACTGGTATCAAAATCTGAAAAAAAAGCAACATAGGTGATACCTTAAAAAATTAAACACTATGGACAATATAGAATAATAAAATCTCGTCAACCGATAATTTAATTCAATTCAATTCAATTCAAATTTATTTGCACCATAATGTTCGAAAGGTCTTAAATAACATTTATAGTATCAATTATGGACCCTGTCGGGCACAGCAAAGTAACTTAAAGCTAGTTACATAATTACACAACGAATCAACCAATCACAGCGCTGCGTTTCAAAACTAAGAATCACTCAACTTCAAATTCTCATATGAGAAAATGGGGGTAAAGTTGTTTAGGCGTTACGGAAAAAAATCGACACTTTTAGAACTCGCATATCTACTTCAGTGAATAATGTATAATTTTGATAAAATAGTATATTATTTTTGGAATCTTTTTCTAGGGATCTGTTAAACAAAAACGCGATTGGAGAAATTCGGCTCGATAGAAATATTTATTGAAATGAGGTCTTTTTCGACACTAATTCTCCTGGTTTGACAATTTAGAATGACATATGGACTGCAATTATATTTTATTAAATGGGTTTTAACGGTATCTAGGACCTGTTTAAACTAAATTTTGATAGCAACTTTAGTACATTTTATATTAATAAAAAACCGACCGTTTGCAAATTTTCCACGAATCCATCGCTCTCGCACTGAGGGTTTTTCGGATATGGAGTAACAGGGACGCTAAAACTTTTACATATTGCCTTAAGGGTCCACCATGCGGTCCCGTTTCAAACCGTACCAAACACTACTATCGACAGTCAGATCTCAATCCTTGCAATCGGTGGCGGCCATCTTTGTTATAACTCACTACAAATTTGCATAATTAATAAACTAATTAACGTGAAAAAAACTTCGCTCGCCGCATAATAACAGTGTGAAACTGAATCGCCAGCTTTCCTTGCCGATTAGCGTTGCTTTTTAGGGTTCCTCGTCGAAAGGTTTTAAAGAAACTCGATAACATTTGAATCCTGTGTAGTTAGTTGCTTTATTTTCAATTTTTTCATTTTTCTTTAGCATATTAAGTACTATGTTTTAATATCAATATTTGATAGATGGATAAGTAAAATAAATAAATAATTTTTTATTGGTTTAAAAACACTGTCGAAAATGTTTTTTTTTAAATGATGAAAAGTGCTGGTGTATTACAACAGGTTAAATACTCATTTTTATTTAGGATCACAACCCTAACAAGTTGTCTATAATTGGTACCGAAATATGTGGCCATACAAAAACATATATGTTTGGAAATTTCATGTCGCTTGAGAAGGCAGAAGGCTATTTACTGTTATCTGTATCAACTACTGATTCTTTTAATACGGAACCATTATTCAAAGAGTCCAGTTTGCACTTAGCCGTTTTTTTTTTCAGATTAAGAGCAGCACGTTATGTGAACATTTAAATTCTTCAACAAGAGAAATGGCAGATTGTACCATGTTATTGTCTCGTAAACGTATATTACGTTTTAGCACGAATAAAGGTATTAGAAATTTATTATTTTCTAAATTTTAGGACGTCAAAACATTTGCTACTTTACAACATCACGTTGGTAATGTACGCTTATAACAAATTTTTTGGGTTATGGGAAAACGAAAACATGTTTTATCTACTACCACACTGCAATAAGGTAATTGCACGTCAAAAGTAGTTTTATAAGTACCTATATTGTTCATCCGATGTTATAATATTCATCTTACACCTTCATACCGACTACTGACAGAGTCTAGAGTATGAATTTGGCTCCACAAATTAATGTCACCTTATATATTAAAATGCAAAAAGGCAAAATTAACCTTTTGAATTACCAGGAGACCAAAATTATGAAATGATAAATAAGTCCATCTATACATACATATGCTCACGCCTGTCTCCCAGAGGGGTAGGTAGAGACTACATATTTATATCTGCTGCGATCCTGACATACCTATTTCGCCTTTTCCACATTCATCAATCTAGTCATACAAGCTTTTCTAGTCCAGGTACTTTTGATATTGCCTATCCTTGCCAATTCGGTCAATATACAACGTGTAACAGAGAGGTGTAAGTTATATTTGAAGAGATTATTCAGTCAATGGTATAGAACAACTTTTACTATGGAACAAAACTAGTATCTCGAAAACATTTTTTTTCTGTTTCATAGAAAAATTCAATGCCGCTCGGCCGATATGTACGGAAGGGCAGTTTTTTTTTTGAGATATCAGTGCCTCCATAGTAAAAGTTGTACCATTGATTGAATAAGCTCTTCAAATATGGTTACACCTTTCTGTTACACGTTGTATTATAAAGAGTAATTGTAATATATACAATGTGTGCAAGAAGACAATAATAATGAAAATTCAATGGCGCAGTAAAATTGTCGATAAAACGATGAAACGCTGGAATATAACGTAAATTTTTACTGCCTTAACTATAGTACAGGTAAATTCAAAAGTCACTGCAGCAAATAACTCCTGAAAATTCATGTCAAACCAATCGAAGCCACCAAATCGAACAAACATCGCAGAAAATCCGAGATGGAAGATGAAATCCTCAAAGTGCGAATGGAATAGCGAATCTACCCTTAGATTTCGACCACGCCCTCTTTCTTGCGCGCGTCTAAGAGTTACTTCTCTAGGGGTTGATATTGATACCTACCTAACTATAACATAAACATAACTAGGGTTAATGTACTATAGAAACAGCCACATTATCTAACAACCTAGAAAAATAAAAACTACTTTTATTACAACTGTGTAAAGGTGGTTTTCGAATAGGGTGAATGAAAAATAAAATGGAAACATTTTCACTTTGTTAGGGGAAACTACACGTGTTTCACAGTTTTGGGAGGGATTGCTTTTTTGTTGGAAATGGGATATCGTAAATGGAAACTTATACCATCATTCCTTATTGTAGTTTTGATGGGGTTGCTGAAAACACCCTTTAAATCACAATGGCTTTATATTTAGACCTACATACTAGCTAGATCTACCTTAGTACATGAATACTTGTTTATTCAATGTAAAAAAAAACAATATAATAAATAACATATCAACACGACATGCATCACCGAGAAGGTATCAGAGGTGTTCCGAGTGTAAAATGTGAAATGCAAGTCACAGTCCACACTCGGTACATCCGCGTTTCACCGACGACTAATACGTCCCAAAGTCGCCGTACTTCTGGCATAATACATGATTTTGAGGGCATGCAGGTTTTTTCAAAATGTTTTCTATGGCCTTTCAGCATGTGATAAGTAATTTATTCAAATTTTCAAGTAAAAGTGGTAGTTTATTTTTCGTTTGACCTGAATAATGTTCATAGCACGTTTTTGTCTACCTTTTATGGTACAAAATTTGATAGAAAATAAAGACAAAGCTTTTATTCCCATAATATGCTGTTGTCTTCAATCTCAAATACCAGGGCAGCAAAAGTCGCAGACACGTTCAGTGAAAGGACACCTCGCGTGACCGAAACTGTCTGGACAATCGTTGAAACCTGCCTGCCCAGCGCGCGACGGGAAAATTGCTGCTCGTGGAAAAGGTCAATGGCCTGCGAGGAAAATTTGGTTTTTGAAGACAAGAATGAAGGCGTTATCAAGTCTTTAAGACATTTTTACAATATTCTATTTCTATTTTATAGCTAATTTACTGACTGGGAAGCTAAAATATAGGTCACAAACTTGTTTATTATCATCAAAACATTATACAAACACCATTTATTTTGTTAGACTAGTAAAATGCCCACAGAATCACAAAATCTTTACAAATTTATTAAGCAGATAGAATTTTGCAGTTTATTTATACTCTTTTCGTACAACTTTTGGATGAAAACTGAAAGAAGTGGACGAAATAACATAAGGAAATTCTTTCAAATGTGTTAAAATCTTGGTATTTTACAGTGATTCAAAACAATAAAACATCTGTTTACTAAAGCAATGAATATGCATAAAATGATTGGCCATTCATACACATGCTCAGTTGTATATTTATATGGCAATAGTTTAGACCAAGCTCGTCCAACATACGGCCCTGTGGCCCGCGGACACCCTCAATCCAGCCCGCGAATGCAGTTGTATTCATACACTAAAGCCGATTCTGAAGGCTTTAATTTTAGTTTTAGTGCTGTCAGAACTAAATTTTCTTCATTGCAAAACAGTCCTTATGTGTTAGAATTAGAAGTTAAATTACTTTGGAAAAATTCAAGTTTTGACAGCAGTAAAACTAAAATTAAAGCCTTTAGAATCGGCTTTAATGTGACTCTATATAAAATATTACTCTATCGTTCAATGTCAAACCACACGTACTCCGTAAGGAACATATTTACCTATACATTGCATTTACTCTACCTACCAACACAGTCATTAAATCGCAAGTATTCCTTTTTAATGTTCTGTTCTGCTCTCCTGCATTTCTCAAAGACAAAATATCTATTTTGGCCCGCCACAATGTTAAAAACATCTAATCTGGCCCACCATAGAATTATGTTGAACACCCCCGGCTTAGGCCATTAAAGGGCAATAGATGCGTCGCTGTGACTCATAAAATGAATGCAATTGTTATAGAGGTACAAACCTAATCAGATTTTCTTTAGAAACATAAAAATACTTCTTTTTTAGGGTTCCTTCTAAAAATAGAAACTCTTATAATGTTGCATGTCAGCGGCATGGCTGAACGGATTGGGCATAAAGATTTAGACAATGTGGATACCAAAAAACTGTTCACGTTTAAAAATTTCGAGTCTACTACCTAAACAGGTTTGGAAATCTTTTCTGTCTAAATAACACAGGATTAAATAAATAATAAATAAGAAATAAATAAATTTCATTTATTTCGGATAGCAAAGATCCATATTTGTTTACATGTCATTTGTTTTAAATAATAATAATAAATTTCAAAATACAATAATAACTAATGTCAAACACAATTATAATGGGAAATAAAAAATAAAAAAAATTATAATAATAATAAAATAAAAATTAAAGATTAGAAATTAAAAATTAAAAAAGTTTAATACCTTCTCACCGGCACAGCTAATGCCGTATGTCTGTCACAGCAGTGCCGGAGAAAAGGAAATAAATTAAAGAAATAAACATGTGACGGTTTTATGATGTTCCTTCTCGTTTCTAAGTTATAGTGGACTGTCGCTCGCTGGTGTCATATCATAGCTGACCACTAGACACCCTAACCTAGCGTGCCCGGCCGAAGCTCAGCTCACGCACCAAGCTCCAAGCTTCAAGCACCACTGATGCGTGCGTCTCCTCGCGTGCCTTCCTTTGCGTGCTTCACGTGCGTTACGTAACCGGCCCACGTGGCTGGATCACGCCACTGACGTGTGTATTCGTGCACTGATAACGGCTGTGTCAATGGATAGCGTGATGGCTGCTGATTTTTAATCATGTTCGAGAGAATGGGATATTTGCGTGATGGTGCAGTTTGGTAGGCGTGACCTTGTGAAGGTTAGGATGGGAGCGTCTGAAGCACGAAGAAGTTGGTCACGTATGGCGGGAAACGATTGTGTTTCTTAGGTGAAAGAAATGTGAAAGACAGAGCTATGTTTTTAAAAGGGACAATATACGAGTTCCCAAAACAATAACTTATGATTGTTTTCACAACTTTGCTAGAAAAGCCTAATTGACAGTACAGCGTACTTGCCTAATGTCTTATTTACATTTATTTAATACATTATATTATTTTATTTTTTGTTTAATTAAAACATTGTATAAAAATTATTTTCGAAATATATTTCGGCCCACTTTGGGGCCGGCGTCAGTCAGTCAATTCGACTGACGCCGGCCTCAAAGTGGGCCGAAATATATTTCGAAAATAATTTTTATACAATGTTTTAATTAAACAAAAAATATAATAAAATAAGTGCTCTATGTAGCAATATATATATATATATTTATTTCAAATACATTATATTAAAAATAACAAAAACAATCATACCTAAGTTTTGTGTTTTAGAATGCGATCTGTAGCCTTAAAGACTTTTTTAGCATTTCAGTCGGTTCCTTACTGAAAAATGTATGTTAAGTTACCGTTAATCGAAGCTGACTTATATCTGGTGTTATTTGACACGATCTACTATAACTTTAACTACAAAATCTACTGATCAAACTGAAAAACTTTTGCAAAGAAACATAGTAATGCCCATACAACATTCACAGCAGGTGAAAAAAAAACTTTTTCCTCACACCTGTTCGAGAAACGAAAATTGGCTTTAGAGAAAGAAATAAAGAAAATAAATTTATTTGTTATTCTTAAAAAATACAAAAATTATAGCACACAAATTAAGAAAAATGATGACAAAAAGGGGCAGACTCAGCTAGTGTTGTGAGCTACAGACATACAGCCGCACAGCGCTGGTTTTCAGCCTGTCAAACAAAACACAAAACACAACATAATAAATATTTTATCTTCACAAATCAGAAATTAAATTCGTACATTAACAATTAAGTTATAAAAATACAATAAAATTAAAATATTATGATAGTTAAATAAAAAAAAAATAATAAGCTTAAGAAATTATAATAAAAGTACAATATTAAACTTTGTAGATAGGGTATCAAAAAGGATTTCTTAAATAATGAGGAAGTTAGTTTATGCTCGTTTTTCAGTATTCAAATAAATGTTTCTAGCCTACGAAAAATTATTTTCTGCATTCACCAAACCTAACCCGTTTCTTAAACGTAGCAGTAAACGTACTTTGACAAGAAGTTCAAACTTTAAAAGTTGAGAATTCCACGTGAACTTTAATCAAACCACCCAGACAACCATATTTGCATTAGCTAATTAAAAAAAAACTGAACTTTCAACTGCTCATTTTACCTCTGTTTCGCACAGGGCTCGATCGAACCCCCGACCTGCCAGCTGACGGGCTGCTTACCCAGCGTGACCGGTTCGTGTCTCTGGGACATTTGGTCAGTTACGTTACAACACGTCATTTCTCCCGCTGTTTATGGCACTTTCACCCTTATTTCCAGGTGGATAAGGCTGGTAGTGGTGTTATCCTTATCTACCGACCCTATGAATACAGATGGGTTGGGGAATATGTTTGTTTTGACGACTCGGTGTGTTGAGTCGATGAAGTCTTGTGTTTTAGGTGGAGTTGTTTTAATTGCCGAGACCTTGTGATAAGACAACACACTCTTTTTTGCGAGGCAGCGATAGTTGAAGTTTTATTATCGACCTTTGGTTTTTTTTTGCTTACAGTTTCAGTATTCTGTGATAAGGTTTTTTTTTAAAGTCTCTAACGGCATAGCAAATAAAACTAATTTTTTTTTCGAAACCACTAGATGACGGTGAAAATGCAATTGTTTTTCGAAACCACTAGATCACGGTGCAAATACAATTGTTTTTCAAAACCGCTAGATCACGGTGCAACTTGAATTGTTTTTCGAAACCACTAGATCACGGTGCAAATACAATTGTTTTTCGAAACCACTAGATCAGCATCATCAGCAAATACAATTGTTTTTCGAAACCACTACATCACGGTGCAAATACAATTGTTTTTCGAAACCACTAGATCAGCATCATCAGCAAATACAATTGTTTTTCGAAACCACTAGATCACGGTGCAAATACAATTGTTTTTCGAAACCACTAGATCACGGTGCAAATACAATTGTTTTTCGAAACCACTAGATCACCAAATACAATTGTTTTTCGAAACCACTAGATCACGGTGCAAATACAATTGTTTTTCGAAACCACTAGATCACGGTGCAAATAAAATTGTTTTAAATTGTCATGAATCTTCTCAAAAATTATGTTTCTACATATAGTACAATATTTGTATGTACATTGTTCTTAGCTAGTATTTTTTTGGAATTATAATTAGATTAATTAGTATTTAGATAGTATTTTTGAGCATTATAATTAGAACCTGGACGACCGAGCTCCAAAATTACTTTAGGGTCAAAAAACACGTAATAAACATTTGGCCAAGTGCGAGTCAAACTCGCGCACAAAGGGTTCTGTTCCAATATGGGTACGGAACCCTAAAATCATATATCAACAATATATAGATACCATAGCAACATCAATTCGACAAATAATAAGGCGCTAAAATGGTAGCCCTAACAAACAATTCGGCACACTCTGGATATGAAAACCTAATTTGTATTATTTGTTGTTTTACTTTATAAAAATTTGAAACCTATAAGTATTATTTAGAATTATCTACCGTATTTAAGATAGAGCTACATTTTCGGGATTTTTGATGGGGACCCGCTTAGGTTTTAATTATTATTTTATTTATTATTTGCCGTAATAGAAGCCATAGTAACATGTATTCTGCGCAAATCTGAAGAATGGATCCTTTTTTACCAAAAGCAAAATATTTCGTAAACTAAAAAAACCTTTCGTCTCCGCAAAATGGCTAATATGATACGACATACTGATGTTAAAAGTTTAATGATTCGTGAAACAACTCTGGTTTGTAACTCTATACCTTTCTGTGTCCACGTTTTAATATGTCAACCAAATTTCAGCCATATTCAAACAAAGTAGGATTGATTTTGGAGTGCTGTGTTTATCACAATTGGTGTGATAGGATTTTAAACTCATGGTGAACGGATTAAAATTGGTTTTGGGTTGTAAAGCCTAGATTTATGTTTTGTTTTAGTCAAGTTGAGTGGAAAGGGGCTACTGTTTAGTATCAGTTTACTTGTTCTCTGAGTTTCGATGTCCAAGGTTCGATTCTTAGTAAATTGAGCGGGTCATTAGTATTTTCGGGAATATCTCCTGATACTGACAAAAAAGGGGATTAAGGTTTTGTTTTAGTCAAAATATTGCTTTTTTTTCCGTATCCCTGCAAATAAAGTCATGTTGTGTCGTGTTGATAGGTTTAAAAATAAAAAAATATTTCTCTGAAGTTTTGTAATAATGTAGGTACAGTGAAGACCGCATCAAGTAAGACACATTGGACTTTGTACCTATTTTATACTCTTCTCTGTAGGGGCTAATTTCATTTTGCAAGTGTATAGCTTGATGTGGTCTCCACTGTACATGAGATTTTAAGTTTTGTTTTATTCGGGTGATTAAAAATTATTAATTTTAGCGCGAAACAAAAACTTAAAGGGTAAATCAAGAGCACCCTTTCTAGATTGGTGAAAGTGAGAACGGCGAAAGAGGTGTGTTAGGATCGTAGCAGATGAAAATTTTATGCCTCTCCCTAACCTTCTGAATGACAGGCCAAATGAGTATAAATATAATATGAAATATATATTGTAATTTTCCCAAGCAATTGCTCTATCTGTAACAAACACAACATAATTCATTCGATAAAGACTTTATACAACAGCTTGACTATAAAACAAATATAAAATCGAAAACCTACTTACACCATTTATTCAAGCAACCCCCACTGGGCCGGTGCGCACGCGCTTGTCCAAACGCAACTTTTTATCGCAAAAAGAATCTTACGCTAACGTAGTAAGAGTCAATATGAAAATAATTTCAAGTGGAATATCCATCCACCCAATATTGATAATTAAGACATATATCAGAGAATCGAAACGCCATCCTTCAGTTCATAAACATGTCTCCTTTAAATTAAAACTATGGTCAAATGCATAAATAAAACGCGAATAAAAGTATAAACAATAAATAATGCCTCAGAATAAACGCCTAATTATTTTATTTCTTAGGTTATAACTTATAACAGTCACAATAACTTTAGGTTTTTTTAACTCTTCTGAAAGTTCAATGCTGGTTTTGATTTTGTTTGGCACTGGGTTGGTCAGTCGGTAGGACTCCGGGCTCTCAAACTTGAGGTCCGAGTTATGATCCTGCAGGCATGCACCAATGAGTTTTTCGGAATAAGTGACTTTTTGATCATCGTCCAAATTCATATTGGAGGCTTGATAAGTGATCGGTATCTTGGATCAGTAACAATTTTTGTGAAATTCGTAAAATGAAATTTCGGCTTCCCATATAAATTCAGTTCCAGTCCCGAGTGAATCACTATGGGGAGTCGAAATTTCATTTTACGAATTTCACCAAAATTGTTATTGATCCATGATACTGATCACTTACCAAGCCACCAGTATGAATTTGGACGATGATCAAAAAGTCACCTTGTATATGTATAGTAAGGCATAGTAAGGCATAGTAAGGTTTATATGTATATGTATATATTGTATATATATAAGGTGTATTCACCGTGAAGTGTGACTACTTGATAGTACTTAATTCTTACACTTATAAATAAAATAAATAAAAATAAAAGGCATTTATTTCAGGCATTGAACCCATCTGTATATATAAAATTCAAAGTCCTGACTGACTGACTGACTGACTGACTGACTGACTGACTGATATATCAACGCACAGCCTAAACCGCTGGTCCTAGAGACTTGAAATTTTGCATTTAGATACCTTTTATAGTGTAGGCATCCACTAAGAAAGGATTTTTCAAAATTCACCCCCTAAGGGGGTGAAATGGGGGTCCAAAGTTTGTATGGGAAAACAAGATTAGTTACACTATTTTATTCGAGAATTCACAAGAGTACTCCTATCTATAAATGAGTAAACATGTGTTTCAGTTTTTTTCAGAATTCCACCCCTAAAAGGGGGAAATGGGGTGACAAAGTCTGAAAATCAACATGGGTATCGTTTGTATGGTTTATCGGGTCGCTGATTACGAAAACAACAACGATTTTAAAATCCAACGTAGTGGACGTAAAAAAGGCATTTCCAGAATTCAACCCCTAAAAAGGGGAAATGGGGTGACAAAGTCTGAAAACTAACATGGGTATCGTTTGTATGGTTTATCGGGTCGCTGATTACGAAAACAACAACGATTTCTAAACCCAACGTAGTGGACGTGAAATACCATCATCCCCTGTTGGGGTGCGATGGGGTTGATATGTTGAAATGTGTACGTATAAATATCAATATGGGTGTCGTTTTTATGGTTTTTTGGGACGTTAATTATGAAAATGGCATCGATTTTGAAATTGAATATAGTGGACATGAAAATTCTTGAAAGTATGTGTGCCAGAGCAAATCGGCTGTAACAGACGAACAGACAGACAGCCACACAAGTGATCCTATTAGAGTTCCATTTTTTCCTTTTGAGGTATCTGTCTGTCTGTCTGTCTGTCTGTCTGTCTGTCTGTCTGTCTGTCTGTCTGTCTGTCTGTCTGTCTGTCTGTCTGTCTGTCTGTCTGTCTGTCTGTCTGTCTGTCTGTCTGTCTGTCTGTCTGTCTGTCTGTCTGTCTGTCTGTCTGTCTGTCTGTCTGTCTGTCTGTCTGTCTGTCTGTCTGTCTGTCTGTCTGTCTGTCTGTCTGTCTGTCTGTCTGTCTGTCTGTCTGTCTGTCTGTCTGTCTGTCTGTCTGTCTGTCTGTCTGTCTGTCTGTCTGTCTGTCTGTCTGTCTGTCTGTCTGTCTGTCTGTCTGTCTGTCTGTCTGTCTGTCTGTCTGTCTGTCTGTCTGTCTGTCTGTCTGTCTGTCTGTCTGTCTGTCTGTCTGTCTGTCTGTCTGTCTGTCTGTCTGTCTGTCTGTCTGTCTGTCTGTCTGTCTGTCTGTCTGTCTGTCTGTCTGTCTGTCTGTCTGTCTGTCTGTCTGTCTGTCTGTCTGTCTGTCTGTCTGTCTGTCTGTCTGTCTGTCTGTCTGTCTGTCTGTCTGTCTGTCTGTCTGTCTGTCTGTCTGTCTGTCTGTCTGTCTGTCTGTCTGTCTGTCTGTCTGTCTGTCTGTCTGTCTGTCTGTCTGTCTGTCTGTCTGTCTGTCTGTCTGTCTGTCTGTCTGTCTGTCTGTCTGTCTGTCTGTCTGTCTGTCTGTCTGTCTGTCTGTCTGTCTGTCTGTCTGTCTGTCTGTCTGTCTGTCTGTCTGTCTGTCTGTCTGTCTGTCTGTCTGTCTGTCTGTCTGTCTGTCTATCTATCTATCCACACCACGGGGTACCAAAAAAAGTTTTTTTTTATGTGAAAACTTTGACGGCCTGTTTCTCCCAAACGGCTAGACTTAGAGCCATGTTGATGGGTGTCTAGGAAAAGGTTTCGACGAGATCTACCTGCCGAAAGTGTCAAAACTTTACAGGTCCGTATCTCCCAAACAGCTTATGCTAGACCCATGTTCATGGTACTCTAAGAAAAGGGCTCGGCAAGATCTAGATGAAGTTAAAAAAAAATTGCCAAACATTTGATCGGCCATATCTCTCGAACGGCTAATCGTAGGGAGTTCGGGTTTCAACTATTGTGATCGGTCAAGCTGGGGCTACATGACCAAAAAAAAAATATATAATTTGACAGGTTTTGACAGTTTTTTGACAGGTCCAAAAAAGTATTCCGATTTGCATAAAACTCAAGGGGCATTCGGGGTCGCCAATTACGCTGCTGTATTCAAATTTGACATTTTTGACAACTGATGGATTTTGACACTCTTTCGGAAAAACTTTGATCGGTGAGTCCCTGTGTTTGGCATTCTGGTGAGGCCGAAAAACGAGCATGTGAGGACGGAGAACGCGCCCGCGAGGCCGAAGGCCGAGCAGGGCGCGTTCGTAGTCTGAGCATGCAAGTTTTTCGGCCGAGCACTACACCTTGACTCCCAGAGGGAGTGAGAGCACTTATAATGTTTGTTTCTGAAAAAAATGTAATTTGTTTCCTGTAGGCCACGCGGGCGAAGCCGCGGGCAGAAGCTAGTATGTTACAAAATTTTGCAAAACACAGAGTTCAAAATATTTACATAAAATAATTATTATAATTGTAGGCTGTCATTTTTATATTACCTCTATCCATACGTAGTGTTTGTGCAATATATAAATAAACCATACCTTGATAATGTCGACGAGGTGAAACTGGTTGGGAAATAGTGAATAATAGGTTGTGAAACAGTACAAGTGTTTTATTTATCCATTATATAGGATTGACATTTTGTGCATTCATCACTCTGACGAATCTCGTTTTTAGGGTTCCGTACCCAAAGGGTAACCAACGGGACCCTATTACTAAGACTCCACTGTCTGTCAGTCTGTCCGTCTATCACCAGGCTGTATCTCATACGTGATAGTTAGACAGTTGAAATTTTCACAGATGATGTATTTCTGTTGCTGCTATAACAACAAATACTACAAAAAGGAATAAAATAAATATTTAAGGGGGCTCCCATACAACAGATATGTTTTTTTGCCGTCTTTATAGATAATGGTACGGAACACTTCGTGCGCGAGTCCAACTCGAACTTGGCCGGTTTTTTTTATACCTTTTTTCACGGATGATCATTTTTAATAAGTTTATGATATTTTATAGGTATAAATTAAAATTACCTATCAATATACAATTATAAACAAAATAAACAAAATAAAACTCATTTTTAATTAATTTTAGGATTAATTAATACTTTGAACCAGCATCAGTGTTTGTATGTTAGTTTGTGGCAAGATAAATAAATTATTGAAGTGATAATAACTGATAACGGATGTTGAAAGACGTGTAATCTTTGTTATCCAAACTGACAGAAGTATTTAAAATTAGCGAGGAAATGTAAAAATATGTTTCTATGAAAATAAATATTTTTATGGATCAGATTGAAAGCAAAGCCATAAATATATTTTGCAATAAAAAGATATAATCTGAGTTAATGAGAACTGTGAATTTCTTAACTGTCTGATGCAACAGGTATTGTAGCGACGACAACGCCTTCTGTTCAGAATGAACTAGGCGTGAAATCACTCAACGCCCTCGTGAGCGTTCATTATGTGTATTACAAGCTGGTAGTTACAAAAAAAACTCGATGTACAGTACAGGTATGGTGTAAAAATTTGTCGTTCTCTCGGTAGCGCGCCTGTCATGTAAGCAGGAGGTCGTAGGTTCAAATCCGGGCCCGAAGAGTTTTTTCAAAATATTTTTTTACATTTTTTTCTAATTGATTTCTAGTTCGTAATGCACTCTTATAATAATAAGAGAGCTATGAATTTTGCAATAAAAACACATATTAAATGTATCTTAATTTACATATTCCCTTGAAAATTGTGTAAAATCCGAAACCGGTTGGGAGAAAACATAAATAAAGTGAAAATACTGTACAAGTGCTTTCAACTGAAGATGTGTTTCAAGTTTCACCAAGTGCCGACAATCGCAAGTATAAATTTTATAAAAACATATATAATCTCATAAATATATTTTTAGACATAATACATATAAACAGAGTTTTCGTTAGTGAAATACGAGTATATGGACTAAAATTTACAGAAATAAATGTTAAGTTAGGTCATGTTTTCTTGTGATAATAATTCAATATGCTCTCTTGGTGTCATTAAAAGTTATCCATTTACACAAGGAGAAGCAAAATTGTACGATGCTGAGAAGATGAAGATATTGACAAAACACCTACTAAAGGAACCCGTGTTGTATAAAGTGCATACACTGTATCTGTATACATATACATAACAAATATGTATCTGTATATATATATTTTTTTAAATGTTACTAATATTGTTATTAAGTGTCACTTTTACTTTTTTAAACATAACTAACTTATCTATCAATATTTTTTTTGCATTTGACTGATGACGGCCCCATACCGAGGGTTGAAATATATCGAATAATATTTTTTTATTGTTTTAATACTCATAGAATACAAAAGAAATAAATAAAGCTTATAAAAGCAAAATATAATATATTTATATACATGTAAAGGGTATATGTACATAATAAGCCAAAAATATAATCAGTATTTTTCAGTTTCCGCTAACTCGCAGCCTGCACACTAAGCACCTACAAACGTACCGCAAATCCCTAAAAATACAACCAACACAAAAAAAAAAACTTCAACAATGAAGCATCACAAAATTAGAAAGCATAAGAAATTGGTAATTTTTCAACAAGCCACCATTACAACCAAAACATTAAGGTTTAAATAATCAAAAATTACCGTTTTAAAATCCACAACCAACAATGAGCTATGCAAATTTTGGACGGGAATCGAACTGGTATACTATTAGTGGCGATCAGGGTTAGACGCTACTCTACCATAGGGGTTATTATAGGAAGGATTTTCGAAACTTTAGTTTGCTGATTGGAATTTATTTGATTTTATGATCAAATAATATTTTTATATAGGTTTCTAATGAGAGAGGTGTATATGTAGGTAGGTGTCCCAGAACGTATATACATAAAATTAGTTTGGTTTTGCTGACAAATTAAAATTAATTTTTGGTCGTCTTCATCAAGTAAAATTTACTTTTGAAAAAACTACAAAATAAAAACTTTTCTCTACAGTGTGGCTTGCACGCGATGGAGATACGGCGTCCGTTCAACCTATAGGAAATGGACGCTGTATTTCCTATAGGATAAATGGACGCTGTATCTCCGTACAATGTTATATAAAAGTATACAAGACAGCTAGTATGATGAAATGACAGTGTTTAGAGAGCGCGTGCTAGAATCCCTGACGAACCGCTAACTAGATTTGACATTGAATTTTCCATCCTACTCTTCTCAGTGGCGTGCATAGAACTTTTTTCCGGAAAAGCAATCAAAAGGTTAAGTACCTATGACAACAAAAAAAAAATGAAAAAATTTAAATAACACTTTGAAAACAAAAAAGTTTTTATGACGCCAGTCTACCCTAGAGTGAACATTTTCATATCAACTTTTTTTTTTGAAGTGTGATTTAAATTTTTTCATATTTTTTTTGTTGTCAAACTTAACCTTTTGATTGCTTTTCCGGAAAAAAGTTCGATGCACGCCACTGAGAAGAGTAGGATGGTAAAATTCAATGTCAAATCTAGTTAGCGGTTCGTCAGGGATTCTAGCACGCGCTCTCTAAACACTGTCATTCCATCATACTAGCTGCCTTGTATACTTATATTATATAACATTGTACGGAGATACAGCGTCCATTTATCCTATAGGAAATACAGCGTCCATTTCCTATAGGTTGAATGGACGCCGTATCTCCATCATCCAACCTTCTGGTTGCTTTTCCGAAAAAAAGTTCTATGCACGCCACTGACTCTTCTTTGCTCGTTGAAAAACTTGATTTAGCGTGACAGGGCAAGTAGGATAGAAAGAGGCTGTTTCTATGGCGCGTACTAGGAATACTGTCGGTACGTAAGTAATTTTTTAAAGTACTTATTTTTGTTTATAATTATAATTTAGTATGAAATGCACGTAGTAGAAGTTTGGTACCCAATACCATACAATAATATTGTTTGTGGCACTCGGTATAAAGAAAATGAACGTAACAGAAACAATAAGGCTCTATTCTATAAGTTTTTATCTCGACTGTTACAACCGTATGTCAAACCAACCCGTAAGCTGCAACCAGGCTTGCTACCGACCGATAATTGCACCAGAAATGTATGGAGTATCCGTTAAGATCATAACAATTGCAATTTTGTCTGCTAAGGCGGCCAGACTTTAATCTTGCTATCTGTTATGAAATTAAGAGGCAGTCAGTGACCCTTATCAATCTACAAATATATTCATGATTTTTATTTATATGGCACACGTAAACTAGCCATTTGGACTTTAGCTTATACAACGTGTAACAGAAAGGTGTAACCATATTTGCAGAGCTTATTCAGTCAATGGAATAGAATAACTTTTACTATGGAGTCAACCCTGAAATCTCAAAAAAAATATCTGCCCTTCCATACATTTCGGCCGAGCGGCATTGCATTTTCCTATGAAACGAGTATTTTTTTTCGATATATAGGATTTGTTCCATAGTAAAAGTTGTTCTAAACAACTGACTGAATAAGCTCTTTAAATATGGTTACACCTTTCTGTTACACCTTGTATATGGTGCACAGCTTTGGCTTTTATGTTGTCGCCATCAAGGAAGATTGCATATTTGAAACGTGAATTTATAATTTGCTAAAAGAGTGAGTGGTATTTTCACAAAAAGTTTAAATTAACTTACATCAACTCTATTCGTGCGTCAAATTTTGTTGTTGTCTCTGAGCGTCAGTGGGATGTTACAGATACAATTTGGGATGCAGGAATCACGGAAAAATTAAAATTTCTAGATGACATCATAAATGCTCATTAATTTGATCAGACTATTTTAACCTTCATTTTAACCAAATTCTGTTAAAATTTACGAAAAAGAATATTTCTTAAAAACCAAAGTTACTCTACAGCTTTTTTGTTCTCCTTAACACGAGATAAGAAAGCGTCGCGAGATAGCGCCATATGATACTGCATCACCTTTATTTTTAGGCTCATCGGCCTATCAACTATCGTCTTTAATGCTACGGAATACGAGCTAGCCATGTGTCATTAAAGTCGTACAGTGATATATCTACTTATCCAATTAAATTAACTGAAAAGTGAAAAAAAATATTGGTCTGTGGCAATTCACGCCAATAGTTTACTATAAGTTAGGTTGATAAATGTAGAGTTTGAAATAAAATGCACAATTCGTCACGATTAAAATGCTGTTTTAAGTTTGTTTCGACAAAATCATGGCTAATTGTGCATAAAATTTTAAGCGGTTCATTCATAAACCTTACTTATACTGAACTTTTCAACATGGTTGAAAAGAGCAACAATGGACGTTTGCTCATATTGTCATAAGTAAGTAAGTATCTATAAAGATACCTACCTAGTTACGTTTGTGTGTATTCCATTATTTTACGAATTTGTCGCAAAGCATTTCGATATCATAAGGCATTATCAATATTTATTTAGACTACCTGTACATCTAATTTTCTATATGCTTGCATAAGACGGGAATGACGGTGTACGTAAAAACCCTTACAGGTTTCTGATACACCTTATTATTATAAAATCAAAATATGTATTTCTTTTTGGTTATCAAATAAATAAATTAAAAAAAAAACTATTGGCGTAAATTGCCACATACCAATATCTTTTTAACTACTAACTTCTCTATATGTGTTATATAAGGTCTTTCAATTTAAATGGAAAGTAATTTAGGAGGTGATTCAGTATCTTTAATACATCACATTCTACTGAAAAGTACTTTTTTTTGCGCGAACTTTTTCTTCACTTGTCCGTACAAACTGAGTCAGCTGATCGGACCACTTTGTACTAAGAAGTGAAAAAAAGTTCGCGCAAAAAAAAGTGCTTTGCAGTGGAATGTGATGTTTTAACGATACTGAATCACCTCCTAAATTACTTTCCATTTAAATTGAAAGACCTTATATATCCAAAGAGTCTCATATAAGTTGCTTATTTACTTGTTGAATTTATATATTACTTATAAGTAATTTTCAGTTTTTTTTTCTTGAACGTGTGCTGTAAGACCTACTTGCTACTTGTGAACAGAATTTCAGGTTTATAAGTCAAATGAAAATGCTCATAGTGAGCCAATTTGTATGAAATTGATTACATAAAAAGCAATTAAAAAAAAATTAGATGCCTGTTTTTTTAACAGGACCATGAGGTCATAGACTTCTGTAGAACGTAATAGTTTCAACTTGATATATCTCACCGGCCCTGACAGATATACAGACTGACAGACGGACAACACTGATCCTATAAGGGTTCCGATTTTTATTCCGACATGCGGAACCCTAAAAATAACACACTTCCGCATAAACAACGTTATGAAAATCACTCATCATCTGCGTTTACAATTCAAGGCATTATATTGCATAGCATTGCCAAGTTCAATGATCACATAGTTTGTATGGAGAGCGTTCAGGCAATTTATAAAACAGCTGAATCACGCCGGAATACCAAGAAAAGAGCGGTGCCTCTGACCAATCGACGGATGACATGGACGTACGCAGGGGGAGTCTAGTCGAGACCCCCTCCCCGAAAATGTTATAGATACAACAAACAAATAACAAAATCCCTAAATACATTGCCAAAAATGTCTTTTTACCTGTTTTTTTTTTTCTACTTTGTGAATATTGAGTTGCTTTTTATTTCCGAGATTAAAATAACATAAAAAAGTTAAATGAAATTTTTTTCTGAGATATATTTCGGGCCATTCGGACCCGGCATCAGTCACAATTCACAAATCACACTTCATTGTGACTGATGCCGAGCCCGAATGGCCTGAACTATATCTCACAATTTTTTTTTTATTTAACTGTGTTTTATGTAATTATAATCTTTTAAAAAGACAAAAAGTCAATATTTATTATAATATTTTTATTTCCGAGAAACTTTTACGTGTTCACGCGATGCTTTTATCACCAGCATACCTGAGGTCATTGGAAGGAAAAGATTTTAAAACGAAACTAAAAGATTGGTTATTAGAGCGCAGTTTTTATAGTATAGGTGATTTTTTTGCTTTCAAACCTTGACATACTTAATTTTGACATATCGAATTTTTTTTTAATTGACATCGTAATCATAATAAAACTGATCTTGTTTATGAAAATTGTGTGATAATTTGTTTATAGAATTAAATTTTAATTAATATTTGCATGTCTAGTTAAGGTTGAATACCGAGACATGCCATTTTATATTACCACCATTTAATGTGTATTCTGGCAAATAAATAAATAAATATATTTGTATTTGTATTTGCCTGAACTTGAATTCCCCCCCCCCACACCAAATAATCCTGGGTCCGTGCTCGACGGACGAATTGAATCAAGTGAATCCAAGAACTTTGTCACTTACTACGGTTTAATTGTTTACGTCAGTCGCTTAGCACAAAGTGCATAACTTAAATTTGTATTCCTCGTTTAGAAATTAAAAATTTAAAAAAATGTTGGTATGTGGCAGTTGATACCAATACTTCAGTATTAGCATGGACGAAATACTCGTATTGTTCGTCTATGGTATTAGTGAGGTTTATAAAGCATGAGTTTGAAATTTAATGCACAATTAGTTATGATCTGGTCCAAACAAAATTAAAATAGCATTTTATGTTAATTTTGAGAAGATCTTGACTAATTGTGTATACAATTTCAAACTCTTGCTTTATAAACCTCACTAATACTGAACTACTGGCGTGAAATGGCACAGATCAAAATGCTTTTAAATTTTAAATTTCTAAACAAGAAAAACAAAGTTATGTTATTCACTTTGCGCTAAGCGACTGACGTTTATTCTTAAGGCAGTAAGAAAGTGACAAAAAGGGGAATATTCTGATAAAATATAAAATTATTGAAAATAACAAAATAATCGCAAAAACAAAACAAGATAAACATATTGTCAGCCTCACGACATATATGATTGTACTTCCGACTGTCATCTGTCACTGGAACAATAAAAACTCGTACATCCTCTTTTCACCGACGATATTTACGTCCCAATGTGATGAGTAGTGAGCCTTATTTTGTAATTCAGGCCTTAGGGCAGACTAATGTCACAGAGTTTTTCTTCACTGTCAGAAATTGGTAAGTAAACAAATACAATGCACATAAATTCCGAAAATGTCATTGGCTTGATTTGAGCCCGGGTTTCAAGATTTAGAGGCCGTTGCCCTACCGACCGACCAAAAATTCGAAAATGGATCGATTAATAGTTGCTTTGCAGTAGCGTGCCTAGAACTTTTTGCTGTAAAAGCAGTAAGAATGTCAGAATTACATACATTTTAAGCAAAACTTTGCGAATTTAAGAGCAGATATTTTCGTAAAAAAATTAAAGTGGTAGTTATTTAAGTATTTTTTTACAAGTCATACTTCTTTCTCATTCTCATTGATTTTCCACCAAAAACCACATTCAAAATTAAACTTTTTGACAGAATTTCTGCGTCCTAGTTAAGATTTTATCGATGCGGCATGCATATAAATTACCATGACAAAAGTATAAGTATTGCACGTATAGCATATACTGGTTTTACAGTAATAGATAGAAGAAATAATCCAAGGACCAAAAATCTTGGCCTTGTCTGGTAAACCATACATTTAGACATTTACACACCAAAAACATGAATTCATCATTTGCCAAATGTGTTCATTATTCCAAGCCAAAGTTGTATTTTCGAAATGAAATGAAATATAGAAAACTAGTAAATACTCACCTACGCCTATCACCGCTGTCGTACTAGGCTCTCATACATGTGTTGGGATTGAGAGTGTGTGAGTAAACAATGATAGTAATTACCTAATGATAAGTCATTTAAACGTTGCCGGCGGAGCGGGTGGTTCTGAGCATAATGCCGGTGTAGCGTCCACAAGGACAGCGAAAATGTTGTAAAAAATGTCTAGCCCAAAAAAAGGGTAACTACAACAAAATAATTAAGAAATTGAAGTAAAAAAAATATGAGTAACGATTTTTTATACAGAACCATACGAGTTGACGAACAAAAAAAAATAGCATTAGGATTTTTTAGGATCGGTTATTTTGAAAAGGTTGAAAATTGCGAAAATCGTAGATACATTTTTGGATGCACAGAGACAGTGCAAAAGTGAAGTGATATTAACAGAGTACTAAGATTTATTTATTAACACAATTTTGTTATTAACCTGCATAGTTACTGTTTACAAGTTAGTTTGTAAGGTCATAGATGCCTGAAAATAAATTACTTATTTGATTTAATAATGTTATTTTTTCTGTACTTATTTAAAAAAAAAACTAAATAATGCTTTTTTCAAAATAAGCGATTGAGTTGTACACAAAATTTAAGTTTCAAATATTAAAACTATCGTTTTTTGTCTGAATAATGCAGATGAACGTGCATTCGAAGTAGTATCGATTAGAAATATAGCAGTTTGAAGTTGCATTCCAAAATCATCATTTTGACGCTCATCATTACGTGTTTAGAAGCTTTTTTCGTTGCTTCCAAAGCAGTTTCATTATTATCCCAGCAGCATTTATAATAAAAATAAAAATAATTTAATATTTCAAAACAACATAATGGTGTTCACCATCGAAAAAAAGTTTAGCAATAATTACAAATAAATGGTACCGATTACGATTCTACGGTTCGAGATAATTTGTTGTGCCGACTGTACGCGTAGGGATTTCGTGGAAAAAATACCGATGCATTTGTCTGATGCGGCGTAATAAGGCTCAATTATGAATAAGCCGTGTTTCGACAGCAAATATATAAATAAATAATAATATTATAATGATTGATAATGATACTAGGTGTAGCATTTTAAGGTGTTTTACTATTGTGAAGGTAACTCAAAAATATATAATTTTTTGGTTAAAATTTCAGTAGCACTTGTTGATTTATGTGTAAATTATGCAAGCAGGATAAAAGTAATTGCAATTTATAATTTAAAGCTCACCTGTTAAAATTTTAATAAACTTGAGTACCGTTTTCTTTTTAAGCTTCTGTATGAATTTCAATATTTTAAGAAGACAGTTCATTAAAAACGAATAATTGTGTAAAAATACTGTAGGAATAACGGATAAAATTATAATTTGAGCAGTTGTGATAATGTTTAATCAATTTTAATGGTCGTTTCTTATTTTTAGTGAAATATAATCAATAACATAATTCCTACATGTTTCAACAGTAAAAAATAAAAAAATATATATTAAGATACTGCACAATGCTAAAATTCAGTTCTGCTCTAACGCTTTTGTGTTTCAAGTGTCTATCCTGCTGCCAAAAATGCCGCGCATACAAATTTCAGTTATTTTGAAATCGCAGCTACAAATTAACTATATTTTTTTTTTGTAATAAAATTGTTTTTTTCTAGTTAATATTTGCGTCTGTTGGTTTTGTTTCAATCGGTTTTGAAATATGGAAGCTGAATCGCTTTTTTCGTGAAATTCATGCTATTTTAAAAGTAATATAATTAGAGGATTGAAAGTATGTTTATTAATAAAGTGTAATTAATAATTGTCTTGAGTCAAAAAACACGCCATATTTTTTTTTATTTTACCACCCGCATTGAAGGAACTGAATCCAATAAAAAACTGATGTTTAGCATTGTGGAGCCCCTTAAGCTATTACAAGTATTTGATTTAGAGAGAAAAAAATATCTCTCTATAAAAAAAGTGTGTTTCAAATTATTTACTCATCAATTCACATCTGTTTTTCGGTATCGTGAACGAAAATCATTGTTGTATGTGAAAAGAAAATTCAAAAAATTGGGAATTTCTCTTAGTCTCTATCAATAGAGGAACTACCGTTTAAGGTGGCTTCGTCGGAATAATTAGCAACTCGATACGTGGTGGTTGAAATTTCGAACAAAACCATATTAAAATAGTCCTTATCAGCTCGCACTGCAATATGGCTGTTACGTCAGTCGCTGCGGCTGACAAGTGCGAAAATAGTGTGTTTTTAATTTATTTTATCCAAAATAAAATAAATTTCTAGGAACTGAGAAAACCAAATCATTTTATATTATTTTGTCTAGAAGTTTATACATTTTCATACTGTTTAGATAAATACTGCAGCAGTTATGTTGTTACAAGTAAACAAAAATCGAGAAATAAGGGTAAACTTAGAATTTTCTTGCTTCACTTCTTTATATTATAATGAAAATATAGCACATCACTATTTGTATCATGCAGATTATTGTGAATTTTTCTTTTGTTGAAAAATGCTATAGTTACCGTATAAAATGGTTACAAAGTTCCTTAGTTCAAGGTCGTTGGCGTTGGTAGAACCCTTAACTTGTTACTAACTGTACAGTCACCTAAAGTTCAAGCTACATAGCCGTTATGACAGCGTAAAAAGAACTACCATTTGGTAACTTCTCGTGCGGGCAACCTTACATATGCCCGGATGGTATACATCCCACTAATAATAATAATATTATAAATGCGAAAGTTTGGATGGATGGATGGATGTTTGTGACTCCTTCACGCCGAAACTACTGAAACGATTAGGCTAAAACTTTGCACCAACGTACTCGTAGCTCTAAATCTGGAATAGGACATAGGCTACTTTTTAACCCATAAGTCAGTTCCCATTAAAAGGCGATGGGGTGTCAAGTTCTTATAGAAAAGTGATGTACTGTTACTCCTTCACGCCGTTGAATACTATAGTGGGATGGAATAGTGAGGATGGGATCGGATGGGATAGTGGCATTAGTGGGATGGGATGGGATTCGATACGACAATACAAAAACTTAAACAACGCGGGCGAAGCTAAGCTAGTCAAATATATTTGTTTATATCTCTTCAAAAATGTATTTCCTCTTACGTAATAAAAAAAAACGTTTCTTTGACAACACCGTTTCCATTTTTGGCTAGCTGTCGTTCTCAACTTCGGTTTATCAAGTCGCTTGGTGCTCTGTAATCATCGAACAACTAGCCCCGAGAAAGAAATGCCGTACCACCAACTAATCAGTGTTTTTGCATAGACTTGACTATATACATCTCACCCCCCCTTAACGGAGATTATCTATTTCTATCACTGCGTGGTGTTTGCTTAGCCAATCAGAGCGCATGAAAGATGGCGGGATTTATTTTGAACAAACCAAGTGTCATTGCGCCTCTTTAAGAGGCTATGCGAATTTTATTTTCGTCACTGTCACTTTAAGCGAAAACACGCTTAGTGCGAGAGGGGCGGATTCAGGGCGAAAGCGAAAAACGTTAGTTTTATATTTTTTATAAAAAAACTAAAATAGCTAGCAAAATTTCAAATTTCAAATCTCTAGATATTGTTGAAACACACCTAATAAAATATGTTTGAGTTCTGTATAATGGTTCCTATTCGTCAACGAGGAGAAAAAGAGTGTTTGAAGACCTCATTTCAACAATTATTTCTATCGAGGAAAATTTATCCAAACATGTTTTCCAATTTCAAAACCCTAGAATATATAGGTATAGTCAAAATGCATTTACCAGAAATTTATTAGAATTTTCCGTGTATTTCATGAAATACGCTAAAAAAGCAGCTCTATTTTTTTTATATCGCCGCTGCAAGGGAAGTTTCTCTATGTATGTGATGCAACCCCACAAATTGAAACACTGATCTAGACAGCTATTGATGTTTTATTTATTTATGTTGTTTCGCTCCAGTGAGTATTAAACAGGACTAATGTACTTAGCATTGATAAATTAAAGGTCTTCCTTATATGGAAAACCTGCGTAAGCTCTACATTTGTATTAAAAAAAAGGTAAAGTATAAGAAGGTGATTAAGATATTGGGTTCGTTCCTTCTTTTTATTTTATTAATCGCTTACTTTCTTTTGTACTTTAAGTATTAATTGCGTATGTTTGTAGGCCATTTCAATATGTCACAAAAAACTCCATGAATTATAAAATATCGATCTATTTATAAATGTTGTGTCGGTTCAAAATTAATTGTATGTCCAAAAACGAACAATTTAAACTAAAAGAGCAGTTTTTTTCTTTGGAATGTGAACGCTTACGGACACAGAATATGCCCTCACTCAACATAGGAGGATGCATAATCTATCTATCCATCCATCAGCCTAGTTCGTCCACTGCTGGACATAAGCCTTTCCAGGACTTTGCCACTCCCGGCGGTCATCCTGGAAGAATTGCCCATACTCACACACGCTGGGCAAGCGGGTTGGTGAGCGTGGTGCCGGAACACTCGCACCATTGACGCCACTGCCCGTCACCAGTCTGCTCCATATAAGGCCCGGCTATTGGGGATGGATATACCGCCATCCATCGGTCCCAGGCATGGTGGGCCTTCTGGTTTTTTGCCTGTGAGCTGTCCTCTTACTCTTCCCGAATTACTTCGAGTAAGGTGGTGGTACCTCCACAGTCGAGCCCGGAATCAGCTCTACCACCTATATAAAATAAAATAATATACGATATAAACTGTATTATGTAAATAAATAAATCATCAGCTGAGTATGTGTTTTTTTCTCTCATCTATGGTGACTTTTTTAATACGGGATCAAGACCAAGTTTTAATTACCTTTTTGCAAAATAAGTTTTTTTTATTTGTGCCCCTATACTAATTTAAGAACAACCCCGAATCAATTAAGAAGCTTAATTTTATTTTACGTTTTTTATAGAATAGTCCTGGCTACTAACTGAGCCTCCAGTATGAATTTGACTACATCAACAAAAGTCATCTTACATACGTTTTCGCAACCGACCTCTTAAATACTCTTCATAATGCAAATAATTCTAATTTCAATGAAATTTCAAAAAGCAGTTTTTTCGCCTAATCCCTTGAATTTACAGTCACATTACGAAAATTATCCATTCATTTGTATTAGCTCTTTGACATTTAAAGAACTGCCATGCATCTGCCTCCTTTTCGCGCTGATTAAAAATTACTTTTGCATGATGTCCTTAAAAATAACCTACACACCGCCGCAGTTTTGAGAACCTTAATGTACTGTGTTTAAGGAATAAAATAGCTTGGCCACTTCAGTTCCTACATGTGAGGTCTTTTAAGCAGTTGGTTTCAAATTGGTTGCGATAAATTGCTACTTATTCCTGATGTCCTAGTACTAGACTTACATTAATTTTAATGATGTTAGGTTGTCATTTTGATGGCACGTGTTTTTGAATGAGCAGTGCTATAAGCATAAACGTATCATATGCTAGCTTCAAAATAATTACATTTTCCATAAGAGTGTAGTTAACTTCACTCCAATGGAAAATTCAATTTATTTTGAAGCTACTATAATATCATTAAAAATCATTAAAAAAGTTGCTATCAAAATTTTGTTTAACCAGCGGGCCTATTATGTATCTCTAGTTGCCAACTGGACTGGGTGCCTATCTTCAAAAACATAGATATAATATCGAATTCCGATTGTCTAAGGATATGTTCACACTTGAAGTGACGACACAGCTCGTAAATATTCCAATAGCCACTAAAGGCAATTTTGAAAGTTAAGTTTTTATGTAAGTTTTTGACGATAGGTACCCTGTCCTAGATACCGTTAAAACCCATCTAATAAAATATAATTGCAGTAAATATGTAATTTTACCTCTAAATTGTCAAACCAACAGAAAAAAGACCTCAATAAAAATTTCTATCGAGCCGAATTTCTCCAATCGCGTTTCTGTTTAATAGATTCCAAAAATAATATACAATTTTATCAAAATAATACATTATTTATTGAAGTAGATATGCAAGTTCTAAAAGTGAAGATTTTTTTTCAGTAGCACCTTAAATCAATTATTATTAGAAATGTATTAAGTGTTCTTAATTAAATTGGAAAATAACCATGGTTCCTTGTACATTTTATGACCGTATCTGTCTATAAAATTAATAACAATTTAATTTTTCATACACGATTCATTAAACTTCTATAACATCATTTTATAGACCATATTTTAATTACTTTCCACTCAATAAAAGCAACTAACATCTATTGACTATCGAGCCTGTCTAAAATTTGCAAATTAAACTAATTATAAGTTATTCCACATAACGTTCTAAGTAAAAACTTTGTAAGTTAAATGAAGCAATAATAATTACAGTAACTAAGCACTTGATTAACTTTTGTTTTTTGTTATTTTTATCTTAGTATATGGTCCGTTAGACTTCACTTGTGTTTGAAATGGGATTGGTACGAAGACATTTTACTATTTCAAACTTTTATTGTATGTCTTGTTTATTTTTTGTAAGTACTTTCAAAGTGTGTTTTTTTTCCTACTTAAATTGGTTTGTTCATTTATTAAATTTGTTGTGTTAAAGCTATGCAAATAATCAACGGATTACGATGAATCTTTTAAAGTTGTTTAGTTTATGATCCAGGCTTAAACATAGACTGCCAATGGCAGTAACACTAACTGTTTATTAGCCGAGAATGCTAGACTTGACAGAATATACAGCTACTCTATAGAGCAAGTATGCTACATGGGACCTCAAGATCACGAAAAATCTAAAAACACTACTTAAGGCGATTACCATCGCCAAATTAGCAGCTCGATATTTGTCTGTACGAATATCAACGGAAACGACATTGAAATAACATTCATATCAGCGCGCAATGCGCGGTGGCTGTTACGACGCTCGCTGCGTCCTTGATTGGGTGAAATAGTTGAAAATAATACTTTTCACATGGACGTGATTGTTCGATTGAATAATTGTATGTTATATTTATAGCTATCAAGTTTATCTATTTATCAAAGCATAAATGAATTAATTCGATCAAGCCGTAGGAGCAGTAGGGAATTCAAGCCAAAAAACACCATTCAGTTAAAACAATTTTTCATATAGAAGTTTTGGTGGTAAGATAAAGAAAAATGTTGCATATGTTGTCCTAGAGTTGATTATCCATAATACATTTTTTCAATATTTTTGGTTTGGCCATAAAAGAGGAGTAGGCTTTAGAAAGTACCTATTTGGCGATATTAAGCGCCTTAAGTACACGGGAAACGCAATTAAAAAAAAACAGGTTTTTATGGCTTAGAAAATCATACTAGTAAAACTATGCAAAATTGCTTGATTATAACAAGCAAGTAAGTACTCCAAAAAGCTAGTAAATGCTTGCCATTTTAAAATTCAAACAAAACATTACTCCATCCCGTTGCAATAAGGTGTATATTGCCAAAATACCTTAGTATAGTGCGACGGAATGGAATGATACTTGACTACTTCATCAAAGTACAGCCTAAGGGCTACATGGTATAAGTTAATTTATTGTTACACTCTCTTTATTGGCTTGTCGGTTTGTCGATCATATCGACAACGTGTCTAGACGAATCAGAATAAAGTACCATTAAATAAATTGCAACCGACCCACTTTTCATTCTAATTAGCATTACAATATGGCTGGAAAGTGGGCCACTACATTTTTGCTCTGTAGTACTTTTTTTGCAAGTTAAAGTTAGCAAAGGTCTTGCTTATGCTAGCCATTTTTTGCCATTAAATATGGATTTTGCTAATAGATATGAGCTTTATTCCAATGAATAAAACTGTTTTTAATCTCTGGATTGACCTCATGTTTAACAAACAATTTAATGCAGTTAAGTTATAATTATTGCAAAACCAATCTGGAATTAAATTGTATATTATAATGAAGAAGCACATATATTTTATTCAGATTTTTAATTTTAATTTTACCCATTCAAAAATTGATTTAAAACACGCAACTTTGCACACATCTCAAAGTCCCTCGTCTTAAGTATCAACAACAACCACCACAGTAATATTTTAAACAGAATACATACATATACATACATACCTACTGTCTCCAAGACAAGATAAATAATATAATAATATAATGTTATTTCAGACCAATTCCATATTATTGTTAGTAACAGAATTGCTTAAAAATCTATATTAGTACAGACATACCCAATTAAAATTAAAATTAAAATAAAAACATATTATATTAATTTATTTATATCTCCAAAAATAAAAAAAAAAATAAAAAAAAATATTTAATATTATATATAATTTAAAAATAATAAATTATAAATCATATCGTTTAATTTATTATACGAGTACACCGAAATACATAAAATAGATAGAAGAACCAACTTATTAAAGAAGGTAACAATTGGCGGCATTATCACTTATAGCGATATCTTCCAGTCTCCAAGAGGGGTAGGCAGAGACCAAAATGTTTTCGATCGAACCTTTTAAGTATCATTTAACTAAAATTACATCAAATATCCAGGCAGAATCCATTGAAGATTGTTTTATAAATAAAGCGTATTTGTAGATTTTGGACATCACAAATTTGAGTGATCATACTGAACTAATTCACAGGAAAAAAAATTCATCGTATAAAATACGATTTGATCTAGTTGCCACAGGTTAGTTTTAATTTATACTGAAGACGCTTACATGGATTAAAGAAACCCGTATTTGTGAAATTTGATAAATATTTGCATTGGAGACGGTAAATATTTTTTTTGACTCCTTGAATCGGGTTATTTCATTAGGCTCCGTTACTTAGTAGGTACTTACCGAGACTTCTATATCAACTTGTTGACTTGAGGTAGAAACGAAAAGCTTTTTTTTGTAAGTATTTTTATTCAGAAGAATTTTTTAAATTAACCTTTTGTCCTCTGCTTCCTGTCTAGCTTCACTTAAGATGCCACCAAGATAAATAACTAAACCGGAAGTACCGACTTCATAGTCAACCCATCCGACTAAACGACAAAAAAGCCCCATTACGTGAACTGGCGCACCATCGTGGGAGATGCAATTATTTTCCAATTTTAATCAAAAATATCGCTTCTCAGCCTTTCACTTCCACTTAAGCATTTAAATGTCAATCTCTTACTGTTTGTGTATGCTGCGCCTTAAGAAAAATCCACGCCCTAGGCAATTTTAGACTCTAAACCTGACCTGTTACGGTTGAAAAAGGTTCATCTTTAACACTCTGCTCTAAAACAATTTGATTTCGTATGATTAATGTGTGTCCCACTATTCAATAAACAAAAAGTCGCATCTCACACTCAAAACAAACAAAAACAAATTGTAGTTCGTGAACTTTAAAGTCCAATTTGGAACACAAATTATTCTCAAAAAAAGTCCTGAATAACTTTAGAAAGCGCATGAAAGAAATTGATAAAACAACACTATTCTTTTTGCGATCAGTACACAACACCGGATTGACTCTTATGGAGTAGATATAATGTTGATTTTGGATTGTTTTTTGTAATTGATTTAGTATAGTAATGTAATAATGTAACATTATAATGATTCTAGATTATCTGGGATAATAAAACCTACGGATTATACAAAGTATGTGAATAAAGATGGCGGCGTAATCAGTCAACGTCTCCAGACAATGGGCTTGTGTAGAGAAGTTTATTGTTTCCCGGGTAAATCGTTACAGTTGTTGTATTGACTAGTTTTTGTGGATTACTTTGTTTGTATTTTAACCCTTTATAAGGTAGAAAAAATGAGCTTATACAAGGTGTAACAGAAAGGTGTAACCATATTTGAAGAGCTTGTTCAGTCAATGGTGTAGAGCAACTTTTACTATGGAGCCAAACTTAAAATCTCAAAAAAATAATCTGCCCTTCCATACATTTCTGCCGAGCGGCATTGCATTTTTCTATGAAACAGTAAAAATTTTTTTTTCGAGATACAAGTTTTATTCCATAGTAAAAGTTGTTCTATACCATTGACTGAATAAGCTCTTCAAATATGGTCACACCTTTCTGTTAAAGCCTGTATAATTAAATTTGTTTTTATTATAATTCTGATTTTAGTGTTTTTTTATTGTTGATTATCCCTTTTTCTCTTAACTTTAAACTAAAAACACAAATTGGATAACAAATTACAATTTTTTTTTGCTTTCTGTTATAAAAAATTATGGTGGCAAGTATATTGCCACTGCCTTATAAAGGTAAAGTAAAGAGCTTTATGTAATGGGAAAGAGGGACAAAGCTATCTGTCTCTATCAATTGCGCATTGCCAGATATCTATCCTTCATTAAAAAATATCGTACCGGAAGTGACGTAAAAGTTCTGAACATGCCCCCCTATAACATAGTAGTATCCACTTCAAAATGATCTGTATAGCGTACGTTGTTTACAGATAGATTTTTAGCTGAGAAGCCGAATACTTGTGATAGGACGCCCTCATAGTGAATGAAATAAGAAAAAAACCGGCCAAGTGCGAGGGTTCCGTACCACCACTTGCACTTGCACTTGCAGTTACGAAGTACCAACTTAACTTGGCACTAACGATCTATTAAACTCTATGTAACTAAAGGGTCTAAATAAGTTAGATTTTGATAACTTCCTAAATAATTAAATATTTGTAATTTTCTGATTTTTTCCTATGTGTATGCTATACCTACCTGTAAACGAAAATTTGATTTTATAAGGCAACTGGCAATGCCCTATAGGTTTTAATTCCCTTGCGAGTGTCAAAAATTTGTATGGAATTGATTATGTAAAGTGCAATAACTTTTTTTCACGTCGAGCTAGAAGCTGGATTTTCTTACAGCACCATGAATAGAATATAGAATTCTTTTGCATTTTGAGGTACGGAATCATATAAATTAATTTTCAATGCATGTGCTCGTAAAGGCCCACTTTTTATGCATCAAAACCGAACAGAAAGTCGATTATTTTGCCCTAGGGCATTATTATTATTATTAGTATTTTTAATTTATTTACAATGGTTGGCTAACCTGCAGCCTTTCCTGTGTACCATAGACGTTATACTTTTTTTCCACCGTTTAACGGCTCTGGATACAGTCCTTTTGAGCCAATTATAATTTAAAGTTCACAAGATTATATTTGTTTTCATTTCCTCACACTATGCATTGAAAAATGTAGTATGATACACGGGCGTAAGAGCAATAAATTACTCGGTTACGTTTAAAACACGAGCGTACTTTGCGCCCTTGTAGCATAAACTACTAGTATAATTGGCAGGGGATTGCAACACAGCATGCATAGCTTATATTTGAGATTTAACTACTAACCTGTTTAGTCAAGGATCGAAATAATCGATTTTATTGTTATATTTTTTACAAACGCAGTTACATGCGTTAAGGGCCTACCCTAGCAAGATTGTTTATTACCCGTCCAGTACAAAAATTCCAATGGCAAAGACTTTATTAGCTTTTGATAGAGGTGATTAAATGTTGGCTCATTGGCATATATGTCTTCAACGGGTAATACTAATAATCACGCAGCGAAACAACAAATTAGAGAATTTTTAGCTAATACTGAAATATGCTGTAGGCAAAAAAATATTTAATTTAATCAGATTGACGTCATATTTCTAATACATATTTTATGCAAAAAAATCTAGTCGATCCCTTAACCGCGCTCTTCTGCGGAACGTTTAGAACCAAAAAAAGTAGGTTAGAAATATATTTTCTTAGACAAAAGTATAGGTATAAATCTTACATTGATTATAAGTGTGTTGACTTAGTAAAAGATCAATAGATCATATACATATTTTTTCAATTTAATTAGTATGATTATTTCTTCCAAAGAACAATCGAAAGTCTGGCGTTGTTCATGTTATAGGATCAGGTCCATCCTTAATGTTAATGAATCTGATTGCTATGATTTATACTCCTTTAAATTTAAGAAGATTTCCAGTATGATCAGTAAATAATATTTCGACATACAGTCGGCGTCAGTGGACTGTATCGCCGACTGTATGTCGAAACATATCTGGAAATTATTATTTTAATAAGTGTTTTTATATAAATATGTAATATAAACTGAATAAAAAAAACAAATAGGTTATCTTTAATATTTAAAACAGTAAATAATATGGTTTAGTCAATTTATATCTAATATTGTTCCTAACGAACAACAAAGCAACATAATTTGTATCTCAGTTACATCAAAACAGCACCATAGAGTTATAAAGCGTACAGAGAGAATACAATTGTATAAATGAATTAATTTTCTGCAATTTTCACCGCAGCTCTGAGCCGCCGCGTCACGGTCGAGCCGAGACGTTAGGGGCAGTGGACATTACAGTAAAAACTAAAAAGTCTGTAAAGTATGCGTCGTTATACAGCTTGTACGGGTTCCGTCAATCATATTCTACGTATAATGAACAGAAAATCACGTGTACTATCCCACAAATGTATTTAGTACTTCCTGACCCGTTTCGACTTTATGGCATGGCCGGTCAGGAAGTAAGTACTAAATAAATTTGTGAGATAGTACAAGTGATTTTCTGTTCATTATGTTTTGCAAGTTCCACCAAGTGCCAACAATCAACAGTATAAATATTCTACGTATTTTTTTTATGCATTGAAAGATGGAAAATTCAACAGAAATCAAGTAAATCTATGACGGAAAAAATCAAACAAGGTAGGTATTAGTGTTTGTCAAAGCGATAAAAATCATATTATATTTAGACGTGTGCTGAATTTAAAAAACGTGACGTCATCAAAAAGTTTACGTAATTGTTCTGGGTTCCCGTAATAAAATTTCCGAAGGTTCGCTATAAGGGTTTCCGTTTTTAATGAACCCTTAAAAGTAAGCATTGAGCTGTAGTATCGGTATTAAAATTAAATAAGATAAAACATCCAAGTACTAGCTTTTACCTTCCACTTCGCCTACGATGATATCGTTTTTGTGACTGACTGTATATTTCAAAAGTGACAGATTTGACAAAAGTGACAGAGGTTAAACAAAAGTGACAGATATGACAAAAGTGGCAGAGGTTAAACAAAAGTGAAAGATATGACAAAAGTGGCAGATATGACAAAAGTGAGACAGTTGTCCAACGTAATAGAATGAGATAATTCAAACGTTGCAGATGTCAAAAGTTTCCAAAGGCCTATGAGTTTTTCCGGGATATGCCCTTTACTGTAACATTATGCCTTTCAGCGAAATCGGTTCATTAGTTTCAGCATGAAAGAGTAACAAACAGACAGACGTCAGACAGATACACTTAAAGGATAGAGATTTGAAAACAGTAGAAATTACAAATATCTAAGAATCGGTCTGCTACATAGGAATTATCATTTGACACGTAATAATAATTATAATTTTAAATAAATACATATATAGGATAAATAAATATATCGTCACAACATGAATCACTGAGGGGGAGTCAGAGGTGTCCCCGATTGTGATCTGTGAAATGCAAGTCACAGTCCATCGGTACATCCGCGTTTCACCGACGATTATTATAATTTTAGAAACCATGATTTCTCGTGGCTTTCGGACGATACGCCGGATCGCTTACCAGGGTAGGTTTCTTCTTTGCGCCCTCACACTTTGAGCCCCTAAGAGAAAAATACTTTGTCGACATGTGTAATTTACGTGTGTAATATTGTAATTAAGGTGTGTAATATTGTAAATTACGTGTGTAATATTGTAAATTACGTGTGTAATATTGTAAATTTGTATTTGTGTAATATTGTAATAGCTCTGAGGTTGAACAAAATACGCGTTATTTATACTTTTTTATAATGTTGTTTTGTTGAAAAGACAAAGTATTGCCATAGACAGTGCATCTGATTTGAAACTCAATCAATATTTTTTATTCGGTCTTTACCTATGAAATTGCCGTTAAAATGCCTTTAAATTTGCCGTAAAATGATAGAAAAATCATATTTTTTTTTCATTAGAAATGGGTATGTATTTAATTATTTGAAGATATTCAAATAAATTAATCAATTTATTCAGAAAATAAATGTATTAAATTAATAAATCAATTAACTATCATTCGAATGTAAGGCATTGAACTTCAAAACAGTCAAGGATCAGATAATTTATGCCAAAAAAAGTCACCTTCCCGTAATTTTCGTAGGTATAAAAGTTGTATGGGAAATAGGAAAGTGACTTCTTCCGTTTTTCAAAAGTTATGGAACAAATTTGTGCTTAATGTTCGAAGTAGTATACTGTAAATGCTATTAAAAAAATTAAGTTGTGTTCCACCGCCTATAATCTTGAAGTATGGAAGTCATTGCATTTTGCGTACAGTTAAGAAATCACGGCTGTTAATTATTTTATAACTTATGTGCTGGCACAATAAGTCTAATGACAAAGACTTTATTTGCTTTTCATAGAGGCAATTATATGTTGGCTCGTTGGCCTCTTTTTCTTGGACGCGTAATACTAGTGATCACGCAGTGAAACAACAAATTTGTGTGTTTTTAGCTAATACTGAAATATTTTGTAGGGAAAAAAATATTGAATTTAGGTGATATACCTTCATATTTCTATTACCTATTTTATGAAAAAGAAAATCAAGTTGATCTCTTAACCGCGTTTTTGAAGCGAACGTTTGAAAACCAAAAAAAAAAGAGGGTGCAAAACATTTTTTTTGACTAAAGTATAAATCTTAGAACATTGTTTATACGAAAGGTTAAATATATTTTTTTCAATACAAGGAGAGTCCGAATTTCTTCAAACGAATCCTAGATAGCCTGGAGTTGGTCATGCTCTAGGCTCAGGTACAGTCTTAACAATGAACAATAAGCGATCCAATAATCCTACGTGATCTCTAATTTGCGTGTAAAAATCCAGGTAAAACGCATGTATATGCTAATTATAATTCATAAATTGCTCTGAATATTGAATATGTTTCCGCTTCATGCTGAATATATGTAAAGATTAACTTTTGAAACTAGATTTGTGGGTGGTTTTGGAAAGATAATATTTTAAACTTTTGTTTTAGGTGTCACTTCATAAAATTCTTCAATATTTTAAATGGTATAAAATATATTCACTTTTGAAAAGCTTCTCGACTTGTTTTAATATATGTATAGGAGTAAATAATTAATAAAATAGTTTATATTATAAAATTAAATAGCTCAATACATATTTCGGGCCCGATCTGGACCCGGAATCAGTTGAGTATACAATTAGTGAGGTTAATAAAGTTTGTCAAGCCATACCTGTTTATTTTATTTTGTATATTAATAAATTCAAAAATAAAATAAATAATAATCTGTCCAAACCAATATAAAAAACTTCATAAAATGAGTGTATGAAAACTTTCTTACAGATTTTGACTGACTCACAGCTTTATGATTTTGATTAAACGTTTTACACAAAGATATTCCACAAAAGTTTGTTTATTTACATACTATTGCAGTTCTACGGAAGTTTTTTCGGAGCACCGTAAAAAAGTCCAAAAACGTACGTTGAAAAAAGAAACATAAACATAAAAAACGCTAAAAGTGGATTAAATTAATTTTCAATGCATGTGCTCGTAAAGGCCCAATTTTTATGCATCAAAACCGAACAGAAAGTCGATTATTTTGCCCTAGGGCTTTAAATTTTTTTTTTTTATTTATTTACGATGGTTGGCTAACCTGCAGCCTTTCCTGTGTACCATAGACGTTATACTTTTTTTACACCGTTTAACGGCTATGGATACAGTCGTTTTGAGCCAATTATAATTTAAAGTTCACAAAATTATGTTTGTTTTCATTTCCTCACACTATGCATTGAAAAACGTAGTATGATACACGGGCGTAAAAGCAATAAATTACTCGGTTACGTTTAAAACACTCGCTACGCTCGTGTTTTAAAATCGTTCTCGTAATTTATTCCTTTGCGCCCTTGTAGCATAAACTACTATTATGAAATGCACATTATTAACGTATCGCAACTAGCGATGACAAGTATACTATTCCACTGAATATATTGAGTACTTCACATTCTTGAAATTAACCGCAACAATGTGCCAATAAAATCTAAGCAAACGAGACAGAAAAATCCCATAAATTTAATAGGTAATGCCCGATTGTTTCTGTATTAGGAATTAATGTGTTACGCATTATGAGTAGGCCATATTGACATTAGTTTAAGATTTTATCGACGTTATGGAACATTGCCATCGTTTTTTTTTTTTTTCTCTTTCTTTGTTTAGCATAAGAAAATTAATACTTTTGCTGGAGGTATGCGATACTAGGTAAATTATTTAAATTAGGGCAATACCCTTGGTGGTTTGTAAGGTTTTAACTACATACGTATATACATATTTTTTTTTGTTTTCTGCTTGATATCATGAAATTTTCGTAAATATCATAATTATTTTTTAAAAACAAGTACCTACATAACAGCAACTAAAATACATGTAAATCTCTATCTCAATAACGTTAGAGTAAGAAGGAACGAATATACAACGTGTAACAGAAAGGTGTAACCATATTTGAAAAGCTAATTCAGTCAATGGTATAGAGCAAATTTTACTATGGAGCCGACCTTGAAAACTCGAAAAAAATATCTGCCCTTCCATACATTTCGGCCGAGCGGCATTGCATTTTTCTATGAAATTGTAAAAAAAATTTTTCGAGGTACAGGTTTTGTTCCATAGTAAAAGTTGTTCTATACCATTAACTGAATAAGCTTTTCAAATATGGTTACACCTTTTTGTTACACCTTGTATATCTATTTTATGTTGTTCACCCATCAAATCAATACAAACCAAAAATTATACATTTTATTTTGGTAACCAATCAAGTAACAGCTTCTTTATGCGTACACAGTTTTATTTTTATATGTTATGTATGTTTTATACGTTTTTATATGGTACGGGTAGTGCTAGGAAAATAAGTAAACTCAGTAGGTTTGCCCGGGGAAACTTAGAAATACCCAAGCTCCTTGATTAAAGTCCGAAAATTTGGCTTTTACCAGGATATACCTTGAGATCTTTGGATATACCTAGGTTTACCTAACGGTTCGTGGTTGGATGATGAGAGGTTGCCTCAGTCCGCTCCTCTTCGCTTCGCTCGGCTCCCAAATTTATCTATCACAGCAACCAACACACTCCTTCTTGTTCCTATTTTGACTGATTTAGCTTTTTTATTTTCAACATTAATCCAATATTAGCCAGCAAGCGTTGAGTAAATCTGGGTTTCATAGGTTAATTTTCGGACTTTATCCAAAGAGCTTGGATAATTCTAAGTTTACTCGGGTAAAACTAGTTTAACCATTCTTCTATCATTACCCGTGACATATAAACCGACATCCCGGCCTGTTAATCCTTTAACCCTTAAATGCATGAGATTTTATTTTTGTATGTAATTGAAAACAGTGATAGAAACATGCCAGAAAAATATGAAAAAAATAATAAAAAAAATATTTCTTGATTGAAAGGGGGTTTTTAAAAGTAAAAACAAGAAAAGAAAACAAATATATAAATTGCTATATAAATTGTTTTTTTAATTTTCCTGTTTTTTTATTGGATACTTGTAAAGCTGAACTCTTTGTGACTTTAATATCAAAAAACTATAAAAATATGTGAAAGCAGAATATTTATTAGATTTTTTTTCGCAAAAGCTCTCTTTGACGATTTTCCCGCCAAAATGCGAGAAAATACAAAAAAAAACAAAGGAAAATAAATGAATGAATTTTAAATTAAAAAATAATTTAAAGTTGTTACCAAACATATTTTTAGCTCAAACAATCATATGATTAAAATTTTTAACATAAAATTATGTATACAATAAATAAAAATTCCTTTGTGCCATTTTCGATCCAAGATGCATTTAAGGGTTAAACCAATATAAGCAACCGATTTTAGCCTTTATGCGCTTCGTATAAGACCCACATGTATCAAAAGTTGATTTCACTTAGGTACATATACATTCCTTTAAGTAACAATAATTACAAGAACTGACACAAAAACCTTAGATACAATTTATAGTCAATCTCCATGTATTTTCTGTTCGCATCTTCGTTTCCTAGAACTGACACCCGCTCTGATTATAGTACGGGAGCTGGCGGAACGTTTTTGCCACAATTATTACCAGACGTTGACGGGTTTACTGTATGGCAGCTATCGCATTTCACTATTGCGGGTCTGAGAGGCTTTTTGTTTTCCACTGTGTTTCTGTTTATTCTTTTTAGGGTTCCGTTGAACGCCTGAAACCTTTTTAAGATAAATAACCGTTTAGGTTCATTAATTAAAAAAATAGAGGCAGTACTATTATTACAGTACTAGTACTATAAAAATAATACAGTTAACCAAAGTAATAATTAAAAATTGCTTTTTTAAATTTAATTTGTTTTACTATTTTTAAATTCATATTATAGCCGATTCTGAAGGCTTTAATTTTAGTTTTAGTGCTGTCAAAACTAAATTTTCTTCGATACAAAATAGTCCTTAAGAGTCAAGATTAGAAGCTAAATTTCTTTGGAAAATTTTAAACTTTGACAGCACTAAAACTAAAACTAAAACCTTCAGAATTGGCTTTAACTTAAATCAAGGAAAAAAAAATTCCAACTAATTTACACAATATATTTTCCTTACCCAATAAGGAGATACTGAGGAATATTAACAATAAGAATCATAGGACACTGCTAAAAGAGTCGATACATAATTATCATAGGATATTTTTCATAATTATAAGCTAACATTTTACTGACAATTTTGCCATTTAACATCGGCTCATTTGGTCCGTTGGCAAAAAAAATACATAAATTTTGTAATTGCATCCGACCAGTGAGCCGATGGGAACAATTTAGTGTGATCCGATGCAACTTACAACAGACCACTGATCCGATGGGAATAACCCGTTATAACATACATTATTTACTATACTATCATTATAATATCTCTTTTAATCTGAAAATGTGTCTGTCTATTTGTTTCTCTTTCACGCTGTAACTACCTACTGAGGGTTCAAATCCTGTCGGGGGCATTTCACGCTGGGATGTAATAATCGTCCGTGAAACGTGGGTGTGACTTGTATTTCACAGTCCACACTTGGAAACACCTTTGAAACCCCCTCTGGGATTCATGTCGTGACGATGCATAGGTAAGTACTAAAGCCAACATGTGAAAAACACTTACAGCACTCCATAACCATATATATCATGGAATTATTAGCTCCGGAACCCTGCGGTAATAAACAGTTCTTTGTTCTTGACGGTTTATAATTGAATGGTGCGTTTGCAACACTATAAGTGAGAACTAGAAGTCTTTGAATCGGTTTTGAATTCCTATACTGGAGCTAATTATGAGACGAAATGGCTGATTATGAGGTGAAAAGAGTCATGTATGGGGCTGGGCTAAAGTTGTTATTCAATTATATATACGAAAGGCTAGCATTTGAAAACAGTTGTAGAAAATTTTCAATAAAAAAGGAAATACCGATGCTAATACAGAATATTAGTGACTTCCATGCTGTGAACTGCGATAATATTACAACAAACTTTTATACCTAATGAATAATGCAATTGAAAGTCAATTGTTACTTGAATAAATAATAAGTAACATATAACATATTTTATTCTTCTTGCCTACAGTAAGAACTAACTATAAACAAAATTCTTATATTTGGCGAACCTGTAAAGCTTTTAATTGTTTATCTCAAAATGTTAATGTTATGGACTTATTCCATAGCAGTATCACTTCGGTGAGACGTCTTCTTACTAACCCATTCTTTGGATAAGAGCTATTTCTTGTGTATTTAATTAACCTCCTTTTAATCTGTTTATAACTTGTCATGGTTTGATTAAGTATTATCTAGTCTAAGTCTATCTGTGGAAACTTTAAATGACTAGCTAGAGTTAATTTAAGTTTTTTACTATTGTTATTAAAATAGTCGCTAGTTTCAAAATAAGTAATAAATAAATAAAAAATAAATAAATTAAAGATAATCAAAATGTTAAAGTCATAGTCGAGGGGCTAATAGAAGAGGAAAGAGGAAGATACAGTTCAGAACTGAACTGAAGGACAGAGAACGATGGAAGACGCTACATCCACAAGAGCTAGGCTCCTAAATAAATAATGATGATCGAAATGGGACGTTTTAAAGTGTTCAGTATAAATTATCGTTCTCAGAAGTTTCAGAAGAGTTGTTATTACTTGTAAAAGAAACTGCTCCTCTATTCGATACTATAAATGACTTTAATATCTCACTCTTCTTATCTTACAATAAGTAATCATTTTTACATTCAAGCTCTTCGTCTTTACCTTTCAATAGCCTTGACCGCCATTGATTGACTACTCGAATCAATACCAAGTCTTAAAATACATACTGTTTTTGGTTGTTAATGTTTTGGATAAATCATTATTCAATAAATACCTTATTATATAAATTTAATACTTCCAACATAATAATACAGATTCATTTCATTTGTAAATTAACTTGAAAATTCATACTCAGTCAAATACAATACTGATTAAACTTTGTTAGCTAACACTTGTGCTCTTAAAAAGCTTGAAATACTTTGAAACAACTCTTTGCTTGCATATTGTCTGAAACCGAAAGCTGAGATTTTTCCATTGTCACGGGTAGTTTTACCCTCATATTTACCTGAATTTTTATATTTTATTGATCTGTAGTAATTAATTTATATTATGTATTATGCTAACGAAAATCAGCGATGTTCGGATGTTCTTTTTCCGGCGGCAAACAAACAAAAAAGCTTGCTACCTTTTGCCAAAACAATACAATGATTTAGATAAAAAGATAAATAAAAAGTAGATACTTTCACGTTTTAAAATTTATGATTTTGCCTTTACTTGTTATAATATTTCTCTCGCCTGTAATATTTTAATTTTGCTATGTAGTTCGTTTGGCAAAAAATTCCATTTTCTTTTCTTTCTTTCATATTCTTGACCCTGAAAACAAGATCTCTTGACAAATAGGATCAATTTACAAACTAAATGTTTATCAAGATCTGCTATTTTTTTAATAAATGTATATTAACTTTATCGATACATCTAGTTTTCATGGTCCCAAACAGCAAAAAAAAATATACAATAATTGGTTGTTAGAAACATGTTTTTTTCGCTCGCTGATCCCGAATATGGCAGAAATAATATGCGTAATTGTGAAAAAACTGATGTTTCTGCTGCACTTACATTTGGACGGCATCGGCAGTAGGTATTGTAGTTCCACGTATACCATTACACGTTGACTGACTTAGGCAATTGATGAGCACAAAATACCATAAATGGCGAACAAATGAATTGCTTATCAATATGCACCGCCAAAGAAATAACAATGCCAGCCTGTGTAACTTGCAAATTTTTATGTGTCAGCCACTGCACTGCATAACAATTAAACTGGGCATTTTATAAACTCTACGTCGATTACGTGAACGTAATTAAATGCAACCCCTTGCGTTTTTAACGAAAATGTCGGTTATAAGATTTCAAAATGTCCATAACGAGGTGGGTTTAATTTGAGGCAGATGCAACTTGGTGCCCCGTTTGAATGTCCAAGGGCATTTGCTTGACAGCTGCTCGCTTGACTAAGGTATCTACTTGGGCAAGCCGAGTTTGTAACAAATTTAATCAATGCTCACAATACACACGGGTCAAAGTTACTCTTGTTTTTTCTGATTGATGTATGGTAAGAATAAAAAAAAGCGCAAATGCTCCGAACTCTTGTGGTTGGCTTTAAGATTATACTGTAAAAATCAAGCTGTCTGAACCCTCTGTTACATACTATATGGGGAATCTATTTTGCTTTGATCTGTATTGTTATAGCAAAGTTGAACAACTTACCTAATTTTGGAACGACTTTGGCCAAAGTCTATAAATATATATATATTTTTTATGTTAAATATGAAATATATATTGTATTACATTATTATGTGAATTAATATCACATTTTGTTTGAAATTAACACGTTGCTTTTTTGTTAGCATTAACGCTACCCTTTTTATCGTTAACATCGTTTTCATTCCACCCAAATAAGTTAACTTAGCAATAAGTGCCACCTTTGTACACAATGTCTGTCTTTTATGTGAAAATGTGTTGTAAAGGTACAAAAAATGTAATAAATAAAATAAAAATATATATAAAAGAATACTCTCACTTACATTCATAATTTATCTATCAACTGAGGTTCATTGTATTTGTATGACGTAATCATTTGTTAAGAAGAGATTTTAGGAAATTCCCACGGGATCGGGAAAAACGGGATCAATGCGAACAAAGTTGCGGGGCGTCCGCTAGTATTAAATTATTCAAGATATTATAGTTTAATTTTCTTACAAACATGTTATAGTTACATTTAATATAGGTATACAAAACTATTAATCCTTAAAATTTAAACAACCGCCCTGTGCCCCATCAACCATCTACCGACTTCATCATCACACTTTCAGACATAATCCTCAAAAACAACTTCTTCTGCTTTGAAAATCAATTCTATCATCAAATAAAAGGAACAGCTATGGGAACTCGAATGGCTCCCAGCTATGCTAACACCTTCATGGCAAGCATCGAGTCAACCTTCTTAGCCACAGAGCCTCTCAAACCCCTCGTATGGAGGAGATTCATAGACGATATTTTTATGATCTGGCCACATAACAGAAACACCCTGACTGACTTTTTAAACCGCCTAAACAATCATACTTCATTAAAATTCACCCACGAAATTTCATCTGAAAACATCACATTTCTCGACGTAGAATTAACCATAAATAACAACAACTATATCTCCACTTCCGTCCATTTCAAACCCACTAACAAACTACAATATTTAGACTTCCACAGCTATCATCCGGCACATATTAAAAAATCCATTCCGTATTCTCTTTCACTCCGTGGCCGTCGGATCTGCAACAACACAAATTCACTAAACAACTATCATAACACAATTCACAAAGCACTTCTCAACAGAAACTACCCAAACCAGTTCCTACAAAAACACCTACACCAAAGACCAAGATTCCATAGAAACAACAGACATGCAAAACCAACCAACCAGACACGACTCATCACCACATATTTTCACGGCAGTCATAAACTCAAAACACTGATCAAAGACTCTTTACCCATCCTTCGACAAAGCGACATAACAAAACACCTACTACCTAATACTCCTCAGATATGTTATAGACAGAGCCGAAACCTTAAATGCACACTCAACAAGACACAACAACTCACCATCCCCAACAACCCCAGCAACTCATCTCCTGGAACATCCCCTTGCCGACGACCACGCTGCAAAACATGCACCATGATTAACATTTCTACACATATCAATACTCACCACACTACCAGCACCTACAAAACACAACCCAACACAACATGTACAACCAAAAATTGTATTTACCTACTAGAATGCCGACATTGCCCGGCATTCTACGTAGGTGAAACCAGAAACGCCTTACACATCTGGATGAACAACCACAGACATACATCAACTATACAAAACAACGTCCTACCCATTCCCACACACACACGCTTACACAACGTCACCTTCAACGACTGCTTCTCCGTTCGAATCATTAAATCATTCACTCCACCATTAACTGACATAGACCTAAGAACCTGGGAGACGTCATATATCTGGTCACTTGGTGCTCATTATGGACCTGGACTCAACAGACAGCACTGACAGACATGACCCGACCGACCGACGAATTAGACTCAAAATTTCTCAAAATTTCAAGTAAAAACACCAACAACATCACACAACCACCTAACCACCATCATCGATCATCCAAGAAGAGCAGTGATTAAATAATATCAAAAATAACCAACATCTTTTTTAGAGAAACCTACTTTATTATTTTTTAGAAAATAGTTTAAAACTAAAATTGTTTACAAGTGTCACTTTTACTTTTTATTTTTTTATTATGATACCTAAATTATATGTCACAATTTTTTTTACCGAGGGCCGAAATATATCGAGTAATATTTTTTCAATTGTTTTAATAATAGTAGTAATCAAAAGCTCGTAAAATTTAAGGTGAATTTTGCACTAAAATAAATTATCATCAGTGTAAACTCTTACCCTTTTCGACCCAGCTTACCCTAAACAGCTGTCCCTTCAACTCGCCCAAGTAATGACCGTTCAAACGAGACATGAACCGTGAGTTTTTGCACTGACAGCAGCGCGTGCGCACGACGTGACCGCCATTTTGATCCGCCTAATTAGATCAAAGGTGAGGCCGACACCACCGTACAAGGCAATAAGACAACTGGCTACTATCTTGGCAGCTGAACATAGAAGTGATTTTTGATTAACTCGGTTTGCTATTTATTTTGGTAATTTTATAAACATACTTGAACTTTAAACATTGTTAAGCGAACCCGTTTTCTGAAGGGGTTGTGATTATGAAGTTTAATAACTCCAGTTTTTTTTTCGGTGTCTCCGCAGAATCGTAATAAGCGTAATTATAAAACTAGTTTCATAATTTGTACGCTGTAACGTATACGCGGTAAGATGCATTGTGCAAATTGTTTTGTGTACAAGCGGCGATAATTTTTACAATTACTAGAAAACAGGAAATGACGAACGGCTTAGGGGCTTAAGGTTAAAGGTTAAAAGGTTGAAAAGACATTAACGGATTAATTTACAAAAGATGACTATATTTTTTAAGAAATAAGTATAACGTATGCTAGCTTCGGTTTGTTTATGTCATTATTATAACATACGAACAATACATAAGTACATACATACTATCTCCAGAGTGGTAGGCAGAGATCACAGATTTCGGCGGTTTTTACCTTCGATTCGATTGAACTCCCGAGAAGTTTAGATTGGTACAGCTCTTAGTGGTCTTACTTGGAGACCCCCTCGAAGTAATTCGGGGGAGAGTAAGAGGACAAAAAACCAGGAAGCCCACCATGCCTGGGACCGATGGATGGCGGTATATGCATCCCCAGGAGCCGGGCCTTATATGGAACAGACCGGTGATGGGCAGCAGCGTCACTGGTGCGAGGGTTCCGGTACCACGCTCACCAACCCGTCTGCCCAGCGTGTGTGAGTATGGGCAATTCTTCCAGGATGACCGCCGGGAGTGGCCTTATGTCCAGCAGTGGCTGAACTAGGCTGATGGATGGATGGATGGATATTTTAGAAAGTCGGAGTCAAAACAGACCCCTGAGGAACTCCACCATTAATATCCATAAGATCAGATGAGCAGCCATCAATAACGACTCGTATTGATCGTTAATTTATGAATTCAGCAATTCAAGTGTACAGGCTAACAGGTATCCCATAAGAAAGAAGCTTGCTGAGTAGACTAGCACACCAGACCCTGTCAAAAGCCTTCGAAATGTCAAGAGACACGGCAAGGGCCTCACTGTGATTCGCTAAGGCTTCTTCCCAGTAGTGACTAACACTAAAAAGCCCCTAGTGGATGTTACCAATTTGGTCGACATACGTCCTTCTGCGGCCCGGTTGAACTTTACCTTCCACTTGCGCAATATACATATCTTTATTGTAAGTTATGGACTGTGATGTGCACGCCGTGTGTACTAGGGATCTCATAGGGATTTTACTGAATCACACCACTTTTATTCTGAATTCTTGTATACTTTCTTTTTTCATTTCATACAGCCTATTTATCAATTATACATAAGGGAGGGTAGCTCTAAATCTGGTAGAGCACTCGCTTGTTATATTTCTTCAACAATTCTAGAAGGAATATTTATAGATGGAGAACCACGTCCGCACTAATCGGGCTCTCTAAGGAATCTTGCTCGTGTTTTGTCTGAAAGATCTTTTATATTCGATCTGTATTTATTTTTCGGAAACACGAAATAATTCAGTCAATACGACGTATGTCGATCCATAAAGGTTATCGATTGCCAACTAAACACGAACAAATAGTCCTTTAACCTACCTATAAAACCTAGCCTTACCAAATCTAACATATTGCCTAGCTATATGTTACATCTCCCCCCTTAATGAGAAAAAATTTGTTTGTAAAATACAATATGTATAATAAACAAGTTATTAACATTTTGGGATTTAATTATAAGGGCTTATGATTCAAAAAAGGCAGCAACTATAAGGACTAACTCTACAAAAGCTATATTAAAAATATTAGCATAATAGTGCATAACAAAATTAAAAGCTCTCCTAAAACAAATAATGTTTAAAACCACATTTATAAAAAAAATAATGCATACAAAAAATTACAGACACATATCTAAAGATAATTTAAAAAATGACAGTATCTTATTGTTTTAAAAATATATGCAAAGCTAATTTCATAGAATCAACCCTCTGGCGCATGCATAATTAAATGTATATACATTTGTTTATTAATTCAACTATATTTGGTTGTACGGATGTTCATATTTGTACTAATAATTTCTATAAAACTTAAAAAAGAGTGTTATCGTAGATATTTTTACACCTGTTAGCAGAGCAAAAACTAAATATAACAACAAAAACCGTTAAATGTATGATCTAGGCTAACTTTAATTTAAATTATAATAATAGAAATAGAAACAATGACAAAGTGGAAATTTTATTTGATACAACACCAGTTCGGAAAAGGTAAAGAAAAAGCTCGAGTATGTAATAGCCCACATCCCGAACGCTATACGTTCCTGCAATACGCCACTTTTTGAGCAACTGTATTAAAAAAACAGTTTAAAAATAATTAATCAGCCGTTACGTCAAAAAGTATTGCACAAAAAGCTAACGTTTCAAAAAAATGTATAGCTACAATGAGGACCTTGTGCGAGAGGGACGGATTCGTGGAAAAGTTGCAAAAAGTCGGTTTTTTATTAATATAAAATGTAATAAAGTTGCTATTAAAATTTCGTGTAACCAGAGGGCCTATTATGTATTTTTAGTTGCCAACTGGACTAGGTGCCTATCATTAAAAACATTGATACACATACTATCGAATTCCCATTGTCTAAAGATATGTTCGCACTTGAAGTGACGTCACAGTTCGCAAATAATTCAATACACACTAAAGGCAATTATGAAAGCTCAGTTTTTATCTATGTTTTTGATGATAGGGATCCAGTTCAGTTGGCAACTAAAGATAAATAAAAGAGGGGCTGCTTAATATCAATCTATATAGATAAACCCCAAAATTTTAAACCACAAAAATCTCCACTGAATAACGAGCGGAACAGACAAGTCGGAATTACCCCTTACCGAGACCGGATGAACTTGCCCCAGGCGCTTGTTGTCCCTATCGCGCCCTAATAGCACATCTCGACTTCATTTATAAGCAATACATCATCAATTCATCATGCAGTTGATAATTTTGATATTTGCACCGTGGCTGATAAAAAAGGTGCGCCGACGGCTTGTGGTTTAAAAAAAACATCAATGTATGTAGAATAATGCCTACAAAATGGTTTAAATTTGCGTAAAACGGTAGTGTCTAAATGATGTAGCAAAATTTTGTTAAACTCGTAAAAACAAAATGATTAAAGTCAAAAGTGACAAATTTATCACCTAAATATTGTTTTTTATTAATGTTTGTTTTTTTATCTAATTTGTTTTATTTGTTTTTGTTCCTTTTTTTACTTAATTTATATTTGAAGTTATACCTATTATTTTCATTCAGGGGTCTATTTTGTCCAACTAGTTGGACTACGGGCCTTTGGTAGGGGTGGCTGTCCAACTATAAATTTTTATTTTGTGTTATATTGAAATGTTATCATATGTTATGTGAAGTGTCCAATGTAACTGACCAAAAAGTGTTGGGCATAACGTCAAAAATAAATGGAAAAATTTTCAAGACAAATGCCTAAAACGTCATGCGAGAACATAATGGTGACAAGGTAAGGCCGAAGCGTATCATCAATCAGTCATCATATCATCAGTTGAAAAGAAAGGATTTGTGAGTTAGTTAGATCTTGGTGTACCTTTTTTTAATTTAATTTCTTAGGGTTCCCTACCCAAAGGGTAACCAACGGGACCCTATTACTAAGACTCCACTGTCCGTCTGTCACCAGGCTGTATCTCATGATCCGTGATAGTTACACAGTTGAAATTTTCACAGATTATGTATTTCTGTTGCCGCTATAACAACAAATACTAAAAAACATAACAGAATAAATATTTAAGGGGGCTCCCATACAACAAACCTGATTTTTTTGCCGTTTTTATAGATAATGGTACGGAACCCTTCGTGCGCGAGTCCGACTCGCACTTGGCTGGTTTTTTTTTATAACAACAGATTAAGAAATCAACTGACTTAATTTAACTTATATGGCAGTAAATAATGCTCATCGTATCGTAGCGTCATCTCTGTCGCATGAAGCACTAACAGTCCGGTAACAGAGACGACGCTCTACAAAGCCGAAGATAGCCGATGTGCATTATTTACTGCCGGATACTGAAAACAATAGTGAATCCATTTTTCAGTAACACAAGACACACATACCAGCCCTTGCAAACTCGCTCAGAGAACAGTGGTTAAGGTCAATTTTCTCTGCTGAAGCATAAACAAGAAAACATATTTGAAACTAAACTTAGGTTGCCATACGTAGCTGTTAGTTCCGCTTCTGTCCGCTTGGAGCAGTTTTCCGATTCCATACGATTTTAATGTAGTTTGAAACGCAACTATACGCAGACGTTTTCATGCTTAGGCTACTGATGTAGTGTGCGCGTCAAAGGTGCTTTTCCGAGCAAATTGGTCCTCCCGTGAGGCACCGCGAATAGAAGCGGCATCCTGCGCCTGTGCACATACTCATCCCATACACACAATTATACCCCCTTCAGTATGCCCGGATTGGCAAGTTTACCTCAAAATATCTTAAAAATATACAGTGCGAGCGACATAATGTCGACAACTGTCCTGTACAGGTGCGTCGTGCACGTTTATAGTAATAGTAAGTGGTATTATCTCGGTTTACGCTACTCGGAGAGGCTCCTTTGACGTCAGCTGTCAAATGTGCCAATTTTTTTTTTTGTTCATTTTGCCACTAAGTGGAAAGGCAAAGGGATCTTAGCCCATACAGCCATGTCTGACGTTATAGTTATTATCTGTTTATATCCTCTTCTGTTGAGGATCATCTGAAAGGTCTGTCCTGTCTAAGTCACTGTCCTGTCGTTTCCGCTACAATGGTAGCCTTATAACGCAAATACAACAGGGTTAGAAAAAACACACGAAAAGGCTCAGCCCGCACTTTTGTTCCATTGAACAACACACTAAACAGGTTACGGCGATTTTAATTCACAATATTCTGTCACTATTGTTGATCAAAACAAAAAAAATGCAATTATTTTTCAATAAAACAAAAAAACGACGCCATCACATCTTCGCGCCTTTTTTCCAACCTTTTTTTTTTCTTTAAAAATTCGTCACGTCTTGATTTCCCGGGAGGGAATGTCAAAGAAGTTTCCGATTGTGGACTATGAATTGCAAGTCCCAGTCCACACTCGTACACCCAATCTTCACCGATTGATTACTTCCCGGCTTGAGTCCTATCGCCGTATTTCGGCCACAAATCGTCTCATCGCGTTGGGACGTTATAATCGTCGGTTAAATGTCGGTGCACGAGTGTGGACTGTGACTTGCATTCCACGGTTCACACTCGAAAATAGCTCTGACACCCCCTCGGGGATTCGTGTCGTGATGTATATTGGTACAGAGAGAAAAAAAAAAGTTGCGGTAATCTTGTTTTCTGTTTGCAATTAGACAAGAAATCTGCGTTCTTGCTTATCTTTTAAAATTAACTGCTTTACTGGTAGGTAGTTACCGACAGTTTGAGTAGTTACTCCGAGTAATTAGTGGCATTTATAGTTTTTCATTAGAATAACGGAAACTTGCCGTTAAGTTAAATATGATTATTATTTTCATTAGTTCTAAAAGCATACTAAATGAAGTATGGACGGCAGCGTGCCTATTGGCTGCCCTTATTGAAACGTCATGGCCGTTAAAATCGTTTACAAATCGGTAGCTTGAACTACAGGCGACTGTACCACAAGTTGCGTTTTGAATGGAAAATGTAATAAAATATTTTTAAAAACTGCTGGGTTTTATCAATTATTTTATATTATCAGAATAAGCGATATCCAGATAACATTTGTATGAAAACGTTTGTGCTTGTATGAGACCTACACTACATAGGTACATACATATACGCACGCCTGTCTCCCAGAGGAGTAGGCAGACCACATATTTCCATCTGGTACAATCCTGACACACCTCTTTCGTAGTCAGTCTATTCATCCTTCATCCTCTCTACATGTGCAAACCACAGAAGCATTTTAATATTAAATTATTAAACATAAAAGTAAATATATACAGTACATATTTGGTAAATATTTTTATAATTACCCAAAAGTTAGTAGATATGATTAGAATTTTTAAATTTTGTAAAGGAATCACTTTCTAAAGATGTGTGCTATTTGACAATTACTCGGATAGCGAAGCGAAGTTACAAGTATTTAATAGGTTTACTTTTAACCCTCTCACTTCTCATTAATGCTAAAACAATCATGACTAGGATCCATGTATCAGATTAATACTATTCAATACTTATATCAAAAATAAGTAAGACTTCATGAAAAAAATCCTAAAAATAATCAAAAATATAAGTATTCTTTTATTTGCTAAATTGACTCCCTTTAAGGCGAGGTTGACCTAAATCTAGAGAACCTATAAAAAGATACACCATCACAAGATGAATCTCCGAGAGGCTGTCGGGGTGTTTTCGAGTATAGACTATAATAACTTTATTTTTCCATGCTTTAACTCCGAATAATGGATCAAAAGCATATAAAAAAATACACAAATATTGCAGGATAATTGGTGAACTTATCTTAAAAACTTTAATAAATATAAAAAAGAAAGAAAGAAAGAAAATAAATTTATTGGCGCGTTTACAAAAGAATAAAAAGAACTTATAGCTAACACAGTAGAAAAAGGTTTACTTAAGTAGGGAGTAATCTATAGATAAAAATAACACGACAAAAGGATATATGTAGCTCAGCTATGTGCCATCCAAAACATGCTTTGGTTGGCGCTGGTTTTCAGCTACCTCCGTTACAATTGCCTGATAAGGTATTAACAAGTAGTTAACAATTTTATTTACTAAATTGAAAAATCAATAACAATTGGCAGAAATGGCTTATAACTAAATTAAAGAAAATAAAAACAAAAACCAAAAATGCGTAACAAGACAAAAAACAATACAAAAAAAAAAGGTAATTAGTATATACAGATATAGACTTATTAGTAGGGTGTATAGTCTTAAGCATTGTAGGCTTTCCAGAAGAAGATTAAAGAAGAAAAAACATAAACTATAATACTCTAGTAGTAAAAACAAAACATAATAATACTTTAGTGCATAGTCCATAAGGGGCTTAAATAAATAACAATAAAGCTAGAAAAAAGACAATATTTTTCATTTATTGGAGGATTCCAAGCTAGGTCCTAAATCAGAAAGACAATTTGTCATAATTAACTAACAAGAATGTTTTAGAGTGTGTCAATTAAACTGACATTTATATAGGTACATAAAAAATTTACTTGCTATTTTGCATAGCATAGATAGATCAAAACATCACTATAAAAAGAAATAGAAAATGCCAATGGTTAAATATTAACACATTATCCTATATTTAAATCTAAATGGCTAGTTATTAAAGTTAGAATTGTTGTGTCTTATGGTACAGTGGATAACAAAATTAGACTTTTCATGCTTGTTACCCATGGCATTCAACGCGCAGCGTCGTGGCTTTTAAACTTGTTGGTTTTGTCAAATATTAATGAATTTTTATTATAATATGTTTAAATAAGTTGATTATTTAAGCATGAGTTTTTTTTTCGAATAAAGTTATTTACATGAATAGCTCTCTGTATTCTTCTAAATAAATTGCACACTTATTCAAATCGAATTGGAATAAAAATCAAAATTGTCCAGAGCCGGACTAAGGCCCGTCGCAAACCGTTAACCAGTTATCACGCTCGACCACATCACTATTCACGCCAAAAATCGATTCTACGGCATCGATACCACGCTCATTACTCACCCCATAAATTAATAATCGAATGAAAATAATCGGCCGCAACTAATTCTTGAGCGGCCATTCGGAACTCGCTCGCGTAAAACACATTATCATGTTTTTGGAATACGTAATTGCTGTTTAGAATCGATTTGTTACGATATTCGGCATTTTATATTTTTATTTTGCTACATCTATTGTTTAAAGTTAGTATTTAATTAGGGCCGCTAAATTATCTACGTATTTTTTACTTTTGAGTTCTAGGATGAATGGCTTGAGATTTTATTTTTAGGTGTTTTAAAATCACATATGTATTTTCTACCTAAAAATATTAATAAATTATAAAAGCATACAGAAAAATCTTGAAATTTAATCACAAAAAGTGCTCAAAATAACTGTTATTTATAACCTGTAAAACCGTTATCACATTATACTGCTAATAATCATTGTTTGATCTTCACAATTGCAAGCTGAATCCTATACAAAAATTCAGGAACTTATAGTCATGAAGCTGGACAACCCGCTTATCATATTTTACTTAGTAGGTTTTTAGTAATCTCTCATAGTCAACATAAGAATACAAATCTGTTAAACACATCTGTGCTTTAAATAAAAATTGATACTTTTATCATCAGCAGCGTATTAAGGTAAAAATCGAAGAGTACTCACCTCTTTCCATTCCTCCGCCTCCTCTTCGTAGCGTACACAGTGCCAAGTTGGCTGGCATGGGGCTGTGGCGGAGGCCGGAGCAAAGTCGCGTCCACGCATCCCTCCAGCGCGTACCCGCCCTGCCCGCTCCAGCCTCCGCACAGCTGCAGCTTCGGCTCTGATATTTTGACGGTTGAGTTTGCGACGGGAATCTTGAAGGGGGCGTTTTCGACACGCGTCTGAGTGCGGCCCTTGCCGTTTTTGCAACTGTCTTTCTCTGGGTAAAAGTGGTGTTTGTGTTCACGGATGGATAGTTAGGGCTTTAAGCAGTTTTCACCCCGTCGCTTTATTTCAATTTGTGGCTTTGTCACACTTTTATAAACTTTTTAAATTCATAGAGAATCTAACACTTTTTTATGGTAGATACTAGTTTGAATTTATTTTTGAAGCTACAGATTTTTTTATAATTTACTTCCAAACTTATTTTTTTAGTAGAATAACGTTATTTGGTTTAAAAATCACTTCAGTAAATACTGAATTTACAAAACAGATTTATTGACTACTGGAAAAATCTCCAGAACAAAGTATTTATCAAGACAATGGCCTCAATCCTTCAACTCTTCCTTCCATTTAATAATAGATACAAGTGTAATTATTGGATCTTTTATAATTATTAGATCCGGTGCTGAAGGACATTCGTTAGATATTTTTTGTTTATATTGTTCTCAATAATCCTTTTGTTTTTCAGTTCACTGGTGGTAATCGTATTTTAATTAATATGTGCATCATTTAGTGTCACCTCTAGGATATTGAATTTGGAAGTGTTTTTATTTGTTGATAATTTTTGCAACTCTTGGTTTCTTATACAAATGGAAATCTTGGTTCAATGAAATTTTGCCGAAAATAGACACTTTATCTATCAGAAGACTAAATTACTTTTTACATTTGGAAGATAAATTTGAGCGAATCCAAATACTTGTTTTGAAATCAGTGAAACACCTAATATTTTACCAATTTGCTGTACACATTGCTATTTTAAGCTACACTTTATGTAACACTCGGTCTGGTTTCTTGCAAGAAGTTTGTTTACTATCAAAAGCACCACCAGAGGTCACTGTCTTACCGATCGATTTCACAATGTCTTCAGTTTTCAGGCCATTTGATAACAAAAAGTCACTTACTTTACTGCGGTTATCATCGATTAGTTTAATCAAAACACTGTTCACTTCAAAAATCCAATAAGAATCATCATTATCAACCCATAACACTGTACTGTTACAATAAAAACACTGACATTATCAGAAAAAAATTCAGGTACATCACCAAAATCTACCACATTGAGCGCACGTTGTCACAAAAAACTTCTTGATTCGATTCCCGGTTAAGAATTACTTGTTCAGTTCTTTATCAAATTCACGTGTGTTTTTTAGGTTAGGTCTCTAAGATCATTTCCACGCGTGGCGCCACCGGCAAGCGCCTACAGTGGTTTGCCGACTCGAACTTCAAGACCCCTAGCCGAGGTGGGCTGGGCCTAACTAAGCCACGCCTCCCACTTTCAGTTATCCAATCAGTATCCACCGTCCTCATCAAAGCGCACACTGGGACGTATTGAGTGACGTATATTTTTATTTTTGCCAACAATTGCACTCGCTGTGCTTTGTTTTTTTTTGAGTGCCGTTGCAATAGCATTTTATTTACTAAAGTTCTTTTGAAGTTAATTCTCTGTTCAATGCTGCCTTGAATATGAAGATAAATATTTCTGACGTTTGTTTTTGAACGGGTAAGTCTGTATGATTTTAACGGCATACATTACCTACTTGTGCAATTATATTTTATTTTTTATAATGAAATTTAATTATCTCATAATTTACTTCTGTAGTTTTATATGAGTTGGCATTAATCAATGTTATAAACACGTAGTAAGTAGCCATCAAGCTTTATGTGTTTTTTGGCATAATTTGTCTACTTACATTCTTTTCATATTTCAAGTTATATGAGAAAACCTTGAGATTTTAAACAAACAACTTAACAAACACCTAAAATAATACTTCCCGAATCCGTCCCTTGTCCGTCAGCGATGACGTCACAATATGGCCGCCAGCGTCGCAAGGGCGAGTTTCCACATTTTCCCCTCGGCTCCGTAGAAAGACGGACTGACTCAACCCCTGCTCTATGTTATGATTGTTTGAAGGGGATTTTTGTGGACATGTTTTTGTTGATGGAAGGGTAATTTTAGGTGATATTCGTTTGACAGAATAGTGAGAATTTGGATATTTTTGTATTTTTGTCATTGTCATTTTGAGATTTTTAGGTTTATACGTAGTAGCTACTAACAATTATGTTGTATAGTGGAGTGAATTTTGCGGCTTTTGATTGTCATTTCAGCGGAGTGCGAAAAAGTTGCTAAAGTAAACAGAATAATGAAAAATAACACAAAGGCGAAAAGTATTGCTCCTACGCCCGTGTATCATACAACGTTTTTCAATGCAATGTGTGAGGAAATAAAACAAATATAATCTTGTGAACTTTAAATTATGATAAGCTCAAAAGGACTTTATCCAGAGCCGTTAAAAAAAGTATAACATTTATGGTACACAGGAAAGGCTGCAGGTTAGCCAACCATTGTAAACAAATTTAAAAAATAATAATATTAAAGTCCTAGAGGGCTTTAATTATTTATTATTTCTGTTCGGTTTTGATGCAAAAAAAGTGGCCCTTTACGAACACTTGCATTGAAAAAATATGTTTTTATGTTATAATTATTAACTACTAAAAAAAGTTGAAGTTAAAAAAAAACTCCAAATATAAGGGGGATACTCTATCATGAAATTTTAAAAGGGCCACGTAAATAAAATAAATGTGAAATTTGTTCCTGAAATCTTATTTGTTTTTAGTTCCAGTAAGTTTGAACGCTTTCATTACATTCATTCTATTGATATGGCTCGAGAATTTTCAAACAAGCAATACAAAACAATTTTGGTGAAAATAGCAGTAACGAAACAAGTTCCGTAGGTTTGAAAATATTAAAAACTACGCTTAAAGTTTTCGAAATTTTTGGAGCCTGAAACTTTTTTATATTGCTGCCATTTTAACCTAAATAGTTTTATAAAGTTTCTTCACTGAGTCATAATGCTACTTACATAGAATTAAACCAATAAAAAGCATAATATAAACGTAACTGGGACTGAAAAACTGAAATTTTGCAGAAAAATATCACAATATTGAACAATCCTTATGAAAACAAGGGGGTACTTAAGTAAAAAACACTTTTTTTTGTTTACTTGTCCTTTCCAAATACGAGTTGCAAAAAAATAACGTTTTGAAAAACTTTTTTTCGATTTAAGAACCTCTTTCCACATTGTACTATTACGCGGTATACCTATATAAATAGTATTTAGTATTCGTCTATACAAACTATTTTCAAGAATTTAATTAAATTGACTTTTAGTAGATATAGAGCGTGGTGGTAGATCTGATGCCGGGCTCGACTGTGGAGGTACCACGATCTTACTTGGAGACCCCCTCGAAGTAATTCGGGGAGAGTTAGAGGACAGCACACAGGAAAAAAACCAGGAAGCCCACCATGCCTGGGACCAATGGATGGCGGTATATCCATCCCTAATAGCCTTATATGGAACAGACTGGTGACAGGCAGCGGCGTCACTGGTACGAGGGTTCCGGCACCACGCTCACCAACCCGCCTGCCCAGTGTATGTGAGTATGGGCAATTCTTCCAGGATGACCGCCGGGAGTGGCAAAGTCCTGGAAAGGCTTATATCCAGCAGTGGACGAACTAGTCTGATGGAGATGGATGGATGGTATCTGTATTACCTATCACTTGCTGAACGCTTAAGGACCTGCATGCCCTAAAAAGCGTATGTATGTATGTAAAAATTAAATGCCATACACTATATAAATTTGCCGCTTGGTTCGTGGCATAAAAGTAAATTTTAGAAAAAAAAATTGTGTAAAACATATTACAAGGTACTGTTGGAGAAAAGATAGTTGACCCCTTTTCCAAGGGTTGCCATGACTATCGCCGACGGCGCAATCCAAAGTCCTGGAAAGGCTTATGTCCCGCAGTGGACGAACTAGGCTGATGGATGGATGGATGGATGGATGGAGATATAGAGCGAATCCTGAAATGGTGAAAATGAATCGGTTGTTCCACACGTTTTGGTCAAGTAAGTATGAGGGTAGGTACCTAGTATCCTAATTACTCCAATTGTTATTTTTCAGATGTCTCCACGTTTCCTCCCACTTATTTCACCGACATTAACACAAAAGCTATTAATACGGCACACATACTCATATTTCTCACGCACATTAATAGACATGCATAAAGTAGCTACGGACAACAGAACACATTACATCTCTTTTGAGTTTCGCATTAGGCCAATTTTTGGCCTCATGCATTTGCAGGCGCCACGCCCCCTTACTTACCTACACAACGTGTAACAGAAAGGTGTAACCATATTTGAAGAGCTTATTCCGTCAATGGTATAGAACAACTTTTACTATGGAACAAACACTGTATCTCGAAAAAAAAATTCAACTGTTTCATAGAAAAATGCAATGCCGCTCGGCCGAAATGTATCGAAGGACAGATTTTTTTTTTTTGAGATTTCAGCTTTGGCTCCATAGTAAAAGTAGTTCTATACCATTGACTGAATAAGCTCTTCAAATATGGTTACACCTTTCTGTTACACGTTGTATTATATGTGGTTGGCTCCAAAGTAAAGTTTATTCGGATAGGCGAGTACTATTTATCTCTAGTTTTCGGCTTTTCATTGACGAAAATACGGCGGTAGCTCAGGCGGTAGAACGCTGACATCTCAATCTTGAGAACCAAATTCGATCCCCAGTCGGGCATGCACCAATGAGTTTTCGAAATTTATCTGCATAGTATTTGATTCTGAATGGTTAAGGAAAACATCGTAACATTAGCCATTTAATAGACAATGAGCATAACTCAGTCCCTTATATATAAAAGAAGGTTAGTAACTTTTATCAAAAATTACTGCAAATGACTACAAAATATTTTATGAATATTAATTATGATAATAAAACTAATAAATCCTACCCTAAATTAGAATTAGGTATGTATCTTAACAAGATAATGTACTCTATGCGAATAACTGACACACAAAATTATTATGATTTATTTCCTCCCACCCCACCTCACGTTTCTGCCACACCCCGCTTCCACAAATCATGCCGGAATAGCTGAAAATCACGCAGTTTGTTTGTGTGTACGCACTTTGGATTCCTAAGATATGCTTAGATTGTATAAATATAATAAAAAAAATTATATGGTATTTGTTGTCGAAGAACTTAGCTTAAGATATTGAGTAGGCATACTATAAGAATGTAGGTACTATTGAGGAAATTGTGCTGACAAAATTTTCGCTGGCATTGCAATGACGTGACGTAAGACGTTATAAAAAAATGTCCGTGCAGCTAGGAATCAATTTCTAGACACTCAAATATTTTTTTAGAATTAACGATTATATTTAAAAAAACAGAACGGAATAATACATTTTTCAATGCAAGTGCTCGTAAAGGCCCACTTTTTATGCATCAAAACCGAACAGAAAGTCGATTATTTTGCCCTAGGGCTTGACATATTATTATTATTTTTTTATTTATTTACAATGGTTGGCTAACTTGCAGCCTTTCCTGTGTTCCATAAATGTTATACCTTTTTTTCCACTGTTTAACGGCTCTGGATACAGTCCTTTTGAGCCAGTCATAGTTTAAAGTTCACAAGATTATATTTGTTTTATTTCCTCACACTATGCATTGAAAAACGTAGTGTGATACACGGGCGTAAGATCAATAAATTACTCGGTTACGTTTAAAACACTGGCTACGCTCGTGTTTTAATTCATCCTCGTAATTTATTCCTTTTCACCCTTATAGCATACTATTTTCGTTTATTTAGACTGTATGTTTAAAAATAATAATAGAATAAAAGTCCTACAAACCTGCGCGAAATGCCATCAGCTTTTTTTAGGTACTCCCTGGATTTTTTTTGTCTATTTGATCCCTTTCAACTTTTAACCCTTGAAAGCTTAGCAGGAAATTATTTCCCACATACAAATACATCGATTTTTAAAGGTAAGCAGGCTCTGTGTTGCCACAATATGTCAAAATCCAAGACTTAGCATATTAGTCTATGATATGACAAAAACTTGCGTGAAACAGAACGCATCTGTTTCAAAACATTGCAATCATAACAGTGTCATAACATTGATCCTTTTGATTGTACTAAACATACCTTCAAAAGGCGAATTCTAAAATCACTTTCTCTTACAAGGTAGTCTCTTATTCATTTTATACTTTTATTCTAAATATTTATTCATTTCTTATTTATTATAACACATTTATTTTTATATTTTAGTCTATTTACACATGTTTATACATAGATACATACCTATATATATTGTGTGCTCTTGATTTTGTTAAGCGATGAAACCTAAATCTCTAGATTAAGTCACCCGTTTATGTTTTTGTTTAATTATTATTGTTAACTTTATTTACGGTGGATTTCTGTCACTGGCGATATTTACTGTACTCCTTTTTCTGTATTATCATTAAAACTGTATGTGCTGTTGAAGTCCCAAATAAAAAAAAATTAAAAAATAAATTGAAAAATCTTTAGGAGCGGCTATCAGGTCAAGAAAAAAGCAGCACTATTTTTTTTGTCAAAGTATTACTTACAACCACTTATTGAGTTGTTTAAACTTTTTAAAGACTTTTGATAAATAATGTCGGAAAGAAATCCGATTGGTACAAGTATTACATACATTCTACAATTTTTCGAATTTATTTGATTATTCGATTTTTCATCGTAATGTTTAATGTAATTATTTTTATTTTTAATGTTAGGTATTATCTTTAACAATTTTCTGTTCTTTTGCAATCTTTATCGATACTAATATTCCACTCAATTTTGTTATTTAATTTTGCATACTTTTATACATGAGTATGTATGGCTTTATTAGCAAAATAAAATGAATATTAATATTATTTTAGTGGTTACTACCTATAAAGTGAAAATATGTAAATGTATGAACTTATTTTTGTTTTAGAAGATCCACTATGAAAAACCGCATTTTAGTGGGAAACAGGTATATAATATTCTTCCACATGGTTGTACAATTAAACAATTGAATAAAAATATTATAGATAAAAAGTAGATTGATAGGTACTTAATTTATAATATTCACCTCCATATTACTCAGAACCCTCTAAGGATTCTAATTTTATTCATAAATTTTCGAAGGCCTGCCTTTTATTTATGAAAAATTTTTTTTTTATTTTTTAGGCTGCTGACAGCAAAATAAAGTTTTACGGAACAATAAAATAAAAAACTATTTTTTTATTTAACATAATATTCATCTTGTAAAAAGCGGTGATCGGCAATTTACTCGTTATTTTAATTTTAAATGTATAACTTCGTATGCGAAAAGCTATACAGAATTATATACATATAATTTTTAATAAAATATCACCCAAAAATTTTTATAGTATCCTAACGCCACCTAGGATCACAAGGGTGAACTAATATAGTGGTGACTTTAGTATCATAGGAAAGGTGCACGCTAGAACTAAAAGTACGGCTCTGGAAAAGGGACGGCAGGAAGCTTTAGGAACGAGGGAGCGTACCTTATAGAAAAACTCAGGTTTTCATATTTTCCAAGAAGGGGCTTATATTTTGTTTACTTAAACTACACCTAACATTTCGCCAGCTAATAGAACTTGAAAATAAAGAAATTAAATGTTTCAGTATACACTGCCTCAATAAGTTTCTAACAAAAATTTAAGATAACCAAAATTATTCCCGTCCAAAGAATTATTTAAATCCATCGGGTCCATGTAATATCGAGTAAAAATTAACCCCATAATGACCAAAAATCGTTCAAAATTGTCCAACTGAAGAGCATTCTCCGAACCAACATTTAATTTTGAATTCCGAACCACAGAATTCGTAATTCGAACATATGCCACGAATGAAATTTCACCGATAATCGTCGACTAATTCGATACGATTCAAATTTAAATCGAGTAGAGAATTTGTCTGAATTTTTTTCGGGGCAAAAACTCGGACGCCGGTCGCCTCAAACGTTCGACTCCGAAACAACTGTCAATCAAACTTTGCTGCATATTATTATTTAGGGTATTGTAATCACAAAACGGCTTCGAAATTCGAATTTCGACATCGACAGGTCGGTTCTTTTTTTAAATAATTCGGTTTTGTCTTGCGGCCAATAATTGTCCACCGCTAGACGGGCGATATAAAAACGAACGTGTAATACGAAGGTTTTTTTGAGTGGACTTATCCCTAATCTTCTATTGACACGGTAATGAGCCTCAATATTTTGTGGTTGAGATTATCAAAATGGCGTGGAGCTGTTTTGAATTTTATTAATTTGGTAAGTTTGTGTATTTTAATGCAATATTATAGACTAGCGACCCGCCTCGGCTTCGCACGGATGCAATGCTGATAAAATGATACTACATTATATTTAATTTACACAAGTATTTAAGGTACTTAATTGGATAAGGATTAAAGCTGTATTGCTTAAAATCGCTTCGTAAATAAGCCATTATTTCTCGTAAAAAGTAAAGGATAAAAATGGGTATTGATGGTTATCCCTAAGAGATAGACATATACCATCAGAAACTTTTTTGTAGAACTTTTTAAGGTGTATAATACTGTAATACATTATTTTGATCTATCTCTTAGGGTTCAGCCAGCATTAGCAATGTAAGCGCAAAAAAAGTGTTTATTTACGACATCACATTAGAAACCTCTAAAATTATCAGTGTTTCTCTACTACATTATGCATGTATTATACATTACATAAACCTTTTTCTTGAATCACTCTTTCTATTAAAAAAACCGCATCCAAATCCGTTGCGTAGTTTTAAAGATCGAAGCATATGTACATAGGGACAGACAGACAGCGGGAAGCGACCTTGTTTTGTACATAGTGATAACATCGGTCAAATAATGTAGGAATACTAAAACGATCAAAGCGCGCGACGCGGCGAAAAAGGGAACTTTCAACGGACCGTGAAATGTCACTGTATGCAACGTTTGTGAATTTTAAAATCTGCAAAAGTCAAAAATAGGAGCGAAGTGAGAGTGAGCGATATATATTTTACAATATGCCGACAACATATTCATTTTTATTCCAGCAAAGTAATTCAGGCTGTGGTTTTTATGTGGGTCATGAGTTTACTAGCCTTAATTCCAAATTAAAGAAATTGCTCAAAATTCAGAACGGTGATTGGCTGATTTCACCTTAGTATCTATTGCTATCGCTATGACGTTAAACGTTTAGTTTATCAAGGTTTATAAGTCTACTCCATTCCTCTTCAAACCCCGCAACGGCGAAGCGGCGGCGGCACAGAGCCGGATTCGGTTCCGTAGAACTAATCAGTTCTAATAAGTAAATTGTCGGCCGGTAGTCCGCACGCGATCCTGCAGCATCCGAAAATTTAAATTTCGAACGAATAGACAAGATAGAGCGTTTGAGAATGGAGGTAGAATAGCAGAGACAACTACCCTTTACATTGTTATTATAATCGTAATATTTTTTTATTTTTTTTTATTGTTATTATAACCGTAGATAATATTATTGTTTCCCTGAATCTCAGTTTTAACTTTTTGGGAGCCTTTAAACAATTGTGACTTTGTGTTTGAAAATAAATACTTTTTATGTTTATGTTTATGTTTTTATTTACAAACAAGGAGTACAGAGAGAGGCACATAATATCTTAGAGTAAAGTTATAGGTAGTTTTTCATTGTACCACTGTCCTTAGCATACTCACAGATAATATAAACGTTTGAAATGACGCAGACAGGAGATAAAGATAAAAGTAATATTATGTTTTTATTTGAAGAATTATATTACAAAGCTAAAACCCACAACCAATCATAAAACTAACATGCACACAAAACATTATAAAGATTAATTAATTGTCAGAAAGCGCTTTCTTCAATATGAAAAGTATATACCTATAAGTACACTATAAAAAATATAAAAATATGAAAATACCATCTGTGAACATCGGCACCCAGCTGGACTGAGTAACATTTACTCTGGCCGTCAGCTTGCGGCTCCGCGCAAGGACAAACGAGCCACATCGCTGTCGGTGTGGCACCAACGTCAACCAGCTTGGGCTCCACGGCCTATCTTGCCAACGTAGTGCTGGTCGCTTGTCGCGGCATACCAGCCTTAATGATGTCATCCGGAGGGCTTTTGTCACTGTCGGCGTGCCAGCTATCCTAGAGCCGAAAGGCCTTGCACGCAGCGATGGCAAGAGGCTCGATGGTATGACAATCATTCCCTGAAAATACGGCAAGTCACTGGTGTGGGACGCAACATGCGTTGATACTCTTGCTGTGTCCCACATCCAAGTCACGGCTGCCAAGGCTGGCGCAGCAGCGGCAGCGGCTGAGGGATCCAAGAGGAGCAGATATGCAGAGCTCAGTTCTGAATACATGTTAGCGCCTTTTGGAGTCGAAACCCTTGGGCTGTGGGGTCAAGAGGAGAAATGTCTTTTTAAAGAAATTTCCTCGCGGCTGGTTGAGGTTTCGGGGGACCCAAGAGCTGGCGCATACTTTGGACAACGCCTTAGTTTGGCAATCCAAAGAGGAAATGCTACCAGCATTCTGGGAACCCTGCCACAAGACGGTGGTGATCTGGCAAACATTTTCTACTTAGTTTAATTTTACTTTAGGAGACATTTTAGTTTTAAAGGTAAATTTGTAAGGTTTAATTTTAGTTTTATTTCATGTTATTTAAGTTTTTATGTTTCTGTTTATAAAAAAGAGTCAACACATAAAAAATATGAAAAAACTTTATAAATCTTGTGTATAAAATATATGTATATTCAATAAATACATTGTCACTACATAAATTCTCGGGGTGGGTCAGAAAATACATTAAATCAATGTAGGGCTGGACGCTATAATTTGGGATAAGATTGAAAAAATCTTCTATGGGAACAAAGAAACACATCCCTAAACAAAATTAAGATAAGCAAAGACCAGGCCTGATAAGCTGTTTAATATTTTTTTTAATTTGGTCACTATTTTACAATTATTGAAAGTTTTTTTTATTTTCTTACTACCTCTATAATTTCGTGTTTTTCATACATAAATCTGATACAAACGTTATATAACCAATTAATATTAAAATGCATTATAAACTACAAATCAATCAGAAACAAATTTAAACGAATATTTTGAAAAAATATCCTCTACGCAGGATTTGAACCTGCAACCTCCCGGGGATTTTTTATTTTTCAAAATATTTGTCTACTTGAAATTTTTTTCTAATTAATTTCTAGTTTGTAATGCACTCTAATAATAATTTGAGTATTCAAAGCGATGGATTTCGCAATAAAAACATGATATAAGCTTGAATAGAAGATCTTGCATGACTAGATTGATGAATGTGGAAGAGGCAAAATAGGCGTGTCAGGATCGTAGCAGATGGAAATCTGTAGTATCTGCCTACCCCTCTGGAAGACAGGCGTGAGTATATGTATGTACTCAAGTTTGAAACTAATTATTTTCTCAAGTTTCAGACTAATGGGGGAGCTTAAGTTCTTTCCCCTTCTTCCAATTTTATCTGTTTTTAAACTAGGTATATTTAATTTGATACTTCTATACACAAGAAAAATACAATTACGGTATTTTTGATATATATTTCGGCACACTTTGGGGCCACCATCAGTCGAATGAGTGAAAAAATACCGTAATTGTATTTTTTCTTGTGTTTAGAAGTATGAAATTAAATAACAAACTAGGTATAAACCGATATAAATAAAAAATATATTTTGTTTAAAATTAAAAAATGTCAGGATCCAAGAGGCTTATCATTTAACTGGTTTTACCAAGAAAGAGCACAAAAGACTGAGTGAAGATGTTTTGTTACCTCAATTTCGGCCATTTTGTCACTTAATCGTTTCTCAAAACATGACTTTTTAACATTGAATTATCACAATTCAATGGTTTAAAATTAGTTCGAAAAGATACAAATTGGTAAAACCTCGCCTTAAGCTGAAGAAGACCAATATAAATAGAACAAAGCTCTACCAAAGTGTGTTTCCTTTTGAAAGCAACTGTATTCGCAGACAAGTTAACTTCAAAACGATCGTTTTATTATTAGTAAAACCATTAAACTATACAAAATAGGCAACAAAAGTAAAAACCCGCCCCATTTCAATTATGATTCTCAATTAAATAATCATAAAACGGGGAATAACAATTTATAGAAGTACCAACCGGCCATGGAGGTAACTACAAAATATCACTTTTCTCGATAAAAAAAATATCGCTCGATTATGCGTAACATGCGAAATATTCTTTGCGTACCGCCGGCTGGTATCGGTTATTGCTATATATCATGTCATTCCAATTTAAAGTACTAACTGGACATTAAAATGAAGGATTCCGTAGCCGCATCAAATTATATGTAAGTAAGAGCCGATCAAATATTATCTACTATTCAAATTCAAATTCAAATTCAAAAAGTTTATTTTGCAAAGTAGGTATATATAATACACGTTTCACAAGTCAAATTTTAATCTTATAAAAATATATGTAATAAAATAATAAATGTACATGAACTACTTAGATTAAATGTTTTTTTTAATTTATGTAGCAATATATATACGATTAAAATTATAGGTAAAATATTATTATACAAGATGAAATCCAATCAACCGCCCGAACCCATACCGGAGACCCGGCCAGGGACCAGGAACAGGTTCAATGATCACCAACCGAGCCCCCAGCACGAATCCAGGCAGCCGACCAAATCCCATCCTATATACTACATAGTAATAGGTTACATATATAAATACATGCCTACCTCCGCCCATTCGATTAGTCTTGCTAAGAAGAACGGGCAAGAAACTTGGCAAGATCATGTCTTTTTTTTTTTTTTTTTTTTTTTTTTTTTTTTTTTTTTTTTTTTTTTTTTTTAACATAAACTTTAACATATTAACCAGTTTCATAGCTAAGTTTAAAGATACTCTAAAATACTGGCAGCAAAAACTCGATAATAATCGTCTATACGAACAACTTTTACTACGGAGACAAACTTCAAATCGTGTTAAAAAAGAAAAAAAGAAAGAAAGAAAGAAAATATTTATTTCAGACCGAAATCCATATCTTATTTAGTAACAATATATGCTTAAAACTACAAAAACAAAAAAGCACAAGAACAGAACACAGAAAAGGTTGCAGAAGTCGCTGTTGCAGACAACACACAATTAAATTGAGTGATGCCTACAACAACATCCTCCTGGTGAAGTACTGTGACTCCACGTAAACCCTGTTCCAGAATTCCAGAACAGTACTGTCCCAACGATCAACAATGCCCTCCAAGATGCTGTTGGAGATTAAAAAGATTAGCTGTTCCAAAGAAAGGTCACCTAATTGAACTACACATTAATGTATCAAACAGTCAACTTTTTTCTCACGGATTTCAGGATTGATCTCATAATAAAAGTCATAAAGAAAATAAACACTTCACTGCACAAAAAAATACGATTTAAAATGAATTGGCTTGGAAATGAAAACAAGTGCAGTACAAGAGAAGTATGTTAATAATTATTTAGAAGTACACATATATAATAAATAAAAGAAAATTTTAAACTTGAAATATATTTCGGCCCTTAGTGGGCCGTCATCAGTCAAGTATCTACATATAAAAAAAGCTAATAAAGGCATATTATATATTTAATAAAATGTATATAAAAATAAAAATAATAATGTATATAATAATATATAATAACCCTCATACGCTTGTTAACCTGAAAATAAACCTAGCAAGCAGCGGTAGCTCAGGGGTAGAACGCTGGCCTCTCAATCTTGAGATCCAGGTTCGATCCCTGGTCGGGTATGCACCAAAGAGCTTTCCGGAATTTATGTGCATAGTATTTTGTTCTTACTTACCACTTGCTGAACGGTGAAGGAAAATATTGTAAGGAAACCTGCATGCCCTAAAAAGCGTGTTTCGTGCCCGGAGTACGGCGATAGAGTTCACCGTTCATCACTTTGGGACGTAATAATCTTCGGTGAAATGTGGGTGTTTCAAGTGTGGACTGTGACTTGCATTTCATAGTTCACCGTTGGAACACCTCTGACACCCCCTCGGGGATTCATGTCGTGACGATATATTTATTTATTTATTTAAACCTAACAAAATAAAAATTACTTAACATCCACAGCTAGTCCTATAAACTGTAAATGTAAAGTTGTCATCAAATATCAAAAAGAAAATTTAAAATGTTTATAAAGATAAAAATTTAATTAAAAGATACACAATTTGAGTAAAAATAAAATTCAGTATTTATTATTTGTTGGGGGCACGTATATTTTTCCGGCGGCATTTTTTTGCACAAAGTGTTTTTCTATTTGGTTTAAGATAAAATAATAAAGTACAATTTAAATTTAAACAAAAAACAGGTATTATTGAATTAAATGAGACTTGAGGATAATTCATGATTTATATAAAAACGACTCACCTCAATATGTGTTATGATCAGAAAGCCGACCAGTTTCAGCAGATTTAGACTGCCTTCATCTGGTCGAGTGAAGACGTTTACGCGACGACGTTACGCCTCACTCACACATCGTCGTCATCATCGTCGTCGCGTAAACGTCTTCACTCGACCAGATGAAGGCAGTCTAAATCTGCTGAAACTGGTCGGCTTTCCGATCATAACACGTATTGAGGTGAGTCGTTTTTATATAAATCAAAAACAGTTATCATTAAGAGCCTACGGAACGCCAAAATAATAGCTAGCAAAACGGTCATACATCGCTAATTATAGCTAATTAATAAAAAGCGTATAACTCTATTGAGAAAGCAAATGTATTATCGGTAGTCCTTGTAGACATGTCTCTTTAGAGAAATAAAATTATGTGTTTTCAAGTCGTTATTCTTGCGGGTAGACAAAATAATTAATTGCCGGGAATGCCCGAGTTGTTAAATTATTATAAATGTAAGGTGCGTGCAAAATTTGTCTTTGTTGTGGAATAAAGAACAAAATTTATATTTGTATGCGTGGTTGTTTGTTTGTGAGACTGTGTACTTAGCTATGACTTATACAGGCTGGAAAATGCACCACAATCAAAATTAAAGTCACACTGAAAGTTACATTAATTAGCTTGCCACAAAACATTAAAAAAAAAAGTATCTTGAGTTAAAAGCACTTGTACAATAGTTTCACTTTATTTATGTTTTCTCCCAACCAGTTTCGGATTTTACACAATTTTCAAGGGAAGATGTTAATTAAAATACATTTTCACCAAGTAAAAAAACAAACGTGCAGAATATGCAAAATGGCAAAAAGGAGCTAACTCAGCAAATGCTACAAGTTAAAAACAAATTGAAGTACTGGTTTTCAGTTTGCTCCATTTTAAAACAACTAAAACATGATACCATTAGTAGATCTTTACATTATGAAATTCCAGTTTTTTATAGAGAATTTGAAGGAAAGTCAATTTTCAGTACATTTTTGGATTTTTTTTAGGAATTAAAAATCCAAATTATATAATTTCTGCTGTGTATGAATGAGACAACATTAAGCTAACAGCAACATTAATTTAATTTTTAAAAAGTGTCAGCTCAAAAAAATCATTACGAATCTTATCATGGAAATGGATGGCATTTAGGGCGAACTGTTTTTGAAGATTTAATTAATTACAATCAAACTTAAAATAAAAACAAAATTTAATACGTATACAATAAAACCTTGAAATCAACTTTCTAACAAAAAACAAATCATTGAAATAGCTATAGAATTACAGGAATTATGAACTCATGAGTCTGTAAGAAACTTTCAGCAATTTCATAAGTAAAAACATTATTTGAATGTTCGTTTTTAATCGTAACGAAAATCTAATAACGTTCAATCAACTGTATAACTTACTAGATTTCAAATGCATTTTGCATACAAACTGCGTCATTTAACAAAACATTGCCATATAATTACAAATCTATATGGTCTTTCCCGTTAAAGAAGTAACATGCGAGTACAGTCTATCGCAAAAAAAGTATAATAATTAAACGCATTACTGATCTGGCCAGTGACTATGCGTACATTCTTCTAAGAATTGTATGTTTTTTTTTTGTGAAAGGTTTATAAGAAATCTATTTGCAACTCCAGTCTTATAGACAAGGTATTGTACCGTATTGCTTTCTAAACGGCTATAACGTGACTAACATTTTATGTCTAAGAAGTAATTAGTTTTTTTCTGTCTTGGCACTCATGGCTTGAAATGTAATTATTTATTTAAAAAAAAACGTAATGTATTTAGTTTTTTTTTTTTGTGAGATATTAAATTTATTTTACTGAAGGAAATTCAAATTCAAATATGTAGTTTACTTAAACTTAAACTTACTTAAACTTAAATCACATAAACAATATGTACTTAATTATAAATAATACTTAAAAATAAACACTAACTAAATATAAAATAAAATAAAAAATAGCCTACATTAAATAAAAAATATTATTGTACAGTATAGTTTCACTTTATTTCTGTTTACTCCCAACCGGTTTCGGATTTTACTCAATTTTCAAAGGAAGATGTTAATTAAAATACATTTCATTGACTCCAGGCACTAGCTCTGAGCAACGTAAACAATAATAATAAACCGGTTGGGAGAAAACATAAATAAAGTGAAACTATAATGTACAAGTGCTTTTAACTCAATATGTGTTTCAAGTTTCACCAACTGCCGACAATCGCGAGTATAAAAAAATATTATTTAGATCGCTGCTGCAGGGGAGGGTCCCCAGCAGGCTGGTGGCGTTAGCCAGATTTACAAGGCTTTGTTATTATTATTTTAAATTATACTAAGGTATAGATGTACTTAAATATATATGCATTAACATAAAAAGCGGCGGTTGGCAGTAGAACGCCGCTGCGAGCCTCTCAAATTGAGAACGTCGTTGGATCCCCGGTCGGGCATGCTAGAATAAGTTTTTCGTATTTATATGCATAGTATCTGTGGTACCAGGTGGTAGAGCTAATGCCGGGCTCGAATGTGGAGGTACCACCATCTTACTTGGATATCCGCTCGAAGTAATTCGGGAGAGAGTAAGAAGACAGCTAACAGGCAAAAACCCAGGAGGCCCACCATGCCTGGGATCGATGGATGGCGGTATATACATCCCTAATAGCCGGGCCTTATATGGAACAGAATGGTGACGGGCAGCGGCGTCACTGGTGCGAGGGTTCCGGCACTGGGCTCACCAACCCGCCTGCCCAGCGTGTGTGAGTATGGGCAATTCTTCCAGGATGACCGCCGGGAGCGGCAAAATCCTGGAAAGGCTAATGTCCAGCAGTGGACGAACTAGGCTGATGGATGGATGGATGGTATCTGTATTACCTATCACTTGCTGAACGGTTAAGGACCTGCACGCCCTAAAAAGCGTATGTATGTATGTATGTAAAAGCGTATGTATGTATGTAAAAATTAAATGCCATACACTATATAAATTTGCCGCTTGGGGTCGTGGCATAAAAGGAATTTTAGAAAAATAAAATTGTGTAAAACATATTACAAGGTACTATTGGAGAAAATATAGTTGACCCATTTTCCAAGGGTTGCCACGACTATCACCGACGGCGCAATCCAAAATCTTGAAATGCGTTTATTTTTTACATTATTCTTGATTCAATTATAATTAGACAGAAACTTAACTGTAAGTGTTTAGGTGTAATTTTTTTCATTAATATTTAAAATGCTAATATATCCTTACAACCATAATAAAAATTAATAACAGCTAATGGGAAACTAAACTTATTTTATCTCGACAGGTGGCAGCATTATCGCCTCGACTTAGGTCCTAATCCAGTTATTAAAAAAAAAACTGTCAAGTCGGTCGTGTTAACAGCAAATGACATAGGTACAAAAGAGCAAGGTTGTACATGCGGCAAGTATTCAAAGAAGCCTTAAGGTAATGTGATGCATTCTACAACTTAGTACATCTTCGATCAACAATATAGTATACATGCCAAATACTATTTTAATTGATTTATATAAAAACGGCTCACCTCCAGCCACCTCACCAGTTTCAGCAGATTTAGGCAGTCTAAATCTGCTGAAACTGGTCGACTTTCCCGATCATAACACGTATTGAGGTGAGCCGTTTTTATATAAATCAAGAATTATCCTCAAGTTTTTTTTCTACAACTATTTTATTTCATGGTGATCTTTTGGATTGTAGAAAAAGTCTTTGCTCTAATGAATCTAAGCCGAAAATCCACGTATCTTGTACCTATAACTAAGTAGAATTAAAAAAAAAAGGACTTTGTTTATTTAATAAAATGAAATTTGCAACTTCTATTTTATAACATAACTTACTCGTAATATTGAAAATTACGTTATTTTATCAAGGACTTAAATTAATTAAAATGGTTGACTTTTATCACAGTGGACTTTATACGGAAGGTATTCTTATTCAGTGAATCCAAAGAATAAATATGTCACTTTAATTCAGTATTAACTCTGAATTGCCAGTTTAAAAATTAATATTCCACGCATTTTTCTATTCAACGGCCGGCACGTCGTTATCAATCGACGGGCCACATTTAACTGCAAATTCAAAACGTTCCATTTTTAAAATTCGCGTCGCGTCCACTCCCGCGCACCTGCCTCAATGCACGCGCAATTATGCACAATCAATATCTTAATTATATCCATTTTTATTATCTGACGCGAAAAGTGAAATATAAAAGTTTAATAAACAAAGTTGATTGGCGTTAAGCCCTACAGTCCGGTGGCAGTCACACTGATGGATTCTTTACTTAGAAATTTTTCATTTTCGCAATTAGTCTGTGTCATTTAGCCTTTAGCCCCGAGGGTGGACTAAGTAGGCGGTAGTAGTAAATTGGCTGCATATCTAAAGAACATCAAATATTTGTTATTCTAGAAAAAAGAACACTAACAGAAAGTAATTTGAGAAACATGGAGATGTAAACAAATGATAATTTTAATGCTTTCTTTGTTTATTCCAAATGGGTTTAGTATTTATTTGACGTTGGAAATTAAATTAATTAGTTTTATACAAATTATAGAAAATGTATCGTCACGACATGAATATCCGAATGGTTGTCAGAGGTGTTCGCAAGTGTGAACTGTGAAATGCAAGTAACATTTTATTACATTAAAACCGACCTCTAATAAGTGTATCTGATATACCTACATTACATAAATAAATATATTTCATTTCACAGTCCACACTTGGTACACCCGCTTTTAACCGATGATTATTACGACCCAAACGTGGTGGGTTGTAATTCCTATCGCCGTACTCCGGGTACAAAATTAAATATGCCTTCCAAAGCACGCAGACCTCTGGGGTAGGAGGCGACCGCTCTACTACTCGGCCACAGAGAAAAGTAACTAAAAATTTACTTTTTTGTTAAGTATGCCTGTTTTCCAAGGTCTTAATTTGCTATAAAAATATATTTGAAAGAAAAGAACAGGTTTTAGAAGCAAAAGTGTCTACACGCAACTTTCTTTCGTTTGCAAAAAAAGGACCCATCAAAGCCTACCCGACGTCTATCACGCTGCCCTTATAAAGGTTTTACAACCACTTTTGAAACGCATTAAATTTAACCCTAAAAGTATGAAAAGCACGTCCGCTAAAGTGATCTAAACTTAACGAGTTTTTTTTAAACCGAGTTAAGAGTTAAACTTACGGTTATCGGTAACAGATATCGGAATTAAAGGGCAAGGAGGATTATAAATTATTTCGAATGAAATACTTGGTTTGTGTGGTAGGGTCGTGGTGTACTGGAAGCTTTAACTTCAAAATATGCACCTTTGAGTCAACCCACAGGATGTTGTCCTTGAGTCATCCACCTAGGAGATTTGCTTTATTACTCTAATAAAAACAGCAGTAGCTCAGGGGTTGAACGCTGGCCTGTCAATCTTGAGATCCAGGTTCGATACCCGGTTGGTCATCCACCAATGAGTTTTTCGGAATTTATATGCATAGTATTTGTTCTTACTTATCACTAGCTGAACAGTGAGGGAATACATCGTAAGGAAACCTGCATGCCCTAAAAAAACGTGTATTTGTGCCCGAAAAACGGCGATAGAGTTCACCACTTACCCCGTTGGGAGGTAATTATCGTCGGTGAAACGCGGGTATACCGAGTGTGGACCGTGAGTTGCATTTCAGTAAATATAGTTGCATATCGGTGCGTTTTTGACAATCAAAATATTTATTCGATATAATACATATATTTGATATACCAAAATATATACGAGATAGCAACACAAAAACCAATATGAGAGCGCCGACTTCTAGAGAACATGTTTCAGGAAGAAAGAAGTCGGCAAAAGTGTTATTTCAGTACCATCGGTCAGTAGACACCGTAAAATTGAAGTGGTTTTTGAAATGAAAATGTATGAAACAGCTGACTTTTTTTCGCGACATCAGGTTTGGCTCCATAGTAAAATTATTCGTATCGACGAGTCCCATCACCAAGTTTTCGTTTTCAAAAGTACTTTAATTTCGCGGTGTATAATTATTTTGAACTTTTTAGAGAATGACTGCTGTTACATTTGAAGTCGGTTACTATTTTTTGTTTAAAGTAAATTTTTTGGAGCCCTCGCTTGCGCGGTGGCTTCAAACTAACGAAGTATTAACAAATCTTTTTCCCCTCGATATAATGAAAATTAGGTAATCTTGTCTTCTTATAACAGATTTACTTATAAAATGTTTTAGTATAGCTAATAGTGTAATATTTACTTTACAACAAAAACTGGCCGACAGAACTCGAATGCTCGCGAGTAGTTTGTATTGAAGTGTCAAAGTGACAAGTAAACGACGCGTGCGCATCTGCGCCGACCAATAACGAGAAGCGGGCGCCGCGTTCGGAATTCAAATTTATTTGAAATTTTATACGAATTCCACAGTTCAAATGAATTTAATTAAGTAACTTTGAGACCCAGGAATTTCTATAATTTGACATTTGGTAATTATTTTATTGCAAAATTGTTCGTAAGCTAAGTTTGTGGTTAAATGCTTCACTGACATAAGATGCTTGAAAGCGTTTTATTTTCTGCAGATAAACAAAATGCCATGCAAAAATATTTAATGTTATCAGGATAGCGTACTATCTGGTTTTACAGTCGCTGAAAAGCCTAAAAATAGAGAAAGTATTCAAACACACAACTCTTAAAAAATCCCAAGAAAAGCTTCAGCTAGATACGTCCAACAAAATAGATAAGTAACCAGCCCCTCTATTCTGTATCTTTAGTTGCCATCTGGACTAGGTGCCTATCATCAAAAACATAGCTAAAAATGGAACTTTCAAAATTGCTATTAGTGGGTATTGAACTATTTACGAACTGTGTCGTCAATTCAAGTGCGAACATATCCTTAGACCAGGGGTCGGCAACCGGCGGCCCGCGGGCCGCATGCGGCCCGTGAACTACTTCGGTGCGGCCCTCGAGGTTCCCAATCGCCGCATGATATGATAACTGTGTTTGGTTGTACATATTTGTGTGAGCAGACATTTTCCATTCTGTTCTCATTATTCAGCATAGTTCTCAGTAAACGGATGCACATTTAGACGTAATACTGCGCATTTCCACGTCTAAAATGCAAGTCAAATGCAGCTCCAAAAATCACATTAGATTTTAATAATAAATTGTGTTTTAAACTACAATAAATATGATACGAAATTGACTAATGCGTTAATTATTATATTTGGCCCTCGCTGATCTTCTGGTAACATTTGTGGCCCCCCATTGTCACAAGGTTGACGACCCCTGCCTTAGACAATCGGAATTCGATAGTGTATCTATGTTTTTGATGATAGGCACCTAGTTCAAATGGCAACTACAGATACATAATAGCCCCTCAGGTCCTGCGCAACAAATTGATTCTAAAGGTGGGAGTCCGAGCGCAGCGGTTCTGGCGACAGTGTCCCCGCGACAGTGAATACGCACCATGCAAATGTATGGGAACGTAAACAAACACAGCGACACTGACGCAGCATCACAGCCGCGGCGATACTGTCGCAACCATCGATTCGCTGACGTCCATAGCGTGTAAAAGAGATGTCCGACCTTTATGGACACCTTGCAAGAGAGAAAGACATGCACAATGTTTTGTCAATGTCAATGTTTTTTTGAGTAAGAGGCCATAGCGTCCCGCTTACTCTGGTATGATTGCGGATTTTAAAATAATATTTAAATAATACTTAACTAAATTGATAAATAGTGATTGATGGTTTCTTGTGCAGTGAGTAATTGTGATGTGACAGGGTGAAATAACCCAAATAATTACACATTTCACAGGTAAATATAATTTTTTCATTAGAATGTTTTGAACCACTTTTTGCCCAATTTCTCATATTAATCGGCCCAAAAAAAAATTTTACAATAACGTATTGATTTTCTTTGTTCTAGATAGCTATATTTAGTAGGATTGTCCAAAATATTAAGTAAAATAGTAATGTGCATTTAGTTTTTGGTATCATTTTCTCTACTGCATTGTTTATCTTGTACATTCTAAATCTATGGTCGCGACGACCGGCCGGCCGTTATTATTTGTGTTTGTTTGCCGTGCTGTCGGTCGCTAGAGCCGGTGCGCTCGGACTACCACTGACGAGGGATTTGATTGATGAAATGAAGAATATTTTATCAATCGTGCATGTGTGTATGTATTAACCAAGTATTGCTCATCTCATATATCACTCACCTTTGGGTTTTAGGATAAAAGTGTTTGCGCTGGGCTTGGTTACCTATCTCTTTTGTTGACTGTAATAGCCAAAATTTATGGTAGAGCTGATGTTTTTTTAGCCATTTCAAGGTTGTTTCCATAGCGAAAATTTTGATATCTACAAGAATGATCAGTTACGATCCGCGGTTAAACAACGCTTGAAATGGTCAGTCCTTGGATGGGTGACCATTAGAAACTTTTACATCGGGGTCCCTCCGTGCCGCGAAAAGCACATAAAGCTGTTGGCCCAGGATAATATCGAAAGACAATGGTCGTTAAGGTAGGCCATCCCGCTCAGCTGCCATATAAATGCTTAAGGTGTTCGTGACGTCCTGATGGCTTTGATCTCAATGAAACTTTCTTTATGGATCTTTCCCTATCCCCCCCCCCCACACCGCTGTCATCAAGAGGTGTAAGATGGCGAGATATCCAAAAAGCGCCGAATTTGTGAAATGGTTTCAGGTAAAAACTCTTTTCCATGAAACGGTAACTGTTTATTTAAAGAAAAATATGTAAACTTAGTCTTTTTTACATGAACGTCGTCTGTATTTCTCTTTGTTATTTCCAGTATAGATGAAAATTAAACAATTTGCTAAACTTTGCGTAAAAATGAGGCAATATTCACGATATCCTGACACCTATCATGACGGTGTTTGATCAAATTTTGCTTTTTGTGCTGTATAGAGACGCAGTTAGATGTTGCTGGATAATACCTATTAAAAAAAATTAAGAAAATAAGCTGTTGACTTCACATCCAGTTTTTACCTTTTGTATGAATCTTGAGAAAAATCCTGGCGTAAAATACAACTCTTGACACCAGGTTGCCCAATAACCATAGCCACATGAAAAGAAGAAGATCTCTAATTTTCGGCTTTTCATTTACTAACTTGCCATTATTATTGATATGTATTTCTTGCAAAAAGACAGTATGTATGCTTGTACAGTCGCCTACAGTTCAAGCTCCACATCTGAAAACGATTTTAACGTATATGATGATGCCGCAATAAGAACTGCTAATAGGTAGCCTGTCATGCTGACGCCCGTACATAGTATAGCTTACACATATGCCCAGCCAGATAAAAGATATGAGCATTTATCCTCTGCTATATGATTTCTTGCAAAATACTGTTAGTAACATATAAAGTGGGCAAAAAAAAAAGGAATTTAATCATAATTAAAGATGGCTAAAACGACTAGTTTCCAGGCCAAACACCAAAAAAAAGCTTGGATATAGAAGAGGTAGGTAAGTCTTCAACACCTCGGCCACAGCTTCAGGGTTCGAGGGGGGCGCTAAGTGGGTCTTCTTGCGACGGCGCCGGCGGAGATAACAAATGTATGAAGTTGTATAGAACCGGCCATGGGTCGCCGCTCGGCGTCTTGTGCGGCTTCAAGTGACTTGCGCTCTCGCAACGGCGGTGTGCGGGGAGGCGGGTGGTTGAAATAGTGATCGAGTGCACAGGACGAACCTAGTGTTGAGTGTTTTGAGCGAGCGAGCGAGCGCGCTATACTTGAAGGCGCCGACGGGTGTCGTGGCAGGGCAAAGCCCGTCGCAAAAACCGCCTGGAAGCGCAGCAAGAAGCACCGCCAGAAGCCTGAAGCTGTGGCCCTGACGTAATACCTTCATAGAGCGTACACTGGTAGGTGCAGGTTTGTAATAATTACACTAATAGCACATGAAACCTGCACTTTGTAAAAATAGGTAAAATATTCACAATTACAGCTTACGCCATTACCTCTGCTACCGCATGGTGCTGGCCTGTTTTGAAATTATTATTATTTGTATGGCGTTTAAAATATGGCACAGATTTAATATACTATTTAAAAGCGTGAGCCGAATTAAAAAAATATTCAATGTACAAACACGACTTTTTTACTACTTTATTATTAGTAAAAATTTGATTTGTAAGAACGGTAGGCATTTTAACCAAGAAAGTTCTTATTTCCTTCTCATAAGGGTTTAAATCGAAAAATAATAGGTAGCTTGAACCGCAGTAATTGTAGCCGAGTATACTTGACAAACTTATGCTTATTTTTAATTTCTACAAGTAATCAATGTACTTCATGTTCTTTGTTAATGTCTAGATACAGTGTTCGAATGATTCAAGTTATTAATAACGAATGTTGGAGAACCCGAAACTTAAATTACTTACTTATCATTGACTGATGTTGCATACTTAAAAGTACAATTAGTGCTTAAGTATTGCAAAGTCGTGAAAATAATACCACCTGACTTAATAAGTGCAGCTCGGTACCGTCAGCATAAAACAAAGTAGGGAAAAATAATTTTTTCATCAGTCATCCGACCATTACCAACTTCCGTAGATTTTTCGAATGTTTCTGGTCTGGACTTATTACTATTATCACCTACAATAATAACTACAGAAGTTCACTTGCTCCGTCTAATTTATATCGTTTCTTGAGAGTGAGCTTTGACCCAATTAGGGGAGCGAAATAAGAGAAAATAAAGGCCATGGACGGAAAAGTATTTCTTTCGTCTATTTTATTGTTAACATTACTTCACTTAAATCTTAAAACAAGAACTATTAAAATCAAGTGAGTAGTTCCGGAGTTAATCAATTTTTTTATGATTTTGATGATTTTGCCTACTAAACACATATGTCGTCACGACTTGAATCCCATGAGGTTGATCATGGTGTCAGAGGTGTTCCGAGTGTGAACTGTGAAATGCAAGTCACAGTCCACACTCGGTACACCCGTGTGTCACCGACAATTATTACGTAAAAGCAGCGGTAGCTCAGGGGTAGAAAGCTGGCCTCTCAATCTTGTGATCAGGTTCGATCCCTGGTCAGGCTTGCATCACTGAGTTTTTCAAAATTTATGTGCATATTATTTGTAGTACAGTAACACTACTTGCTGAACGGTGAAGGAAAACATCATGAGGAAACCTGCGTCGTCTATTTTAAAGATTTTATTAGCAACATATATTATATTAGCAACATGTATTTTATTGGCAACACATATTTTATTAGCAACATGTATTTTATTAGCAACATATATTTTATTAGCAACATATTTTATTAGCAACATATTTTATTAGCAACATATATTTTATTAGCAACATACAATATTTTATTAGCAACATATATTTTTCCAGAATGTTTTAATGAACGGTTGCGTCTCTGAGTGCATTTGTGCACTGGTCCAGTCTAGATTTGGGTGTTTTGTTACTACAATATTTTGAACATTTATTTTTATATAAAACAAAATTTATACTTGCGATTGTCGGCACTTGGTGAAACTTGAAACACATCTTGAATTAAAACACTTGTACTTGTAGTTTCACTTTATTTGTGTTAACTCCCAACCGGTTTCAGATTTTACTCAATTTTCAAGGGAAGATCTTAATTAAAATATTTTACATGACTCCAGGCACTAGCTCTGAGCAACGTAAACAATGATAATACATCATTGTTTTTTTATTATCATTGTTTACGTTGCTCAGAGCTAGTGCCTGGAGTCATGTTTGAAAATGGAGTAAAATCCGAAACCGGTTGGGAGTTAACACAAATAAAGTGAAACTACAAGTACAAATGTTTTAATTCAAGATACATTTATTTTGCTGTCAGTACGTAACAGTACGATAAGGAGTTTAGCAAACCGGACCGATTTCCTGCGCCGACGCAGCGCACTAGCGGCTCGCGTATTACACACCCGGTACGACAAATAAAACGGGCCTATTTTTTCACAGAACACTCTTCAAAACAACAACTGCCATAGTAAACATGACAACACGCTACGGTATACCTTTTTGTACGTTTATCACTTTTACGACAATTTATTAAGAACTGTCGTGTGTAGTGTGACATGTTGGGGACTGTACCATCTGCAATGGGAGAGGCACGCTGTTTCTATTAATACGAAATAACACAAATATTTAAGTTATTTCAACTTATAAAAAATAAGTCTTTTCACATTTTTTTGAATTAATATCTGTATAAAAAAAAAATAGCTTTATTGTTCAAAAACAGAGCATTAACACAAGTTGCAAGGGCCCCTGTACTAGACCTGAAAGACCTGATTTACTGGGTGCCCCGCTCTACCACCAAGACAATTTTTTGTATTTTAAGGTGCTACGGAAAAAAAATCGACACTTGTAGAACTTGCATATCTACTTCAGTAAATAATATATTATTTTGATAAAATTGTATATTGTTTTTGGAATTTGGCTCCATAAAAATATTTATTGAAATAAGGTCTTTTTCGACACCAATTCTCCTGATTTGACAATTTAGACTGACATATTTATATTTTATTAGATGGGTTTTAACAGTATCTAGGACCTGCCCCCCTATTCTGTATCTTTAGTTGCCAACTGTACTAGGTGCCTATCATCAAAAACATAGATAAAAACTGAAATTTCAAAATTGCCTTTAGTGGGTATTGAACTATTAACAATCTGTGTCGTCACTTCAAGTGCAAACATATCCTTAGGAAATCGGAATTCGATGGTATATCTATGTTTTTGATGATAGGCACCCACTAAAGAAGGCAACTTGAGATACATAATAGGCCCGCTGGTTAAACGAAATTTTAATAGCAACTTTAGTACATTTTATATTAATAAAAAACCGACATTTTGCAACATTTCCACGAATCCGTCCCTCTCGCACTGAGTGTTTTTTCGCATATGGAGTAACAGGGACGCTAAAACTTTTCATATCGCCTTAACGACTATTGTCTACATGACAATAAAATCAAAATTGAAGAATAAAATCTAAAGAAAAAGCGGTAAATGTCTAAAAAATTACAATTTCCTCATTGTAGCCATACATGTTTTTGAAACGTTAGCTTTTTGTGCAGTGCTTTTCGACATAACGGCTGATTAATTATTTTGTGCAGTGCTTTTCGACATAACGGCTGATTAATTAATTTTTGCAGTGCTTTTCGACATAACGGTTGATTAATTAATTTTAAACAGTTTTATACAACTTATCAGGTGTTTATATAATTTGAATTTTCCTGTTTTTGGATTTTCATTTGGTTCAAGGGCGAAAAAATTTTGATAGAATAATGAAAATATATATAAAAATCTCTTTTAATGTTTTTGTGGCCGCACAGGTAATTGAAATTGAAAATAAGTCGGCCAAGAGCGAGTCGGACAAAGGGTTCCGTTCTACCACACAATACGGTTACAGAAACCTAAAAATATATGTAAAATAACAAAATACAGATTCCATAGCAACATCAAGACAACATAAAACAAGCCGCTAAAATAGTAGCACCTGAAAAACATTTTTGCACCCTCTGAGTACGGAACCCATGATCATATACTAAAGAATTTTCCCAAAACGGACAAACCACAGAAATGTTTTTTTTTTACATTGTTTTACAAAAAATTTCCATACCTTCTCTGAATTTTGTGTTGGGCAAGTCCTTTTCTTATTTGCTAAAGCAAGTTTGTTTGGAAAAGCTATTCAGTATGATCAGTTTAATGTGTAGTTAAATTTAAGTTGTATGTAAAGCTTTTCTTGGTTTGTTTTAAAATTTTTATTTTTTATTTAAAGTTCTTTTATTATATTTGGTTGGTAGGTATTTTGCGTTTACCTTAGTTTTAATCATGCAATCAAATTATTTGCAAAACTTATCGTTTCAAATTTCACTTGAAAAGTAGCCATCATAACTCCGCAACAAAGAAAGGTGCAAAACGGAATTATAAAAATTACAACCGGCTACATTTAATTCGTTATTACTTTTTTTTGGGTTATTCCCATCGGCTCACAGGTCGGTTGCGAGTTGCATCGGACCAGCCCCCCTATTCTGTATCTTTGGTTGCCAACTGAACTGGGTGCGTATCATCAAAAAAATAGATGAAAACTGAAATTTCAAAATTGCCTTTAGTGGGTTTTGAACTATTAACAATCTGTGTCGTCACTTCAAGTGCGAACATATCCTTAGGAAACGGAATTCGATAGTATATCTATGTTTTTGATGATAGGCACTCAGTCCAGAAAACAACTAGAGATACATAATAGGCCTACAAGTCTACTACTTTATTCAATGGAAAATTTTCACAACCGACCAGGGTCAAATGTGAACTTACGTATTATTGGGTTAGGAAAATAAACTGTGTAAATTAATAGGAATAAATAAGAATAAAAGACATATTTAGGCAATTAATTTACACAGTTTATTTTCCTAACCAAATAATACGTAAGTTCACATTTGACCCTGGTCCGTTGTGAAAATTTTCCATTGAATAAAGTAGTACTCAGTAGGCTCACTGGTCGGTTGGGAAAAAAAATACATAAATTTTGTAGTTGCAACCGACCAGATGAGCCGATGGGAACATTTGGACCTGGGGGCTTATTGTGTATCTTTAGTTGCCAACTGGACTGGGTGCTTATCCTCAAAAATATAGATGTACTATCGAATTCCGATTGTTTAGAGATATGTTCGCACTTGAAGTGAAGACACAGTTCGTAAATAGTTCAATACACTCTAAATGTGATTTTTAAAGTTCAGTTTTTATCTATGTGTTTGATGATAGGCACCCAGTCCAGTTGGAAACCAATGATACATAATAGAGGGGCTGGTCTGATGCTACTCGCAACCGACCAGTGAGCCGATGGGAATAACCCTTTCTTCTTTCAGGGAATCATCGCGCATTGCCACAGATTAAGATAATATCGCAACCGCCGTTATTAAGTTTAAACAGAGGAATTAATAACGAAATTATAAGCCAGTATTAATGATCCTTTACCGAGATATTGTAAGGACAGGGTGTTTGCGATGGCAGGGGACTTGTTTGAGTCGATGTTTGCTTGAGTTCTTGTAAATCAATACTTATTTTTAATAAACAGCTACATTTAAGATTTTTATTTGGGACACATTTAAAATTACTCTAAAATTAATGTAAACAACAATAAGAAAGTGTAAAGAAGTACAAAAACATAATATACCCTTCAAAAATAATACTTTACACTACAAAATTAACGTTTTGCACTACAATGTTTTTTAGGTTGTCATAAAAAAAAACACGAAGATTAATGGCGGTCGCTCCACTACGTTCCGCAACTCGCCATACCTAACCTTCTTATCTAACCTGCCGGCTCTCTTCTGCGCTGGTCTTCTATAAAAAGCGTATAGCAAAAACCATTAATTTTAAAGTTCATCTACCTACCTACATCTACATGTATACTAAAAATATTAATTTTAAAGTGGGAAACATTATTTTTATACCTAGTTCATTTATATGTATTTTGATTAGTATTATTATTAAAACAATAAAAAAAATTATAACTCGATATATTTTGGCCCTCGGTATAATTATTATTATTATTATTATTCCGTTATAATTTTTTTTTATTGTTTTAATAATAATACTAATCAAAAGCTCGTAAAAGTTAAATATAATATATTTATAATCATTTATATGTATATATATATCCCTTTTTATGTAACATGAAGGCAAACAGAAATAATAAAAAGATATATAGAATTTTCCGATATACTTCTGAGGCCGTCATCAGTCGAAAATTTTTATATAAGTGTTTTATGGGCAATAGTAGCTCGTCTATAGGGTGCCGAACGGGTTCGAATTCTATCAGTAAGCAGGCACCAATGAGTTTTATGGAGTTTATGTACCAGTATTTGTGTACTTATCTCTTGTTGATGGTTAAGAAAAACACTGCGATATAAACCTGCATGCCCTAAAAAGTATGTGATATGTATTCATGTATTTATGATATATTATGATATATACGAAGGTAGTCCATAAGTCAGAACCGTTGCGGCACGGGTCCAACGGGGCCTAGCTTCTTGTTGCGAGCTGCGACACCGACCACAGCGATGTACCTGTCCCGCCTGCACTACACCACCAAGGCGCAGGACATCGTCGAGTACATCCAGAATAAAACCAACTTCTTGTTAAGAGTGGAGCCGCTGGAGACGCGTCACAATGCTAGTTTCAAGGTGTTCGTGGCACGAATACCGACGAGCAGGCTGTCAACCTTCATGAAGGAGGACTTCTGGCCGAAGGGCGTGATATACCGGCGTTTTCGCGGTATAGTACCATCACCAACGGACCGGCACAGTGACGTTGTGACAAAGTGACACTTTAGTTACTTTAAAAATGTATGAATTCTTTTTATGGGCCTTGTTGCCTGAAATAATAGTAATTTATGTTACAAGGGCGCAAAAGAATAAATTACGAGGCTGATTTAAAACACGAGCGTAGCGAGTGTTTTAAACGTAACCGAGTAATTTATTGCTTTTACGCCCGTGTATCATACTACGTTTTTAAATGCATAGTGTGAGGAAATGAAAACAAATATAATCTTGTGAAATTTTATGATTGGCTCAAAAGGATTGTATCCAGAGCCGTTAAACAGTGGAAAAAAAAAGTATAACATCTATGGTACACAGGAAAGGCTGCAGGTTAGCAAACTATTGCAAATAAATTAAAAAATTTATATATAATAAAGCCCTAGGGCAAAATAATCGACTTTCTATTCGGTTTTGATGCATAAAAAGTGGGCCTTTATGAGCACATGCATTGAAAAGAAATTTAATTTAATTAATTAATCACTCGTAGCATAGTCTTTAATCGCGTGCGACGCCACTAAGTTGAATCACGAGTGCGAGAAGCATGACATACTGTTTAATCGCAAAAAACATCGTGTCACTCTCCTCGCACTTGTGATTCAACTAAGTGGCGTCGTGCGCGATTAAACACTGTGCTACGAGTGCATAAGTCAGTTGAGTACAAGCCATCAAGTACAACGCAGTTTCTTTTATTGAATTCCTATACAAATCAGTATGTTTATTTGTGCCGGAAGTAAACTTCACTCATTATCCGATAAACCATATGTATACCTGTTTAAAGGTGTACAAAAATGTTGATTTGATGTAACATAACTTATTTGACAGGACCAATGTCTTTTCGATACAGTAAGAAAAAGACAGAATGCTTAAATTAAGTTTAGTCTTGTCAAATACGAGTAAGTTAAATCGTGTTACACCGAATCGGCCCCAATATCTTTTTTCTTAATATTTTGTTAACATTATATATTTTTTATGAACAGGGCATTAACTTTAAAATATTTCAGAACCCTCATCTTGGCAATCAAGCTAAAACCCCAAGGAACCCCAAAAGCAACCTTCTAATTACCATTGTCTTTTACAAATGCCGCTCCACAGATCAAGAGAGCCGACTCTGACCGATTTGTCGCACTCATTGACTAGTTTAAATACCACCATTTGCCACCCAGTATATCTTGATCCCTCTCCCAATTCGCTTTTCTACTTTTAACATTACACTTTAGATATTATGGAGTCCTTAAAAGATCAATGATTTATGTATATTTTATTTTTGTTACTGTACTCGAGGAAAAAATCGCACAGTGCGATAGGATTCATATGAGAGAATAAAAAAAGTATGTTTTAATGTTTATATAAAATAAACTAAACGTCGAGATATTGTTAAAATCCATCAAATAAAATATGTTTGAGTTCTGTACATGATCATGTCGAAGGAGGAGAATAAGTGTTATTGAAGACCTCATTTCAATTATTATTTCTTTCAAGGAAAATTTATCCAAACATGTTTTCCAGAATCAAAATTTATCCAAACATGTTTTCCAGAATCAAAATTTATCCAAACATGTTTTCCAGAATCAAAATTTATCCAAACATGTTTTCCAGAATCAAAATTTATCCAAACATGTTTTCCAGAATCAAAATTTATCCAAACATGTTTTCCAGAATCAAAATTTATCCAAACATGTTTTCCAGAATCAAAATTTATCCAAACATGTTTTCCAGAATCAAAATTTATCCAAACATGTTTTCCAGAATCAAAATTTATCCAAACATGTTTTCCAGAATCAAAATTTATCCAAACATGTTTTCCAGAATCAAAATTCTAGATTAAAACTATGACAGAAATAAATGTCTATGTTTCAACACTTGGCGATGTATCCATCGCAAGGAGATATAAATTAAATTATATCATTGCAGTATAAAAACGCAGAAAGAAAAGTCAATCCCGGTTCAAAGCTCCTCACATCCAGATTTACTTTTTTTCCGCGTTTCTATACTGCAATGATATAATGTTAAAATTCTAGATCATAGTCAAACGCATAATACCAGAAATTGATTACAAGCTTTTGTGTATTTCATGAAATGCACTATAATTGTTACTAAAAATAGTTATAAAAATGTTACTAAACTTGTAAACAAGTTTTTTTTTAACATAACTAACTTATCTGTCAATATTATTTTTGCATTCGACTAATGACGGCCACATACCAAGAGTCGAAATATATCGAATAATATTTTTTTATTGTTTTAATGCTAATAAATAAAAAAGAAACAATATAATAAAGGGGAAACGTTGTTTGTTCGTTATTTTGCTCAGACTAATCTATGTGACTACTGAACTGATTTTGCTTAAGTTTAGCAGTAAGCTCAAGTAACGGGTAGAGAAGGACATAGGATACTTTTTATCCCGGGAAAATGCTCACGAGAGATGCGAAAAAACGAAGCCGCGTATTGCTTTTTAATTTATTTTTTGGAGCAATAAAATGCAAAAAAAAATTCTTTGTAGCATACATTATTTTGGCCCGCTTTGGGGTGATGCCGGCCCCTTAGCAGCCCAAGTTTCATTACGATGCGGTTTTGTTCACTTGAAAAAAAAAATCATTTTTTCGCTTCAGTTTTTATTGAAGCTTTGGTACCTTTGTTCTATCTTTGGTACCTTTGCTCTATCTCTCAATGGCATAAATTGATTGCTAAAATTGGTTGAGAATTGTTATTCCGGAATAAAACGGAAAATCTTTGTTGACTTCGTAAATGAATAAATAATATATAAAAATTAATTTATTTGCCACAATAAATTTAATAATTTTACAATAAAAATGTTGGTCCACGCACAAAGATTTACGAACTTGATTTGCGAGGGCTCATAAAACCATTTAAGAGCGGTTTAGCAGCCAGATGGTGAAAAACCGCCTTTTTCTAATCAATCGAAACAGATCACTTATATTAAAAATTTACTCAATAGTTACCTATGAGAGCAAGGTTTGCTTACGGAATTAAAGATGTGAGGGAAGGAAAAAGAGCTGAGTCTTTAAGCGAATGACGTTTTTACACTTATACTTTCTTCATACTACGTAGTTCAGGGTAAAACCATCATGATAATATTTGAGAAAAGTCCCGATCTAGTATGTAAGGCCATATACCTGGTAAAACACACCAAATATGTACATTGGAGAAGAAAAACGTGATTTGGTGTTGAAAGGCGAAACGCGGGAAATATATTTTATATATTATCTCATACTTACCACAACAAATTATGTTGTTGAATATCTACGGTGCTACTTATGTTGCATGTTACCCTGCGAGGTGCCCACGGAAGATCAGCGTCGTGGTACAGAATAGTGCCATGACACATGCTGAGTGGAGGCCTTTTGGGTGTCACTTATGTTTTGTTTGTTATTGATTATATTGTATTTTAATTGTGTGACACCAATAAAGTTTTTTCTATTCTATTCTATTCTATTCTATACGGCTAGGTTGGTGTGTTTAGTTCTTTTCATGTTACGTAAATTTATGTTATATGGCATGGTGCTGTGGGATTAGTATTAATTATGTTATTTATTATGTAGGTCCATCCATCCATCAGCCTAGATTATCCACTGCTGGACATAAACCTTTCTAGGACTTTGCCACTCCCGGCGGTCATCTTGGAAGAATTGCCCATACACACACACGCTGGGCAGGCGCGTTGGTGAGCGCGGTGCTGGAACCCTCGCACCAGTGACGCCGCCGCTGCCGTGGACTGCTTACAGGCAAAAAACCAGGAGGCCCACCATGGCTGGGACCGATAAATGGCGGTATATCCATCCCTAATTATGTAGGTATTAAATATATTTTATGTACGTACTAAACAATTAAGTACATTTGAAAAAAATGGTTTTTCAAAATGAAAACTGTTGATAGTACTCGATATAACAACTAATGCTTGGATAGCGTCACCAATTAAATTGCAAAAAATTAAAAACTTGTCAATTTTTCATCTTTTATTTCTGTTTCATTTAGTAAATGAACTAAGTAGTCTTAATTTATTGTTTTTTATTTTTTGTAGTGATGTTGAATATGAGAGGTCATAAAAATTGGTCACAGATCACCACATGGTGTAAGTGTAATAGACAAACAGAAACCGAGTAATTATTTCATTAATGAGTGATGGACCTTGTTTTAGATGTAGATTCGTCATAAGATCGTTCCTTATGAATGTGAAAATAAAAAAACCTTTATTGTAGTTTTATCGCTTATTACATGAAAAGTCATGTTCATGTTCTTTAGTGTAAGTTTATTATTTACTATATAAACAGTTATGTTGTATTTCCTTTCGATATTTCTCCAAAATTGTGTTATATTTTCAAACTAATCATATGCATTTTTATTTTTTATTTGTTACACATTTACATAGATATTTAAAACACGTTTATAGAAAGAGAACAAAGGCGGCACTTATTGCTTATAGCAATATCTCCCAGCCAACCTCTGCGTAGAAAGAAAAGATAATAAAACAACTATTATAAAAAGGCTATTATATATTTATCCCTATCAAAATTTAAGGTTTGTACACCGTGACGGCTCGAAACGCGAAAATGTAGCAAATTCGTCATTTTCACCAGGGAAATTTAAATGTAATTTGAATTTTATCGTAAAATAAATAACATTTAGTGATCTAAATTCAAACCAATTTCAATTTTATGCTACCAATAATTTTTTACATTTTATAATATTTTTAGCTTGTGACGCAATTTCTTCCTTTAGATATAATTACCAAGATATACTTTGCATAGTAAGATAAATATATACATTTGAAAATGATCATTATGTTTATCGGTAAGCAAATCAGTAATGTATGTCATCTGTGTGAAAAAGATGGAAGAGACATATGACATTACATACGTCATAAATTCCTCTGTTCAGCAAATTCTAAAAATATCTATTATAATCTTTAATTAGTTTTCTGCAGAAACAATGAAATATGGCCAAAAATGTAGTATGTCGAAACGGATTTTTCTATCAGCATGCCTTGACATAACCTTCCCACACTTACCTAATTGATGACGAAACGCGAATAGACAGACAGTGCGAGATGCAACATACGCGATATGTTTTCATACATTGATTGAGTGAGACTAAGTGTCATAGTAAAAATACAAAAGTAGAATTTATAACTCCCGCGCCGCGCGAGACTTAAATGCCTCCTGTTGCAGGGTTGTCACTGTCTTTTGGTTTTACAGCTAAGTCTAATTTAATTTTATAGCTATAATAATATTTAAAAAATCAATACACACTGATACGTACCTATGCATCATGTTTGTTAATAATTCTTTTAGTTTCCTCTCAAAGAATCAATGTCGTTGCCCATTCTCAACGACCCGGTAACAATATAATTCTAAAAAAACATCGCAGCCTTACATTACAACAAACTCCAAATAACTAAAATAAGAGTAAATTAACACTGAGAATTTGGCGTCAGCTAATGTATTTTCGTGCGACTCTGGAGCGCGGCGCGGCGCGGCGGCGGCGTGCGTCCCCGACTCACCCCGATCTTCCCGACTTAGCAAGTGTCGTTGTGTGCGTGCTTTGGTTCGTGCGTACGAGTACTTACTGATACCCACCAGGCACACACACATATTAGCCGCGCTCGATACATTTCTTTTATACTATGCTAGTGTTATATTATCTGTGGTGAAACTAATTTATCCACAGAAAATATTAATAAGGAATTTGTCACTGTTTTAGTACCGTTTCGCCGAGTGTCGGTGTGCAAAGGGCTGTTCAACTAAAAACTAATGTCAATAAACTCAGCCTAATATTCCATAGACACCTCACAATTTGTGATACCGTTTGTATGGACGTTTGCGCGTGATGGCACAAAATAGATCACAGAACACTTTTTACCGAAATAGATACTAACAGAAGGCCGACTCAACGACGGAGTGAAAACAGACGCAGAATTTCGTATTGGCATTCGACCGGCTTCATCCGAGATCGTCGTACGTACGCGTCTATGTGTGCGTGCGCCTGTTTTAGCTACGTATGCGGAGTAAACCTTCTGTAAGTGGTTATTTCGTGTCTTTTGCTTTGGCTGTAGCTTGTAACATGACGAAATCATGCCACAAAGCGACTAGTGTGTGAGGCAGTTGGGTAGTATACATCATTCAAAATTCAAATTAAAAAATTCAAAATTATTTATTAACCAAATACGAACAAAGATTCTTACAATAAAAACTTAATTACTAAGGAAAAAACCTAAATATAATGTATTTTACATATTTTACAAATGGAGTATTCTTGTGGCCCCACACTAAGCAAGCTTGACTCGTGGGTACCGACAGTAATGTTTTCCAAGATTTATGATTTTCGCAAAAAGTTAGGCAGTATTTGTGTTAGTCAGTCAGTCAGTTTAGAATTTAAGATAAAAATTAAAAAGAGGTTATTTACAATTATGCTAACTACATTCTAACTAAAAATAAAAGCAAAACAAAAAGAAAACAATTTCGGATTCATCACACACTAATTAAATGTTTTTCCTTATTATTATAAATATGTATATATATATATATACAAGGTGACTTTTTGATCATCGTCCAAATTCATAGTGGTGGCTTGGTAAGTGATCAGTATCATTGATCAATAACAATTTTTGTAAAATTCGTAAAATGAAATTTCGACTTCCCATAGTGATTCACTCGGAACTGGAAGTGAATTTGTATGGGAAGCCGAAATTTCATTTTACAAATTTTACAAAAATTGTTATTGATCCAAGATACTGATTACTTATCAAGCCTCCAGTATGAATTTGGACGATGATCAAAAAGTCACCTTGTATACTCGTATATACATATAAATGTATACATAAATAGATATAAATATAAATTTTGATTGTATATATAAAGTGACTTTTTGATCATCGTCCAAATTCATACAGGAGGCTTGATAAGTGATCAGTATCTTGGATCAACAACAATTTTTGTAAAATTCGTAAACTAAAATTTTCACTTCCCATAGTGATTCACTCGGAACTGGAAGTGAATTTCTATAGGAAGCCAAAATTTCATTTTACAAATTTCACAAAAATTGTTATTGATCCAAGATACTGATCACTTATCAAGCCTCCTGTATGAATTTGGACGATGATCAAAAAGTCACCTTGTATATATACATATAAATGTATACATAAATAGATATAAATATAAATTTTGATAGTATATATAAAGTGACTTTTTGATCATCGTCCAAATTCATACAGGAGACTTGATAAGTGATCAGTATCTTGGATCAACAACAATTTTTGTAAAATTCGTAAACTGAAATTTTCACTTCCCATAGTGATTCACTCGGAACTGGAAGTGAATTTCTATAGGAAGCCAAAATTTCATTTTACAAATTTCACAAAAATTGTTATTGATCCAAGATACTGATCACTTATCAAGCCTCCTGTATGAATTTGGACGATGATCAAAAAGTCACCTTGTATATGTAGTAGGATGTGTAATATGATTTGAACTATTATATACTAATAAGATCGGAGTCCATTAGGTGGTGATTTTAATAATTTCCTCCGTCTCGTTGTAGGTCATACTAAGGAGAGCTTCGTTTAATTTTCTTTTAACTTCGATGCACCTTAAATAGCGAAGGTCGCAAATTTTATGAAGCTTGTTATAGAAATATTCGTACGTTACCTGCTTACATTTTCCCGCCTTCTAGGTGACCGCACTTCATCCTAGTTCTTATCGATGGTTTCTATCTGATGCGGTAATGGCCAAGCGTAAACCCCCCTGTATGTTAAACAAAAAAACAATTTTGTACAGTCCTTCGTAGGTGAAACATGACATGAATACTTTTTATTGTGCACCAAAAGAAAAACTAATAAAAAAAGACAATACAAAGTTAAATGGATTAAGGCAACAATGGGCGGTCTTATTGCTCAGAGCGATTTTTTCCAGTACATATATACAGTGTGCCCCTCGTACAAGTGCACATCCGAAAAGGGGTGAAACTAGATCATATTTTATCGATAAAAAAATGATTTTTGGTGGAGTATTTTTTCAAGTTTAAAAAATAAGATAAAAAATAAAATGTTTTCTTTTTTTTTGTCGATATATTTAGATCTAGATTCACCCACTTTCGGATGTGCACTTGTACGAGGGACACACTGTATACAGGTTGGAAAAATTTCAAGGGCCCTGGTTGGGAACTACCTTAAATTTAATTTAATTAAATACCTTAAGTTTCCTGAAAGGAAACATTCCTTTATTTTTTAAAAGAAACAAAACTGCATTCAAAGATCTTCTAAAATTTACTTGTCTCAACCGGGAATCGAACCAACTAAAAATTGAAAAAATAAACCCTCGCTACTTTATTATACGAATCGGTAGGATTATTGTTCAGGATAAAATTTGTCTAATAGACAAGCGAATTTCAGAAGATCTTTGAATGCAGTTTTGTTTCCTTTTAAAAATAAAGGCATGTTTCCTTTCTGTAAAATAAGCTAACTAAACGATTTAAGGTAGTTCCCAACCAGGGCCCTTAATTTTTTTCCAACCTGCATATATAATAGAAAAATATCAGGTACTTTCGATGATTTAAAATAAAAAACGATGCGGTTTAAAAAAAAATTACCCTCGCTCGCCTCATAAAACGTACAACTTGACTTACTAAAATGGCAACTGCTCAGCTCTCTCTAGTCAAAGCGCAATGAAGCATGAAACTTTTCTAAAACATCTCGTAGTGATCTCGGCATGCGTGTTTCGGAAGAATCGGCATGCTACGGGTTTTATATTTGTGGCCGAAGTATGGCAATAAGCTTCACCAACTCTAAGGAGAGTCGTCAAGGAAACGTGGGGGTACAAGCGGAACACTTTCGACAACCCCTTTGGTGGCATTTTACATCTCAACTTCTAAAACTAAATTTTTGACCAGGCTTGTTTTTAAAAATCCAGTTTTTTACCCTATAGCCCCCCTTAGGATGACCAATATCGGACACTGAACCAATCAGTAACCACGCTAAAGGGAGATTGCAAATCTGAAAGACTATGATGATTAAAACATCTGCTACACGTCTAAAGTGTCTATATAGTGTCTATGCATGTGTGCGTCTGTTTTCGTTCCGTTGTCGGGTCAGCCTTCTGGTAGTATCTATTTTGTGCCCTTAGTCCAGCACATAATGGTCATTATTTTATGCCCTTAGTCCATCACATAATGGTCATTATTTTAAAGCGGATGCTTTTTTTGTTCGCGCCATTTCACAACTTTTACATCTTCAAATTAAGGCATTTTCGTATTTAGTACTTGACAATAAAAGTGCTTTGACAGGGAGGTTTTTATATGAAAAGAATTTGACTCAATTATATTGACTTCATAAGCGCATTAAGACTGGCTTTGCAGCTGGATTGTGAAAAACCCGCATTTTTCTAATTAATCGAAACAGGAGACTTAAATTCAAAATTCACCCAGTTGTTATTCAATAAAACCTTATTGCCTATGTATTGTGTATGCTGCCATCACAGTTGCCATTGGTTTTTGTAAATTAGAATTTCAAAAAATTTTAAACTTTGGTAGAAATAAATTTAATACATAGGTAATAAGATTTTGTTGAATAACTTTGAGTGAATTTTTGAATTTAAGTGCCCTGTTTCGATTACTTAGAAAAAGGCGGGTTTGTAACAATACGGCTGCGAAACCGCTCTTAAGGAAGGATAATTTGATTTCGTATTTTTGACCAATGAGGTTTTATACAACATCGTTGCTCCAGACACTTGGCGAATGAGAGATAGGCCGAAAAAAGTGCAAGATTTCAACCGTCAAAATCAAAATATTATTTATTTGTAAAAAAACATGAGTAGAGATATAAACAGATGTCAAGTGTTAAAATACAATGTTCTTCATGTTTGCCTTACAACGTACAAATATAAAAGTCTGACCAAAATTAACAATCATTAAAATAATACAAATAATCAATCATAAATGATCATTTAAAAATTCCTTTATAGTGTAATAGCATTTATTTGTCAGTATTCTATTTAATTTATTCCTAAATATATTTAAATTGCACGTTCTCATTTCTAATGGCAAGTTATTATAAATTACTGGTGCCATACCAAATACACTTTTCGTCAGTAATACAGTGTTTGTGCGTTGGTGGCAGATTTTGGTTAGATGACGTCACGTCACGACACTTTTGCTTTAGTAAGTATGTTTTTGTTACTGCAGTATAGACGTACGGCATTTGCGTCAGTAGCCAAAGGAACTTTGTCCCGCGACACCTCTCATTCGTTTTTACCCCTTTCATTGCAACTATAATAAGTGAAGGGTAATTTTTCGGAAAAAGTTGACAGCAAAACGGTTAATGGACAGAAAAGACCGTCTTCTTTTCCAAATAAGTACTTTCATACCAAGAAAGCATTAACTTTATCATGAAGACATAATGTAGTCAGTGTACGCCACAATTATAAATTATATCGTAATCGATAATTAAACATCGATCAGACATAGACATGCAAAACGATAATTATCCATTTTCTTCATACGTTATTGAAGTAGTTATTAAGAAAATAATTTTATGCGTTGGAACACATACAATACGTTGGAAAAGAAATGCTTAGTGTTTACTAGGGTTCTCTTAAGAGTAGGAAACCCTTTTTATAAAACAAAAACAAGTCCTGAAAGTACAGAACAGGACATATTTACAATTATTTCTTTAAATCTGTCTAAAACCATTTTTTTTCTAGCTTTTGATTATTTATTATTATTAAAACAATTTAAAAAATTATAACTCGATATATTTCGGCCCTCGGAGCCGTCATCAGTCGAATCAACTGATGACGGCCCCGATACCGAGGGCCGAAATATATCGAGTTATAATTTTTTAAATTGTTTTAATAATAATAAATAATCAATAGCTCGTAAAAGATAAATACATTTTTTTTTTCTATGTACTGGTATATTTATTATCAACGCGGTCAAAGTATATTATCTCAGATACATTAATACATTTCCGAGACATGTTTACACGTTATCCCTGACTTTCAGCACTTCATTTTGCATCAAGTAGAACTTAACTCTATGATATTTTATTATACTCTGAGCCGACAACCGAAACATCGCACGTTTTTCGCTCAAAAAATGTTTTTAACATCTATGATTTAAAAGATGCAATATGAATATAAAAAATAAAAGATAATTTAACACTCTTAAATACTCGTTATCGCTTTAAAAAAAACAAAACCAAAAAAAAAATCACAGCTCGAACCAATTAGCGTAACAAAATGTTCATCAACGGAACCCGCAACATTTACGTATGATAAATTATGATTGACTTAAAGTTTTTATTATTTGTTTCTTAAATATGTATTGACTGTCTGTCCGTCTGTATTTATAATACATATGCCAACTTCTTACTTCATTTTTTTGTTCACTTTGGCTTATATTGCGCTTGCCCATCATGTTTACTACGCACCTGATTTTAGATGCTACCACGTCTGCTTGGAAATCATCATTTAGCCCTTTATTTAGCCATATTTCAAAGAAATCTGGGTGATAATTATCAGGATATGCGGATGCCAGAAGAAAGTTCCCCATCTCAGCGCATGATTGGTGAACGAAAATTTGAAACGTTGCATTCGAACGAATATTGATAGAAAACCTATCAGAATAGTATATTATGGTGCTAGTGCGAAATGGTCCATATTTCAGGTCACGGTTTTTTATTTTCCGAGATGCAGTCGAGGCAAAAAACAGTCGAGACGAGAAATATAGACACTTTTGCACGTGTATCAAACGACATTTTTAATACATCTGCGAAAAATTACATGAAACAATAAAACAAAATTGCAAGTTGACATAACACAAGAAGCCCTTTTGTGCCAAGTCTAGAATTTCTGGTTTTAGTCATTCAAAAACTAAACATTCTTAGTAATGATGACTTTCGTGGTTTTATCAGAATCCATGATTCATAATATGCCTAGGCAGATCACGATATGCCCAATATACTCCATCCATCCATCCATCAGCCTAGTTTGTCCACTGCTGGACATAAGCCTTTCCAGGACGTTGCCACTCCCGGCGGTCATCCTGGAAGAATTGCCCATACTCACACACGCTGGGCAAGCGGGTTGGTGAGCGCGGTACCGGAACCCTCGCACCAGTGACGCCGATGCCCGTAACCAGTCTGTTCCATATAAGGCGCGGCTATTAAGGATGGATTGGTCCCAGGCATGGTGGGCCTCCTGGTTTTTTGCCTATGAGCTGTCCTCTTACTCTCCCCCGAATAATTCGAGCCAGCCAAATTCATACTGGGGGCTTGGTAAGTGATCAGTATCACGGATAAATAATACCTTTTGTTAATTTAGTAAAATAAAGTGTTGACTCTTATAGTAATTGACTCGGGGCTGCGCTTGCGTTTGTAGGGACGTAGGTTCATACGAAAAATATATGAAATTCACAAAAGGCTCATCAAAACTTGATACTGAGTACTTACCGAGTCTTCAGTATGAGTTTGGCTACATTAATAAATTTCACCTTCCATCCTTACAGAAGACGCAGCTGAATGGCTAAAGACATCCCCAATAATATTATGAACGACTTGTAAACTTTTATAAGCCATACGATTAAATAAAATAAATAACCTTGCATACTTTATTTTATTATAACAGAAATACTAACAAACCTTGTAAGTTACTGTTGCAATATGGACGCCCAATGTGGGCATGAAATGATAAGAGTTTTCTGCAATTCTTCATAAACAAAGGCAATTTGTATAAAATACCCATGTTTCATACAAATACAACTGTAACTAACACATAACTCTGATAAAAATATAACCGACCTTTTTGCTAGCGCCTTCGTTGTATGCAGAGAAAGGGAGCGGAAAAAAAATCTGATTTAAAACTCGAATGCGACAGTTATTCTTTTAACCCTTTCCCACCTGCACATAACTTGAAATATTAAAAGCCATGTTAATATCTGCAATGGAACGGAAGGACAGGTCGTCCTAATAAACTATGTTAAAAGTTTTATCTAAAATCTAGATATGGCGAGTAATTATTGACTTCGAACGACAAGGAAATGTTTTCTGTAAAGTAAAAAAAAATTACCCTGGTCAGTTTAAAACATTACAATGGCGTTTTGGCAAAAAACTGTATTAAAATTACACTCCAACCAAGCGAAAGAAAAAGGGCTTAAGTAATAATTATAATGCAAAGGCAAAAGAACTTTAACCTGTTAGAATAGATTTCAAAATGGAATGTGGGGTAATTATTTCCGAGCGGATGTAGAAAAACTGTATTAACAGTAAACTTACTGTAATCTCAAGCTTCATAATCCATATGGAAGAGCGAGACAGGAAGTGTAACACCACCTGTTTTAATATAAACGAAAGAGACAGATGTATTTCGTGTTTGGGGTATAGAGGAGTGCAGGTAGGCCAATCCGGCAGCCGTAATGGGCGTAACTCACGGGAGGGAAGGTTTTGAAAAAGACTTCGAAATTCAAATTGGTTCATTTTCACAGTGCTTTGTTGGATTCTATGGTTTTAGGGGTCCGTTAAATAAACCCCTTTAGTTTAGTTGGTTTGTTATTCTGTCTGTCTGTAAACGTTTCGAACGATCGAGTATCTTCAGTGCCAATTTGAACTAATATTTTAAATTAATTTGTTAATTTACTTTTTTTTTTGAAGGAGCTAAGTATAAAATCCCTGCCTTGGGCCTCTTATTCTAAGCTTTATTTAATAAAAATTGTAAAATTCATCACCTTTTAGTTAATTAAAACCATTTTAATATATTCTGTGGTTAAAACCAAAAAGCGCCCTTATACTGTTGCTCCAAAAGTCTTTTTTCTTATGACACTGCAAATACAATCCGTTGAGCCTTCATAAACAGCAAAAGATATTATATTTTAATATTACATTTAAATTTGTTCCATATGAATTTCGGCACAGTTACTCAGTAATCGAAGTTATGTAAGTATAGTAAGTATTTGGCATACATTTTTTTTTACTCTGAATATTTTTCTCTGAAGTGAAAGGATACTAGTGGATACAAGCACGATTACTCCTATACGTCTGGCGCACTCATGTTAGACTAATACCCCGGCTCACTCATGTTAGACAAATACCCCAGGCTCACTCATGTTAAACTAATACCCTCGGCTCACTCATGTTAGACTAATCCCCCGGCTCACTCATGTTAGACTAATTACCCCCGGCTCACTCATGTTAGACTAATTACCCCCGGTTCACTCATGTTAGACTAATACCCCCGGCTCACTTATGTTAGACTAATACCCCTGGCTCACTCATGTTAGACTAATACCCCTGGCTCACTCATGTTAGAGTAATACCCCCTGCTCACTCATGTTAGACTAATATTCCCGGCTCACCCATGTTAGACCAATACCCATCCATCAGCCTAGTGCGTCCACTGCTAGACATTAGCCATTCCAGGACTCTGCCACTCCCGGTGGTCATCCTGAAAGAATTGCCCATACTCACACACGCTAGGCAGGCGGGTTGGTGAGCGCGGTGCCGGAACCCTCGCACCAGTGACGCCGCTGCCCGTCACCAGACTGTTCCATATAAGGCCCGGCTATTAGAGATGGATATACCGCCGTCCATCGGTCCCAGGCATGTTGGGCCTCCTGGTTTTTTACCTGTGAGCTGTCCTCTTACTCTCCCCCGAAGTACTTCGAGGGGGTCTCCAAGTAAGATGGTGTTACCTCCACAGTCGAGCCCGGCATCAGCTCTAACATCTGTTACAACTACTTACTGACCAATACCCAACTAACTGACAAATCATTTCACTTCAACTAGCTTAGAGTGGTCTAAGAGTGGTAGGATTCGGCAGGGTGGCTATTGTCAACACCGTCATGACGTAACTATGCCGCCAAGTAACTCTTCGAGTTCCGGCTTGACGCCAAGAGAAGACTTGACTCTACTTTAAGGTACTTTCTGGGCAAGCCTTTTTCTTCCTTGGTCTTATTGTTTTTAATCAGGTACGGTAGTGGCTAAGCATAAGCCAAATGTGAATTGAAAAAATTATATCTATCGAAAAAAATTACGGAACCCACCAATTATTTGGATGCACTCTTCACTTTCTTTATTCACTAATCTTTTCCACGAAACAAGGGCATATGTTATCTCTACCCGCAACATAATAGCTTTAAAGACATCACAAAACTAAAACCTGCACCGATTAGAAAGCAGATCCTCGTATTATAGGTTAAAATATTAGGTGAAAATGTATTTTACTACATCCTAGCTTTAGCCTGCAACTTCGTCCGCGTGGAATCCCTAATCCTTGAGTCAAAGCGCCATCTTTAAGGGGCTATGCGAATTTTATTTTTGTCACTCCAAGCGAAAACATGCTCAGTGCAAGAGGGGTGGATTCAGGGCGAAAGCGAAAAATGTAAGTTTTATATTTTTTATAAAAAACTAAAATAGCTAGCAAATTTTCAAACATCAAATGTCTAGATATTGTTAAAACACACCTAATAAAATATGTTTGAGTTCTGTATATAGTTCCTATTCGTCAAACGAGGAGAAAAAGTGTGTTTTTCAACAATTATTTCTATCGAGGAAAATTTATCCAAACATGTTTTCCAATTTCTAAACCCTAGATTATATCGTCAAAATGCATATTCCAAAAATTTATTTGCAATTATACATATATTACTTTAAATATAATTAATAAATAAATTTTTTTTTTTTAATTGAAATATATTTCGGCCCTTAGTGAGCCGTCATCAGTCAAGTATTAAAAAAAGAAAAATATACCATAGTAATAAAAACAGGAAAAGAAATAAAAAAAGACAATATTTTTCTTAACTAACCTAACCTATTTGTATTGGTCCACAAATTTTTATATCAAATAATAAAATTATAAAATTTTAAAATTTTGTGGACAGGTACAAGCCCTTCAAGTGCCAACAATCACCACCATCAATTCTTCTCATGACATCCCAATTCTGGTATATGTGTTCCCTGAAAGGGACGGAGAGTTTTCTGTAGTTGGTGGGAACAGTTTCAGGGAACACATATACCAGAATTGGGATGGCATGAGAAGAATTGATGGTGGTGATTGTTGGCACTTGAAGGGCTTGTACCTGTCCACAAAATTTTAAAATTTTATAATTGTATTATTTGATATATTGTGGACCAATACAAATAGGTTAGGTTAGTTAAGAAAAATATTGTCTTTTTTTTTTCTTTTCCTGTTTTTATTACTATGGTATATTTTTCTTTTTTTAATACTTGACCGATGACGGCCCATTAAGGGCCGAAATATATTTCAAGTTAAAAAAATATTTTATTTATTAATTATATTTAAAGTAATATATGTATAATTGCAAATAAAAGGCCAAAAATTTATTAAAATTTTCCGTGTATTTCATGAAATACACAGAAAGAAACACCCGTATTTTTTTCGCATTTCTTTTTCTTTGTTTTTCGAAAAGACAAGGACAGAACGCGTAAATTAAGTTTAGTCCTGTCAAATAAGTTAAGATGTGCTTCACCGAATCGGTACCAATGACTCCCCGCAAAAACTATGTGAGAAAGAAGGAAAATAGTGCTTACTGAGAGAGAAGGACAATAGTGCCTACTGAGAAAGAAATAAAATGGTGCAATTCTATTAAATACTGTTTTTACAAAAACAAATCGTTACTTTTTAGTTGCATATATATACTCGTATTAGAATAGGCACAATCTGTATCTGATTGCTATAAAAAATAAACACTTTTTTCCCTGACATTCCTTCACGCTTATTTTATTGTTAAAAATGTAGAGGGACGAGTTGGGAGAACGAAAAAGGTATTCATTTTGGATTTTGTCAACTCGTCTAATTGGGGTTAGTTGGAAGTGGGATGAGTTGATGAACAACCCATTTGCAGAGTTGAAAATGCTTATAACAAGTAAAAACTACTTTATTTAAAGCCAGTCTTTTTACACCTGCAGCCTGTGAGTCAACTATACGCAAAAGACAACACTCTGCGTCTTATGTACCGTCTTCTCAGGATCCTGTTGGGGTTGCTACACTACCGTAGTACGAGTGGTATGTTCCCGGAATTTCATACTGATGATGATGACTTCTATGCCATCATGCGCAAACGAGTTTCATCTCTCTTATACAGGGTGCGCAGGTTTGGATTTCGTAGTATAATTATACTATTTGTACCATATTTTCATGACATGTAGTATGTAGTATCGTAATGGAACTCTACTACGTAAAAATACCATAATTTTATCTTCAGGTCGAACGACTTGTTTTATTGGTTGAGACGTTTTGCTTTTTAACATTTACCCTATAATATAGGGATCTTCTGTGCGTTATGAATATTTTTAGTAATTTTTTTAAAAATTTTAATAACAAATAGGCTATTTTATTAAATTATGAATATTTTTAGTATTTTTTTTTAAATTTCACTAACAAATAGGCTATTTTTATTTCAATTCAAAACAAACATCAACAAAAAACGAAACGTAGTATAATTTTTGCCCAGTAGTATATTTTTAATTCCGAGGGTATAAATCCAACCCTGAGGGTGCGTGTTAGCAACAACGTAATAGTAGCACGTTGGATTTTTTGTGGAGGGAAAATGGGACTACGTTGTGTCTCTTTATAAGCTAGAAGCCCAGCCCTTTTTGAGACTGTCAGCCAGTTGAAGAAAGGGTTTTTAAGTTTAATGAACCTCTAAAAGGAATGCTGTCACTTTCTTTGTCAAAAGTATTGTAATCATAATCATAATCATATCATTTATTTGCAGATTAAAGCCACACCTGGCACACAAATCATTTTATAGAATAGGTACACAGAAAGAAATATATACATATATATTAAATGTCAACATTTGTATAAGAAAATGGTAATAATTAAATAGAATTCAAAATATGTCAGGTACTTAGTAATAATCAGAATAATCGTAAAGGGATGGCATCAATTTTAAAGGTTCATTAAACTTAAAAATCCTTTCTGCAACTGGCCATATGCCGTGGATATTTCTCAGGCAAATAGTATAATTCCGCAGTTTACAAACCGCATCGTCATTTTACAAACGGCAGGCATTTTTCAATTTACCAAATGGAAAATTGCAAAACAGCGAGCGTTTAGAAACTGACGACCCCGTTTGTAAAATTCCGAATGTAACTATTTGCCTGCCAAAGATAGACGAACCAATGGAAGCTTCTCTCTAGATTAGAATCGTCCATGGTTCATTCTTCACCATTTCTTTGATGGCAACCAAATTTTTATTTCTGCCATACGATCAACAACCTAGGGTGGTGGAGTGGTGGTTGAACTCCGGAAATGCATATGGCATCGTTTTTTTCTTTGCCATTATTTACGATTCGAAATGATCCGAAAAATAGCTTTCCTTAAGGCGAATACATAATAATATTCAAACTGCAATATTAGACCCATTTTTGAAAGCCTACTCCTCACTCCTACCTATATCAGTGGTACAAATACTTGAAAAAGTTATATAATATATAGGTAGCCATAAATCATCCATCAGCCTAGTTCGTCCACTGCTGGACATAAGCCTGTCCAGGACTTTGCCACTCCCGGCGGTCATCCTGGAAGAATTGCCCATACTCACACACGCTGGGCAGGCGGGTTGGTGAGCACGGTGCCGGAGCCCTTGCACCAGTGACGCCGCTGTTCGTCACCAGTCTGTTCCATATAAGGCCCGGCTATTAGGGATGGATATACCGCCATCCATCGGTCCCAGGCATGGTGGGCCTCCTGGTTTTTAAGGCATAAATCGGCATAACACATTTAAAAATAAATTGAAAGTTTTTTTTTCTGTTGTTACTTTTGACAAGAAAAATTCGAAAGTTATCAAGAGTTTCTTCTGATTTACGCAAGAATTCTCTCACTCCTTCCGAACGCCTGGACTTTAATGATTCTTTCACCAAATTTATAGATCTATAAAATATCAGTTAATTTTTTTCCATTTATTTATGTGTGGAAAGCGTTATCATAATAATTACTTTATTTGTCATTTGTTTTAAAGTCAAGACACTTAACAAAATTGTGTTGAAGACGCTGCGATCGTCACACATCCGTAATATTATAACTCATTTATTTATATATTATAGTCTATTTACACATGTTTTGATATATATGTATATATTATGTATATATATTTATATTTACATATACATAGATACATAATATGTTTTGTGCTCATGATTTTGTTAAGCGATGAAACCTAAATCTCTAGATTAAGTCACCCGTGTATGTTTTTGTTTAATTATTATTGTTAACTGTATTTACGGTGGATTTCTGTCACTGGCGATATTTACTGTACTCCTTTTTTCTGTATTATCATTAAAACTGTATGTGCTGTTGAAGTCCCAAATAAAATAAAATAAAATAGCTATCGTCACTTCGCAATGCGCCTTGCTCAACTTAGTTGAATCACAAGTGCGAGGTGCGTGACATAATGTTTAATAGCAAAAACATCGTGTCACACTCCTCGCACTTGTGATTCAACAAAGTCGCGTCGCGCGCGAGTAAACACTGTTCTACAGGTCCTGATATTGTTATTTTAATGTCGTTTCCGTCGTTATTTGTATCGAAAAACATCGAAAATTACTTCGAAAGCGGAAACGCGGATAATAATAATTATATACTTTATTCTAGAATTGTCAAAATATCCATATTTGAGAGGATTTGATATAATTCTACTATTTAAAAAGCAAACAGTCTCTTTTTCTTCCATAACAGGTTTATTTAGACAAACAAATACTTAATATAAAAATAAATATTTATTTTATAATAAATACCTCTTTCCCTAATCACTTTGACATTTATATAACCAGGCACTAGTTATTGTTAGCAAAAAAAATAAAACAACTTAACAAATTCAAAATCATTTAATTTGGTACCACCGTTGTGAACAAAGATAACAATTTGATTGGTAGCAATTATTTATAATAACTTTAGGTAGTAACATTCATAAATGATACACAGTTTTTTGCGTCTAAATATATAGGTATGTTGCAGTTCAGTGTGACATCAGACGTTATTGAAAAAGGAGGATTTCTATGTCTACTTCATGATTAATACTTGCGATTGTCGGCACTTGGTGCATCATTATCAACATCATCTTGTTAAAAACACATGCATTGTTCCACAATATCAATATATGTATTTGTATAACTCCAACAAGTTTCACCTCACGCCTTGCTGATGCCGTGAGGTGAAACCGGTTGGAGTTATACATATAGTGATATTGTGAAACAGTATGTATTTTTATCAAGATGATTTCTACTTCAGTTCACAGACTGATGAAATGAGTCACTGACAAACGCTGCTTTAGCTAATGGCTAGTCCGCCTTCCGTTTATCACAGGGTTCTTCAGCTTCAGCCGTTATATGTAGCTGATTGAAATTATCACACAATACGTTTTATCATTGCTTCTATCAGGGCAAAATAAAACATGAAAAAAATTAAACTCCCTATACAAAAAACATAGATCAAATTCTATGATAAAAAACCTCAGAACAAAAGCATTGTTTTAACGTTGTCACCCCCCCCCCCCCATCTTATCTCCGAAACAAGAGGATCGAAGAACATGAAAAAAATCGTGGTAATAGGTGATTAGGTAAACGTCACAGAAAAATATAGTAGTTAAGATATTAGGGTTCCGTACTCAAGGGAGCCACAAATTGTTTGTCGGGCGCTACCATCGTTTGTGTCGCCTTAACTTTGCTATGATATCTATATTGTTGTAATTTTTCATATTTTTAGGGTTCCGTACCCGTATTGTGTGGTGGTATGGAACCCTTTGTATGCGAGTCTGACTCGCACTTATTTAAATTATTCGCCGTGGTTGAGACCGTAGTATCACGAATTCTGCAAATATTTCAACTCGATACTAATTACAGCCATGTGTTTTGTGTTTACAGCTGAAGCTGTAGAACCCTGTGACAGACGAACAGACACACAAACAGTGGAGGCTTACTTAATAGGCTCCCGTTTGGCACCGTTTGTGTATAGAACCCTAAAAACAGCCTTCAGTTTGCATTTTTCTCTGCGTAGTACGGTGTATAAAACTTACCTCTCTTCTTCAAGGTTGTGGGCTCAGTTTTGAAAGTTTTTGATCAGTGAGTGAGTGGTATTTCGCTTTTATATTAAGTATTATTTAATATAGATTATTCTAGATAACTTATTTATTTATACTAAAGTATTTCGGATTTGAAATATTTTTGCATGCATTTTCCGTCGCTTCAAATATCTTTAAAACTGGCACCGCGACCCTGCTTTAAAATAAAGATCACCTTACGTGCAGGTTTAACCGCAGCATAAAAGTACCCCACACATTGTGCTATGTTCCAATAATGGACTTAACCACCACATGGACGTGTCAGTTCCATACAACACCATACAATTCTGTGATCGCAGTTTAGATTTCATATATAATTGGACCGACCTGGTTGGCTCATTGTAAGTTTTTTTTCCGTTTATGTAGGTATTTTAAATGCCTATTTTGCATTGTTATGTATCGGTAAAATACCTCAGGAAATTAGAACCCTATTCGGAGTATTTCAGTTTTTGTCTAGAAAATTTTTAGTTTTTTTAGTTCGGCCACTTTACAAATATTGGGGCAAGCGCCTCAAAGTGCACTTTACCATAATCAAATAACGAATTAAAAAATTCAAAGACAGTCATGGGGACTGCTAACACAAGTGAAAACTTAACTGTCAAAATACCATGTCGGTGATGGTGATACAAATCCATCAGATCCCCTGCTAAAAATCGCTCAACGCACCTGAAGAAGTTTTCACCTTAATTTTCTTTGCGTGTTACCTTATATTAAGATTACCTGATATACCTAATATTACATATCAATATTATATTTAATCTATTCATAGAATAGAATAGAATAGCTATAATTTGCAAGGACGTGCACAGAACTTTTTTCCGGAAAAGCAATCAGAAGGTCAAGATTGACAATTAAAAAAATATGAAAAAATGTATATAACACTTTGAATAAAAAAGTTTATACATTTTTTAAGTGTTATTTAAATTTTTTCATATATTTTTTTTATAGTCAATCTTGACCTTCTGATTGCTTTTCCGGAAAAAAGTTCTGTACACGGCACTGTATATTTGGTATTTCAACATTTTTACTTAAAACTAATAATACCAAATAGGTTTCCACTCAGCATGTGTCATGAGCATGGCTAGCGACAACTAAACAAGGTTGGTTTTTGCACGGTAGGCTATGCAGATGACCTAGTCATCATGATATCGGATTTCTTCGAAAGAACGCTGTGCAGTAAGATGCAAGGGGCGCTGCGGAAAGTCGAGACCTGCCCCCCTATTCTGTATCTTTAGTTGCCAACTGCACGAGGTGCCTATCATCAAAAACATAGCTAAAAACGAAATTTCAAAATTGCCTTTAGTGGGTGTTGAACTATTAACAATCTGTGTCGTCACTTCATGTGCGAAAATATCCTTAGGACATCGGAATTCGATAGTATATCTATGTTTTTGATGATAGACACCCAGTCCAGAAGGCAACTAGAGATACACAATAGGCCCGCTGGTGTGGTAAGCATAAGCTAACCGTAAATCCACAGAAATATATCAATATCAATAGCTTATCTTATTCACCAAAAAGAAAAACTTAAGTCAACTAAAACTTCCTACATTGTTTGGAACCCGGCTAACTCTTAACAAGGAGGTAAAATACCTTGGTAAATGGCTGGACGACAAATTACTGTGGGCAAAGCAGGTTGAACACACAATAAAGAAGGCTACGAACATACTTTCAGTAAAATGAGCTAACTAAAGAATTAAATAACTAAAAACCTACCTACTCAATAGACATGTACAATTTTTTTTTTTTTTTTTTTTTTTTTTTTTTTCCTTTTGTCTTTTACTTCATTTGTCTGTCAATCATCTACTCCATTTTATGACATTTGTAACATATAATATTTATTTTAACTAATTCCACTGAGGCCGACATCAAAAGTCGAAATATATCTGGAAGTAATCATTGTAACAATGTGTTTTTATAGATATATATAATTTTAACTAAATAAAGAATTTAAGGTGGCACTTGAATTTTTTCCACCCTGTATATGTCGTAAGTATACCTATATTAACAATATAAGAATAAGTAAAATTTTCAATTATAAGTTTGACAGGACACAACTTAAATGTTAGTTAAAATCTGTATGAGTAGAATATATTACTTACCTATGTAGAAAGTTACAAAGTAAAACCAAAGAGATGTGTATCTACTTTTTAACAATAATGACAAACCTTCGTCATTTTTGTGGCGTTAGTACTTAAGTAGCTTTTGATATATTTTTTTACCAAATCATAATAACAAAAAATAAAAAAAATATTGTCACGACATGAATCCCCAAGGGGGTGGCAGAGGTGTTCCGAGTGTGAACTGTGAAAGTCACAGTCCATAATCGGTACACCCTCATTTCAAGATTATTACACCCCAACCCAACGTGATGGGTGGTGACCCCTTTCGCCGTACTTCGAAAACAAATACACTCTTTTTGGGGCATCCAGGTTTCCTTACGATGTTTTCCGGCACCGTTCAGCAAGAGGCAAGTAAGAAAAAAAAATTTAAAATGTATCTACCATATAGCATCAAGACAAGAGGTCAATGGCTAAAGAACTGTGGAATGGCTTTCTCTTGCAGTTCAAGTGTTGATCTAATTGTAAAAGATCACAAGTACTTTATCAACATTCACAAGTACGTTGTCAAAATTCACAAGTACGTTGTCAAAATTCACAAGTACGTTGTCAAAATTGCGGCTTATAAATATACAGATTTTACGATATTTTCTCTTACGTACCTACGTGAATTCGTCGGTTTTGTTACAAAATTTCAAGAAACATTGAATGTTATATACAAATGAATAGTTAACCAAACGACAAAAACATGTTTTAATGATATTACAGTAACTTTAAGTACGGAATAATTGGATTTTTGATAAGCGTAATTTTTTGAAGAATTGACATTCCAAAACTATGGCTACTAGCCATAGTTTTGGAATGTCAATTCTTCAAAAAATTACGCTTATCAGAAATCCAATTATTTTCAAGCAATACATAGCATTCAAAATATTATATTTTTGCATGTAGTATAAACTATTTGTTAAATGATTTAAATTAGTATATTTACTTTATTAGATTTTTTTTACAATTCAGAAGAATGTATGTAAGTATATATTTGTTTGTAATGAATTAATGAAAGTGTTGAAAGTCATTGAATTATGAAAGAAAATGTCTTAAAAGTTCCAAAAAAGCATGAAACCATTTTGTGTCTAAATGGTGATAAAAACATCCCTTTTACCTCTCCTCTGACCTTACCTCACTCACTCTAGTAAATTGAGTTTTTTTTAATCAACTTTTCCACAGTGAGTAAAGTTCTTTTTTGTAATAAATACATCTGCATGAAAAGCATGAAAACATCTCCGTAGAGTTGCGTTTCAAACTACATCAAAATCGTATGGAATCTGGGAAACCGCTCCAAGCGGACAGTAGCGGAACTAACAGCTACGTATGGCAACCTAAGTTTAGTTTTGAACGCAACTATATGGAGATGTTTTCATGCTTAGGCTACTGTTCTATTTAGTGTTTCTAATATAGTCGATAGATCCACTAAAGTAGTCTTTACGCAGCCTTTCGAAGTCATACCGTATTATAATGAATGATGCCTAGCCAAAAACCAAAAACACCGATTCGGCGCAACACAGCTTGTCTTAATTGACAGGACTAAACTTAATTTAAGTGTTCTGTCCTTTTCTTTCTGTACACAACCAACATCATCATCAACACCATTAACACCCTACACCTCACCACCACCTACACCTCATAAATATTACACAATTTGATTTGATAACCCAAAATAATTCAAATTTAACGAAGCAGAAAAGGCATAATAAAAAAAACGTTGTAAGGTGTTATACTTATTAACACTAACTTGATAACACTTATAAAATGATAACACTTTCACTGTGTTACAGTTATAACAGTTTCGTAACTGTTACAGGTAAAATTAAATTCTTTCAGAAAATAGTTAGTATTAAATTAAAAGCAGTGTTTAAAACCCATTATTTCCGTAACTCTTTTTTGATACCAAAACAATCGCCAATTTATTATGTGTTTTGAATAATATGGAAATGTTTTTCATAATATGGGACTCAGGACTAAACAGAACCATGCGTAAGTATATAAGTAAAATAATTTGATTTAAACATAAACACATACACATACAGGCTTTGCCTTCTTTTTCCGTTCCAAAGTATGGAACTCTAGAAAATTAAATAAGGTTTTTATCTCGGAGGGATTATTTCTTCTAACTACATTTTTTTTTATTATGTTAAAGGTTATTTCCTAATGTGCCATTTTGCCTAAGAACAAAGAAGTTTTAAGTTTCTATCTAAAGCAATCGCAGTAAAGCACACCGTTACTTTCATCTTATATAAAAAGCGACATCTGTTGGAAAATACTAATAATAATAAAAAGCCACCTAGCGGTAAGTAGTTAAGGCATGAGGTCATAATAATACGCCTATTTGAAAGGATAATAAAATGCCATCTAGCGACAAATAGTTGAACCATGAAATTAAATACACTGTGAGCTCTGCTTTACCTTATTCTCGTATAGAAGCAAATTAGTCTTACATGAATAATCAAGATATCAGAATTATAGCCTCCAGAAAATAAAACACAATTATAACAATATTAAAACAAATTTATTTTCTGATGAAACTATCTGCTAGTTGCCTTGGATCGCCATCTTGTGTGTAAAAATAGAACTTATTCAGTTTAGCTACCAGTTCATAGATGTCATTGTATTTATATATCCAGTTCAGCAACCGGTTAATAGATGTCACTGTATTCAAATATCCAGACTCCAGAAATGTGGCAAAATTTATTTTATTCTAGTTAATTCTCTTATTCCAATTTTTAGTTTTTATTCATTATTTCGCCAACTTTATCTGAAATATCCCCCTGTTGTTACTTGCCTTATGTCTGAGGATTGAGACCAATCTACGGAATATTATTTTCTCATTACAAAACAATATATGGTGCCTATATCGTCACGACATAAATACCGAATGGGTGCCAGAAGTATTCCGAGTGTGAACTGTGAAATGAAAGTCACAGTCTACACTTCACTCGGTACACCCGCGTTTCACCGATGATTATTACGTTGCAACGTGTTGGGTGGTGAATGACCCTTATGGCAAAGTGTCTTGGGTACCATGCCCAGTGATAGCGATGACTTTAATAGTCTTCTATTTACTATAAATATATTTTTATTTACTTTTAGGTGTTTAGTTTGTTTACATTTTTAATATTTTATATTATTATTTAGTTTTAAGGGGCAGATTATTTATCTGACTGACTATTGAGCCGTTGGGATAGCCCAGGTCCAAAAATGGTGCTTTTATTTCTCAATTTTAATCTTGTTTTATTCGCCTTCCAAAAAGTGAATCATAAAATATGAGTTTTTATCAATATTTTCTTTGAAATTTGATCTTATGTAAGATTGATTGCGGGGAGAGGAATCAAAAAAAATATTTCTTACATATGGGAAGGAGGGAAATGTATATCAAAATGTATATCCATAATATAAAGTTCAACCTAAAAAAACCTTGCAAATTTTTGGGTGGCAAAAAATCCTTACAAAGGCACATCCATGGTGTGGCCCTCTTTCGGCTCGCGATCCGGCACTGGATTTATTTTCAGAAAACTTCCTTCAGGGTCGGCCTGCTCATCATGAGTCCTGGTCAGCAGGCAATGGGTGAACCGGTCCAGGTCTGACTTGTGAAGCTGAACCTTGAATTTTATAATGCTTGGTTAATTGGAATTCGAATGGCTGCAATTAAGAGGCCTTCCTTTTTCAACAGTTTTTGAACGATTGTACTGAATCTACCACAGACGCAATCAATATGAAACTTATAGATATGTTTTTTCAAACGTTTGAAACGTTGAAAGTAGCGTTACCTAATTGGAAAACTTTCGCTCGATAGATTTTATTTCTGAAAATAGTCTCTTTTTGGGTGTTTTTTGGTTTTGCGTTTAATCCATTTGATTTTTATGTGTCATATTTTACTATCAATGCGAAATTCTGGTTTATTAACCAATGTAAGTTGAAAAAGGACTTAAATGCAACATTGTAATTTTAATTGATTTTAATCTTGAAATTAGACTCGTTCTAAATCGTTTCGCGCGTATTTTGGCGCACGTGATTTTCATCTTTATGATAGTTATTCTACGAGTTATAATTGCAAATCCGCTGTGCGCCTAAGGAAGGCCTCGTCTTAAGAAACCGACTACATGAATGTATGAATTTATAATTATAGACAATCAATAAATGATTCTTGAAAAACTTTATAAAACACGGTCATGAAGTGACTGAATACTCGAAAAAGAAGAAAAAAGAGTTTCTTCTTGCGTTTGGCCACTACATCGCATGATGGCCACTAGAGCGCATGATGGCTGCTACAGCGCAGGATGGCCACTACAGCGCATGATGGCCGCTACAGAGCATGATGGCCACTACAGAGCACGATGGCCACTTGAGCGCATGATGGCCGCTACAGCGCATGATGGCCACTACAGCGCATGATGGAAAGTGTTGTTCTGAACTTACAACACCTATCGCTACTGTGATATGCCAAAAATAATGTGCGATGCCATTTCTAACCAATCACGATACATTTGAAATGGATAGCGATATATGTTGGAGTTAGATAATAAGGCCCACTTGCAGAATGTTCTTAACTCGACTTTAACTCGGGTTAAGTCAAAAAATAAAGGGTTAGGAAATGCTCTCTTGCACCAATCAAAATTTCGGGTTAAACTAGGGTTAAACTAAGAGAAAGACATCAGAATTTAACCCGACTCTCACCTCGAATTAAACTCGGGTTAGCGAAGTAATATTACCAGTTTGACTTAAATTGTGTTGTTTCTAAAATTACATTGTATAGATACTATACCTCATTGGTTGCAACTAATAACTTTATGGTAACATTCTAAACAAATGTCAAATGTCAAACAATCGCTTAACTCGGGATTAATAACCCGCTTCGATGGTATCATGGTGCAATAGGACTAATGAAATGTCGGGTTAGTTAACTCTTCCCTTGGGTTAGCTAACCCGAGGGTTAAGGGTTTTTTCTCGATCATGCTGCAAGTGGGCCGAAGAGGGCTGAAATGCTCTCGTCCAGAACTCACCTTATAGTCCTTACCCTCTAGATTTTCTATAACACTGGGGTCTGCCATTGTCAAGTCCAGACAGTACTCTTTTCTTTTCAACAGAAACTCCTTCTGATCACGGGACAAACCCTAAAACAAGGTGATGAGGCACTCAGACGAAATAAAAAATCAAGACAGAGCGCGGTGTAACGGGTGAAGCAGGTAGAGATGTCAATAATGGTTGAAATTGTTTATTGTTTAATAGTCAAAATTAACTAACAATAAATATAAAAAAATATCGATCATTTTATTGGTTGAAAATATTCGTTAATATTTTTATTGAATGCAACCATTGTTAAAAAATTAACTGAATCCTGCGGCGCCTGCTACCATTTTCATAGCAAGGTCATGGTTCTCATCTACGTTCCTTTTATACTTATGTATGTAGGTAGATTTTATTTCTTCTTGCTGTTTTGTGATTGAGACACATAAATACGTTCTCATAAAAGGAAAAAGTCCTTTATTTATATACTCCTGATAAGGATCCCCAACAACCATTGAATAAAAATATAAACTAATATTTTCAACCAATAAACAATTACTGTACAATTTTTTTACTCCCACACACCTGTCGAAATGGTTCCAAGTAGGTTATTTTGCATAATAACTTCACAATCATCACATTTAACGGAAAATAACAACAGCGCGACGACGCGTCTTTGTTTTTCAAGTAACACAACAAAACTAACCTAATAATCAACCAATAACCAATCGAAATATGTGTTACAAATATCAAATATAAATATCTGCCGGAGAAGTTGATATGATATTTTTATTCGAATGTTAATTTAGTTTGTTGAATATCATGGTTAATTTTCTTTTTTGCTATGAATTCGACTGACGACGACCACAAGTGGGTCGAAATATATATCGATAATAGTTAATACTTTTTCATTTATATTCATAATTTGCTTTTAAAATAATTAAAAGCAAAAATGGTTAATTTTCAATATTCGTTAAATTGTTAATGGTTATATTCATCATCTCTAGAAGCAGGCCAAAAGTGAGACAGTTCCGTGTACGTACACGTCTTGAAACACATGCATGCGCAATCTGTCTCGGTTTTTACTGCGCGGCAACACTCACTAAGCGCACACATGTTTACGAAACCGGCCTCAGTTTGTTGACAGAGCGCTCCGTGTTTAGATATTTGGTCTGAGTTGAGGCTTTAGACAACATTTCTCTCTTTCTCACCAACAACTTCACTTTGTGTATTAGTCTTGTTTTTTTTATTTTTATATTTTTAGTAATGTTAACCTTTGTTATAGCAACATATTTTTGGTATCCTGCGTTACTGGTCTGGCCAAGTTTGGGGATCCCTGTTCAAATTGTGCAGTGTACGCATTGTTTGATTTTTAATATTTTCCTAACTTTTTATTTATGCAATAAAACTTTTTTTACTTTAATTTCTAGGAAAGTTACAACTGATGAAACTTTGGGCCCGTGGCGTCTAGAGGCGTAAAAACTATAAGGGGAAAATTAATCAACCGCCTAAATTCATACTGGAGACTCAGTTACAATGTTTAATGTTTAGTTAACAACGGTTGTCAGGAACAACTTTTAATGACACTTCAAGAAAATTGGAAAAAAACGGTATTTTTTGCTCACATATTGCTTATTAGGAATTGATTTGAAGTAGTCCATTTCAATTGGGAACAAAAATTATGATGTCGAAAAAACGGATCATTGAACCTTGTTCCTGATCACTAACCGAGTCTCCAGTATGAATTCGGGCGGTTGATTAACTTTCACCTTGTATAACTTTGATCGCGCGTGTTCGACGTCTTAGCTGACCAGAGGGTTGGCACTCAGCCTGGGAAGAAGTCTGGCCACCCAAAGGAATCATGTAGCCAAGGTTCTGGGCAACTTACCGAGAGGTAGCGATGTGGACCCCGTTTTCTAATAATAGATTTTAGTTAAATTTTAGGTATTTACACGTATTTCTAAAAATTTTAAAATTAGATGATGTTTCAGATGCATAATTACACGGTGTATATAAGGTGACTTTGCATGTTATAGCCAATTCATACCGAAGACTCGGTAAGTGATCAGGCAGGACCAAAGTTCAATGACTCTTTCTGTAAAAACGAACACTAAAATTTTGGCTTCATAGTGTATAGATTCTAATTGACTCGATAGTGCATAGATTATTTTTTGTATTTAAAAGTGTCATTCAACCTTGGTAGTTACTGAGTCTCCAGTATGAGTTTGGCTATATCATGCAAAGTCACCGTGAGTAAAAATTATAATAATAAATTATATTAAAAATAACTGTACAGTGTAGCCGATTCTGAAGGCTTTAATTTTAGTTTTAGTGCTGTCAAAACTAAATTTTAATCATTGCAAAATAGTTCATAAGTGTTAAGAACAGAAGCTAAATTACTTTGGAAAAATTTAAGTCTTGACAGCACTAAAACTAAAATTAAAGCCTTCAGAATCGGCTTTACTATTTCTAACACCGTTTACCTGAACAAAGCTAATAATAAAACACAAATTAAAAACTACTGAACTTTTCATTTTACTATCTACAGATACCGGGAATTCACTTCCTAAAAAGACTTCACTTCCTTTGCCTGTATTGTGCGTATCTGTATGGTTGCCAAATCGATGGGTTCGGTGTTTTATAATCGTTTAATTTTCTCACGGAAACAAAAATGTCGACATAATTTTTACAACAATGCTCGTGTGATAATGAAATAATTCAAATATTTGCAACAACTACCAACATTGGAACATTTTATCTCTTTCATTGTTTCCTGTATTAAGGCCCTACGCATCCAACACAATAATCGTATTAAGTAATTTTGAACTCAATGATATTGTCAGAAAGTCTACATTAGAACCCTCGCTTCGTGCGCTGCGAGCACGCATAATCAGTGAATTTGCGAGGTTTTTCTGGAATTTCTGAAAAAGTATTGAGAAATAAATAAAAATGGGTCTATAAGTGTCTTTAGTTATCTGTAAAGAAAATTCGTGAAAAGTTTTAATTCTCTCTGTTGAACACCTTTGCTATAAACACATTTATTCGCAATTTGACGAGCTTACTTTGTGATGTTTTCTATCGAGTGAAGTTAACTCAATTACGTTTTTAGATCAACTAGTGTTTAGAATATATCCTCTATTGTAACATATATTTAACTTGTATTTGAATGAGATATTAAACTGACAATAATAATTAAACAAAATGCTCATTTTGGAATGGCAGGGCCTTAAGGCGAATGGATACGCCAACTGCAATTTGGACCTGTCTTTGAAGGCCTACTCCTCCCACACGGGTGGTCCAAAAACTTTTATAAAAATATATGATAGGCATTATAGATTCAAAAATAAATTTTAAGTTTCATAAACTGTTTATTAAAATTATAGGAAATTTTTAGATCTAAAAAATTTAGGTTCAAGATTTTTTTTTCGTTTATGGCGTCCATGTGAAAAATATTATTTTCTCCTATTTTGCGCTAGCTGGAGACACAGTGGTTGTCGTAACAGCCACTTTTCAAGGCACGCTGAAATCAACATTATTTCAATGTTGTTTCCGTTGATATTTGTACCGACACATATCGAGTTGCTTATTTAGCGTGGTCATACGCCTATTGTCATTCGGAAAACATGCTTGCAAAAAGTTTTTGGAACACTGACTTGCTTTGGATCAAAATCATATGCATTCATCAGCCTGGTTCATAAATTTTCAAGATTTCACCACTCTTGTCGGTCCTCCTGGAAAAAATGCACATACTCATACACGCTGGGCAGACGGAACCCTCGCATCGTGTCGCCGCTGCCCATCACCAGTTTGTTTTATATACATACCTAATGTCCGGCAATTGGGAAGACATGCCGCAGGTAAATTGTCAGAACCGTGAAATAATAATTTCCCTAGTGAAATTATCCGGATAGCGCAAAATATGAGAAAATTATACTTTTCTCATGGACCCGATGGACTGAAAAAAAATTTCATACATGATTTTTCTAAGCAATATTTTTCTTGTATTTGAGTGCAAATACCTACAGTGGTTTCAAAGAAATAACCAATTTTACTTAATTTTAGTCTAAAAACAGTTTGTATTTGAACAATATTTTTATGCTGTTTCTTATACGCGAGAATAATTTTCTAGGATAAAGTTTTTCTTTATAGTTTAGTTAGACTGCTAGAAAGTTAGGGTTAGTTGGTTCTGCAAAACTATTAAAGCTAACTAGAACTCTTTGATTAAAGTTATAGGTACTAAGTCGACATTACAACATTTTAGAACTCTGGCTAAGAATCGTAAAGTTAAAGGCTATTTGGTGGAGTTAACGAATAAAAAACCATTTCAAATGTGATAATTAATTTAAATTCGGCAGTATTCCTGTTAAATTTAAGTATTTATTCAATGTCTCAACTAACTATTCCATTAATCGAAAGTCTTTTAAATCACAAAAAACTTTCAATACGGTGTTACAAAAAATCACAGTTGTTGACAAAATGCTGGCTTATTGGATGTGCCTTAGCCTGAATGGCGTGCTTCGTTGGGAAGATGGCGAGCTTAATTTGCCAAGATGGCGCGCTTCGTTCGCTAAGATGGCGCGCTTAGTTCGCGAAGATGGCGTGCTTGGGGTCTTTCTCGTGGTAACACTTGACGTAGTTCCAGGCAGTCTGCTGAGGAGTGGCTCCCTTGTTGGCGAGGCAGGCGTCGATCAGCTTTTCTACGTTGGGCTTGTCAGCTGAAAGGGCAGAAAAAGACGTCAAAGTTTTATTGTTTTCCCAGTATTAAATAACATTATTTTACGAAGAAAAGGGGAAAAACTAATTCCGCTGACAATAAGAAACATATAGTTACAAAAAAGCGTTCAACGGAATACGATATGATAAAATTATATTTTCTTACTCAATTTTAAACAAGCAAATGTAATTGTTATGTACAAGTAAAAATATCATAGTGATAAATGAGTGTGATGAATGGAAGTGATGAATATTGAAATTGTGTCTGGAACGGCTTTTCTTGCTCTCGGTGCCTTAATAGGTTTAAACAAAACATTATTCTATTTAGTCCGTCATTTATATTAACAAAAAATATTGGACACGTATTTTTTCTTTTGTCAATAAAACAAAAAATGATAAAGCACGTCAAAGTTTGGGAGTGGGGGCTGATGACGTCACGCCTAGGTAAAAAGTGTACTTAGGCTAACGTCACGCGGAACTTTCGCGGGCTATATCTTCATCATTATTTGTTTAATTGACAAAAGAAAAAATACGTGTCAAATATTTTCTGATAATGTAACTGACGGACAAATTATAATTTTTTAGTCATTATGCCTATTATAAGATTGCATGGAAAATAAGGAACTTATATTTCAAAAAGGTCTTTCAACTGAGTTGGACATGGTCATGCTTACCTGGGTTGGGCACCTTGGCGAGTGCGACATCTTTCCTGAACTTGCCATCCTTGGTCATCAGCTCAGACTTGACCATCATGCAGAGAGCATACTTCTTCAGGGGCTCGTTTTCAGTCTGAAATTTTAGTAAAATAAAATTAATATAAAGCAAGTATAGGTTACCGGCCAAACCCGATTTTTGAACAAACTATATTAAACCAAACCGGTCAGAGTGACGATGAGGGGCACAATTTTCTGCGCTGAAAGATTTCGCAGTTGGTGTTAGAGCTGATGCTGGGCTCACCACCATCTTAATCGCAAATCCCCCCCCCCCCCCCCCCGAAGTTATTTGGGGGAGAATAAGAAGACGGTTCTCAAACAGGCAACCAGATAGCTCACCGTATACCTGGGACCAAGTGATGGCAGTATATCCATCCCCCTTATACAGGGTGATAATGAACCCCTAGCTATACCTATATGAAAGGAAACTATTATAAGTTTGAAATAAAAAATATGTGTTTTGTTAATTTTTGCCTTGTTTCATAATGAAAAATAAAGATATCGAACGCCAAAGTCTTCTCTTGCTTATGAAAATGCCATCTTCGTTTCTGTATGGCATTTTAAAATTTCACTACAAGACTGCTAATAGTTTATGCTACAAGAGCAAAAAGGAATAAATCACGATTCGCTCGTGTTTTTAAACGTAACTGAGTAATTTATTGCTCTTACGCCCGTGTATCATACTACGTTTTTCAATGCATAGTGTGAGGAAATCAAACAAATATAATCTTGTGAACTTTAAATTATGATTGGCTCAAAAGGACTGTGTCCAGAGCCGTTAAACAGTGGAAAAAAAAAGTATGACATTTATGGTACACAGGAAGGTTGCAGGTTAGCCAACTTCTCGTAAATAAATTTAAAAAATAATAATTAATAGTCCTAGGGCTAAATAATCGACTTTCTGTTCGGTTTTGATGCATAAAAAGTGGGCCTTTACGAGCACTTGCATTGAAAAATATATTTCATTACGCTAATTCCGAATATACTATTAATAACAGTAGCACTGAGGTTGTAACGATTTGGTTAGTAATATAATTGAGCTCACCTTGTAATCACCAGTCTTCAGTTTGTCGACCAGCGCGACGTCGGGCTTGGTCTCAGCCAGGCACTCGGTCTTGTGCTTCTTTAGTTTCTCCTTCTGCTCGTCTGTAAGGGCCTTAATAGTAGAAGAAAAAAAAAATTTAATACTTACTTACTAGATGAATATCTTAAGGGGCTGCACAATGCTAAATTTCATTCCTGCTCTAACGCGTTTGTTTTTTAACTCTCTATCTTGCTCTCATTTGATGCCATGCACGCAAAACTTTAGTTATTTTGAAATCGTGGCTCTATTAGGACATTAACCATTATTTCTTTATGTAATAAAAATGTTTTTTTCTAATTAGTATCCGCGTGTGTTGGTTTCGTTTCAATCGGTTTTGAAACTGAATCGCTTTTTTCGTGAAATTCATGCTTTTTTAAAAATTTTATAATTTATAGAAGATTGAAAGAATGTTTAATTATAAAGTGTAATTAACAATAACCTTGAGTCACAAAACACGCCATATATTTTTTCAAATTTTTACCATCTACATTGACGGAACTGAATCCGATACAAAACTGATGTTTAGCATTGTGGAGCCCATATTAATATTTATTATGTAATATAAGTTTATATATTGGTAAAAATATGTACATCTTATATCCAAATTTTATATCCCATAACTACTCAAGATTAATATTTTATTCTATTACAATAATGTTTTATAATTTTTCTGTTTTAATATTTTAACTATACGCTGATTTTATTGAATATGTTTAGGTTAAAGTAAATAGTAAATTAAGTATGTTTTTTTTCTTTTAATGGTGGTGGCAGTATAACAGCGTTCCTAATGCCTTTGGTATAGGAACATATGTTGAGTCACCGTCCTTTTTAACAGTGCCATACAACTTTACGTTTAAGAACATTGTACTACTTTGTCCATAATGGTGTGTTAAATAAATGTCTTTTTATTTATTTTATTAAGTGACTAGAGGGGATCGCAGAAATTCACGTGTGAAATAAATGCACTACACGGGCGCACCGTTAGTGTACCCCATGTATCGAGTAACCAGATGTGACCAATTTGGAGATGTGTAGAAAAAAAACTACATCAAAATAAACAGGGTTGGCTAAGCGCAACCTGGAGCATTTTGTACAGTAAGCAAAAATATTTATTTTTTCTGATGAAAAGACATATGTCACAAGTACTATATGAATATAAGTATGCGTATGCGTTCGATAAGGCCTGTCAAAAGGTACTTTATCGAAGATCGATTTATTTGAAAAAATTGATTCAGCATCGTTTTCAGCAAGATGTGACCAATTTGTAGTTGTGTAGAAATAAAAACGACATAAAAATAAAGAAGGTTGGCTGAGCGCAACCTGGAGCATTTTGTACAGTCAGCAACCCTACCTTATTAGTTTTGATGCGGTTTTGTGTTTCATCCCTTAAATAATTATCATAAAATAATAATTATTAAAGAATGACATCAAAAAGTTATTAAAATTCCAACACTTTATTATTTTTGCCTTTTTTAGTATGACAGCTTTTCTGAACATAAATTTTTATTTGCTTAAAAACTATTTATATTTTCATACAACCAAAATTTTACTTTTTAAAATAGGAAAAATAACGTTACTTGAACATGTACACAAAACATTGGTTTACATGGATTTTTGACTCTTCTGATGACAAAAGAACTTTCATATTCACATCAATATTTAAAGTAAAAAGCTAAATTGAAGTTTTAAATAGATACATACATACATAAATAAGAAAAAACAGCAAAAGATATTTTAAGGGAGGGGGAATAAAAACCAAACAATCCTTACCAGGGCCACAACAAGGCAAGCGGCAAAGACGACTAAAGTTCTCATTTTGAATTAGTTTTATTTTCCTTTCTTCCACCTTAAGAAGCCAAAACAGGACTGGCCGGTTATCCTTTGGGCACCACTATTTATACTAGGCGCGGTATTTGAACTTCGAATCGCAATTTTATTATTAAGATTATCGCCTGCGCTTGACCAGCTGGGGTTGACAACCTTTGGGTTCAAATCTCAATATTGATTCTCCGTTAAAACTAACTATTTGCCCATTAAATATTTTGGAACTGGTAGCAAACAGGTTTTCGAAGAGGTTTAATTTAAGTCAATTAAAAATGAATAAACATAAGTGATAAACATCATACTTTTATTAAGTAATTAATGTTGTTTGAAAAACAAATATCTATATTTCTTGAGTTTTTGATGGGTTCTAGTAGTTGGGTGAAAAACAAGTACCAGATGATGCCCTCTTACGAACAGGCAGACAGAAGAAAAGACGATATCTTGATTTTTGTCAATCTGTAGCCTAAACATGAAAACATCTCCCTTTTGTTGAGTTTCAAACTACGTCAAAATCGTATGGGATCTGGGAAACCGCTCCAGGTGGACAGTAGCGGAACTAACAGCTAAGTATGGCAGCTCAACGAAAGGGAGATGTTTTTATGCTTAGGCTACTGGAAAAAACAGCTCAGAACTCCTTATTATATCTACCTTTGCCCAGCGACGCGAAAAAGACTATATAAAATAGTCACTGTATTTTTTGCATACAATTATAATCGTATTTATTCGTAACTGCCATATCAACAAGCCATTAAGGCTCCAGTCCCCTAAAAATCAGTATTCTTGCAGAATTATCAGAAAAGAAAGATTTTATTTTAGTTAGTAAGAAAGCAATAAATAAAATACATTTTACGTTAATTTATAGTGTGGAATTTGAAGATTCCAAAACACATTTTTTCATTTACTTTAATGCTACTTTTAATAGGTTTTTTAGGCTTTAAAAATACCTTTGTTTATGTTCTACGCGTTGAGAGTCTCATTCATGCACACGTCACGTAAAAATTATGACAAAAACAAGAAATTTATTCAGGTAACATTTATTCCCATATCTTCAACAATAATCTTACCTGGTTACTTTTTTGGATAATACTTTAGTTTTCTTATTTCGTGTGCTTTAAGAAGTTGTGATTTTATGAATTCAACCACTGATAAAATATTTTTTTTCTACTAGAAAACTATCGTTTAGCGTAGTCAAATTTAAAACACGTAGAATAGAACTATTAATAAGTGAAATAACAAAAAACGGTATTTAAAAAATTATTTTAAGAACATTTATCAAATCGAAACTTATCGAGAGTTTAAAACACAAAACGCGTCGATATTTCCCTCAGTTTCGCTGGGACATCGCAGCGTTCAGACGTGTGTTGTGTAGCTCGACGTCATTTTACCTCCCGCTCGCACGGTTGCTCCCTTTCCCTCGCTTAGATTCTTATGGAGAGGCGAACTGTATCATTAAAGTTGCTCTACTTGAATATTGCACTTATCATTTAATAAGTAAACAACTATGGATAAAATATTTTTTGAATATTTTAAGAAATCCCTGTTTCGATAAAATAAAGTCTAATCTAAATAAATTCACAGCATCATAACTTTAGCACCGTAAAGATAAAGACATGAAATTCGGCACAAAAATAGCATTAATTTGCCTACATATTACATTGTAAAAAAAATGTGAAAAATTTTAAAATTTTTAAAATATTTTCAAAAAAAAGGGAGTAAAATAAAAAATATCCTAAAAATACAATATGGGTATCAAACTGTAGACACTAAAAAGGTGATTGTAGAAATATATACTTTTACTATATTTACTGGCACTGGTTTTGTGAAATCTTTAAAAAAACCACAATAATGTGTATGTCCGAAACTGGTAGACCGAAAAATATGAACAAAATGTCCATTATAGATCATAACTGAACAATAACCGGGAAAACTATAGTGATTTAAAGATATAAAAAAAGTAAAATAAATAAAAAAAAAATTATAAAAATACAATATGGGTATCACATTGTAGGTATTAAAAAGTTTATTGTAATAATATATAGTTTGGCTATATTTAATTGCATCTATTTCGAGAAATCCTTGAAAATCTATAAAAAAATGTATGTCCCCCCTCTTATCTCCAAAACTGGTGGACCGAAAAATATGAAAAAAATCATGGTAATATGCATTTACGTAAGAATTACAAAAAAAATAAAGCGGTTTGAGAAATTCACGAAAAAAAATGAGTAAACTAAATTTATCATCCACAATACGGAACCCTAGGTTCTGACTAGAGTCTGACTCGCACTTGGCCGGTTTTTTTTCAAGATATTTGCGGTAGGCCGTTTTTTTGGGCGGTTTTAATTTAGTTTTCGGAGCTTTTATTACTACCCTTAATTTTTACCATAAGTATCCGGTTATCCGGATAATACATTATCCGTTATCCGGATAGTAAAAATCTGCGAATAATTACATGCCCTAATTCGCTTAGATTAAGTTATGTTAATGTGTGTTAATTCGAAAACCCCTAAAGCCGTATTTTAGAAGTTGTGGTCTAAAAAACCCACGGGGATGGCGTGACACAAATTTTATACCGGCACCGCTGTCACCACTTTTTGGAATAACTAAAGCCAAAGCTACATCCTTTTTATTACTTTACTTACTTTTATTTAAAATATCTTAAAAAGCTATCGAAGTCACTAAAACCGACAGTCGAGATAACAACGTGCTAGACAATAATGCATCAAAACAAAAGAACGTACGCAGCTGCGGTTCTTATCATTAAAACATCACATTTCTAAAACTAAATTTTTTACCTTTTTTGTTGCACCTTAGTCATAATCATGGACACACAAACTGACAGACACTTAATTACCGTAAGAGTTTCTATTTTTGATATTATATTACTTAAAAAACTGATTATAATATCTGTGTGAGTATTAGGAATACATAATTTTAAATGTTTTCATTGTTACGATTTGATTATTAATTTTCTACATTTCCAAATTTTATAAAGGTATTTTTTATGTCAGGCATTAGTTAAATGAAAATCTTGATGAATAAAGAAATTTTCGGGCACAACTACACGCTTTTTAGGGCATGCAGGTTTCCTTAGAGCGATAGAGCTCATCACGTTGAGACGTAATAATCGTCAGAGAAACACGGGTGTACTTATAGGTACACGTATGGGTGGACTTATGACTTGCATCTCACAGTTCACACTCAGAACACCTCTTCTCTTCGGTAAAAATCTGCAAATAATTGCATGACCTATAAAATGTATTGTGTCTAAATACTAATCACTCTTACTGCTACCAATAAGCCATCTATCCCAGGTAGATTTACTTTTGTTTATTTTGCTTTTGCAAATTCATTTTGTTTGTTCCGATAAACAAACCAAACTTTGTAAATTACCGTTACTTGAATAATTAAAAATCTTCACATGTCAAATTTTAAGTAATCGTACACTCATTTAACGAAGTAGAGCAACATTCAGGTGCGGTCTCTAACATCTTAATGCAGGGGAGGGGAGCGCCACTTCTAAAGCCTCAGGTAAGATGAAAGCGAAATGTTGCAAAGAGAGTCTGGGGCCTTAACAATTTTACCTACGGTTTCGTATCACAAAATCCTTTCTTAGTACGTGTCTTCGCGGTATAAAGAACCTATCTACCAAATTCCAAGTTTGTAGGATCTATACATCTACCTATATATGATCATCATCTATACATCTATTTATATATCAATAAGTAACCGAGTGTATTTTGCTTTTAAATACATATATTGATATACGTAGATAAAGATTTGAAGATTATATTTATAGATTTGATAGCGTGAAGTGAATGCAACTACTATTTTGTAAGCAGTCAAATAATGAAATTCCGTTTCAATCAATTGCTAGTTATACTCACGCGCCGAATGTGGTTGGGTGTATCAAATAGAGCCTTAAATGGATCTAATTTCTATGTACGGTAGCTACTCTTTTAGTCTTTAAATGTGCATGCAAAGCAACGTAACTTTCAGTAAAGGCTATCATATTAAATATGGCATCTTCAATACGTATTGATTAATTATATTGACAGAAATTCTGACTGTAAAATGCGATAAAATCTATTAATTTTATATTGTACAATATTTTACTAAACTTTGGTCTGCTTATCCCAATTCTTTTTGTCCTGTATTTTATAAAATTATAAAAACATGATAGGCTTTAAACCATTAAATGTTGGCAACATCTGTTACATTCGCATAGGCATAAAGTTGTTTATTTGGGATCGACCTGGAATAATCCGGGCCATTTGAAGCCCTTTGTGCATTCCACACTAGGTCATTTTTGTGACTTGTTTTCTTGAAGATAAAATCATTTCTTTGTGCTGTTTATTGAAAATTTTCAGGATTATGTTTTGTGTACCGTGAAAGAGAATAAATGACTTATATTCAATATATGTAGGTAACCTTATTTTCTTATTGTTATACTAAATACATATATTACATGCCTTACAATGGTTAGTCTATCTAGCTATTTCGATTAGTCTAGATAAGACGAAGGGCAAGAAACTTAGCAAGTTATATAGGTAAATATTTAGTTTTAGTATTTTCACCGTATTGATTACAGAGTTTTAGTAAAGGTTGAAAGCAGAGGACAAAAGGAATTGGGATAATCACAAAAAGTATACTAAAATATTGTTCAAAACAATTGAAGGGTTTCGAGAAAAAACAACACATGTCAATTTTAGCAAATTTTACAGCAGATACAAAAATGTTATGAATATACATTGACATAAGTTGTTTTTCCAAAAATTTTTAAATTGTTGAAAAGATTTGATCTTTATTAGGTAATTAATCATTAACAATTAATTAGGATAGTTATTCACATCCAACACTATTTATAGGAGAAGCCTAAATAGCAGGTTAGGTTTTTAGTATCCCTGTTTCAAGTGAAAGCTGTGACAAGTGCAGTTTTTCAAATAAGCGGCTTGACTTGTTCTTTTTTCCAATGGCCAACATTTATTTCCTTGTCATATATCGTGACTAAAGCATTATTTCCAAAAACTTCTTCTATACGTCGACAGAGGATAGTAATCATAAGACATAGAAAACAAAATATCGATTTTGATTTTTTTGGACAAATGTTGTTTTTCCTCGAAATAATCTAATCGAATTAATTGATCATCTCTCTTTATACTGTCAGAATATAGTATAATTATTATAAACAGTTACTCACGATATATTAGTCAGGTTTTGCCTAACTAGTTTCACTGTAATCGTTTAGTTTCTTCAGAGGCAAACAGGATTACGCGACGTGCCAATCGGGGAACCATGTTGCTTCTGAAGAAACTGTACGATTACTGTGAATTTAATCAGGCGAAATCTGACTAATATATCATGAGTAGCTGTTTATATTCATTATGAATCTAAACCACAAATCTTACAGTAATTAAAAATGTATTCAAAAACAGTTCAACAATTCTTATCAATCATTGTGTTATTTTAGATGACAGTCGTTAAGTAAAACTTTTCGGTTGGCTTTGTTAATCTTGATGCGCTATTTATTTCTGTTGAACAATTCATGTTCGCTGAGGTTCATGTTTTTAATATCCTTTTGAATAGTCGTTAACCAGGTAGATTTTGGTCTACCGGGTCTCCTTTTTTCAGTAGCCATGGAAAAGCATTTCTTCACGACATGATCTTCTGGCCTTCGCATGACGTGGCCGTACCACCTATAACGCGACTCTACCAATTTTACTCTACCAATTAACTTCTCCACCACCTTAAGTACTTTGTCTTTTAGTGTGACTCCTCTAGAACAGCGAACAGCATCTCTGCTTTGTGAATCTACTGCTCATGTGTCCTTTGATGACTGACGACACATTTCGCTTCCGTACCATACAGCATTGTAGGTCTAACGGCTGTTTTGTATACTTTGCTTTTAGTTTTTCCTGGCAAAGTATTTACTAAAACTTAACACTAAAATTATTTTGCTATGTATTTTCCTTCTTTTATCCATTTATAAAATACCTTCTAGGGTGGTATGGAAAGATTAAAAACACCTGGAATGGCTGCGTTAAGAAATTAACGTTATGTAAATCACGTTGAAAGGGCATTGTCAGTCTCCAAGAAGGTCAATATTTATATAATAAATGATGGAATTTTATTGTAAACAGACATTTCTTATAGGAAAAAACAGGTTTAAGTAAAGAAAACAGCACTGAGACACTTAAATACTGAGATGTGGAAAATTTATAGGAGTGGCGTTTAATTTAAAAAGTTCAGTGCAAATAATAGTATTTTGTGCAACTGTAACATAATGTGAGACATTGGGAAACGAGAGCTTGTTTAGGAAACAAACGAAGTGAGTTTCGTAATAGTTTGCTTGAGTGTCCCAATGTCTAATAATATTCAGTTGCACACAACACTTTATCTACAACCATCAAAAATATCGCCTTTGCGTGACATTATTTATGATATTTTCAACCAACAACCAACTCGAGTGCGTCGCAAAGGAGGGAGAACAGTTTCATACCGGCCAAAAATTGGAAAACGAGGCTATCTGACCAATCAACAGATGGCAGAACTTGTATTCTACATCACGATATCGTATTCTTTTCTAATTATACCTACTCCAAGTTTGGCGATACCTTACTAACGAATTTCTGTAGAGTAATACTAGAGTGCTCCCAGTCACGGACAAGAGAGTCTTATCTAGAGATAGAAAGTTCTTTAAGGCGATATGCGAAAAAAATACGAGTGTTTCTTTTCTGTGTATTTCGTGAAATACACGGAAAATTATAATCAGTTTCTGGTATATGCATTTTGACTATATAATATAGGGTTTTGAAATTGGAAAACATGTTTGGATAAATTTTGCTCGATATAAATAATTGTTGAAATGAGGTCTTCAAACACACTTTTTCTCCTCGTTTGACCAATAGGAACCATATACAGAACTCAAACATATTTTATTAGGTGTGTTTTAATAATATCTAAAGATTTGATATTTGAAATTTTGCTAGCTTTTTTAGTTTTTTTAATAAAAATATAAAACCAACTATTTTCCATTTCGCCCTGATTCCACCTCTCTCGCACTGTGCGCTTTTTCGCTTGGAGTGACAGTGACAAAAATAAAATCCGCATAGCCTCTTAATGATAAATGAAGTGAAGGCATCCATTTACATAAAAATATTTAGATTAGGTGCCCAATATATAGGTGGCTAGTTCGCTGCTGTACCTGTTGGTTGGTACAAATGAATGAACCGCGAGAGGGCTCTCTTCTCCGGTTGAATTACTTTATTCTTTGGTGCGTCGTCTGGTAAACAGAATCCACAAGTATAAAGGGGGCGTGGCTCAAGAAATAGGGGCGTGACTTTTTTTTTCACTGTTGTTGATTAGTTCTCTAGCGGTGTTATAATAAATTGAGCCAATCACAGCGCCGAATCGCGGTGTTACGTAATCAATACAATGTTCAAAACAATGTAATTATCTTTTTGTGGTATGGGAGTATAATTAAGATTATTTTTAAACAGAACAATGCGAAAACCAAAGACAAAGATTAAAAAAGGCACGTAATTTTGGCCTTTTTGTGGTTGCAACATAGTTTTCAATTAGACAATCGTTGATGTCTATGGTGAAATTGGTGAATCTAAATATAAATTAGGATAGTAACCATTTTTTTAATTTTTGTTTGAGACTAAAGGTAGCGTTTTCATTGCGAGGTGACATAAACATAATATAAACATAATTTTGTTGCGGTATAGAAACGTTGAAGAAAAGTAAACCTTTGTTTTAAAGACATTGGATCTAACCGTTCATTTGCCAATATCGCACTCGATGTGATGAATCGCGCTCCCCCAGAAATTGGTAAAGTGATAGCGGCTAGTCTTTTTATATTTCTACTCATAGTATCTTTAATAAAACTCACTTGTACACTATTTCAGACAAAAAAAAAAAATTGGTTTTTACAGCACGTAGTTGAAGTAGTTCGAAAATAAATAGAAACCCCATGAAAATGAACTGATTATTCGAAACCGGTTGGGTGTATTACTTTTAATTAAATGTGTGAAATAGTGTACAAGTGAGTTTTATTAAAGATGCTTTCCAAGTTTCACCAATCGCAAGTATAAATTATCTACTCATAGTATATATTAGATACATAGAATTATGTATGGATAACCAAATCGATAACGGAAATTTCCGTTGGGAAATCGTCGTATATTTAAAGGCTTGGCTTTTGTCGGTACAGCTCTCTCCATTTAATTTTGTTGACATGATTTGATTTAAAAAAAAATGTTTTGTTCATGATATTCATTGTTCACAATGTTCATGTGGTTTTATTTACTGATACCTGTTATGTACATTTACTATCCTTATTTTGTGAATAACCACCTAATGTAACCAGACGCTCCCGCTCTGATCCGCCTACCGGCCTAACAGATAAATTGGCCACCACAATCACCGTAACAGCATAATGGATCAACAGAACTGTATGACAGTCACCATCCGGTCCAGGAGCTGATTTATCTGCCGATGAGCAACGACCTCTGTCCGGGAGCGAAGGACGGGAATCGGCTGATAAGTGGAAATTTCTGGAAATTTCTTTGCGTGGTTGGCAATGAAACGGGAGCGCGTAGTATCTTCAGCCCAGTACTACGAAAGTTATGCGCCTCGGCTATTTTCGTATTTCCGAATTAATACGAGTACGCAAGCAATGTCCGGCAGTTACGAGCCTTACTACAATCAATTAGAGTCTCACACACGGCACTTCAGTACATCGGCACGTTCAGTAGACTGGGATATTGCGTCACTCCTTTCGCATCATTTATATAAGTGCTTTCCATCCATCCATCCATCAGCCTGTCTTCGTCCACTGCTGGACATAGATCTTTCCAAGATTTTGCCACTGTTGGCGGTCATCCTGGAAGAAATGCCCATACTCACACACGCTAGGCAGACGGGTTGGTGAGCGTGGTGCCGAAAACCTCGCACCAGTGACGACGCTGCGCATCACCAGACCGTTTTATAAAAAAGCCGGCAATTGGGGATCGATATAAGCCATCAATCGGTCCCAGGCATGGTAGGGCCACCTGGTTGCGTCTGAGAGTTGTCCTCTTTTTCTCCACCAAACAATTTCGGAGGGGTTTGCGAGTAAGATGGTGGTAACTACACAGTCGAGCTCGGCATCAGCTCTACCACTTATAAGTGCTACAAAGTGCTATACCACGAAGTGCTTTATTCATCTTTAATTACTCTATAAAATCTCGTTATCCAAACAATACAATAATCATGAATCCCCTAGTTTTTAAAGAACCGGATTAGTGATACACTAGTTATTGCTGTTTCTTCGGGGTCAAGAATGAAATTATTGTTTTAATTATTATTTTAAATTTAATACTGCATGGTAGTTTAAATTTTATTTTTTTATTTTTTGTTAAATACGAGTAGTTAGGGGCACTTGAAAATTTTGTAGATATCAAGGGTTTCTTTTTAGGATGCCGAGATTGTAAATGTAGGTAAGTTGCTGATTTTGTAAACCTCAAGCATGTGTTAATAATATTCGTTAGAAAACTTATGTTGTTGTAACAAGAATAATGTTTTCGCCCGTAATTGGTATACATACGAGTCCAAATGTTATATAATTTAGTTTTTTTGGAACAAATAAATAAATCTTAATCTAAATCTTACTTCATTTTTTGCATATGAAATTTAAAAACCGACTTTATTATGTACAGTGGAGACCGCATCAAGTAAGACACGTTGGACTTTGTACCTATCTTATATTCTTCTCTGTAGGGGCTAATTTCGTACTGCAAGTGTATAGCTTGATGTGGTCTCCACTGTACAAGCAGACATTCTCTAAACCGATGAAATGATGCAACAACATTTTTGCCTACTTCTTTCTTCCTGAAACATGGTCTCTAGAAAATGTTCGTAGAATTGGGCATATCATGTTCTGCCTGTGCATAACATATTTCTTTTGAAGCAAGGGCGGTTGCCTCGCTTCGCTCGGCTCCCCAAATTTACATGTAAACCTAACATTTTTCTCCTCGCTCCGCTCGTCGTTGCACCTATTTTTGAATTTTGGTGAAAGATTTTCGATTTCATACTTTACGAACTGCCCAATTCTACTCTCTGCTTACAACATAATATACACAAGTGGCATTAATTTTATCGACACTTTTTAGTTTAATTTCGATTTATTAAATATTTTTAGTTTTTTAATAGTATTTTGTGCAATTATGACATAATAGTGTGGATTCGGCGTAACACGATTTAACTTATTTGACAGGACTAAACTTAATTTATGCATTCTGTCTTTTTCTTTCTGTATCGAAAAGACAAAGATAGGACGCTTTAAATACATTTTCATTTTTATTATTATTTTTTTTTTTTTAATCTCAGAATAATCTTATTCTGAGTGTTACACCGAATCGACACTAGAGTAAGACATTGGGACACGAGTGCTAGTAAAATATTAACTTGTACCAGTGTCCCAAGTATAATTATGTCCCTGTTGAACACAATCAAAGATTTCAAAAGTTTAGATGAGCCCTGGCACCTAAAATCTATTGCTTTATTTTTGAATGTGTACAGTGGAGATCGCATCAAGTAAGACACATTGGACTTTGTACCTATCTTATATTCTTCTCTGTAGGGGCTAATTTCGTACTGCAAGTGTATAGCTTGATGTGGTCTCCACTGTACGTAAACATAATGCCGACGCGCGCACACTTATGAGTGCGCAATCTATCTACATACGGTCAGCAAACTGATCAGACTACTAAAGTTGTTAAAATGATTAACTATAAGTGCACTTAAAGCGTCCAACTATCACTGTGTCAGATGAGCCCTGATTCCAAACGTGTGAGCGTCACCCATTTAAAGGTGGAAACATTTTTGGTGCTGTCATAGTACGGTAAGGGCTTATCTTTAATTTTGAAATCTTTGAACAAAATACTTTATCTACGACCATCAAAAACAATTTCACGAAAAATGAGAAAAAGAACACTCGTCATGATACCCTGAGCCCATAGGATGTCTGGCACCAATCAGAAGCGAGTGAGTAAAGAGGGCGTGGCTTGGAATTAAGACAGATAGTTATCACTCGTGATCAGTTCTCTAGCGGTGTTATAATAAATTTTGCCAATCACAGCGCAGAATTGCGGTGTTATAATGTAATATTATGACATCTGTTAAACAATGTAGGTACTAATAAAACCGATTTTGATGTTGTAACTATCTTATTGCAGTATTTGAGTAGATAAAATTATAAGTGCAACCATGTGTCATATTAATTAGTCAAAAGGACAGTATTGAGTTGATTTTTATAACAATTGTTGGTAGTTTTGACTTTTTGAGACTGACGAGATATTTGAATAACAATTTTTCAATCAAGTTTAATTCAAAATCCTTTATTTGCACACAAGAATAAAAGGTATTAAAAGTATCAGTTATCTTACAGTTTAAACAAAAGGCGAGGTTATCTCTGAAGGAGATTTCTACCAGCAAACCCTTGGAGATCGATTAAACAAAAAGTGAGTATTTAATAAGTGCACACAAAGACAAAATCAAATAAAAACCCAGCGACTAACTCAGTTGTGGGCGTGAACAAATATCATGCTGTGTCATTTCGCTATAAGGTGCACGCTCCATGAAACTTGCGAGGACAATACAATCGTGCCGATTTCGACGCTGGCGCAAAATTGAAAACTTGTTTCAGGAGAAACCACATTTTGACAAGACACATTTTCAAATTCAAATTATTTTTGGTTATTATTAATCTAGATAACATTTTCGATGTTTGACTAGAGTTATTTTTTAAATTTTATCTTAAACAATAAAAGCACATTCGGCTACACTTTTGGTAAAAAAAAACGTTAAATTTACGTATTTTAGGGGTTTGTTGTTACTCAAACTTCACGGTTTTTAGTTTGACTTAAATATTGATCTTGATAATGTTAATCAACTCAGCCTAAAATATAATAGTAACATTCTATATACACCCCACAATGTATGGTGCGACAGCGTTTGTATGGAGATTCCCGCGTAAAGACTCGTCTTAAAAGATCCTTTACCCTTGATTCGCAAGTTTTTATGAGAAGCAAGTTTTTTTTTAAATATTTATTTATTGTCATTTTACATTTATAAAATTAAGCATAGCCATCCATAGAGGGAATGCTTCCAGCCTTTTGGGGACCCTACCGATCGACGGCGGTGATTTGGAAAAAATATTTTATATAATTTAATTTATAGGTAAGTCTTTGTTGTTTATTGTTGCAAAAGCATTTTATTTTTTTATTTTAACATATTTATTGGTAGGTAATTTTAATTTAGATTACTTTAATTTTTATTAATCAATGTTTTATATAATGTTAATAGAAATTGAATTATTAAATATAAAAATTAAGTACAAGTAGAACATTTAAACTCTAAAGAGTTTATCTAAGTACTAGGATCCAGTAACCGGTGTGCATGGTAACAACAAAATACTCTTATATATTACTCAATCACTAATGAATTCGCAAACCAACCAAATCATTTACAAAATATTACAAATAAATTATGTAATAAAAATGCAGTATTCCGCAGACCGCACCAAGCTTCACACCAATAAAAAACCTGCATTGCGCAATGCGCAGTGCTCCGCAGCCAACTTCAGACATGTCCTCAATGACACACAAGAATGGCAGAAGCCTGAAAACATTGTGCTGAAAACAAAATACCTGGAAAAAGCCAAAGCTACTGAACTTGAGGAAGTGTAAACTTGAGAAAATGACTCTAATGAAGGATACGTGGTTATGATAGAAGATTGGTTTACTATTGTTAGTACTACAAAAGCATCAACGAAAGAACTGGTGAGTTTTTTCCACATTGTTGTTGATTTTGTTGAAAATTTAAGACCGTTGTTTGTTCTCTGCAAAGAATAAATATTATTTAAAAACAAATTTATAAAGTTGACCAAAGAACAAAGTGTTAAATTAATTTATACTTTTTCGTCTATCTTTGAAAACAATTTGGAAATTTTTACATTTTTGCTGGTGTCCAACAAATTCATAAGGATTTATCGCCGTTTATTCATTGAGAAACGTAAAACGTTTAAAACATATGTGTATATTTTGTGACAAGGGCCAAAATTGCTCTTATTTTTACGTTATTTTCGGCAGTAAAAGTCCTACATATTTACTATACTAGGTAGGTAGTATGCCTAAAAAATACATAATGGACATATTCGCAGTAAATGGCAATAATCAAACTTTCAAGCATGCTTAACCTCTTTATGTAGTCAGATCGTTTATTCCGTAAAATTCATTCACTTTGAAAAAACATTATTGACGTCATACGTATTCATAAAAGTAGGTGACATCAATTTGCTCAACTATATACAGACCGCATTGTACCTCGACTAAATTATATAAATTAATTGCAATCTGACAGTCGGCCGTTGACACCGAGTTATAAAATAATAAGTATAACATATTATAATGAACGCGGCATCACGAATAGGGGTTGCCTGCACTGCGGCGTCTCATCGATCGGACCTTTGCACAAGCGCGGTAGAGCCTCAACAACGTCAGTGGCTGCACGAAACTGAGCCCCGCTCGTCTTGTCGCAGCCATGCCTAAACCAACACCCGTGGAAGACTTGGTGATCCCACCACAAGACACCAAAATATGCGGGACCATCTGCATCTGTCAGATGACAGCTGTGCTCAGCAGCGTCGCCATCGTATACCTGACAGTCGCCATCTACATGCCCTACACCAGAGCTATTGCGTCAGGCATAGAACCAACCCCGATTATGTGTACAACAACTCGAGCCGTCAACAAAGACAACTGTGACTGGGGATCCTGCGGTGAATGGTGTCTAAGCAAAACATCAGGCGCATGCATTCAAATCTACGTGAACGTCCGCAAGAACGGCACTTCGTTACTGCTATCTGAATGTGGAAGTGCTGCCAACAAAACTTGCTATGGCATAGACCAGGAAAACGCCAAAAAGTACCACTGCATCCGTGACGAATGCAAGAACTTAACTGGTACTTTCAACTGCACCGAAGGAAAGTGTATAAACATCACTGACGCGTTTGAGTGTGCTTTCGAAAATACAGATCCACCGTTAAAATGTTCTGGAAGACGCGGGAAAATAACTTGTATAGACGTTCACGGGTTGTTCCATTGTAGTAGAGGAACCTGTCGTAAAATAAGGACTCCTTATAATTGTGACCGCCGTTGTGTTGACATTCCTACCCGTAATAAAAATGTTATTGTACTAAGTGGGGACAGAGTGTTTTTGGCTAGATGTGCTAAATTGGCTCAAGAAAATCCATCTAATGTTGTCTGGACTGACAATGGTGAAGAAGTTCTTATGCTGTCGTGTCATGCGGTCCATAATGGCACGGCAGGCGTTGTCGCCATTGATTGCATAAACGCTGCCCTGTTACAGAAAACGGAAATATCAGATCTGACTAACTTCACATATCTACAATATCTTTACCAATCTAGAGCTTTACCGAATACAGTAATCGCACCGTCCGAAGTCTCACTAACTCTTGCCAATGACAGCCGTCTTATGATCAATTTAGAAGGATGCGTAAATACATTAGCGGATGAATGCAAAGAATTCTTGAAGGATTTTGGCAGGGATGGAACTGACCACAACGCAAAAGCTAGATTCCCTTGTTTCTACACGGAGAACAATCCTGATTATGTTGTGGCCCGATTCGATTTAGACACCACCTACCGGCAGTTTATGGTTGCACTGATTCTGCCAACAGTGCTGATTGTCGTTTCGTGTATCACGTTACTCTTTTGTCAAAAGACAGTTGAAGTAGGTGATGATGCGAAGATGCGTATCAAGCTTTGTGGAGGAGGTGCTACTGAAGCGGCTTCTCATCCAACTGATCCTGTATCTCCACTCTGAGACCAGTCACGTGAGCAATCTTTGATGTCATTCATATGGTTTAATGCTCTGAGTTTCTAAGAATAATATCCTTTTGGCATTCAAGTTCTTGGTAGCATTTTATAATTAGTTATTGATTATAAATAATCGTAAGTTCATCGTTAATTCTCAACAAAAGAATAACTCTGCCTCTTTCCTTTCATTAAAATGTATCGTAGAACATTTTATAATATTGCATCTAAACTTAGCAATATTTTTTTAATAAATCAATCTTGACGCATGTCATTACAATATTCAGTAGATTAAAATCTAAAGAATGAGACTTACTAAATATTGAAAAACTACCCTGAACGAATCAGACGCAATAGGTATTCCATATTCTAAATTCGTAGCGGGGGTGATGAATCCTGAACCCCCTTTCCACGGTCTTGAGTATTGTGCACTTCCCGCAGCGGGGTCGATGAGTCCTGCCCCCCTATTCTGTATCTTTAGTTGCCAACTGCACGAGGTGCCTATCATCAAAAACATAGCTAAAAACTGAAATTTCAAAATTGCCTTTAGTGGGTATTGAACTATTAACAATCTGTGTCGTCACTTCAAGTGCGAAAATATCCTTAGGACATCGGAATTCGATAGTATATCTATGTTTTTGATGATAGACACCCAGTCCAGAAGGCAACTAGAGATACACAATAGGCCCGCTGCACCCATAACACAGTGTTTAATCGCTCGCGACGCGACTTAGTTTAATCACAAGAGCAGAGAGCGTGACACGATGTTTTTTGCGGATAAACAGTATGTTACGCTCCTCGCACTTGTGATTCAACTAAATCGCGTCACGCACTATTAAACAGTATGCTATGGGTGCTGCACCCACTTTCCGCGATCTTGAGTATTGTGCTCTTCCCCCGGTCAGTCAGCCCAGCCAGAACATCTCTTTAAAGTTGAGTTGAACAGCTTCAGCATGCTGACACAAAAACTCGTCGCTACAGGTATATAAAACAAAAAACCTAATTGTTCCTATGAACCAGACCAATATCTATCGCTAAATACTCGTACATGTAATAATAAATTTACAGGATCCGTCCTGTAATAAAAAGTTATTTATAGAAAAATATTGAAATTTCTTGTTCGTTGTTCCACTAATATATTTTCGTCAGAATGGTAGCCGACCGTAATATACAACGTACAAAAAATTTCAGTATTTGTCTATTGTTAAAATGTCCCATCAAGAAAGTGATACACCATCAATTAGAAGTTACTGACGTTTTCTTAAACAAGGAATCTCATTTTTAATCATTAGCTACTTACATAAGGTTGGCCTTGACCCAAGGAGTGTTTTTCAATTTTAACTTTCCATTCATTTGTTGCGTGTTCCACCGATATGAATATTTTATTAAAGGGTTTGCCTCGCACTGCCTGGGGTTGCTACTCACATTTATAATTCAATCCAAGTCTGCTGAAAATAGAAAATAAATTCGAGGCGTTTTCCAATCGGCATCTCAGAATTTAAAATGGTTTTTAACTTGTAAACGCTTCGTTTCTCATTAACTTGAAATTTTTTTCAAAAACTTTGTATTAAATATTAACTTATTTTATTTTTGATATGACCCTTTCTTTTGCTTTCAGGCGTTCCCCTCTTATGTGAGGGACCGGCAAGTTCACTTAGAGACGATTAAATGCTTATCATGCCGCCCACTTCAGCCTCCTGATCAACAAATTCAATCCAAATGTCGACCTTGAGTAGGTCTAGGGCTAGCCTCTCCCCAGCAGCGTCTGAAAGGTCCACGCTGCCTATGGGCGCATCTGGGGAGCCTGAAAGTCCAGAACTCAAGCCATTGGAACCCACACGAGAAGAGCTTTTGGCACACTTCTTCGAAAGGTTTAAATTCTACACGTCATTATGCCTTGGGACGTCAGCCATACTCGCCGTCTTTGCCTTTCTATTCCTGATACCATTTGTAGTGGAACCAGCTGTACAAACCATACTGGCAGAGTTCGTTCCCGAAGCAGGAATATGTGCAGTCTCAGAACATGTCCATGCGGAGACACTAACTAACTGCACTTGGGCATCTTGTCGAGAAGGATGCACGACAGCCCATACGAAATGCCACAAAATTCGAGTAAACTTAGCTAGAAGACCATTTACTGAAGGCGCAAAAGTTCCTACGGAATGGGACGAGACGGATCTAAAGTTTTTAATTAATCCCGAAGGCTGTGGTTATCCTCCAAGAGTAAATTGCTCAGTATTCGCAAATGATTACGCTGGACCAAAATCGCCGAAGGTTTTTCCTTGCTACTACAGCATGACAAGGCCAGAGTTGGTCGTGGCTCGATATTCTTGGGACTCAACAATTCGAGGATTGGTGCTGGCCTTGGTACTCCCGACTACTGTATTTGTGTTTAGTTTGAGCGTGCTCATGTATTGGCATTGTCACTGCTGCGACAGAGCCTGCAATAGACGCGTTCATGCCGAATCATTTGCCAGTAAGGAAGAGTAAGTATATTTTATCAACTTCTGAATATGTTGTGTCGTCTTATTCTGTTTAGTTAAGATGATTTAGTTCAATTTGAAATACTGGACTTTCAGATTCGACAGCGCTTTCAACTTTGGAGACAAACCGACGTAGTCTTTTTTTATTTCGATTGGAGATCGATGCAATGCAAGTACGTTTTTGTCTTGAACTTTGCACTCTGCTAAAATAGAGATTACTGCATAAGAATTAACTGTCTCTTGTATATAACTCTCTTCTGTAATATCACTTATATGAGTCAGATCATTAGATTTTGGACTTAATTTGTATCTAACACTTACATAAGCACGTTCAAAAATCTAGCTAGTGGTGCAAACTTCATCATTGCACGATCTTCAATTACCAAAATTGTACTCATGTACCAGCTTTATAAAAAAAACAGGTCATGAATGCTTTTGAATATCTATTAAAATAATTACTTATTAAAATCTATTTGTGTTTCTTTTTATCTTTAATATTTATCTATAAACGACAATTTAACTGCAGAGTTCAATTTGGTTATTTCCAATCTTCTCGTATATACACAAGTCAGTTAGATATTCATAACGTTTTCTATTTTGTCACCTTCCACAGCAGTAAGCTCCTCTGCGAGCTGGATGACGAGCCAAGTGATGACGTGTTCTGACGCCGAGCCTCCGCCGCCCGCCGCCGCCCTCTCTCCCGCAACTCCCGCCAAGGCTACGCGCAACTATAAAAAAAACGAGATCGATCGCTTCAAAGTCGACGCAAGGCCGCTGCGTTTTCAGAATTGGCCCTTTTTTCAAATTTGGAATTGGCGTGCGTTTGTGTAGGTAATGGTTACTAAAATTATTAGACGCATAAGCCTAACAAAAATCGTTGTTGGTTTGTAAATAGAATGATAAAGTAGTTAGGATCAAAACAAAAGACTTGAATTTAATTTGGAAAATTGACGGAAAAACACACAAATGCATGCCAGCTTTTCAACTATCTATATTTCTGTCATAAAATCTATATCTGGAAATTTCATGAAAGCTAAGCTTTTGCTATAAAATATGAAGTTTACTATATTAAAATTAAACAAAAATATTGGTAAATTTAAGGGGGTGTGCAGATAAAAAGGAATATTTGGCGGGCAGCATGGCTAAAAAAGCTTAAAAAAAATTGAAACTCAAACTATATCTTAAAAATAAATAAAAAAAACGTCTCTATTTTCGAAAATTGAGCTATGCCGGAGATATTTAAGTGATATTAATATTAATTACTGTATTTTTAAAGCTTTGAGAATGAGTGTTTTATTTTCTGAGGTTTGTTGCATGATGAATGCTTATCATACCAATATAAATGTACTTCATTTGTAAATAATGTTTTTACTATCGATTGCACAAGAAGCAAAACGTTGTGTTCGCTAGTGTTAAAATAATAGACCGGGAGCTCAGGATGTATTTCTTACTTAATTGTAGCGGGAAAAATAATTCTATCGCTTTACGCACGTTTTGTCTACGTGTACGTTTTATGTTAATTTCCTTATTACTATATAATAGCGTAACATGCCCAAAACCGGTTATTGTTTATTATCGTGGATATGCTTTAAGTCATGGCGGTTATGAGGACAAAAAACCCACGAAAGCAAAATAAATAGAATATTAATTCATCATCATACATCTCAGTATTGCTTAAACAATAGATCGCAATCCAGATTGTAGTTCAGATTCATCTTACATATCAAGATTCAGCTCGTTTCTTAATCTAAAAATATTATTTTCTACAATATCACAAAAGACTATTTAATGAAAATAAACCAAATGCCGTTGTAAGAATGTTTTAAACAAAATTATTTTAGCTTTGAAACGGTCGAAAACATGGAGGTGAAAAATACTTTTTTTCTGATAATTATTAGTAAATTAATAGTGATTTTATTTGTGTTCCATTCATGCAACAATATACATTTAATTTTTTTAAGCAACACTGATTATAAAACGTGCAATAATTTCGTTTAACCCACGTCTAATTTCACAAAGAGCATTCGTGCTCTTTAACTAGTGAAAGTTTGCCAACTAATAATTTGCTATAATATGCTTTGTTTACTGTTACGTGTCAGGGTATGGGACCATTTCAAACTCAGTTGATTTCTTTATTTTAAACAGGCGTTCGTGTCGCTGTTACTGCGACGATTAAGTACAAGTTTATGCTAGAGCTCCCGATCTATTAACTAAGTTTAAGATTATTATGTTATTAGGCTTGGCTTAGAGGAAAAAAACAACCTGTAAATCGTGTAATGGAGGTAACTAAAAATAAGATTTTTAAAAAAATGTCCGTATGAAATGTTTAAAATCACCGACTGTTCTTCAACCTTTATTTATAAATAATATTAAACATGTATCGTATCATTGTAAAGATGCAGATATTTAAACTACAAAACGTAATATTTCAATAATAACGTTAAATATTAAACCTTAAAGGCCTGCACAATGCTAAAATTCAGTCCTGCTCTAACGCTTTTGTTTCTTAAGAGGCTATGCGAATTTTATTTTTGTCACTGTCACTCCAAGCAAAAAATCGCGCAGTGCGAGAGGAGCGGATTCAGGGCGAAAACAAAAAATGTTAGTTTTATAATTTTTATAAAAAAACCAAAATAGGTAGCAAAATTTCAAATATCAAATCTCTAGATATTGTTGAAACACACCTTATAAAATATGTTTGAGTTCTGTATATGGTTCCTATTCGTCAAACGAGGAGAAAAAGTGTGTTTGAAGACCTCATTTCAACAATTATTTCTATCGAGGAAAATTTATCCAAACATGTTTTCCAATTTCAAATCCCTAAATTATAAAGTCAAGATGCATATACTAGAAATTGATTATAATTTTCAGAGTATTTAATGAAATACACAAAAAAGAAACACCCGTATTTTTTTCGCATATCGCCTTAACTGTCTATGCTGCTCTAATCAGATGCAGCGCACGCAAAACTTCAGTTATTTTGAAATCGCAGCTACATTAGGACATTAACTTTAATTTCTTCATGTAATAAAGATGTTTTTTTCTAGTAAGTATCTGCGTGTGTTGGTTTTGTTTCAATCGGTTTTGAAATATGCAAACTAAAACGCTTTTTTCTGTAAAATTCATGCTTTTTTTCAGTATTATATTTAAAATAAGAATGAAAGTATGTAAATTTATAAAAAGTAATTAATAATTGTCTTGAGTTAAAAAAACACGTCATATTTTTTCAAATTTTTACCATCTACATTGACGGAACTGAATCCAATACAAAACTGATGTTTAGCATTGTGGAGCCCACGTTCAAAATTAAGTTCTTAATTGCTATTTAAGTTGTTTATATCCTACCTAATGTTCAGAAATAGATCTCAGCTAAAAACGATAATTGAGGCATGTGCTCGAACAACGCTGTATGATATATTATGGCGAAAGATATCTAATGATGGAACAATGCTTATCTTTGAAACATAAATCGTTGTTCAACTGTATGCCAACGTTTGACTACTGCTAAACTTCACTACTATTATGATTGTAAAACAAAACTCAGTTGCAAACAATGCCAGTGCTGACGGACAGCATTTTCCATCATTATATAACTTTCGCCAAAATGTAACATACAACGTTGTTCGAGTACAATTGTTAATGATAGGCTCCGACCGTTTTCGGTTATGGCATGGCATGGCATAGGACCACGTCAACTCCTAGGCAGTACAGCCGGCGTTGGCACAGTCGGTGCTGGTACGGCCGAAGATGGCCATCTACTTATTAAAACCCCCGGCGCACTGAGCGCATAAACGATGTAGAGGTACACTTACAAAATAATGCGGTAATATACCATAAACAAAATCAGTTATTTTTATAACGATATAGTTACTTAAAGCCGTTGAAGCTACTTATACCATAATATAATTAAAAGAAAAGATTTTGCAATATATTTCTAAATACTTGCTTCAAGTAACATCGTTTTTAGTTGAGAGTAGTTTCTAAGCGATGTATTTTTTTTTAGTATTTCAATACAAATCTTTCCCTCAAAATTATAAATTACCTAGTAAAAGATGAATTTTTGACAGCATTAAACTAAAACCTTTATTCAGAATCAGTTTTTGTCTCACTCTGTTAAAATATCTGCATACACAAACTCATGCCAAAAGTGTTTAAATATTCGCCTTTTTATTCAAGTACAAAATACTCAGAATAATAGAATTAAGAATTTATAATCACCTTCTAGCCTTCAAGGTCAACACAAGGACAACAAAGTTTTTTTCACCTCAAATATCTTCACGCTTTACTTTTTGCGGAGTAGGTGTCTGTTAATATTAGAATTAATATGAACCGTTGTTTTGTTGTCGATAAAGTGATTTTTTGCTGAAGTATTTCTTTGTGTCTGCATCGATTTAAAAACATTTTATTGATTGTTATGGATCGACTGTACAAATGTAAATTGAAATCACAAAAAAATCGCTATAATGCCCAAAAATTACTCCCAATTATAATGTACACAAATAATCTATTAAATATGCAAAAACAGAGCTTTAAAATAATTGAGTTTTGTATACTCATGAATTTAGCTGAAAATACCCAAATGTATCCTAATTTCACGATAGTAGAAATTCCAATTATTTTCAAGCTATAATATAATAATAAAGTCTCATTTAATTTACAAAAACATCTGATTGTTTTTAGCTAGTTGTTTCTGGGCGTTATAATTATTTGAACATCCTCTCTAGGATGAATGAAAGTAAAGCGACGAAAGAAATTTATGGTGCCCTAGTGGAAGGTACAGCTTGACCAGCCCCCCTATTCTGTATCTTTGGTTGCCAACTAAACTGTGTGCCTATCATCAAAAACATAGATAAAAACTGAAATTTTAAAATTGCCTTTAGTGGGTATTGAACTATTTACGAACTGTGACGTCACTTCAAGTGCGAAAATATCCTTAGGAAATCGGAATTCGATAGTATATCTATGTTTTTGGTGATAGGAACCCAGTCCAGAAGGCAACAAGAGATACATAATAGGTCCGCTGGCCTAGTTCGGATGTATGCCGAACACATTAGCGACATCAACATATAGATTTACAACCTAGACTCACTTTGACTTTTGCGAGTAAAACGTTTCAGTTCGGTCAACTCAACAGAAGAGGCCTTCCTTTTTCAACAGTTTTTGAACGATTGTACTGAATCCACGACAGACGCAATCAATATGAAACTTATATATATGTTTTTTCAAAACTTTATGTTTACGTTGTAAGTAGCGTTACCTAATTGGAAAACTTTCGCTCGATAGATTTTATTTATGAAAATGGTAAATCTAAATCGTTATGATGGACACTCGCCTTAACTTTAGTTATATAATTAGCGACATGCTGAAGAAGGGCCAAGTCAAAAGCATCCGAAATAGAACACCTTGTATCACTAAAATGATGGATGTGGAAGAAGCAAAAGAGGTCGATCGTAAATAGATCCTGAACACGTTCAGAGGCAATACCAGAGATAGACGTGATTGCATTGTTCTTTCTATTGTGTCTCGTTATGTGTCCCTGAAAGGTTTCGCAGCTGGATTGTGAAAAACCCGCCTTTTTCTCGAAATCGAAACATACTAATTAAATTCAAAATTCACTCAATAGTAATTCAAAAAAACCTTGAATACGGAATTAAAAAAAAAAAAAAATTCTAATTTGCAAAAAACAATTGAAATTTAATTTCAATTTAAGTGTTCTGGCGGGTTTTTCGCAATCCATCTGTGAAACCGCACTAGTAAAAACTCTGCAAATATGGATATCAAATTGGCCCGACGAATTTTTTCAAAATTGTGTTTCATTTAAATTTGATTCTGATTGATTTCAAGTTTGTGATGCACTCTAATAATAAATGTGATACGTTTTGTAAATGTATATTTTATCATTTGATACCAAATTTTATGTTTGAACGATCTGTAGATTTAGTAATAAGAATGGAAGGGTGTGTTTTTTTGCTTTTATATACAGGCTGTTACTAGTAAGGTGTCTAAATGAAACCACATAATCCAAAAGAAAATTTCCAAAGAAAGAAAAAAGTTCCCAAAGAAGATCAACAGCGCCAATGAAAAAACAAATGGATACGTCCATACAAAATTCAAATAGGTTTTCAAAATTCGCAAGGAGACGTGAAAATATTTGTTCTTTTCCGCAGGTATGTTTCCTTGGAAAAATTATTCAGTGTGATTAGTAGAGTATGTGGTTTCGTTTAAGGTGGTTGCGTCAGTTTTTGTTCCCAAACGCACAACTTATTATAGTTTTCATTATTTTTGAATAAAAAGTATTAAATGAATGTGATTACGCGACCATAGTTTAATATTTGTTAAGATTTTGTACAGGATCATTTACAACATAATGCATTAAAGAACACAACATTGTAAGGAAAGCCTAATTGACTTTAAACTTTTATTGCTTTATGCAATAAATCACATTTATTTAATGCTTTTTATTCAAAAATAATGAAAACAATAATAAATTATGCGTTTGGGAATGAAAACTGACGCAAATTTACTATCCATTTACACCTGGTATATAAGATATACATTAATTTCAGATATTTTTGAAATTGTTTACAAACTTATGCTTGTATGCATGTGTTTATGTTATATCATTACGCAAGGCGATTGATGGTCTCCATTTTGAATTGCAAGAATATAAGTCAATCTACGTTTGTAAAGATCTAGTCCTCTAAAAGGTCGCTTTGGATGAATCATATTATGATTCCATTTTAATGCCGTCTCTTTTGCAAGCGTGAAAAAACTCTGACTCCATCCTACTTTCAAATAATTTTATGATTCACCCAAATTTTATGATTCACCATTGCCGTTTTGGATCCCCTGATAAGATATAATACTCATTGAAAACTTCACCGTGTTTTTACACACTAAAATGAGCTAAACCATTAATTGTTAGAGTTAGTAGTATTTGGAGACGGCGTCAAAATCAATTTAGAACACGTGCAAAAAATTGTAACCGAAATCAGTCATTCTGGTTGTCTATAGCCAACAAGACGAGCTAGTGTTCTACTAATTGTACACCGGATTGTATAGAAATACAACCTGTGCCGAAAATTGACGAGGATTCATATGCGCATGCGTAAAGGATTTCTGAAAGAATACATTTATCGAAGTATTTTTTTTTTTTGAATAATTTTACTAACGAAAACTATTGTAAATACATTGCAAAAAAAAATCCTTCGGCATAAATCGTATGGCATTGTCTTTAAAATAAAAACGTTTGCCTTTTACGGATATTTACGAAAAAAAAATTAAACACTGAAGCTGTAACCTTTGTTTGTCTTTGACAATACTTAGTATTAAACTGTAATTAAATTATTCATCTTTATTACAAAAGTGTAATTAATCGTGTTTATTTAATTATGTAAACTTTTGAAGTTCCAATAATAAACTGAAACCCTGTTAACGCTTTTTTATTTGACTGTCCGCAAGACTTAAGGTGGATGGTCCAAGGCAATCTTCATACAAACTTGTGGGAACCAACAACGACGACACAAGTATTATTATTTAATTCTGTTACCTTTTTCCACACGTTCCATCAACTTTACACCCGCGAATATTCAGTTTTTCTTAAAAACAAAACGTTTTAACAGTCTAATTTTGCAATTTAAAACTTTCATACATCGGATTACAAAAGTTTTAAATAACAAAATTAGATTCTAAAAAAGTTTGTTTGTAGAAAAAGGTAACAGAATAAAATTATAATACTTCTGTCGTCGTTATTGGTTCTCACAACATTTTTTTTAAAACTTCCTTGGTCCACCTTAAAAACTACTTGTAATAGAAATTATTGTCTTATGACTAAGACTTAAAGTTCATTTTCATTTTAGTAAATACTTAAGTAAATTATGTCAGATGTTATACTTTCGTATACTGTGTCCGTATAAAAAATAATAATTTGTGATAAACAACTTATTTATTCAAATTTAAACATTTATTACTTATGACGTGTTAAAATATTAAAGTTTCTTTAGAAAAGCTAATTGAAAATTGTAAATAGTCGCTGAATGTAAATAAAATTGTTATTTTTTTGTTTGTTGATATACATATTAATAACTTCTGAATATAATAAGTAATGATAAATTAACTTGTTTATTATTCGCTGATGCAAGATATTGACACAAAATGTATTACATTGACAAATAAAGCTTATTTTCAAGAATTTTTGATGGTTTAATTGTCATTTGATTTGTCATGTGTATTTTGTTTGTATAATATTGTACAATACAATACAACAAAGCTTTATTGTCACACCACAAAAGAAAAAAAATACAATAAATTGAACTTAAAAATACGAGTAAAAAGGGTAAGTACAAATAGGCAGTCTTATCGCTTAAAGCGATCTCTTCCAGACAACCTTTAGATGGAAAAAGAAATTACATTAAGATTGCTGAACAGGCGGTGTATATGTAAAATAAGGTATATAAAGTAGAAGCCAAGTTATATAAATAATAATACATACTAATACATACATATACCTACATATATAAATAATTATTTCAAACATAATAAATACATTTTGCATATATATATTTAAATAATGAAATATAAAAGCTCTGAATACAAAATATGGTGCAGAAGAGTTAGAGTGACCAGTAATAACCCTTGACTAATTTTCCTGAAGACAGGCAGTAATGGAGCTCTCATTATTGGCAAAGGAAGATCTTTCCACAACCGAACAACTTGGACTAAAAAGGAATTTGTGAAGAAGGACGATGAATAAGATGGTGTTGCCAAAAGGAGATTGTGAGAGGAACGTAAGGAACAACCATGAGTATCATGAAGAAATGGTAGGAAGGAATTGCATGTGAATTGTATTCATTTGTGACAAATAAACGGCTTCTATTTTATTCTATTTATCGATCCTATAAGGGCATTATGAAGACCATATCGGCGAAAAAACTTATTCAGCGTACTGCGAGGCGAGGTGCAAAATCCGGCCATCCTCGAGCAGCTTCGACTGTGTGTACCGGATGCACTGGTGGCGCGATTCTTTGGGTCGCTGATTATGGTACCATTTTTTAAATTGGACAGTTTTTGACTATTGTCAGGTTTTCGATAGATCTTTGGCAAAAGTTGCTTTGGTATCTAAAACTGAATATCTGGATGTCAATGTAAGTTTTACTCTAGTAGTCTCTAATAAAAAACCTTTCCTACTGAAAGTACTTAGCATATAATTTTTTTTAAAGAAAAATATGTTTTGCTACTAATTTGAATATCCACGCATTGTTTCAGAAAAGTACTATGCCTAAAGTACTAGTATAATACGCCTCGACCCACATTATCACGTTCGTCCATCAATGCCTATCTTGCCGGCCGCGGCAGTAATCTACCATATTGCCAAACTTATAGAGGCGATTATACGCTGGCGACATCGAAAAGCCACAATTAGGTAAAAAAATTGAAAATATATAATTATGATAAACTACAGAATATCTAAAATGACGTTCCGAAATTAGAATTTAACATTTTTATCAAGAACTTTGACTAAATAAATACCAAACAAAGGTCCAAATTAAAAGTATTCAAGACTAAGATCCGTTTTAATTAATAATCTATGCAAAGAAACAAATTGAAATTTAGTCAAATTGAAGATATTACAACTACAAATTATTTCTTGTAAGTAATTATTTTTGAAGAATGTCGGTTAAAATGGTTGTCATAATTGAATTAGGTAATTTTGAGCGCGTTTGCAATTCATATCCAACCACAGAGATATCATTATGGGACGAGTTGTGTAAGAAAGTAGCCAGTGTTTTTTCCCCTCTTAGTTCAACCTAAATCTTTCAATTAACATTATATAATTGCAGTATAGAAACGCAGAAAGAAAAGTAAATCTGGATGTGAGGAGCTCTGAACCGGGATACGAGTTCGGCGCTCCTTACATCCAGATTTACTTTTCTTTCTGCGTTTCTATACTGCAATGATACAATGTTAAGGCGATATGCGAAAAAAATACGGGTTTTTCTTTTCTGTATATTTCATGAAAAATTATAATGAATTTCTACCAATAGTATATGCATCTTGACTATATAATCTAGGGTTTTGAAATTGGAAAACATGTTTGGATAAATTTTCCTCAAAAGAAATAGTTGTTGAAATGAGGTCTTCAAACACACTTTTTCTCCTCGTTCGACGAATAGGAACCATAAACAGAACTCAAACATATTTTATTAGGTGTTTTTTAACAATATCTAAAGATTTGATGTTTGAAATTTTGATAGCTATTTTAGTTTTTTTATAAAAATTATAAAACTAGCATTTTTCACTTTCGCCCTGAATCCGCCCCTCTCGCACTGAGCGTGTTTCCACTTGGAGTGACAGTGACAAAAATAAAATTCGTATAGCCTCTTAATTTATATCTCCTTGCGATGGATAAATCGCCAAGTGTCCAGAAATAGAAATTTTAAATCTGTTATAGTTTCTAAATCTTTCATTTCTGGACTATAACTGCTCCACACGCGGTTGCTAGAAGCTCGGCATCCTTGCGCCAGTTCTAGCCTGCGACTAGGCCATTGGAGTCAACAACCTGAAACCCTGAAGGATTTCCACCGTGTAGAAGGGTTCAATGACTTGACACACGGCACGTTGCGTTCACTGCAATGCTGTAACTTTTTCAGCTGAAATGTCCGTTTTTCTTTGATGACGGTCTTGGTGGTTCCATTTCTATTTCTTATTAGTTTTTTCAACTTCACTGAATTTCATAATTCACTTTGACCTTGAGTTGCTTTTTTTTAATTTCTTTATTAGTAACACCTACAGCTTAAGAAGTACATGTGAAAAACACCATTCATACAAAGCCAAATTAAGTCTTTATTATCTTATATTTAATAGTAAATTTTTGTTATTCGACTGACGACGACTCACTTAAAGCTGATATTTATTATTTATTTACTCATAGGAAGATTAACAGATAAATAGGTACAGTAAAAATTTTGAATAAATAACTAAATGCCGATAAAAAATCTTCACCTAATGGATGACAAAATTAAATAGAAGTGAGCCATAGGGGCACAACAGTTTAACTTAACAGTTTAACTTACAGTTTTAGCTTACAAATACTACATAAATAATATTAAATTTTAGTTTACTTAGAAATAAACAATTAACATTTAAGATTAGATAAATTGAAAGAATTTACCTATTAATTTTTAAAGTGTAAAAGTTTTAAAGCTCTCTTAACCGATGATGTGCTTGAACAGAACAAATCTACGAGTATATCAAGCGAAATATTATTGAAAAGAGAACTCGCTCTTGATAAGAATGCATTCTGTCTATGTCTAGTATTGCATGCATATACGCATATGCATATACATTCGTATGTTTCAATATAATTTTTCAATGCATGTGCTCGTAAAGGCTCACTTTTTATGCATCAAAACCGAACAGAAAGTCGATTATTTTGCCCTAGGGCTTTATTATTATTTTTTTTTTATTTGTTTGCAATGGTTGGTTAACCTGCAGCCTTTCCTGTGTACCATAGATGTTATACTTTTTTTCCCACTGTTTAACGGCTATGGATACAATCTTTTTGAGCCAATCATAATTTAAAGTTCACAAGATTATATTTGTTTTCATTTCCTCACACTATGCATTGAAAAACGTAGTATGATACACGGACGTAAAAGCAATAAATTACTCGGTTACGTTTAAAACACTCGCCTACGCTCGTGTTTTAAATCGTCCTCGTAATTTATTCCTTTGCGCCCTTGTAGCATAAACTACTATTATTGTATTTACCTTTATTATATTTAGTTTAATGGTTTTTTTACAGTAGTAATAACAACTGTACCTATATGATATTCTATTCGAAAAACATTACAGACTCACTTTTTGCCATTATTGCAATATACAGACAGCAAAAGAGATAAGTAACCAGGCCCAGCGCAAACCCTTTGATCCTAAGACTAAGGTTGCCAACTTTTTTAGAAGAAATAAAGTATATCTGATTTCAGGGAAGGTAAATAAAAATTACGGTCCTTTAGAAAAAACTATCCTTTATTCAAGGGAATTCAAAGATTATTTGAAAAAAATGTCATGGTAGCTGTGGACGGTAGGAACTATGAAGGGCAGACTCCATACTAACGTCCTCAAATCCTGTTGTGAAACTGTATTTTTTGTGCTCTCTGCATAAACACAAACGCACAATGCGCACAAGTCATACATTTTCCCTCGGATTTCTTTACGGCTCTGTTTTTGTTATCAGTTTACGTCTAATTTTACGTAAAGATTGAAATAAAGTATTTTCACATACTTTATTGGTGTTCAAAATTATAAAGTATTTGTGAGGAATACGCCCACTCTCACGGACTCGTATACAATGTCAAGAAGAGTCAACTCATAGTATTTGGGGCTGGTGCCAAGCGTCGGGTTATTCCTCCTATCAGGTTTAATGGATCTACTCTAGAAAGAGTGGATAAATTTAAATACTTAGGCCACATATTGACGTCCAGCCTCAAAGATAATGATGACATTGAGAGGGAACGGAGGGCATTGTGAACATGATTGCTCGCAGATTTTTCCGGTGCTCCAAGCAGGTTAAAATAACCCTTTTTAAAGCGTACTGTACCTCATTTTATACATGTAGTATGTGGGCCTTCTATTCGCAAAAATCGTACAGTGCCCTCCGGGTACAGTATAATAACGCGTTTCGGAGTTTGCTGGGGCTGTCCCGACGCTGCAGTGCGTCAGGTATGTTTGCGGAAGCGCGCACAGATTGCTTCTGCACAACAATACGCAAGCGTGCCGCCTCGCTGGTGCGCCGTGTGCGGGCCAGCTCCAACATTCTCCTGTCTACCATTGCGACCAGGCTCGACTGTCCCTATCTGAGTCGCTGCTCCCTGCTGCATGCAAGCGTCCCAGCCTTACGGAGAGCACTCACATAGATACAGTCCAATATGATTAAATAATTAAATGTAAATATGATTTATTTATTTACTAATATTAGAATAAGAACTATTGTTACCAACAAATTATGGGTTGTTATTGTAGCCTAAAATAAATGGATTTATTATTATAAGGACCCAAAATAAGTAAGATACTTTATTTCAAAGTACGGTTGGCAACCCTACCTAAGACCCACAGGTGAGTGATTGATGAGATGTGAAATTGTCGCTAGTCGCATTGAACTAGTCGTTAGATGCATAATTACATACACTTGGTCTTTTTATTTATTTTTTTGGTCATTAATTGCTATAATTTTAGTCTAAAAATTGTGTTATTGTTTTTTTTTTGTTTTACTCAACTTGTTTATGAGTGCTATCTGCTGCGTGCACAATTATCTCTTATTTTTATGTATAATACAAAAAACTTATACCTATCAAATATAAAAAAAACATTAGTGGCATGGGAATAGCTGAAAATCAGCGTTATCTGAAAATTGTTTCAGATGGCATATAGCTGAGTCTATTTCCATTTTCGGGTAATTGTTTTAAAAATAATATAATTGTAGTACACCCCAGCGCGGGTTTACTTGTATTGTAAATAGTAAGTAAGTTCGACCGATCGATTACTCGAAATAAATATTTTTTTCATTCTTTCTTAATAAAATAAAATAATAAATACTTGGTCAGTACATACATACATGCACTATTTATTAACACTACAGTACACGCGCCCTATATTTCCTACAATATACTCACATGGAGTGAATATTCAGACTATTTTCAATTACTGGTTTAATTTCTTTTAGTTTTATTTTCAGTGATGATCTTGGCCGTAATATTCTTGATGACACTGGACAACACGATCTAGTAACGTGTTATTTAAAAGTTATGATCAAAAATATTTGTCCGGGCGAATATTCACCCCACGCGTGTACTGTAGTGTTAAATATTTTGTAGGGTTCCGTAGTCAACAACAAGGAACCCTTATAGTTTCGCCATGTCCGTCTGTCTGTCTGTCTGTGCGCGGCTTAGCTTAGAAACTATTAGTACTAGTAAGCTGTAATTTGACATGGGTATACATATTTATTACGCCGATAAAGTGGTACAGTAAATTTTGAAAAATTTTTTTTTTTGGGTACTTCCCCTACACGTAAAGTGGGGATGATTTTTTTTCTCGTCTTTCCCCTAGTGTGGGGTGTTGTTAGATGGTTAATTAAAAAATATTGGGGGTGTGAGAAGACCATTTTTCGATCCAGGGTTTCGTTTGCGAAATATTAAGCTTAAAATTGTAAATTTTTGTTAGAGTCAAGTGTCCCCCCCTGCCAGCTAAACGGTTGTATTTGGAGACGTGAAAAAAATCACGGCAGTAGTATACGTAACGAAATTAAAAGGAAAATTATCACAGCTAAGTAGGCTTTACAAGTTAACGAGTACAGATCGCGCCAAACTTTTAGTCCCCCCTAAACATGAGGCGATTCGCATCAGTAGGAACAAAATGTATGGGCCGTTCTTGGAAGAGCAACTTCCGAGCGTACTAGAAGTTTGGCGTAATCTGTATTATTATAATAGACAATGGTACGGAATCCTTCGCGCGCGAGTCCGACTCGCACTTGGCTGGTTTTTATATCATCAATCACTCATCTGTGGGTCTTAGGATCAAAGTGTTTGCGCTGGGCTTGGTTACTTATCTCTTTTGCTGTCTGTACCTATATTGCATAATCATTTGATTATATTATTGATTAATAACAAAGAAAAGATCATTTTAATTTAATTAAATATTTTGTTCTATTTCAATTGATCAGACAATATTTATGAGGTATTTGAATTTCGATAAAAATGTATGGAGAGTTATGGACAGTTATGAGTTATGATTTATATAAAAACGGCTCACCTCAATACGTGTTATGTTCGGGAAAGCCAACCAGTTTCAGCAGATTTAGACTGCCTTCATCTGGGCGAGTAAAGACGTTTACGCGAAGACGTTATGCCTCACAATGCGGGCTGCGGGTCGCAGGGCTCGGGATGACATTGATGCAGATGGTATTGGTGGTCGGACCAGTAGGGCGTCCGCACAATTAATTACTTCCGGGCTTGCGTTATTAATTACCGGAGTGTCACCAAACAACGATATAAATCATGAATTATCCTCAAGTCTCATTTAATTCTATAAAAGTTATGAGTTATGATATGATATAAGAGATAACGGCGGCCAAAAAAAAATCTGCCTCAACAAACATTGCATGAAAATCTATTTGAGTTACAAAATTTAACTGCATCGGCGCGGCGGTCTTTGATATTTACACTCGGAATACGACTTGTTACTTTTGTGCAAAATTGAAACGATAAAAACTGCAAACTGTTCTATTTCAATTGATCAGACAATATTTATGAGGTATTTGAATTTCGATAAAAATGTATGGAGAGTTATGGACAGTTATGAGTTATGATTTATATAAAAACGGCTCACCTCAATACGTGTTATGTTCGGGAAAGCCAACCAGTTTCAGCAGATTTAGACTGCCTTCATCTGGGCGAGTAAAGACGTTTACGCGAAGACGTTATGCCTCACAATGCGGGCTGCGGGTCGCAGGGCTCGGGATGACATTGATGCAGATGGTATTGGTGGTCGGACCAGTAGGGCGTCCGCACAATTAATTACTTCCGGGCTTGCGTTATTAATTACCGGAGTGTCACCAAACAACGATATAAATCATGAATTATCCTCAAGTCTCATTTAATTCTATAAAAGTTATGAGTTATGATATGATATAAGAGATAACGGCGGCCAAAAAAAAATCTGCCTCAACAAACATTGCATGAAAATCTATTTGAGTTACAAAATTTAACTGCATCGGCGCGGCGGTCTTTGATATTTACACTCGGAATACGACTTGTTACTTTTGTGCAAAATTGAAACGATAAAAACTGCAATTCAGCTTAGTTACAATCAGTTAGTTAGTTACAATGTACGTAGGTTAATTTTCGTGAATTTAGCAAATTATTACTATTAAGTTTATGTCTTGGTGGTCATTTACACCATTTTAATGAGTTTTTTTTTTGAACGGCTGCATCAGTAATGGGAATTCGGGAGCTTGTTCACGTTTGTGTTTCATAACTATAAGTAACAAACCATGTATGTACAAGGAAGTTTATATTATATTATATTATATTATATTATGATATGTATAATAATGCTGTGTTTCTGTATAAATATAATTAATTTCGAACTCATTCTGTAAATTTTTATCATTTAACTGTAAGGTAATGAGATAATTTATGTTTGATCTTTTTTATGGTTCTTTAAGTTAGTTTGTGTTTATATTAATGTATTTTATCTGTGTTGTAACTGTTTGTTAATCTGAGTAAATAAATAAATAAATAAAAAATAAAGATAAATAACTACTTTTTAACTAAGACAAAATGGAGATTTTTTCGGCTCGTTCAGGCGAGGTTATTCAGAGAAATTTGTTCTGCTCCAACGCTTTCATTTTACCCATGTTTATCCTACTCAGTGAGAGCTCAGAAAACTCGCGATTCCCAACACGCGCGTTTTTAATTATTGTTTTTGGAATTTGAGGGATGGGATCTAAAATGACGACAGTTTTATATCACATTTTGTTCGGTGTGGTATGGTGTAACTTTTTTTGCGCAAAACCTAATATAACTCAAATAAAGTTATATTTAGGTTATAGTGTAGGCCTACGAGTTTGCGATTATATTGGATGCAGGAAAATGCAAAAATCGTGTAATTTGGTAATTTTATTGAAAAAGGCGTTACTTTGCGGAAGTCCATCATGAATTTTTGGATATATTAATAATTTGCAATATTCGGCTAATTACTCTTACTATTTTGAATAGCATGGTAAGAGTGTTTAGCGGAATATTGCAAATTATTAATATATCCACAAAATCAAAATATTAAGATCAAAGATAAAAAGATTACTTACCTTTTTATAAATTTAAATCCATGTTATTTGAAAATAAAATTTAAAACAATATGACGTTTATCCAGAAAAACACAAATACCCTCGCCTTATATCGCCCGTTTTCAGAGTGCAAAAAGATTGTTTTGGTGGCTACACCGTCAATTAATAGTTAATAGTTTGTAACCAAACTAACATCAATTAGTAACCAATTGCATGAGCAGTTGAAATTCACATTTAAGGGTCGGTTGCGCCAAACATGCTCTCGCGTTTGGAAAATTTAGCATATTAAAACAAAATATTTTTAACGAATAAACTTTGTGTCGATAGTTAAGGAGTTGAACTACATTATAATTTTTCAGATTTGACACAAGTAAAATTTTTTTGTTCCAAATTGAAATATATTTTTTTGCGTTAAGGGTTCAAAGTACCTTATTCATATAACATATTAATATTTTTTTCCTTTCGTTATTTAAAAAGAAATACACAAACTTCCAAATTCTTTTTGCGTAATTTTTCTGCACAGGAAAAATGTAGAATGTTCGAGTATTTCTTTTAAAATAACGAAAGGAAATAAAAAATAATAAAAATCTATAAAGGCTACTTTCATTTTATTGCTCTATAAAAATTTTTTTTATTTCGTAGTTAGATCAGTAGACTGATCATACTAGTTCCAAAGCCAAATTACGTTTTCCGTGATTTTACTGATCTTTCCGTTTTTTTTTCTCGATGATTGTAATACTTGTGTCAAATCTGAAAAATTATAATGTAGTTCAACTCCTTAACTACCTACACAAATTTTATTTGTTAAAAATATTTTGTTTTAATATGATAAATTGTCCAAACGCGAGAGCATGTTTGGCGCAACCGACCCTTGAGGTAGGCCATCCCGCTCAGCTGCTATATAAATGCTTTAGGTGTTTGTGACGTTCTGATGGCTTTGATCTCAATGAAATTTTGTACACATCTTCATATAATGTTTCCTTTACAACTACTTACTCTCCATACTGCACTACGACCCATCTCTAATCAAGAGGTCCAAGATGGTGAGATATTCAAAAAGCGCCGAATTTGTGAAATGGTTTCAGGTAAAAACAGTTTTCCATGAAATGTTTATTCATAGGAAAGTGTATAAACTTAGTCTTCTTTACATGAATGACGTCTGTATTCCTCTCTTTCCTTATTTCCAGCAGTGGCATGCACAGAACTTTTTGCTGGAAAAGCAAGCAATTGGTCAAGAATAAAAATAAAAAAAAATGAAAAAATCACTTTGAAAAAAAATAATTATTGTTATTCTTGACCAATTGCTTGCTTTTCCAGCAAAAAGTTCTGTGCACGCCACTGATTTCCAGTATAGATAAAAATTGTACAACTGGCTAACTTTGCCTAAAACTGGCAGCTATTATGATGACGTTTCATAAAATTTTGCTTCTTGGGATGTATAGAGACGTAGTAGGATGTCGCGAAATAATACCTATGAAAAATATATGAAGAAAATAAGCTGGTGACTTCTTATTCAGTATTTACCTTTTTTATGAATCTTTAAAAAACTCCAGGCGAAAAGGGGCCTCTTAATAGTTTGTAACCAAACTCGCATCAATTAGTAACCAATTTCATAAGCAACTTGACAGTAAACTTTGGACTAAATAAATATTAAAATCAATTAACTAAATGACCGCTTGATCGACTTGAATTAACACTTTATTTAGTTCAGATTATAAGCATGATTTATTTCGTTTACACATACTTTGATTAGTAGGTAAACTTGATGGCTATAAACTGTAACATACAATTATTCCTAATAGTAGTTTATGCACTAAGGGAATAAAGCAGTGTCTTACGTCACGGGCGGCATATTGAACTCTAGAGTTAACTCCTGAGCGTAGCGAGGGAGTTATATAGAGTCCTGAGTAAAGCGAGGGGTTCAAGCTGCCCAAGACAAAGACAGGCTTTATTCCAGAGGAGCATACTCTACTTTTCACACCTTCTGCGAGACAATAAAAAGCTCGACATTTTTTATCAACATTAATAATTCAATAAAATTCACTGACAATCACAGCACCAAACACCGTCTTTTGTTTCACATTCTTTGTCAACGCTTTTTTTCTTTTTGTTGAATTCTGCTTATGGTGGCCAGTTCGATTTTCGAACAAACCTCTTTACAATCCCATATGGTCATTTGTTTTCCACGAGTTTCCACACGAATTCGACGTTCCAAATTTAAATCACTTTTTAATCCCTAGGGATTTTCATATAACTTTATATCCCTTGAGATATAATGCGTTACTTTACGTTGAGGTTGCATGATATGTAATTGGACATTGTCGAGCAGGTGGTGTGAAAATATATATTTTATAATTTCAGTAATTAATGAATATAATATATATATCTCCTTGATTATTTATTTATATTTATTTACTTTATGAAGAATTAATTTATATCTCCGTGCCTTGCAATGGATAAATCACAAAGTATTCAAATATATAAATTTATTTCTGTCATAGTTTTAATAGGATTGTTCAATCCATTAATCGTATCCAATGCAAAAAGCATTGTTTTTTCCTATTTTGCGCTATCCAGAGATGCAGTGAACGTCGTAACAGCCCCTTCGTAATGCGCGCGAAATGAACATTATTTCAATGTATTTCCGTCGATATTTGTACCGATACACATGGGGCTGCTAATTTAGGTCTTACTTTTGCCTTAAACACGTCCGCAAAGTTATTAAAATAAAAAATTGTACCTTTTTTCAGAAAAATAATTACACTAAGCACGAATGGTAACCTAAAATTGCATGTCGTGTTCAAAAGTGTACTTAGACGTTATTGTTTGTTATTTAGACTTATTTATGCATTGACCCATTTTTCCACAAGCTTTAGAATGCATTTAGCTAACTATTGAATAAACGCATGTACTACCATGCATGTCTTTAGAATGCATTTAGCTAACTATTGAATAGACGCATGTACTACTATGCATGTCTTTAGAATGCATTTAGCTAACTATTGAATAAACGCATGTACTACCATGCATGTCTTTAGAATGCATTTAGCTAACTATTGAATAAACGCATGTACTACCATGTATGTCTTTAGAATGCATTTAGCTAACTATTGAATAAACGCAAGTACTACCATGCATGTCTTTAGAATGCATTTAGCTAACTATTGAATAAACGCAAGTACTACCATGCATGTCTTTAGAATGCATTTAGCTAACTATTGAATAAACGCAAGTACTACCATGCATGTCTTTAGAATACATTTAGCTAACTATTGAATAAACGCAAGTACTACCATGCATGTCTTTAGAATGAATTTAGCTAACTATTGAATAAACGCAAGTACTACCATGCATGTTTTTAGAATGCATTTAGCTAACTATTGAATAATCGCATGTACTACAAGTACGATTCCAACCTCGGTAATTGTCGTGAATCCCTCATCTCTCACATAGAGTTATCAATTTACAGATATGACTTTTAATTATATTACTCGTTGTCTCATTGAATACAATACAAGAATGATATGAGCAACAAAACGTCCTTTGAAGCTCAAAACAAACACAACCTTTATATTGAAATAAGACAATTAATTGACTATTTTGAAAGTCTGCCTTTTTAGTTTCAATAAAAACAGTTTGACATATGATACATTTATGTTTATGAACGCTAATTTCATTCGTGAAAATATTCGATTCTATCAAATTTTATCAAAATCGGTCAAGCAGTTTATGAAATATCAACAAAAATCGGTTGGAGTCGGTTTTTAAAATTTTCAATTTGGTGATTAATAAATTAATCCGACGTAATATCGTACTGTTACTTACATCAAACAATAAAATATTGACTTATCTATTTATTTTTGTATATATTGTATACAAGTATAGCTTCAGTAAATAATGAATCTTTAAATTCATGTCGCTTCTGCATAATAAATTTCTTAGGTCTACCGGTTAGTAATGTCATCTTTGCAGGTGCTATACATTGCGTTTATGATACTTCAAATTGAATGCTACCTAAAAGAAATCGCGGTAATGTATTTCGTGTCATTTCCGTCTCGGGATTTAGGCGATGATATCCGAGAAAAGCCGAATCGTTAACTGATTTTAATCGTATCCATGCATGTCTTTTTAAGGCGATTACCGTCGCCAAATTAGCAGCTCGATGTTTGTCTGTATGAATATCGACGGAAACGATATTGAAATAACGTTCAAATCAGTGCACAATGCGTGGTGGCTGTTACGACGCTTGCTGCGTCCTTGAAAGGGCAAAATAGGAGAAAATAATACATTTCACATTAGATTGAATACTTCTATGTTATATTTATAGCTATCAAGTTTATCTATCTATCAAAGCATAAATGAATTAAATCACCTAAGCCGCTTAGGAGCAGTAGGAAATTCAAGCCAAAAAACACCATTCAGTTGAAACAATTTGTCATATAGAAGTTTTGGTGGTACGAAAAATAAAAATGTTGCATATGTTGTCCTAGAGTTGATAATCCATAATACATTTTTTCAATATTTTTGGTTTGGCCATAAAAGAGGAGTAGGCTTTAGAAAGTACCCATTTGGCGGTATTAAGGGCCTTAAGAGGCGATTCTCTGGATTTGTAACAAAATATAAAAAAATAATTATAACGGCCAAAATACAACTTTTAGCTAAAAGCAATGTATACCAATGTATACTTTATGCGTTTGCGTAAAATAATTGGATTTTCATTAAGGCGATATGCGAAAAAAATATGGGTGTTTCTTTTCTGTGTATTTCATGAAATACACGGAAAATTATACGAGTAATCAGTTTCTGGTATATGCATCGTGACTATATAATCTAGGGATTTCAAATTGGAAAACATGTTTGGATAAATTTTCCTCGATAGAAATAATTGTTGAAATGAGGTCTTCAAACACACTTTTTCTCCTCGTTTGACTAATAGGAACCATATACAGAATTCAAACATATTTTATTAGGTGTGTTTCAACAATATCTAGAGATTTCATATTTGAAATTTTACTAGCTATTTTAGTTTTTTTATAAAAAATTATAAAACTAACATTTTTCGCTTTCGCCCTGAATCCGCTTGGAGTGACAGTGACAAAAATAAAATTCGCATAGCCTCTTAAGAGTGAAGATTTTTTATTTAATTCATCTAACTTCACTCCTGCGCTACGGTAAATCCAATTATTTTGAAGTTACCATAATATCATGAAAAAATGCGTTTTATGCATACAGTAAACTTTTGTTATACATAGCTTTTAGTTCTTAGCTTTGGCTAATAATAGCTTTGGCCGTAAGCCTTATGGGTGTTGTAGGGGAGGGAGGGGGGGGGGGGAATCTGCGTGTTATCAGTGTCGATTCGGCGTAACACGATTTTACGTTTGGTGAAGCAATAAACTAAAATGAAATAACCATAAGTTAAACTAAAGTTATGAAATTACTAAATAATTTTCACTTTTTTTATATATCTTTATGTAAAAAACAGTTCCGTGACTTGACTTACTCACAATTGACGCTGAAGATAGAAACATGAAATTTGAAAACTGTGTTTGTAGAAGTGAACTAAGAAAGAATTTTTTGAAATTCAACCCATAAAGGGGTGAAACTTTTTTAGCTTGTTTTTTCATTTCGTTACGTATCGAGAATGCGTCCCCAACGTCTTAAACGGGGTGTTTACATCTTAAATACACATGCATATCTTCACAACATGAATCCCCGAGGAGGTGTTAGAGGTGTTCTGAAATGCGAACTGTGAAATGCAAGTCACAGTTCACACTTGGTACACCCGCTTTTCATGGACGACTATTATGTCCCAAAGAAGGTACTTTGTTTTAGCAATATTGAATCATTAGGTATTTGTTTCAATCATATCAAGTCTCAACTATCCAAACCGTCCATTTATATCTTACAGTGCTAAAATTGTGCAAACCATTCAAACATGACCTTTCAATGAGCAAAAGCTTTGAAAAAGCTGTACACGAATCTTCAGCCTTTGTGGGTCCTAAAATAATTGTCAAAGAACGCGACACGACCACTTTATAATTGAAGTTATAAAAGCAAATTTGAATTCTATTCTAAAGGAAGAAAAGCTGTTTCAAGATAACAGATAAGTTTGTAAAATAGTAGAAGACAGTCTGTCGCCGTACAAAGGTAAAGTAGGGTTCTAACGCTGTATCGACCGGGAAAAGCGGCGCGCGCATTCAAATAAGCGTATGTGTGCTGGAGGCGCGAAAATATTCAAAATATTAGTGTTTTCGTGGGGTAATTAGTATGTTTTAGTAAATAGAAAGTTATTTTAACGTGTCTATAACAAAAAAAAATGAAGTTTTTTACTCAAAAAATTATTTAATCTGCGCTTGGTTTACTCAACCAGTTAGGACAAAATAATACAAACTTTGCTAAATATAAATCGCTACAAATAAAAATGATTGTTTTTTTTTACGTTTTTATTGGTTTCAAATAGTTTTACAAAGTGTTTTCAACGACTTTCAGACCTCTGTAAAGTGACATTCCGCCTTTTGAAGTGCCAAGACTGAAACTATAGACCACTCCGCGCCCAGTCCCGTGAACTGCGCGGTACGGTTCTGACGTCGATCGAAAAAGACGTCGATTTCGTCCCAAAAAAACGATTACCAGACTTTACATTGAACACCAATCATGTCCTAGTGAAAAACCTACTGTTTCCACACGAAAAAGTCAGTAGACTTGCAGTGCTTTGGTAAAATACCTATTCTGTGACGAAAGAGCTTTGGTGGGGCATTCTATTTCTATTTTTGTTACAAACTACATATTGGTACATGCTAGGTTGTATTTGAAATCCATTAAGTGTTATTGGTTTGACATTATTTCTCACGTTATTAGAGGACAGAGCTGACTATGAATGGCCACTGCATTATGCTAAGGGTTTTCAGCCATCCGTGTTGTGTTGTACTAATAAAAGGAATGTTTCCAAGGTTAAAAATTGTGATTTTTTTATGTAAATTATAAAAACAGTAATAATTTAGTTATTAAATCACTCTTATTTGCTGGAAACTAGCAAGTAGGTATGGCATATTTGCAAATGTATATTAAAAACACGCTAACTAGAATTGAAAATCAAACGAAAATACAAGAACAACATGCTAGGTATTTACTTAGAAAAGTATGTAAATACGAAATGATTCCCTTTTGTTCTTAAGTCTTGAAAAAACGATTTTTTAGTCTGTGACGTGATAACCTAGGTTTTGCCTGAACGTTGAGGTTAGGTTATGTAATACATAGTTCTAAGTGCGTAATATATATTCAAAACATCTGCATTTTTCTTTGCTAGAATACTTTTATCAACGTTGAGCATTTTTGTCCTATTTAAGTCTGTATAATACTTCAAAATCCATAGAAAACTTAACAATCACATTACATTTTATACTTCGACGGTGTTGATGTTGAATATCAGATGATTAAATAACTATTTAAAGATACTCGTAACATATTATTTTATGAAACTATAAAATCATGATGGCCTTTAGGGCAGAAGTTTCTTAAGGGTCCATATTATATCAACTGCACAACTTCAAATGATCACTTCACATTGTGTTACTTAGTTAATCGGTTTAATATAAATAATATAGATAGTAGACTAATACTTGTGATAAGCTTTCTTAGCAAAAACACACTAACTTTAAGTTTCTTCCATAAAAAAAAATACGAAGCTATGTCTAAATTTTATGGGCCTAGCTTCTTTAAATCATAGTTATAACCGTGAAACTTGTATTAAAAATAAGTGGACAAATTACCCCGTAAGTGTGTTTTAGAATATTTTAATAATTTTAACTAGAAACCGAGTTACTTATTAAAATCTCAGTTTTTCTTGAGAGCAGCGGGCCTATTATGTATCTCTAGTTGCCTTCTGGACTGGGTGTCTATCATCAAAAACATAGATACACTATCGAATTCCGATGTCCTAAGGATATGTTCGCACTTGAAGTGACGACACAGTTTGTTAATAGTTCAATACCCATTAAAGGCAATTTTGAAATTTCAGTTTTTATCTATGTTTTTGATGATAGACACCTCGTTCAGTTGGCAACTAAAGATACAGAATAGGGGGGCAGGTCTCTTGGTTGTCGTAACAGCCGCGGTTCAGATCAATCTATTTTAAACCAAAAGAAACGTCATATAGTTCTGATGAGGCGCTCACTCTGACATTATATGCACCCTTCAACCGTAGAATGGATACGAGCCACGGCCTTGTCTTCTGTTATTGTTGTTTTAGCGATTATGAAAACTCAACCGATTAATAAGCTGCACGCGTGTCTTATTGGCTAAAGGTATAGTTGCATACAATATTTTATATCTACGACCAAATTTGGGGAGAAATTATTTTTCTAACTAGGTAGTTATAAAATCAAAATTTCACTACGAAAACATGTTGGGACGTATTAACAAGGTTGTAGGCTATTTATAAAATGAAATTTAGTATTTATATAATGTAGGTATAACATATACACTTATAACAGGTGTTTTAATGTAATATAAGTAATTAAATAATAAGATCTATGTGTATAGGGGATAGTTTTATGTCATAAATAATAATATGGGGAAATATGACGGGGAATAATATAGGTTGGGTAATTTAATAAAAAATATACTTGAATAAAATAAAAATATGGGAATAAGGAATAAATAATGTTATTATTATTTGCAATAAATATAAAAAATATATGCCTAACTCCGCCCTTTCGATTAGTTCTGCTAAGAAGAAGGGCAAAAAACTTAGCAAGGTTATGTCTTTTGTTCATAATATTAGTTATAAATAAAAAGTAAAGAGATAGAAAATACAAGACAGGAGAAAATTACGTCATGAGAAAATTTAGTCATGAAGGCGAAGTTTCCCGGATTTTCCCGGATAAACATCGTATATCGTATATTCTGTTTTGTTTTATTAGTAAATACCAAGTATTTAAAATTAGCATGCTAAAGCAGCGGTAGCTCAGGGGTAGAACGCTGGCCTCACAGTCTTGAGATCCAGGTTCGATCGAATTTATGTGCATAGTATTTGTCTTACTTACCACATGCTAAACGGTGAAGTAAAACATCGTAAGGAAACTTGCATGCCTTAAAAAGCGTGTATTTGTGCCCGAAGTACGCCGCGATAGGACTTGCATTTCACAGTTCACACTCGGAACAATCCTGATACCCCCACGGAGATTCATGTCGTGACGAAATATATATTTTTTTATTTAGAAATAAATTTATATGTCATGTCTGTTTGATCTTAATATTTCGGCGGTTTGACAGATAATCCGACATAGTTAATCCATATTTTGTTTTAAAGCTATGATGCGTTTCTAAAATAAAATTTGACTTTTAGTTATAAAAATAAAAAACCGGTCAAGTGCGAGCAGGACTCACACCGTGAGGGTTCCGTACTGTTTAAATAAGTTTATATATTTAAATAATTTAAGCAGAAATTACAAACCTACTTTAATATTTAATTACTAACAAGATTGATTAAAAATAACTGCAAAATGAAGTTGGTAGAGTATTCGGGGACCTAACACTAAAACCACACCCACATTATCAATAGACTCGCGTTTTCAGTATTTGCTATTTAATAAAGTATAAGGTCTAAACATACTGAAATTAAAATTTTCTGACTACTTTGGTCTTAAGGGCGCACCGAGCGTTTTCCTTTGTCTCTGTATTTTTCTTTACGTTTAAAGAGTAAATAACCAAACTTTCGCACTTTTTCAACGTTTTTCGTTGTTTTTTTTTTCATTATATTGTTCTTAAATAAAAACCATCGTGTATAAACGCTCCAGTCATCTATGAACTTTATTTTAGTAAATGAATCATAATATCAAATTACTTATTTATATAAAAAGTAGGGAAATAGAGGAAAAAAATACTCGAAAAGAGGTAAGTTTGCGAATTTATTCTATCGAGACAACTTTATCAAATCGTGTTTCCATCGTGTATACAGTCTAGTATATATACCCAATAGAACCAATATATTTCCCTAGATTTTAATTTAATTGTTTACTACTTCAAACAAGGGTTATAAAAATGTGTTTGACTGTGTAAAAAGATAGACCCGTAACAAAAATTGTCCAAAAATGACAACATCGTCAGCCTTCCGTTTCTTCGATTTTGAAGATAAAAAGAAAAAAAATGTGTACTCTACTCAATGAGCTCTCGACAATGACACCCCACAGGCTATAGGGTGATGAAAAAAATTTGGCTAAATTTTCATGTATGAAGCAACAGAAAAATAATTTAATTACATTTTAAATTCAATATTCAGTCTTGGGTCAACACATACCATATAAAAAATTTAGGCCTCTATCTCATTCCATCTAAGAGCTAGACACCCGTGACATACAGACGGACAGACAGACCGACAGAGATACGAACAGTACAGTCTTATTATTAGGGTTCCGTTTTGCCCTTTGGGTATGGAACTAGGGTTCCCAACCCTCCCGGAATGCCCGGGAGACTCCGGGAAGATTGTTCAACCTCCCGAGCTCCGGATGCAATAAATTCTCCGATATTTCTAAAATAAAATGATTAATGTCATTATCGATATAGATAAATATTAAATAAAATATATATTTATATATTTTATCAAATTTCCCTTTGGCGCTTAGGTTTGCTGGAATCAAGAGATAAGCTTTTTAGAGATAAGCCCACCTGTGTACATATCTTTTAATGTATTATATGTCTTAACTGCTTTTCCGTGTACATTAAAGAATAAAGAATAAATTTGAATTTTCCATGTAAATCTTTTATGATTATTTGCTCAAAAAGCAACAAATATTAGATGCTTCTACAAAACAAAGCAAATTAAAAAATGAACAAATATTACCGAATTTCATTCGGTTGTCCAATGATTTGTTCAAATCTCCCGGGGTCCTTCAGGAGTTGGCAACCCTATATGGAACCCTAAAAACGAGTATTTTCTGAAATGGAAAAATGCCTACTTTTATAGTAGTTTATGCTACAAGGGCGAAAAGGAATACATTACGATATCATACTGCGTTTTTCAATGCATACCTGTTAGGAAATAATAGTAGTTTATGCTACAAGGGCGCTCGCTACGCTCGTGTTTTAAATCGTCCTCGTAATTTATTGCTTTTACGCCCGTGTATCATACTACATTTTTTAATGCATAGTGTGAGGAAATGAAAACAAATATAATCTTGTGAACTTTAAATTATAATTGGCTCAAAAGGACTGTATCCAGAGCCGTTACTCAGTGGAAAAAAAAGTATAACGTCTACGGTACACAGGAAAGGCTGCAGGTTAGCCAACCATGGTAAATAAAAAAATATATAGCCCTAGGGCAAAATAATCGACTTTCTGTTCGGTTTTGATGCATAAAAAGTGGGCCTTTACGAGCACATGCATTGAAAAACAATTAATGTGACTTTTAATTAAAACTTTTGAAGTTCAAATTATAATTGGATCAAAAGGACTGTATCCAGAGCCATTAAACAGTGGAAAAAAAAGTATAACATTTATGGTACACAGGAAAGGTTGCAGGTTAGCGAACTTCTCGTAATACTTATGTATAAAAAAAAAAGCCCTAGGGCAAAATAATCGACTTTCTGTTTGGTTTTGATGCATAAAAAGTAGGCCTTTACGAGCACTTGCATTAAAAATTAAATTCTACTAGTATTTCTTCGACATTTTATCGTAATAATAGTTATCATCGATCTACACATGCAATACCTCGTTTTCAGGGCTCACAGTTGTATGAGAAGCGACCATTGTCCTTTTGTTGAAATCGGAAACGTCAAACTGATTGACATGCGATAATGCTTCAATAACTTTACTCGGTCCACAATATGTGGGTAGTTCTATTTTTGTACGAACGTTAGCACGGTAGGCTACCTATTGTTAACTGCAGGCAAGTGTACTGGGTGTTAATACGATGTCGCGGAAACCGGAAACTGGCGATAGCACTCGTCCTTAACAACAACTTTTACTATGGAACCAAACCTCATATCGTAAAATAACTCAACCAAAATGTATGAAACAACTGATATTTTTAATTTTTTTTTTCAAAGTTGTTCCTTAGAATGATAACTAAAACATCATCTTATTGTACTTATTACAAGAGTTTTAACATTTTAACACCACCTTAAGGCTTCTACCAACGCCAACGACCTTGAACTAAGTAACTTTGTAACCATTTTATACGGTAACTATAGCATTTTTCAACAGAAGAAAAATACATAGTAATCTGCATGATACAATTAGTGATGTGGTTTTTCCTGAAATTCATTATAATATACAGAAGTGAAGCAAGAAAATTCACTTGTAACAACATAACTGCTGCAGTTTTTATCGAAACAGTATGAAAATTTTTAAACTTCTAGACAAAATAATAATATATAAAATGATTTGGTTTTCTCAATTCTTGGAAATTAATTTCATTTTAGAAAATATAAATTTAAAAAATACACTATTTTCGCACTTGTCAGCCGCAGCGACTGACGTAACAGCCATGTTGCAGTGTGAGCTGATAAGGACTTCATTTTAATATGGTTTTGTTCGAAATTTCAACCACCACGAATCGAGGGAGCCACCTTAAGGACAGCCTCTGTGGCCGAGAGGTAGAGCGCTCGTCTTCTAACCCAGAGGTCGAGGGTTTACTCCCCGCGGTGCACATTAATTTGTGTTCGGTCTACGGACCATTTGTACCCGAACCACCCATCACTTTGGGACGTAATAATCGTCGTTGAAAAGCGGGTGTACCAAGCGTGGACTGTAACTTGCATTCCACCGTTCACACTCTCGTCTGACAATCGCTCGGGGATTCATGTCGATGACAATCAATGTATAATAAAACAGTAGAACCCGGTGTGTCTGTACATTGAGGAAAAGTAATAAAAATAGAAAGGGGATGACTAAAGAAAAGTAATAGAACACAAATAAGCGAGTTTAAGAATTCTTTTCTGTCTGTCTGTTTGTTTGTTCACGCACATCTCCGAAACTACTGAACGGAATTTCATGTTGTTTTCACAGGTGGACAGAGCTTAATTTGGTTTAGAATATAGGCTTTGTTTCATTAAAACCGAGTGTCGGAAAAAGCTTTCGTCATTTAAAGATTTTTGGAGTTTACTTTTCTACTGTTAGAAGTTCATTTCTGGCGATGAAGTTCTCTAAGTGTCACGAACGATTGCTTATAATAAATAAACAAGAAAACTTTGCTTAGAACTTTGTAGTGAATAAAATTTTAGTGCATAAAAAATCAACAGGTGGCGCTGTTCATTTAGAAAGCGCATAAATTAATATTTAATTAGCTCCTCACATCCAGATTTACTTTTCTTTCTGCGTTTCTATACTGCAATGATAAAATGTTAATTTATATCTCCTTGCGATGGATAAATCGCCAATTGTACAAACATAGAATTAACAATTACTGTTAAGGTGACTACGTCGGAAAACCCACGAAGTCGGTTTGTAGTGGGTTAAATTTGTAGTTGCTGAAATTTGTATTGGTTGAAATTTCGAGTTCTAGTAGCTCGGACTGCCACGTGGTTGTTACGCTAGTTACTGTGGCTGATATATGCGGAAAATGTGTGTTTTTTTACTTTAAATAAAATAAAGTGAATTTCTAAAAAGTGAGAAAACCACAACATTTTACGGTGTTGCTACATTCTATATAATATAAATGTACAAGCAGTGTTGCTACATTCTATACAATATAAATGTATTAGCTGTGTTGCTACATTCTATACAATATAAATGTATAAGCAGTGCTGCTATATTCTATATAATATAAATGTACAAGCAGTACTGCTATATTCTATATAATATAAATGTACAAGCAGTGTTGCTACATTCTATACAATATAAATGTATAAGCAGTGCTGCTATATTCTATATAATATAAATGTACAAGCAGTACTGCTATATTCTATATAATATAAATGTACAAGCAGTGTTGCTACATTCTATACAATATAAATGTATAAGCAGTGCTGCTATATTCTATATAATATAAATGTACAAGCAGTGTTGCTACATTCTATACAATATAAATGTATAAGCAGTGCTGCTATATTCTATATAATATAAATGTACAAGCAGTGTTGCTACATTCTATACAATATAAATGTATAAGCAGTGTTGCTACATTTTATACAATATAAATGTATAAGCAGTGCTGCTATATTCTATATAATATAAATGTACAAGCAGTGTTGCTACATTCTATACAATATAAATGTATAAGTAGTGTTGCTACATTCTACACAATATAAATGTATAAGCAGTGTTGCTACATTTTATACAATATAAATGTATAAGCAGTGCTGCTATATTCTATATAATATAAATGTACAAGCAGTGTTGCTACATTCTATAAATTTTATGGTCCATGCTTTTGAGAGTCAATGATGTTTTCCACTTTTGTATTCATATTATTGCTTCGTTCGGGTCTTGGCTTTGTCCCAAGAGTCCCAGTCCAAACTTGGTCCAAGTCTTTTGCACTTGGTCCAATCTTATGTAAACTCTTCGACGTAGGTAATCGATTCGTTTAGGAAGTGGAGCACTCTGTGATACTCAGTATCTTAAAAGCTCTGTTGAGTTTTCTAAGCTTTTGCTATTTCTGACGGATTTTGTCGTTGAACCGTAAAAGGTTTTTGTAATGAAATAGTTGTTTTAACAAGAAACCGGCCAAGTGCGAGTCAGACTTCTCTGTATTAGGTTTCCGTACATGTAACTTTTTTTCTTATAATAATATAAAGATATAATATTTATGAGTATAATATTCTTTCTTTAAGTATATCTACAAGTCTAAAACACGTTAAAATTACATTTTTGAAATATATTTCGACATTCTTGGTGAGCATCAACCATTTATAAATTAAATGTATATATATATATATATATATATATAAATATATGTATATAAATCTAGTCTTCCTTGTTCAATTTAATTGTTCTAAAATCACTCTTAAGGAAAATCAAATTATTTTGAACGTACTTAAGCCGATTCTGAAGGCTTCAATTTTAGTTATAGTGCTGTCAAAACTTGAAATTTTCCAAAGTTATTTAACTTCTGTTCCTAGAACCTAAGGACTATTTTGCAATGAAGAAAATTTAATTTTGACAGCACTAAATTTAAAATTAAAGCCTCCAGAATCGGCTTTAATATATCATTTTAAATACGTTAAATCATATATAGTAAAGTATTATTATACAAGGTGTAACAGAAAAGTGTAACCATATTTGAAGAGCTTATTCAGTCAATGGTATAGAACAACTTTTACTATGGAATAAACCCCGTATCTCTAAAAAGAAATTTAACTGTTTCATAGAAAAATGCAATGCCGCTCGGCCGAAATGTATGGAAGGGTAGATTTTTTTTTTCGAGATTTCAGGGTTGACTCCATAGTAAAAGTTGTTCTATACCATTGACAGAATAAGCTCTTCAAATATGGTTACACCTTTCTGTTACACGTTGTATATTGCTCTTATCTTAAATTATAATTATTTCTTAATATTTTGTTACAAAAACCGAGAATCGACCCTTGATGAATTTATACCTTATGTAATAGTATCGATTCGGTGTAACACGTCTTAACTTATTTGACAGTACTAAACTTAATTTAGTAATAATAATAATAATAATAAAATTCTTTATTGCACAATATAAAAAAATTGTACATAGGCGACCTTAATAATATTTAGTATTCTCTAGCAGCTAACCTTTGGTAATGGGAAAGTTGTTGAGGGTAGTGCCATGATGTCAAAATATTATAGGGTACCGATTTAAATATACATATTAATCAAACACTTAGTAAATTATATTATACTACATGCTAATAAACATATACAATTTAAGTGTTCTGTCTTTTTCTTTCTGTATCGTAAAGACAAGGACAGGACGCTCAAAATAAAACTAGTCCTGTAAAATAAGTTAAGTTGCGTTGCGCCGAATCGACCTAAATATCGTACGTAATTTTGTACGTAGAATGCAAATTTCACAAGTTTTTCCCGGATTTTATATTCCTTAAGAGGCTATGCAAATTTTATTTTTGTCACTGTCACTCCAAGCGAAAAATCGCGTAGTGCAAGAGGGGCGGATTCAGGGCAAAAGGTAAAAAAATTGGTTTTATATTTTTATTAAAAAAACTAAAATAGCTAGCAAAATTTCAAATATCAAATCTCTAGATATTGTTGAAACACACCTAATAAAGGTGTATAAAACTCAAAATATGTTTGAGTTCTGTATGTGGTTCTTATTCGTCAAACGAGGAGAAAAAGTGTGTTTGAAGACCTCATTTCAACAATTATTTCTATCGAGGAAAATTTATCCAAACATGTTTTCGAATTTTAAAACCCTAGATAATATAGTGAAAATGCATATACCAGAAACTTATTAAAACTTTCCGTGTATTTCATGAAATACACAGAACAGAAACACCCGTATTTTTTTAGCATATCGCTTTAAGGATTATCAAAGAAAGTCTCTACTACTTTTGATGAAAACATGTATTTTTTACTTTCTTTAAACTTTGAATCCAGTTTGTGAGTTTTACAAGGTCCTGTTCCTCCCTAGGGAGCTTTCAAGGTCCGCCGTTGAAATATTTTTCAACGATTCGGTTATACTCCAATAAAATAATTTCTAACGGTTCAGTTTCGTTATATGGTTGGTTGAAAAGACAAAAAATCCCTCTTTTAGGGTTCCGTACCCAAAAGGCACACCAGAGCCTTAATAATTTCACTCCGCTGTCCGTATATTCATCCAGCTTTTAGACGGAATGAGATAGAAACCTGATTTGTTTATATGTTGTGTAAAATGTTAAACCTAAACCGAATTTTGAATTTAAAATGTAATTAAATTATTTTCCAGGGGGGGCTTCATACATAAAAATGGAGCCTTTTTATCGTACCCTAGCATATGGGGTGTCATTGTCTAGAACTCATTAAGTGGAGTATAAATATTTTTTATATATTTTTTTTTTACATTAAAAAATAAAGAAACGGGTTGCTATCAAAATTGGCATTTTTAAACCATTTTTGTTACGGGGTCTATCTCAAAGGTCTCTCATATTTCTGTTTATTGCTTTATTTCAACACAAAATCCTAAAAATGCCGATTTATGATGTCTATGTAATTTATAATTAGGGTTACGTCCCCGAATACTCAACCAACTTAATTTTGCAGTTTTTATATCTGACAGAATTAGACCATCACCTAAATTAAATAAATATCTAGTTTGAAATAATTGGTTATGAGTACGGAACCCTAAAAGAGCGAAGCCCGACTCGCAATTGGCCGATTTTTTCAATTTACTTTTACATTGGCGAACCCAGAAATTATATAAAACAAGAAAAAAGCCGACTGCTTCTGGGAGGTAGAATCCTTAAAATACTGAGCTAACTAATTGTATGTAAGAAGATCCTTTTTATTAACTAAATAATGAAAACATTATTTTTTAGGTTGTTATATTGTCAGGGTTCCGTTGGATACTATTATCACAAAATAACCACTAACATTTATTTATTTATTTATTCACAAACATCTATCCTTACAGGTTAGCCTAATTCGATAGATATGTATATTTACAAAAACACCTTCTTGTAGCACAGCACAAACAACGCTGTTCTCGTAAACTCATTCCGAGCAACATGGAATATATCCGCTATTTCCGAAATATAATTTAAGGCGCGGAGCGCTCGCGTCAACGGCGCTTGTGCCAGTGCGCTTGTACAAAAGGCTCACTCCGCATAACTAGCGAAAACAGGCGCACGCACACATACGTACGACGATCTCGGTCGAAGTCGGTCGAATGCCAATACGAAATTCTGCCGAGATCATCATACGTACGCGTCTATGCATGTGTGCGTCTGTTTTCCCTCGTTGTATGGAGTCAGTCAGCCTTCTGGTAGTATCTATTTTGTGCTATTATGGTACCTTTGTAGAACCCTGAAAACATATTCGATAATTGCTCTATGTAAGTGAACGTTAGTTGATCATCTTATGCACAATAAATATTGAACTTCAAGCTGCAAGGGATGTTTAATATTAAGGCGATTATCGTCGCCAAATAAGCAGCTCGATGCTTGTCTCTACGAATATCGACGGAAGCGACATTGAAATAACGTTCATATCAGCGCGCAATGCATAGTGGCTGTTACGACGCTCGCTGCGTCCTTGATAGGGCGAAATAGGAGAAAATAATACTTTTCACATGGACGTGATTGTTCGATTGAATAATCCTTTGTTATGTTTATAGCTATCAAGTTTATCTATTTATCAAAGCATAAATAAATTAAACGACCAAGCTGCTTAGGAGCAGTAGGGAATTCAAGCCAAAAAACACCATTTAGTAAAAACAATTTTTCATGTAGAAGTTTTGGTGGTATAAAAAAAATGTTGCATATGTTGTCTTAGGCCTGTAGCATAGTGTTTAAGGCGATATGCAAAAAAAATACGGGTGTTTCTTTTCTGCGTATTTTATGAAACACACGGCAAATTATAATCAGTTTCTGGTATATGCATTTTGACTATATACGTATACTCTAGGGTTTTGAAATTGGAAAACATGTTTGGATAAATTTTCCTCGATAGAAATAATTGTTGTAATGAGGTCTTCAAACACACTTTTTCTCCTCTTTTGACGAAAATACTGTCACCGCAGAAGTGAATCGAATGGACTTACTGTCACATCAAAAGTTCTTAAAGTACAATATTTTTTAATGTCATATCCCATACTGTCATATAACATAAGCATTTTGATATGTGTTGTGACATAGACTATAGGTATATAGTCAGAATGCAATACCAGAAACTTATTAAAATTTTCTGTGTATTTCATGAAATACACAGGAAAGAAACACCCGTATTTTTTTCGCATATCGCCTTAATATCGTCCGGGAGCCATCTTTTGACGTTTTTTCTACACTTATTTATTGTTTCTAGTTATAGACGAATTCAACAGTTCTCATTTTACCCTACATCCACCATCATTATTAACTGAGTCCAACTTCAAAAAAGTATACATTTTTTTTCAATCTAAGACCAATTTTAAATTCATCCGTATTGCAACTTTAATTAAAGCATATAATATTTTAAAGGCATATATTAGGTCATTTACTATGAAATTGCCGTGGAGAATTCAAAGAAAACTCAATTTTCAGTACAAACATTTTTGCATTTTTCTAAGAATGACTAATCCAAATTTTATTTAAAAATGTGTGTATGAATGAGACAACATTAAGCTAACAGTGACCTTAATTGAAATTTTCAAAAATATCAGCTGTTAAAAAATATTATGAATCTTATCATGGAAATGGATGACATTTAGGACGAACTGTCTTTGAAGATTTAATTTTTGTAATCAAACTGAATACAAAAACAACATTTAATATGTAGATTTAAAACGTAGAAAGCAACTTTTAAACAAAAACAAATAACGGAAACAGCTATTGAATTAGAGGAATTATGGATTCATGAATCTGTAAGAAAATTTCGGCAATTTCATAGTAAATGACCTATTATACAACGTGTTACAGAAAGGTGTAACCATATTTGAAGAGCTTATTCAGTCAATGATATAGAACAACTTTTACTGTGGAACAAAACCTGTGTCTCAAAAAAAAAATTTACTGTTTCATAGAAAAATGCAATGCCGCTCGGCCGAAATGTATGGAAGGGCAGATTTTTTTTTGCGATTTCAGGGTTGGCTCCATAGTAAAAGTTGTTCTATGCCATTGACTGAATAAGCTCTTCAAATATGGTTACACCTTTCTGTTACACGTTGTATATAAACATGCATGTGAAAGTTACTACCCTCCTATGTATGAGAGTCGGGTACAATTCGAATACGAGGGCATAAAAGTAAATATTTAAGATGGACAGGTATTTACGTTTTATGGAATTGTATACATACAGTTTTCGTATTCCCTTTTCCATTCTAATGTATTTTTAGGGTTCTGGCAACATTTGAAAAACCCCGTTAGCCATTTTATGTCACACTGCTGCGATAGGGCAGGGATGGGTATATAAAAAATAATTTCGCTACGGCATGTTTCCCTAGGGAAATGTCGGAAGTATCTTTGAGTGGATTGTTATATACTCAAATAGTAACCAATCATAAAATCGATTCACCGACGACCTACGTCAAAAGTAGTCCCAGCGCTAGACTCCTTGTCTATCGCCACAATTCGGACACAAACGCATGATTTTCAAGGGGAAATATTAGGAAAGTAAAATTGAAATTGGATGATTTTGTTGCTATAATCAGAAAACATCACAGTCATTAAAAAATACCCCTAAGTTCTCCTAACGTTTACGTAGTAAGTTTGAACAAACCACGTCAATTGATTGGTATATTTGTTGTAAATACCCCTAAGTTCTCCTAACGTTTACGTAGTAAGTTTGAACAAACCACGTCAATTGATTGGTATATTTGTTGTAAATACCCCTAAGTTCTCCTAACGTTTACGTAGTAAGTTTGAACAAACCACGTCAATTGATTGGTATATTTGTTGTAAATACCCCTAAGTTCTCCTAACGTTTACGTAGTAAGTTTGAACAAACCACGTCAATTGATTGGTATATTTGTTGTAAATACCCCTAAGTTCTCCTAACGTTTACGTAGTAAGTTTGAACAAACCACGTCAATTGATTGGTATATTTGTTGTAAATACCCCTAAGTTCTCCTAACGTTTACGTAGTAAGTTTGAACAAACCACGTCAATTGATTGGTATATTTGTTGTAAATACCCCTAAGTTCTCCTAACGTTTACGTAGTAAGTTTGAACAAACCACGTCAATTGATTGGTATATTTGTTGTAAATACCCCTAAGTTCTCCTAACGTTTACGTAGTAAGTTTGAACAAACCACGTCAATTGATTGGTATATTTGTTGTAAATACCCCTAAGTTCTCCTAACGTTTACGTAGTAAGTTTGAACAAACCACGTCAATTGATTGGTATATTTGTTGTAAATACCCCTAAGTTCTCCTAACGTTTACGTAGTAAGTTTGAACAAACCACGTCAATTGATTGGTATATTTGTTGTAAATACCCCTAAGTTCTCCTAACGTTTACGTAGTAAGTTTGAACAAACCACGTCAATTGATTGGTATATTTGTTGTAAATACCCCTAAGTTCTCCTAACGTTTACGTAGTAAGTTTGAACAAACCACGTTAATTGATTGGTATATTTGTTGTAAATACCCCTAAGTTCTCCTAACGTTTACGTAGTAAGTTTGAACAAACCACGTCAATTGATTGGTATATTTGTTGTAAATACCCCTAAGTTCTCCTAACGTTTACGTAGTAAGTTTGAACAAACCACGTCAATTGATTGGTATATTTGTTGTAAATACCCCTAAGTTCTCCTAACGTTTACGTAGTAAGTTTGAACAAACCACGTCAATTGATTGGTATATTTGTTGTAAATACCCCTAAGTTCTCCTAACGTTTACGTAGTAAGTTTGAACAAACCACGTCAATTGATTGGTATATTTGTTGTAAATACCCCTAAGTTCTCCTAACGTTTACGTAGTAAGTTTGAACAAACCACGTCAATTGATTGGTATATTTGCTGTAAATAAAACCTTTTTTAAACCTCTATTTTACAGATTTTAGAGTTTATATTGTTTTGCTCTCGATTATCAATTTCAGGATTTAGTTGGTTGTTTCTTTATAAAATTTATTTGAATGATATCTAATTACAATATTAAATAAAACTCCTTGGTACTCAGTTCCACAAATATAATAATGTTTAATTACCTTTTAAGTTGCTACCGGTTTCGTCGTTTTACGACATCATCAGGCACTGTATTTGAGTTGTTAATAATACATTCTTGAATACATTTTTTAAAAACCACGAATTTTATGTGTTTACATAAACAGGATTTAGTTTGATAATAGTATTAAGTATTTAAGTTGATAATAGTATTAAGAGTTTTATTTGTTCCATCCATCTATAGTGAGTTCCATCAAGAAGCAACAACATTCACCGTCAGCTATTTGATATCTAATCAGTTTGAACAAATCGTGTTTTTATTTCAACCAGATTTGGAGCTATTTAATAAAAACGCAGTTTTTCGAGCGCGATATTTCGGTTGTCGTAACAGCCACGGCTCAGAGCGCGCTACTTTAAACAATAATGAAACGACATAGAGTTCAGTTCTACTTGATGCAAAATGAGCTGCTCAATCTTGGGTCAGTTTGTCTTTACGATCGAAATTCCCTGCGTTCCTATTCAATCGCGTCTGACGTTCTTTTTTCGCAAAATGATACTGGCCACAAATAAAAGACACCGGCCGAATCCTGAAAAAACAAAGGTAAAAACCGTGCCGCGCTTTGCAAAGTCATAAAATACATTAAATTTGAAAGGGAAAATAAAATATTTAAATACATAAATCAGATAGTAGAAAAAGTATCGTTCGTAACGAGTAAAAATGTTTTTTTTTACCCTCGGAATGTAAGCTTTCGACGTTCGCTTTCGTTGTTGTTATCATGGTTAGTGTGTGGTTGTACGAATTAAAAAATGCAAATTGGTATACAAGTAAACCGATTGGTACACATGTATTTGAGGTCCTAACGATCACTTTGGCCCGCGGTTCTTGAAATAAATGTTATAGGGGGAGGGGGTATTTTATTTTTTATTTTTTTATAATTTTGTACACCAAGAATGTCAACACAAACTTGATCTGGTGTTGCCATCAATGACAGGTGTACACAGTATTATTAGAAATCATTAGCAATTATTAATCAAATGGAGATTACAAATACCTATTAACAATTTAAATATACACAGGCATACACTGACTTAAAGCTAAACTTAAAATATAAGCGGATAATTTACACAAATTATTTAAAAATGTTATAACATTAAAGAAATGATTTAAATTAAAATTTCATCACAAGTCTTAATAACATTACTCTTAATGAACAGCATGAAAAATAAAAGAAACGAAAATGAAAATATACCTATACAATTACAAGATATATTTATAGAATCCCAAAATAACTTAATTTCAGGTAGTTATGAGCTTTATCATTAAAAATATCAAGGGAGATCAACTTCCACATTTTTTGTAAGTGCTACAAGATCTTACATCTGGTGCATTTCGACCATGAAGCTTGTTGCTTCATGATTTCGACCAAGGTTTGTTGTACGATAAGGTATTGAAAATGTGTCCTCCGCTACTCGTCGAGCATACATGTACTCGAGGAACAGCTAAGGTCACACCATCAATAAACTCATCACAAAAGCACTTCCTCCAATTAAATTTTGTAAAAATAACAAATGGAGCATAATTCTGTGGTCTGACAATTTATTCAAGCTGAATAACGATAACCTATCCTCATACTCAGTTCGACGACTAATTCCAAGGTAGATGTAAGCGAGATGTCTAGTGAAAGAACGTTGATAGATTCTATTCTGTCAGAATACGCTCCATAACATGGGTTCCCGACAAGAGAAGATAATTCATTATCGGTATATAAATGGTAGCACCACTTTGCTGTTGTTCTAAATTATGTGGAATCAGTGGAGTTCGGAATTAGGTAGTGTTATTTTCGTGTTTGTGCTATGCTTTGTTGATTTTAATATGGATATTCCGTGATAAGATTCTGACCCGGTTTTGTTATATTATACATTGAACCTGCTTATACTGATTGACCCTTGCCAGAACGAAAAGTGTCTACCAGAATTTACCGTTTCTTTTTTGGACACTATATAGCCAAAATAATAAAATCACAAAGGCAACTATATATTGAATAAATGACAAATGGAGCACTTTATACTCGTATAAGCCTTAGTTTTCAATAAAAGTATGAATTGCCTGCAAAATCATGTCATTTTGATGGATTTATTATCACAAGCACCCTTGCTTTTATTATCACACAAAATTGGACTCTAAAAAGTGTTCGTAAAAATTATTTTCGTTCTCCTCGCTTTAAATTATCAATGGCATCTGCTGCTAAATTTAAAAAGAGAAGCATCTACATTTTAATTAACATGGTGACATAAAGCATAAATTTAGTATTGCTACATCTATGACATAAAAATACTTTAATACATCAGTTTTCACACTAACCTCCTTAGTCGTTGCTTGGAATTTTTAATCTCCGATGAATTGATATTTTGAGCAAAGTACCAATAATGTAAACATTTTATCCATTATGAATATCAACATTTACATAGTTCTTAATTAAAAAATAACACTATCTAAATCTGTGTTAATCAGGCACAACCTGATTGTTAATTTGATAAATCTGGTTTCCGTTTTCATGGAACCCCAACAAGTTAACATTGACAAATCGGAACAGAATGTTTCATTATTATCCTTCATTTAAATAATTTCCGTGTGATTCGTCTGTAGGATATCTTTTATGTTTTCATTCAATACGTTATCTTGATATTGTTTCGTTCTCTGAATTGGGAGGTACGGAAGACATTTTGCCTTTTTCTTTGTCTCCGTTTTTAATAACAGTATTGTGAATGTTTCGTCTTGTTTAATAAATATGTCTTTAAGATCGATGAGCTAATTCAAGACAGTTTATCTGTATATAAGAATACCCGCAGGGTTATTACGTATCTTGAAAACAATAAGAAATCAACAAAAATTGCGCAGTTGCTGTGTCATTAATTGCACAATTTTTGTCGATTGCTTACTGTTTGCAAGAGACTTAATAAGCCATCCGGACTGACTGATCTATCAACGCCCAGAACAAAAAGCTGGACCTGGGAACATGAAACTGGAAATTCCTTGTAGAGTATAACTTAGACTAAGAAGCAGTGGCATGCCTGGAACTTTTTACTGAAAAAGCCAAGACAATGTCAATTAGGACTAGTAAAAAACTATAAAAATAATAAAAAACGACCTTGAATTTTTTTTTATGAAAATCATGATGAACTTGCACTCGTTTCACAGTTTATAAGCTTATTTAACCCGACCGGTTTCGGTTTAAGGCGATTACCATCGCCAAATTAGCAGCTCGATATTTGTCACTACAAATATCAACGGAAACGACATTAAAATAACGTTCATATCAGCGCGCAATGCATAGTGGCTGTTACGACGCTCGCTGCGCCCTTGATAGGGTGAAATAAGAGAAAATTATACTTTTCACTTGAACGTGATTACTCGATTGAATAATCTTATGTTATGTTTATAGTTATAAAGTTTATCTATTTATCAAAGCATAGACGAATTCAATCGGCCAAGCCACTCAGGAGCAGTAGGGAATTTGAGGTCAAAAAACACCATTCAGTAAAAAAAATAATTCATGTAGAAATTTTGGTGGTATGAAAAAGAAAAATGTTGCATATGTTGTCTAAGAGTTGATTATTCATAATACATTTTTTCATTATTTTTGGTTTGGCCATAAACGAGGAGTAGGCTTTAGAAAGTACCCATTTGGCAATAGTAAGGCCCTCATCAAGTATTTAGTTAGACTGATTGGATGTTATTCCGTGCATTAAATAGATAATTTATTGCAGTCATCATTTATTAAATAGAATAGAATATGTTTATTTATCAGACATTAAACAAAATAAAAATAAGAAAAAACAATGTGATTAAACTAGAAGAAGTCATGTGTCGCAGCAGACAAAAAGGCCAAGACTTAGTAAATGCTGTAGTCTAAAAAAGTAAGACTGACACGCTGATTTTCAGTCAAATTATTGTTTAGTCAAAATATTGCAAGATCATTTATTTAATTCAAGTGTATTTATTCATCATGTTGTTATCCAAGTTTCTCCAAATGCCGATAATCAAGTATTGTATGAAAATGTCTGCTTTATGGCATGCTAGCATGCCTTGGCGCCACACATTTCTTTTTCAATATTATTTTTTTCAATGCATGTGCTCGTAAAGGCCCACTTTTTATGCATCAAAAACGAACAAAAAGTCGATTATTTTGCCCTAGGGCTTTATTATTATTTTTTTTTTAATTTATTTACAATGGTTGGCTAACCTGTCGACTTTCCTGTGTACCATAGATGTTATACTTTTTTTTCCACTGTTTAACGGCTCTGGATACAGTCCTTTTGAGCCAATTATAATTTAAAGTTCACAAGATTATATTTGTTTTCATTTCCTCACACTATGCATTGAAAAACGTAGTATAATACACGGACGTAAGAGCAATAAATTACTCGGTTACGTTTAAAACACTCGCTACGCTCGTGTTTTAAATCGTCCTCGTAATTTATTCCTTTGCGCCCTTGTAGCATAAACTACTATTATTATTTTTATATTTTTTTACTAGTGATACTTAACTTTGTCATTGCTTTCCCAGTAAAAAGTTCTAGGCACGCCACTGCTAAGATGGGATTTTAGGAAATTCCAACGGGATCAGTAGACGCGATCAACGTTGCTAGTTTAAAAATTAAGGAATTCTTAACGTTTGGAGAATAACATTAAATTGAATTAATATTAATTGTCAAAGGTAGTTTTATAAATTTTTTTGATGTCATTATGTTAATAGTAATATTTTCTACCCGAGTAACTCTTTCAGCGATTACAGAAAGAAAGTTATGTGTAAAAATTATCACAATTTTGCTAAATTTATAAAATGAATCTCTTGTTTCAGCCTGTTTGTAAATAATCTTAGATGAAACACGGGTGTACCGAGTGTGGACTGTGACTTGCGTTTTGCAGTTCACAATCGGAACCCCTCCAATACCCCTTATTTTTATAAGGTCTTTCAATTTAACACTAGAGTACACGCGCGGCCTACTATAGTAGACCAGGGTTACTTTTTTTGTAGTAACTTTTTAGTTTTGCGCGCTAGAAGCTAGCGATTCCAGGTAAGCCTCGTCTAGTATATTTGTACGAGGGGCATGCCAAAAGAAGTTAGATACTCTTTACTCCTTTGATTGACACTGGAAAGTTATACATCATCTTATAGGCTGGTTGTTTGTTGATATATCTGAAAATAGAACGCACATCATTTATTTTTTTTTTATTTGGATGAGCATCATTTTTCCGAGAATCTGGCGGGAATTCGTTTGCAGCAATGGAGCTCAGTCGAAGTGATTGTCGCGCTATGATTTATTATGACTATAAAAAAGTTTTAAGCCTCAAGAATGTTTTGAACTTTTGGCTACTACTTTTGGTGAGTCTGGTTGCTCGCGAACAACAGTATTTAATTGGTTCGCTGAATTTAAAAGAGGACGGGGATGTCTCAAAGATGAAGCGAAGACAGTTCGGCTGCCAACCGCGGTCACAGAAGAAAACGTTCGTGCAGTCGAATACTTATTCGCGAAAACCAACGAATTATGTATGTAGAGCTGGAGCAAGAACAGGGAATTGGATCAGCAGCAATGCAAACCATAATTCACGACCACCTTTCTCTCCGTAAATGTTGTTTGAGATGGGTGCCGCACAAACTTACCGATGAACAGAAAGACCGTCGGTTGGATTGGTGCCTCTTCATGATAGATAAATTCGACGGTGGCGAGAAAAAAAATGTGTATGATATACTGACTTGTGATGAAACATGGCTTTATAACTATGATCCCGAAACAAAGTGACATTCGACTGTATGGTGCTTTGAAGATGAGCCAACTCCAACGAAATGTCGCCGTGCACGAAGCACACAGAAACAAATGGTCGCCTCTTTTTTCAGCAAAACGGATCATATTGCTACTGTAGTGCTAGAGAATCAAAGAACGATGAACTCCGAATGGTATGTGACAGTTTGTGCTCCAACAGTAATATCAGCTTGGTGTGACAAGCGACCGAAGTCAGGAATCCGACGCCTTCTCGGGCACCACGACAATGCGGCGTCGCACACGTCTGCCAAAACACTTCATTTTTTCGACTCAAAAAATGCGTCAATCCTCCCTCACACACCAAATTCCCCTGACCTAGCACTTTGTGATTTTACCTGTTTCCAAAAATCAATAAAAAAAATAAAGGGGAAGAAGTTTGAAAGCAAAGAAGATGCACTGGCTGCCTATATTTTCGAGATTTCTGAGGTGTCTAAAGAAGAGTGGTCATTGGTATTTTCCAATTAGTTCAGACGTATAGAAAAGTGTATACGTGCTCAGGGTGAATACTTCGAAAAGATCGATACTTGTAATAAAGAATAAATTTTATAATTTTTGAGTATCTAATTTCTTTTGGCATGCCCCTCGTAGCAATCTCAGTACCCTGCGCGATCCCTGCGCGAACGCACTTGCGAGATATTTGGCGATAAAAGCGCGGGCCTACTAAAGTAGTCCGCGCGTGTATTGGTGTATCAAAATCAGGTAAGTAGTTTTTCGTGTATTATCGATTAATAACGCTAAAATAATGATCTCGAGTTAAAACATCTATACATATTTGTATGTTTATCAAATAACTGTTATTTTAAATTTATAAAATGTATATTATTTTTGTATTTTTTATAGATTTATTTATATTATTAACCAATTACGTCATGGATGATTCACAAGTGGAAAGGTGTCTACATGAGCTAGATACTGATAATTAAGATGTGATTGAGAGTAAAGATGATGAAGTTGACCCATTACAGGCCCTAGTTCGTAAGTTAGAACTCCAGGAAGATGAAGAGGAAAGGTTGGGTGAATCTGACGAAACATCAGATTCAGATAACGCTCCACTCTCGGAACTAGCATATCGAAGGCGGGGTCCAGTCTAGTTCTAGTTCAGTCTAGTCTATAGTGTTCTGCGTAACAGCCGTCGATAGCCACTAACATTATTTTTTGATTTGATGAACATTGTTAGAATCAAAGCTCTGGTAATCAACCAAGTGAATGCCTGACCCGAAAAAATTATCAGGCGTAACTTTTTGAACGAACTGTCCTTCAATTTGATAAAACCACTTTTGATCTGTCGGGCATCCATTGAAACACTTCCACGACAACTTAAATTTAGGATTGGAGCACTTTTAGGCAGCACAGCCCAAGAATCCCAAAAGTCTCAAACACTATTTGACACCAAAGACAGGACGAGTTGTTCGATGTGCAGTCTGCTGGAGAGCCCGAAATCGGTCGACAAAAAGGTGGTTCAAGACTTGCAATAAATGGATTAGTCCCGATTACCAAGCAGTAGTGTGTCCTGAATGCTACGAAAACAAATAAAATAGTCATTAAATTTAGTGTTAATTTAAAAAAATATATGCTGATCTCAGAAGTGCCATTTTTGTCATTTTTTTTAGATATTTGCTAAATTGCTGATTGTTCACTATTTTAAATAACATATCTAAGTTTTAATGTTGTAATACTAAGTAAAATAAATAATTTTTCCATTCCATTTATTATTTTAATCAAACAATTATAAATAAACAATTTATTGACATTTCAAAATGGCCTAATATAGTAGGCCACGCGTGTACTCAAGTAAAAAAAAGGTGCGCGTGTACCGTAGTGTTAAATGGAAAGTAATTTAGGAGGTGATTCAGTATCGTTAATACATCACATTCCACTGCAAAGTACTTTTTTTTGCGCGAACTTTTTCTTCACTTGTCCATACAAACTGAATCAGCTGATCGGACCACTTTGTATTGACAATTGTAAAAAGTGTTTGCGCAAAAAAAAGTTCTTTGCAGTGGAATGTAATGTATTAGCGATACTGAATCACCTCCTAAATTACTTTCCATTTAAATTGAAAGACCTTATATATAGATATATTGCATTTAACAGTCTGTTGAGGACCTCATTGTACCCTCAAAGGTACCTATGGGAAGTCCATGCGAGAGGGAGTTTTGGTTGCACAGTTAACTTCATCATTATCATTATAGTAAAATTCATACAAAATGGCAGACTTAAAGCATAAAGCATTCTCTACCAGTCAACCCAAAAATGGTACAAGAAATCCAAACATCTTCGGCAGGTTGTAGATGTAAAAGTAAAAACGTCGTTGTCATAATATGCTCGCTCAAACTTAAACATAATCTCCTGGTAATTTTATTAGCTTACACTGATCCAATTATTCCGACTTGGTTACTTAGAAGTCATCTTGATTACCCATAGCTAATTGAGTGTAATACCATTTTGTAAACACAAAATAATATATCTTCTCTCTAAACAAGGTTACTTTGCATGATATAGCCAAATTCATACTGGAGACTCGGTTAGTGGTCTTGATTAACGTTCAGTAACTCTTTCTGGGAAAAACGCATAATAAAATTAAGGCTTCTTGTTCTAATAAACTCGAGGTTTGTACTTAAACAAGTGTAGGGGCACAAATAAAAAAAACTACTTTGCAAAAAAGGGTCGTTGAACCATGGTCCAGACCACTTACCGAGTCAAAAGTATGAATTTGGCTATGTCAACCAAAGTTACAATATTAAATTAATAAATTGAACGTTTGTCTATTCTTAAGAATTTCCGCTATATGATCACAATAAATTATATGATTTATGAATGCGAACATGTTTCTTACCTTATAATTTAAGAACAAAACAATCTGATTTTAAGTTCTTAAAAAAATTGTTATTTTGTGCTCATAATTAACCAAACTAGCAAAATATTCATGGAAATCGGAGCTTTTAAAGCTTTAAGTCTTTTAGAAATAACAAGATAGCTTCAGATATTGTTAGAATGCTTATAAATGCACTACAGTTGACCAATATAATGTCAAGAACATAAATAAATCTTAAATGCGTTTACAATATGGCCATTAAAACTTATCCTATATAAGCCACATATGCCACATATGTGACTTATACTCTAACTTAAGTATCAGTAATGTTTTGATTTACTTGTTAGTAAAAATGAGATTCTAGGATTCATGTAACAAATGTGATTTTGGTAAACGTTACTTAGTAGACCTACTGTATTGGAATCCTGCAAATGAATGACACTTGACTGCTAAAGGAGTATCAAAAAATATTGATCAGCTTAGCCAGAAGTCCTAAGTAGATCCTATATCCTGCTTCTATAGAGCATGTTTTTCGTTTAGCCGTGTTTTGAAAATAGAAACAAAAATTAACAAAAAAAAACATATTTACTAAATAATAACATCTATGTACTTGAGAAAATCAAAGCAACCGAAGCGGGGGATTTAGGAGAAAAATCACCTTGAAAAATTATAATATATCGCAGTCTCTATATTGTACACTGAAGTATGTTTGTGCGCAAACTTTACCCCACTTCGACGCTTTGTGATGTTTGCCTTTTTTCATCTTTACCAGTTGGTAAAAAATTATATAAACAGGAAAAATAATTATTAGGAGGGCATAAACGTTGCGATATTATTTACTTTCACAATATTAAGAGGATTGCATGCCCTAGCAACTTTTTTTATTACCCGTCCAGCACAACAAGTCTAATGGCAAAGACATTATTTGCTTTTCATAGAGGAAATTATATGTTGGCTCTTTGGTCTCTTTTTCTTGGACGCGTAATACTAGTGATCACGCAGCGAACCAACAAATTGTTGTGTTTTTAGCTAATACTGAAATATTTTGTAGGGAAAAAAATATTAGATTTAGGTAACATCCCTTCATATTTCTATTGCCTATTTTATAAAAAAAAATCAAGTTGATCTCTTAACAGCGTCTTTGAAACGAACGTTTGAAAACAAAAGTATAAATCTTAAACCATTGTTTATAGGTGGAATTCCTAGATAAATGATCGATAAATCAAATATATTTTCTTCAATATGAGGAGAGACCTGGTTTCTTCCAATAAACCCTTGAAAACCTGGTGTTGTTGTTGTTCTAGCGTCAGGTGTCCCGTTAATTGAAACGTCACTTGCACCATTTGTTATTGTGCAATTTGATCCACTAGCGCAATGCGTGATATATTGCAATAAAATTTAAGAGCACACCGAGCGTTTGTTATTGTCTCTTTCTTTTTCTATACGTGTAAAGAGTAAACAAAAAAACCGCACTTTTGCACTGTTTAAATTTTTTCATTGATATTTTCATCATATTGTGTATTAGTGCTCCAGTCATCTATGAACTTTATTTTAGTAAACGAATCATAATATCAAATTACTCATTTATATAAAAAATTAGGGAAATAAAGGAAAAATTACTCGAAAAGAGGTAACTTTGCAAATTTATTCTATGGAGCCAAATTAATCAAATCGTGTTTCCATGGTATATACTGTTTAGTTTACATATATCCCCAATAATACCAAAATATTTCTCTAGATTTTAAATAATTGTTAACTATGTACTATAATAGTTAACTATAACTATGTAAAACAAGTGTTATAATAGTAGTTTATGCTACAAGGGCGCAAAGGAATAAATTACGAGGACGATTTAAAACACGAGTGTAGCGAGTGTTTTAAACGTAACCGAGTAATTTATTGCTTTTACGCCCGTGTATCATACTTCGTTTTTCAATGCATAGTGTGAGGAAATGAAAACAAATATAATCTTGTGAACTTTAAATTATGATTGGCTCAAAAAGATTGTATCCAGAGCCGTTAAACAGTGGAAAAAAGGTATAACATCTATGGTACACAAGAAAGGCTGCAGGTTAGCCAACCATTGCAAACAAATTAAAAAAAATAATAATAATAAAGCCCTAGAGCAAAATAATCGACTGTCTGTTCGGTTTTGATGCATAAAGAGTGGGCCTTTACGAGCACATGCATTGAAAAAATGTGTTCGTGTGTATAAGAATCTCGATGCGCTCTGGCCCCTTTGACGCATTATATCCTTCTACCAGCTCTGTGACACTTGACAACTTCAGCCCTGGGGATAAAAGCATATCTTAAATAATTCCTATAGTTACTTATAGTATAACTGGTATTCGATGGTAATTTATTATTATTATTAACGAATTGGTTTTATTCATTAATATTACAAGCTTTAACTAAGGATGTCATTTAGTATATTTGGATCAATTCTTGTAACTAAATTTTAAACCAGTGTTAATCTGTATGATGAATCTGAGTCACGATCTAGACTGCAATATTTTGTCTTACTATTGTTTTACTAGTGATTAGAATTTAAAGAGTGCAGCAGTTTTTGAGACAAAATTATTAATAATTTTTCCTCTAATTATTACAAATTTACCTGATAAAATTAATCTATTATTCTGCTTAATGTTTAAAGTCAAATGAACAACTTCAAATGACCACTACACATTTCGAAACTTGGTTAATCGGTTTAATGTAGATAGTAGACGAGACAGTAGTTAGGGCTGATAGTTCATCTTGGAAAAACGGAAAAGTTCAAGGTGATATGCGAAATAAATACGGGTGTTTCTTTTCTGTGTATTTCATGAAATACGCAGAAAATTTTAATAAAATTCTGGTATATGCATTTTGACTATATACTCTAGAATTTTAAAATTGGAAAACATGTCTGGATAAATTTTCCTCGATAGAAATAATTGTTGAAATAGGGTCTTCAAACACACTTTTTCTCCTCGTTTGACGAAAATTAACCTTGTACAGAACTCAAACATATTTTATTAGGTTTGTTTCAACAATATCTAAAGATTTGATATTTGAAATTTTGCTGGCTATTTTAGTTTTTTTAATAAAAATATAAAACCAACTTTTGTCCCTTTTGCCCTGAATCCGCCCCTCTCGCACTGCGCGATTTTTCGCTTGGAGTGAAAATGACAAAAATAAAATTCGCATAGCCTCTTAAAGTTCCCTGATAGAAAAAAAATACCAAGTTAACTCTAAATTTCATGTTTTTCGAGTGTTAAAGAATTTGAAATTTGTATGAAAAATAAATGAACAACTAGAATATTTTAATAATATCATCTAGAAGCCGAGTTATAAAATTGGTGGTCGTAACAGTCACGGCTGAGAGCGCGCTATTTTAAACTGAAAGGAACCGTCGGTAGAGTTCAGTTCTGATTGATGCAAAATAAGGTGCTCAATCTGACTTTTTATGATTCAGATTGGTAAATGTTTAAGATTAAACGTCAGTCGCTAAGCGCAAAGTGCATAATATAACATTGTTTTTCTTGTTTATAAGTTATAAATTCAAAACCCTTTTGGTATGTTGCAATGAGCGGTTTTCAAAGTCAAATTAAAAAAGAAAAAGTAGCACCGAACGACTCAATAGATGGCGCAGCCTGTACTAAAAGTGTCAAAAAATGTCTTCCTGGCAACACTGGTTTCTTTTGATTTTGACACTTCTTCTTTGCTTCTTTCTTTTTTATGGTCAATCCATGCCTCAAATGTAATATTGCTAAGATCCATTGTTCTTTCCGTAATTAGTTATACTGTGTGTTCCTATATTTTTACAATTAGCCACAACGCATGGGCTGACCATGTTGAAAGTTGAATGAAATACCAAGCTATTAACGTAAGCAATATAGATAGAAAACAACACAATATAAACACAACAAAATAGGAATGTCTTTGTGAAGGGTGTTGTTGGATTTAACAATCGAATTGACAATTTTTATATTGCTGCCCACAGATTAAAAAATAATCTTTGCTTTTTGACACTTGAAAGCAGGGTAACGCCATCTGTGTTTACCTCTGAAAGCTTGATCAAGGTCAGTCTGGAAAACCGCTCATTGACAGTATTAGTGAGTTGTATAAACCATGAGTTTGAAATTTAATGCACAATTAGTCATGGTCTTGTCCAAACAAAGTTAAAACAGCATTTTAAGTTGGTTTTGAAAAGAAATGATCTTTTTTACTTGACATTGATCTTAATTGTGTTTATAATTTCAAACTTTTGCTTTATAAACCTTACCAATACTGAATTACTGGCGTCACAGACCAAAATGCTTTTCAATTTTTTATTTCTTAACAAGAAAAACAAAGTTAAGTTATGCAGTTTGTGCTAAGGGTTTGCGCTAACTTAAGGGCCTTACTATTGCCAAATGAGTACTTTCTAAAGCCTACTCCTCGTTTATGGCCAAACCAAAAATAATGAAAAAATTTATTATGAATAATCAGCTCTTAGACAACATATGCAACATTTTTCTTTTTCATACCACTAAAACTTCTACATGAAAAAATGTATTAACTAAATGGTGTTTTTTGGCTTGAATTTGCTACTGCTCCTAAGTGGCTTGGCCGATTGAATTAATTTATGCTTTAATAAATAGATAAACTTGATAGTTATAAACATAACATAGGATTATTCAAACGAACAATCACGTCCAAGTGAAAAGTATAATTTTCTGCTATTTCGCCCTTTCAAGGACGCAGCGAGCGTCGTAACAGTCACTATGCATTGCGTGCTGATATGAACGTTATTTCAATGTCGTTTCCGTTGATATTCGTACTGACAAATATCGAGCTTCTAAGTTGGCGATGGTAATCGCCTTAAATGCTTAAACTTAAATATTTACGAGCGGCTCAATTAACGTATTCTATAACAGCACGTATGCTGTGCTACTAAACGTCAAACATGTCTAATTATTATTAGAATGCATTACAAACTAGAAATCAATCAGAAACCAATTTAAAAGCACAAATATTTTTGTAAAAATTCCTAGGTCAAGTATTTGAACCTGCGACCTCATGCTTACATGACAGGCGCGCTAACAACTGCGCTACCGAGGTTCGTATCTGGAACGACGAATTTTTCCACCATATCTATACGCCGAATTTTTGTAACTACTTGATATCATCATATCATTTATTCATGAGACAACATGGGTCCATTTTGTTAGCTACCAGTTAACCAGCTTGTAGTGCACATACTGAACGCTCATGAGGGCGTTATGTGATTTCACGCCTTGATCATTCTAAAGTATTCAAAGCGTTGGATTTCGCAATAAAAACATCAAATTTTAGTCAAACATGTCACTTTCGTAGGTGAAACTTGGTAAAACATTTTTTAGATTTTTATTAATAACCATATAAAGCACTCACTACGTGCCCAATTTCATAGTGCTAAAACAAATTAATGAGATTATTGATAATTTAGCACGTAGGGAGTGCTTTATAATGATAAGTAACAAAAAAAAATAAGAAGGTATTTACCAAGTTTTGCCGTTCAGCAGTACTGTATACGCGCTACATACAATATGGTAATTGGGTCGCTGGGCTTGGGTTGTCCATCAGATTAGTCGTTCAGGATGTTTTAATTATGTACAATTTGTGGATTTTACAATGTCAGATGTCATTAAGAACACTAAATTTGATCAGTCTTCCCAAACTGAAAAAGTTCCATTTTGTTACCAATCGAATCAATAACCTGATGCTATTTATAAGGTCTCAGCTAAAGTGGTCAAGCTGAGAGACCTGTTTCGAATGCCCTGGTTTCGGCAGCAGTTGTTTTATGTCTCATGACCAGACAGTATGGCGTCACACTGGCATTTAGGCTTTGGCGGCAGAATCTCAGCTATTCAATGACAAATAGCTTAAATGGAATGCGGAATTCTTGAACTGCAAACGGGAACCAGATTTTCAGTTGACTTACAAAACTGCTGTAAATTCTTTGCGTATTCGTAGCAGAATTTTACAAGATACTACGATGTAGCATAGTGTTCTCGCTTGCTACGCTCGCCGTAGTCAAAACGTCTTGTTTGTAATATTGGTGTAGTCTTGGGTAAAATAACTATGTTAAAAATTCGTTATTAGTTCATTAATAAAATACTAGATGGCGTTCAAATTCAAATTCAAAAAGTTTATTTTGCAAAATAGGTGTACATAATACACTTTTAAGACGTCAAATTTAATCTAATAAAAATATGTGTAATAAATTAAGAAATGTACATGAACTAAATTAAAGGTTATTTAATTTATGCAGCATAATATATATATAAGATTAAAATGATAGGTAATAATTTATATTATACAAGGGGAAATCCAATCAACCACCCGAACCCATACCGGAGACCCGGCCAGAGACCAGGAACAAGGTTTAATGATCACCAACTTAGCCCCAAGCACGAATCCAGGCGGCCGACCAAATATTCTATTCTATATAGGTACTTATACTACATAGTAATAGGTTACATATATAAATACATGCCTACCTCCGTCCTCCTCCCATTAGATTAGTCTTGCTAAGAAGAAGGGCAAAAAACTTAGCAACATCATGTCTTTTTTTTCAACATAAAACCTATACTATACAATATAATTATGGCTTATATCTATTTTAACAAAGGGATAAGAAAAATTAACACTTGTCTTTGTACACTAAGTCAAGTATCAGGTCTTCAGCATGGATGAAGCCGCGGGTAAATGCTAATGTACTATATAACCGGGTATATCCGGCCGAGGCATTCATTTCTATGGTTTTAATAGGCAATTATGTAGTAAAATATTGATATTGAACACACATGTTTACCGGTGTGCGTGAGTGCGGACGATCAAGAAATGTTTTAACTCAAATGTTCCAAATAGAAATGTTTAAAATGAAGGTTATCACGTCACAATACATACACGACAATTGTGTCGATTCGGTATAACACAATTTGACAGGACTAACTTTAATTTAAGCGCTATGTCTTTTTCTTTCTGTATCGAAAAGACAAAGACAGAACGCTCAAAATAAGATTAGTCCTGTCAAATAAGTTGTGTTGCACCGAATCGACACCATTGTATTGAAATAGGATGTATACTTCAAACTGTAGAAATTATTATTTTTATAATTAGATATTCTAGCTTTAGCCCGTGACTTTTGCCTGATAACTGATAAATAGCCTAAGCGTAAAACATAAAATAAAAATAATAGAAATCCCACGCATTCTTCTTTTAATTTTTAGGGTTCCGTAGTCAACAACAAGGAACCCTTATAGTTTCGCCATGTCCGTCTGTCTGTCTGTCCGCGGCTTAGCTTAGAGACTATTAGTATCAGTACAGTAAAATTTCGAAAAAGATTTTTTTATAGGGCACCTCCTCCACACTTAAAGTGGGGATGAATTTTTTTTCTTCATCTATCCCCTAATGTGTAGTGTCGTTGGATAGGTAATTTAAAAATATTGGGGTTGTGACAAGACCATTTTTCGATCCAAGGTTACGTTTGCGAAATATTAAGCTTTAAAGTGTTAATTTTTGTTAGAGTCAAGTCAAGTGGCAGGGGTGCCAGTGAAACGGTTGTATTTGGAGACGTGAAAAAAATCACGGCAGTAGTATACATAACAAAATTAAAATGAAAACTAGCACAGCTAAGTAGGCTTTACAATTTAACGAGTACAGATCGCGCTAAACTTTTAGTCCCCTCTAAACACGGGGCGATTCGCATCAGCAGGATCAAAATGTATGGGTCGTTCTTGGGAAGAGCAACTTCCGAGCGTACTATATAGAAGTTTGGCGTGATCTGTATTATTATAGATAATGGTACGGAACCCTTCGTGCGTGAGTCTGACCCGCACTTGGCCGGTTTTTTCTTATAAAATTATTTGAAACGATGATTGTAGATATTGGGTATATTGTTACATAATTAGCCATTGGGAATCTCATGCAGCCTATGTATAACTCAGAAACTCAGCTTTGTTTGGTTTCGGAAAAAAGCACTCGTGTCGTGGCGATATATTTATTTAATTATTATTAAAATTATAGGATTACAAAGATAAAAGCGCCATCATTATTTAAAATAAAAAAATAGCTTTGTGTACAAACTTTCTTTCTCTAAATTGAATTTCCTTTTATTTTAAGTTTTAGTGCTACACATGAACCAAGTTCAAAATGTACTATCGCTCACAAAAGTGTGTACTTGTGTCTAAAAAAAAAGAAATTCACTAGGTATTTTCGCTTTATTTCTGTTTGTTATTTAAGCCGATTCTAAAGGCTTTAATTTTAGTTTTAGTGCTGTCAAAACTAAATTTCATTCATTGCAAATTGTCGTTAAAAGTTTGGAACAGAATCTTTGGAAAAATTTCATGTTTGACAGCACTAAAAGTAAAATCAAAGCCTTCAGAATTGGCTACAATATTATTTAACGCGGATCGTTCGTTTTTTTTCTGTTGTATCTTATAGATTTGCATCTAAACTAACTAAAATTCAACTTAGCAGTTTTATTCCTTAAATTTCCCTCAAAGTATTATATTTCCCTCACAATTGTCTATCTTTAATACTGCATCAACAGACAAATATAAGCCTTAACGTGACTCTGTGATAGTACAAGAAAATCAGAATCCCACGAGATTGGAATCTTGATAGTTGCCTTGATTTATCGTTTTTCCAACCAATTAAGAACTTAAATAGATTTCAGTGCCTTATATATGAGAGAACCTCCCCGTATCTTCACATAAAATATCCTTTGAATTAGATCATGTTATCTTGTTGGCCTTATCTGAGTTTTACTTTTGCCTTTGATCTCAATTCTTGTTTCACTAGAATTACGTTCCGAGATTTTAGATTCTCTTCGTTTTGCAAAAGTGAAAGCCTATTCAATGATTTAATTAGTATACTTAGGTTAATTAATGCAAATGCCAAATCAAAGCTTTTTCCCTTATGTCACTGAAAGGAAAATTCAAATATAGGTTGTTAAAAGAACAGTGTAATGTATAAAAGACAGTAGCATTACTTAAACCGTAATGCAGAGCAGCTGAGACAAGCGATATGGTCGCTTCTAGTGCTGAAGCGCCAAGATGGCTGACGAAGAAAAGTTACCCATACCACCTACCTTCCTGGAGAAACTACTCTTCTACACCACAGCGTCCTTCGTCCTTCTGGCGATATTCAGCCTTTTCGCCTTCCTATTCTTAGTACCATTTGTCATCGAACCTGCCTTCACAACTATATTTATGCAGTTTGATTTGAATCCAGCGTTATGCGTGACAGCATCAGTCAAGCATCTGGTTGGAGTCAGTAACTGCTCATGGGCATCGTGCCGCGAAGGCTGCACTAAAGATCTCTATGAATGCACCCAAATCCGCGTCAACTACAAACTTGGAGACGCTGTCAATATATCAGCTACAGAGTATGAGGATCTGATCAGAGCTGAAAGAGCTATTAGGGAATACGAGTACGAAAACTACGAGACTGCCGCTGATAAGGCTTACCCAGAGATGGTAGAAGAAGGAATAGAGGATCTGCCTGAAGTGCCACCAACAGGGCTTCAAGGAAATGACTCCGAGTGGTATTTCACTGGAGCTAGGTTGTTTCCAAACGTAAAAGGGTGCGGATACCCACCCATGTTGAATTGCACCGTATTCCTAACTAAGTACAGGCCGTTGGGTACCAACTTCACTTGTTACTACAGCCGTGTGGATCCAGGGGTGGTGATCACGGATCTAGATATGTGGCAGAATACGCTAAACTTAGTTTACGCGATAGCGATTCCAGTTCCATCCTTTATAATTTCGGTGATTTATTTAACGTTTGCATACTTTAAGATTTATAATACTGAGGAAGAATCTGAACAGGAGCCTCTGCAGAGCGACGCTGAGGGTATGGCGACTGGAGATGATGAGAAGCCAATAACGCCAGGATCTGATACGTTTAGAGAAGACCTGGCGTGTTTTGGTCACGAGCTGAGGATGCAACTGGCCATCGAGAAAGAGAAAGCGGGTTTCGAGTCGAATAGTCCACCTGTTTCAAATTCGGCTTCGCTGTCTGGGTACGTCTGCAATATTTATTTGTTTAGTTTGTAAATAAATAAGTCTGTAGTCTTTCCTCTAGTATATCAGACTTTTCTAGTATTTTTCCGCTTTGAAGAGATTTGTATTCGTCTCAAAGAATGAAGTTCTGTAGAGGTTCGGTAAATTTTGTTTATTTATAAAACTGTACAAGGCATGTGAAACTTTTCTCCATTTATTATTTACACAAAGTCTTACAAACTTCAAAACACAAAAAGTTTCTCTGACAAATTTTTAAAAGGTACGTAATATGTATCGTAATTTCATATTTTCTAGAAGAACCACTTTTTTTCAATTCTGCAGTAAATAAAACATTAAAATTTTATTTCAAAAGTGCACACACACAAACATTTTTCTGACTTAAACTAGGCATACTGACACCCAGACCTACTGTGTCTGATTCATTGAAAATTAATAAATTTGTAAGAAAAGCCTTATGAAAATGTTGCAATTTAAAGTGTTACTAGGGAGACAATGAAGCCGATTCTGAAGGCTTTAACTTTAGTTTTAGTGCTATCAAAACTAAACATCCTTCCTTGCGAAATGTATAGTCCTTAAGTGTTAAAAACTAAAGCTTAATTACTTTGGGATAATTTATGTTTTGACAGCACTAAAACTAAAATATAGGCTACAGAATCGGCTTTATTGGCGAAAATTTAGTCTTAAAAGCATTAGATCAAAAATATTTTGAATATAAAAAAATGTTAGAGCACTCTCTTACTGCTAAATCGAGAACTGAGTAATTTATTCTGAAAAGAGCAAAAGCGTCGAAAATAATATTTTTCTTATAAAACGACTGTTTTTTTATTCTTGAAACCTTATGATGTCATTATCCGCGTGTCCTTATCAACTTTTTCTGACCGAAAGATTTTAATGACATTTTTAAAAATCATTCTTAAATTTCACTGCCTTTTTTGTCCTTTTATTGTCAAAAGCTCTCTGAATACGACCACTCCTATTTATCAGGCCCGTACTCAGGGGGGGATGCCACCCTCAAAATCTTAGAATATGAAAAAATCTATTATTATTTTACATTTTTACATTATTTAGATGTGATATTTACTCCAAGTTATATCTTTATATGACTGTACCAATAGTGAATTTAAGTACAAACGCTCTGATTCAAACTCATACACACAGACGCGTAATTTACAAGCCGTCTCAGCGAGATTTATACGGAGACTGTACTGAACCTCGCTGAGACGGCGCGGCGCGGCGTGTGCCTCCTCTACACGTCTACAGAGGCATCTGCAGACGTCATCTCCGGATGCGTCCGCCGACGTGTAGAGGGGGTGATTTGCGCATCTGTGGTAGGTATTTAACGTCTGGAGACGCGTCCGCCTCGAATCCGATTGTTGTCGATTTTTTGGCACACATCAAAGGGTTTCGACGCGAACCTCCGGCGTCTGTCCACACGTCTGCCGACGCATCAGTTTGATCGTAGATGCGAATGAGAGTGCACGCGTGCTTCTTGTGGTTTAATTCTCTACTGCGATGTACACTCAAGTAGTAGTTAAAAGTATTAAATAAATAAATAGCTGCGGCAGCTACGGTCTCAATATCCATTTTTTAAACGAGGCGAACGCGTGTTTCGTCTGTCGGGAATGAACATAGACTGATCGACATACAGACGTGGACAGCTCGAGGAGATCCATCTGCGGATGCATCTGCCAGCGTCCGCGGACGCATCTGCTGACGTGTAGAAGAGCGTGTCTGAGCTCGAATCAGAGCGTTTATCTAAGATTCACTACTGTATATATTTACTTTGACTCTGCCGTGACATGTCAACTATTTGTGAAAAATGTATGAATACGACACGTGTTTTATGTTTTACATTCAAGTATTTCTGAAATTTATAGCCCCCCCTGAATACAAATCCTGACTGCAGGCCTGGTATTCACGACATGGAGTTTATAGCTAATTCTAGAGTAACAGGCATGCAGAAAATGACAAGAAAGTGCCTGCTTGCTTATTTATACACGGTATAACCGCGGAAAATAACTTGAATCCGGTTTTTATCCATTGCCATGGTGACAGGAGCAAAAACCGAGTCTATGTAAATTTCTCTGATGGTACCTACTTAGTATTCACATGAAGTCGCAAGTTTTATTCAACTAAAGGAGCTTAAATAAAATGATAGAATAAATTTAGAAGAATTTAGAAGAATTAGAAACATTAAAAAAGAAACTGCAGTAATTATAAAAAAAATAAAAAAATAAAAAAAAAAAAAAAAAAAATACTTGAACTTTTTCTCTTTTATGTGAAGACCTTACAAACACCAACACATTTCATTTACTAACTAAACATTCACATTAAATTTAAAACTTGTTTTTATTTACATACAGGACCAAGTCATCGTTCGTGAATGCCTAATCACGGTGAAAAGACCGAGGTATGTTAAAAACGTCCGCCATTTTGTTTTTTTTTTAATAAAAAAATATTAACCTACGCTTCACGAATTTCGATGCTTGCAAGATATTACCAATATTTTCATAAAGCACACGCTTGCTACAATAAAAATAAAAAACACGCACATCGCACATTTATTCCGCTTTTAGTTTGTAGTCTTTTTTTTGGGTTCTCTACAACTGAAACCTTTAGTTCATTCCAGCATCCGTCAATCCTTCTGTCTGTCCGTAGCATTATTCAATTACTGAACCGTTTCAGCTATTTGTCAGGTGCAAAATTAGGTTAGGATCCCGCAAAATGATTGCGAGGTCTGGATGTTGTGAATGTTAGAACTGCATTGATATAAAGCATGCATGATAGATTACCTATTAGCAGTTCTTATTGCGGCGTCAAAGCCGGCAAAATCGTTTAGGGTTAGGGAGCTTGAACTGCTGGCGTCTGTACATTGTCACACCGTTATTATACTTCTTTAGTTTTGTCACAAGAGAGCTTTAATAGGCACCCTATACCTAAATCTCTTGAAAAATATTTTTTGAAAATCATTAAACTCACGTATTAATGCAGTCAATCTAATCCGTGAGTCAATCCAAGAATCTTTGTATGGAGTGTGTTGAATTAAATGTACACTGGGTGATAATCGGGAATATAGCAATAAACTGACTGAAAAATTTAAACTCAAAAGAATCCCGGAATAATATTGAAAAAGAAAATAGACCATGGGTAAGGACAAAATGAGTAAGTTTAAGAGTCTAATTATTTTGGTAGATTATAAAAAATGATATCTGGGGGCACGGCAGTGCCACCGCCAAGTCTCGCAAAAAAAAAAACGCGGTACGACCGTACCATTCTGATTATGTTCTTCCGGGAGATTGGTATTATTGAAAGGAAAACTCTCAAAACTCGTAAAAAAAACGGTGGAAACATAATTATTGAAACTCCCCCCGAGTTTCAATAATATATTTCCACCGTTTTTTTTTACGAGTTTTGCGAGTTTTCCTTTTAATAATACCAAATACCTAAAATAGTTAATTTACAAGACATTTTATTAGCACATAAATTGGTTTTTTTTCAGTCACTACACCTGTTTTTGTGATACGGTTGAAACAACTGCGTAATTTTCATAATAGATTTATTTAGTAGCATGAATGAGTTACGACATCCATTTGAATCAATTATTAGCTTAATATTCAGTGCTTTGTCACGTAAAAAGGTGGCCAGATATGATTTATAGCTACTATTTTTGTGAACAGTTTGCACGCTGCACTGATAACGTTAAAATTACCCTATTTAAGGCGTACTGCCAGTCCATGTACACGTGCAGTCTGTGGACCAGATATACGCAAAAATCGTTCAGTACCCTCCGCGTCCAATACAACAATGCGTTCAGGGTGCTGTTGGGGCTGCCATGATACTGCAGCACATCAGGAATGTTCGCGGAGGCACAGACTGATAGCTAGCTTCACAGCAATAGTCCAAAAACGTGTGGCTTCCCTTATGAGTCGTTTAAGGGGCAGCTCCAACAGCATCTTGGAGGGCATTGTTGATCGTTGGGACAGTCCCGTTCTGGGATTCTGGAACAGGGTTCACGTGGAGTCACAGTGCTTCACCAGGAGGATGTTGTTGTAGGCATCACTCAATTTAGTTGTGTGATGTCTGCAACAGCGACTTCTGCGGCCTTTCTGTGTTTTTTTTTGTGTGTAGATAAGGATACTAACATAGTTTTTAAGCATATAGTGTTACTACGAGTAACTAAGATATGGATTTCGGTCTGAAATAAATATTTTCTTTCTTTCTTTCTATAACTACATAATTATCTACATAGTTAAATTTAAGCCATTAGTTGATGTGTTATGCTCTGGCCATATTTTTGAAATGAATAATTGAAATCAGCGAACGAAAAAATATAGAAGACACGTTTATAACAAATTGTCATCCGTCAAAGAGTCAAAAGGCTCATGATTGGTTCGTCTACTCATATGTGTCATGCGACCGTACCGTGATTGTCTGACTCACGGAGACAGAGTGAATGCCATAGCCTCTTGAGCCAACGTCATACATGTGTCTGGCACAGTTATCATGGGGTCATTTTTCAGCGCCAATCAGGCTTCTATGTTATTTTCTTTCGCTGATTTGAACCTTTTATTGTATTTCGTATGTTGAAGAGCACTCTTATAACCCAAACTAGATTTATGAATTAAAAACATGATATCTAAAAGGAGGAGCGTTTCCTTAGAAAACATAAGCTTTATATGCTAAGACTGATTACTTTTTACTTTAAGACTTGAGATATACATTACATTTCTTAATTTGTGAATAAAAATTTGCTCTGGAAGCTACTTGGGTCTTTTAAGAGCTGTGTTAGGATCTGGACAACGCAGGTGGCAAATCAATTGGTCTACACTAGAGCGGGTTTGAGTCCATGTGAAAATATTTTCGCATTCAGATATTCCAAAATCATTTATAGGTCCTTGCAACAGGAACATTGCCTAGTGACAATATATAAATATAATTCTATCATAACATTTAAAACATTTTCCCTTCAGACTGTTTGAATAAAACGAAACTAAAAAATTGGCTATTAGAGCGCAGTTTTTATAGTATAGGTAGGTGATTTTTTTTGCTTTCAAACCTTGACATACTTAATTTTGACATATTGAATTTATTTTTAATTGACATTGTATCCATATTAAAACTGATCTTGTTTATGAAAATTGTATGATAATTTGTTTAAAGAATTAAATTTTTATTAATATTTGCATGCCTTTAAGGTTGAATACAGAGACAAACCATTTTTTATATTACCACCATTCAATGTGTATTCTGGCAAATAAATATATTTGTATTTGTAATGTTTTATATTAAATAAGAAGGAAAATTTTATGAGCGGAACTTTCTCAGATAGATTATATTTTACGTCTGAGTAATCAAAAGCCATTGCGTATCTCTAAAAGTACTCGTTTTGTCCCTTTTTCAGATGACGAAGTTCCTGAAGCGATGTCAAGTATCAGAAAGTGTACGAGTTTTCTTGAGGACTAAAAAGGATTTAAAAATAGAACAGTGCTCGTCTTGTGAATAAGTTGAAAAGAGCCGAAGCGCCTATAACTGGCTGGCTGGCTGGATGGCTGGGGGTAAGCGAAAGATTTAAAAAAAAAAGCGTTGTGAAACAAAACTTTATTTTCTTGAAAATGGCTTATTTCAAAGGAATGTAGTTTTTCGGATTGATTTGAGGTTTTGTTGCTCAATAAAAAGTTGTTGAAAGATTGAAAAGGCTAGTTTTCAAGAAAAACACTATATAAGTTTAAGAAGATTTTATCTCCTAAGATTTGTATAATTATGCTCGTATGCTATTGTGTCGATCGCACGCGTGCTAAAATTTATAGAAATTATTGAAAATACATTTACATAGCAAAATGTAAAAATATATAACAAGCTGGGTAAATTTAATTTAAGGTTGTTGATTCGAAAATGAAATACTGATGCAATAGAAAATTATTCAATTTGAATTCAATAAAACGCTTATAGAAACATATTAAATATTATTTAGTATATTATATTAAACAAAAATTGTTGAAAATTGTCGACATGAAAAAGTTTATTGGTAGAAATAATCATAGTACAATTTCACGAAATATCATTTTAGTTTTTAGGTGGGTTAATTTAACAAAGTAATTATATTCAATAAAAAATATTTATGTATATACATATAAAATAGATGTATTTGTTTTTTGATGGTGCTTGAGAATATAAAATAATCTAAACATTTGCGTTTAGAAAAAAAAATAAGTCACGCCTTCAAAAATTATTTCTATTTATTGTTGATTTCGTTTTTTAAAACGTGTGATCTCACAATAATGTTTTCAAATAGTTGTTAGTAGTAACCGCTACGCCAATGTAAACTCGTTACTGCTGCATTAAAAATAAGGTTGACTTTCCCTTTTAGATCCATTTACTTGTATCGATTTGTCCGTCCCAAGCCTAACCATTTTAAAAATTCATCGATAGAAAATTGTCCATCGATATCCGGACCGCATTTGTTACCCAAAATAGGTGACTAATTATTGTATTTGATACCAGGCTAAGACGCATTTTCTTGACAGGTTAAGTAGAAAAGAAATTATTTTCAACTTTGAATAAAAAAAACATTAGAATAAGCAATTCAATTCGTACTTTATCGGTCACAGTAATGGGTTTAAACTTTTTTGGAATCCCGCTTTTCTGACTACTGAAACCGAGTTAGACATATTTTATATGCTAAAATGATTTGAAATGGGTAAGAATTTAATTCATGCTAAGCAAATATGTATTTTTTATTCTGCAAAATCAAAGGCTTGTGATAATTTCTTAGAAAACGTTAAGTAGATCTAAAGCTGGAGCCAAAATTAGTGCACAAAAATATTTGTGATGTATAATTGTTTCTTGCTTCAAATAGAGACTTGGGTGAATGGCACCCTAACTTGGGTGAATGGCACCCTAACTTTTGAGTGCTTACTATTATTATCTTTATCTTCATTCTTAGTGAGAATAATAATTATTTTTTGGAGCATTTTCTGTGCTATGCGGTTCCATCCACCTTTTGTAAATAAAATCCAGAAAATTATTTGTGTAAGGATTTTTTGTGTTTGTATTTTATTCCACTAGTATTGTATAATGTATGAGATTAAAATGTTTTATTTTTTTTAAATAGTTAATGTTTAATTTGTTATTGCGAAAAGAGTTAAATGTATATTAAACGCGCACATGTGTAAATATGTATCTATTTATGAATTAAACAAATATAAGTTAAAATTTTATATATATAAAAAATTGCTAATTAATTAATACAATAATTGGAACGTGAAAGCAATGTGATAATATATCGCAACACAAAATTATGTCAATTTATTTTTTTAGGTAGAAGACAATTTTTCTGAGTTTAAAATGAAAAGCCACTTCCTTTTTTTGCAGAATTTGTAAATATAAATAAAGTGTTAATATTGTGTTATTAACACTTATCCACTGCCTTATATTATATACCTACTAAAATCGTTAAAAACAACCCTTTTAAAATGTGTTTATGAAAAAATATTTCGCCACAAACGATAGCTTGAAGTAATATCCTAGCTACATTGAATTATAATGAAATTTTCACTAATTAAATAAGAATTATGAGATTGTGAATTTTCATATTTTAATTGTATAACAAAAAATTTGTTTTTCAAAAGAAAAAAATTATTTCGGAGATGCAAACGTAGAGAATAAGTGAAGTCATTTCAGTGAAAACTATAATCTATTTGAAGATTTAATTTATATAATTATCAAATTACATTAAATACTGAAGTCCAATTTTGTATGGAAAATTTAGACTTAAAAGTTCATTTGTTTATTGTAGTTAAGTGCAAAACTATTTAGAATAAGACGCATTTTTACTGCTATCACATATTTTTGCATTTATTATTAAAAACGGTTATATTATTGAAAATTATGCTTTTTCGTAAAATTGTTCTCGCTTAGCCCATAGTTTTTAGACAGTATGTTATTTTTAATTTGTTTTACCCGTTTTGGAATATTTTGAATAATATGTAGATACTTCATAAAAAATGGGTCAAAAATTTAATTCAAAAGCACAACTCCTGCCTTTTACAAAAACCAGTACTTTGGGTTTAATAATCGCTGAATAGTCTATGGCCAATAGTGCATGGTCTGTGACCATAGACATTATGTTGTCAGGGTTCGGAATTTTCCTGGCAGTTTTTATTAATCAAAGGGATTGCATATTTATCGACTTCTGATTTGATCGATATGTTTCTCCTCTGCTGTTGCGTGCGAATAAAGATATATATAAGCTAACTGTATCTACCCTTCTTGTTCTGTATAAATAAGCTCCTGGTATTTTTCTTACAATTTCTTATTTTCTTATATTTCTTATTTTTAAGATATTATTGGAGGAAAATTTGCAACAAGATTGCCAATTATTAACATTACAATGACAACTGTTTATGGAATAGTAATCAAAGGTCCATAGAATAACTGCCTGTATCAGTATGATATGAAAGTATTTTGAGGTTTAATATATCGATAAAAATAGAAGTCGATAAATATGCAGTTCCTTTGATTTATCAGAAGTGCCACAAAAATTTCGGACCCTGGTTATAAGTTATAATACGAGTCACTATTGATTTTTAAGAGTACTTTTACATGAAGTTAAACTCTTCTAACACAGAAGTCAGAACCATCTTATGATTAAAGTTCGTTAATCAAAAAAAATAATCACCTGTATTTAAGAAATGTGTCTGTGTGAATACTGTGTTTGCTTCATAGATATCATATTAATTGAAGGGTTTCGAGGAAAAACAACAAATGTCACTTTTTGCAAATTTTACACCAGAGATAAAAACTAAATGAATACACAATGACATAAAGGTGCTTTTTCCAAAAATTTATTTTCACTATTTATAGGATAAGTCTAAATAGTAGGTTAGGTTTTTAGTATCCCTGTTTCAAGTGAAAGTGTGACAATGACAAGTGCAGTTTTTCAAATAAGCGGCATGACTTGTTTTTTTTTTCCAGTGGCCAACATTTATTTGCATGTCATATCTCGTGACTAAAGCATTATTTCCCAAGATTTCAAAAGTTTGGATGAGCCCTGGCATCTAAAATCTATTGCATTGTTTTTGAATGTGTGCGTTAACATAATGCCGACGCGCGCACACTTGTGAGTGCGCAATCTGTCTACCTACGGTCAGTAAACTGATCAGACTACTAAAGTCGTAAAAATTCAAAACTTTAAGTACACTTACGGCGTCCAACTATCACTGTGTTCAGATGAGCACTGATTCCAAACGTGTGAGCGTCACCCATTTAAAGGTGGAAACATTTTGGTGCTGTCATACTACGGTAAAGGCTTATCTTTACTTTTGAAATCTTTGATTATTTCCAAAAACTTGTTCTATACGTCGATAGAGGACAGTATTCATAAGTATAAAAATTCGATTTCGATTTTTTTGGTAAGTGTTGTTTTTCCTCGAAACCCTTAAATTATTATTCTAATGATCGCCCCAACTCTCGTTGAGCTACCTGTATGTACGTGCTAGGCATGCACACATTTACATCATAGTAAGTATAGGTATATGATCAGAAAAGTACATCTGTGTGCCACACAGATATACTCAGTGGCGTGCACACATCCAAATAAATTATTTCGATGCGTGCACAGAACTTTTTGCTGGAAAAGCAAGCAATTGGTCAAGAATAACAATAAAAAAAATTTAAATATCACTTTAAAAAAAAAAATTGTATAACGCCAGGGTAGACAATACCCTATCTACCCTAGAGTGAAAATTTCCAATACAAATTTTTTTTTTTCAAAGTGATATTTAAATTGTTTCATATTTTTTTTATTGTTATTCTTGACCGATTGCTTGCTTTTCCAGCAAAAAGTTCTGTGCACGCCACTGGTGGATGAGAGAAGCTCTGTTATGGGAAGTCACATAAGTTCGCGGGTTTTGTCGAGTCAGTTGATAGAGCAAACGCCCGATGAGCAAGAGGTCCTCAGTTCTAATCCCGGTTTAACCTCCTCATTTCCAGATTTACTTTTTCATCTCTAATGTTATAACTAACTTCTCTAATGTTCTGGAACACAGTTTAAATAAACTACCCTAGGAGCCAGTTGCTCAAACATTAACTTGTTAAATGTTGGCAAATAAATAATCTTTCAATGCAAGTGCTCGTAAAGGCCCACTTTTTATGCATCAAAACCGAACAGAAAGTCGTTTTTTTTGCCCTAGGGCTTTATTATTATTATTCTTTTAATTTCCTGTGTACCATAAATGTTATACTTTTTTTTTTCCACTGTTTAACGGCTCTGGATACAGTCCTTTTGAGCCAATCATAATTTAAAGTTCACAAGATTATATTTGTTTTATTTCCTCACACTATGCATTTAAAACGTAGTATGATACACGGGCGTTAGAGCAATAAATTATCGTAATTTATTCCTTTTCGCCCTTGTAGCATAAACTACTATTTTATGTTTATGTTATGTTTAACTTTTATCAAATTAATTGTCAAAATATCGAAATTAATTAATTAATGCAAAAATATGTGCTGCCAGATTTTACATCTTTTCGTGTGGCATAACTTTTTTTGCTTATAAGCGAAAGATTTTGTCAAAGTGAACAAAAGTCATCGTATGTACTGCGTTTTCATTTATTTGGAACTGTTGCCTTATGACTGTTTTGTACATAAAATAAATAAAAGGGTTAGTAGGAAATAAATACACTTATTGGCTTCGATGAGAGAATTTTAATTTTCATATTCACATCAAAAAGTCCTTGCGACGAAATTGTACTTCAAAAGCGGACGAACGGCGACAAAAATTGCGAGACAATCACTCGGCACAACACTAGCGGCGACAAAAAGTTGTGACAAAACCATTGGCACTTAGCCCGTTTATAAAGGGACTAATTTCACTTATGTTCCGTCATTGTTAATGTCAGACATCTCTTATAACTTGATCAGCAGCAGAGCAATCTGTAACAATATCACAAAATTATTTCTAAATTCCAAAATGTTCTACTGTTTCAGAATGGACTCCCAAATACTCCCATACAGTGGCGTGCACAGAACTTTTTTCCGGAAAAGCAATCAAAAGGTCAAGATTGACAATAAAAAAAAGATGAAAAAATTTAAATAACAATTTGAAAAAAAAAAGTTTGTATGACGCCAGGGTAGGCACTGCCTACTTTTTATTGTCTTGCTTGACCTTCTGATTGCTTTTCCGGAAAAAAGTTCTGTGCACGCCACTGCTCCCATACTACAATAAGGTGATTACAGCATCAAAAGCGGTCTTATGAGTATCTACTTTGTTTGTCAGATGTTATAATATTACATTCTGCGGTGTGATTGGCCCATTTATTATAACACCTTTAGACAGACAATCAACATCATGGAGAAATAAGTCATGCCCTTATTTCTTAAGCCACGGCCATTTTTCTCTTCGTGGCTTCTGATTGGCCACCAGGCAGTAATGCCGGCTGACGCACACCTGAGGTTCATGAAGGATTGTTCATGAAAGTTGAAAATTTTATAATAATGTCACGCGAAGACATTTCAAAGAAATAAATACGTACAGAAATAAATACAGTATCATTAGTTTTAAAATGACATCAGGTGTTCTGTTTTTTTTTATCTATACTGAAAAAAAGAGACAAATACATACGTCGTTCATGTAAAAAAGACCAAGTTTATACACTTTTCTATAAATAAACAGTTACTGTTTCATGGAAAACTGTTTTTACCTGAAACCATTTCACAAATTCGGCGCTTTTTGAATATTTCGCCATCTTGCACCTCTTGATGAGAGATGGGTCGGAGTGCGGTGTGGGGGGAAAGGGAAACATTCCTATATAAAGGCGTGTGCAAAGTTTCAATGAGATCAAAGCCATTTGGACGTCACAAACACCTAAAGCATTTATATGGCAGCTGAGCGGGATGGCCTACCTTAAAGAGAAAGAGTAAATCTAAAAAAAAGTTTTTAGATTTCCCTTGCTCTGTGTTCTTTCGGTTTCTGAACGCCCTTTTGTGTTTCCATTCTAGAGATAACACTTTCATCTAAAAGACCTAGTGTTTTGGAATCTAATGAGCTAATGAGTTTTAGCAGTTAATGCAAAGTTGTTTTTAGTGAGAACTTTTGGCCGGAGGGGATAAAGCTATGTCGCCATTAAGGGGGAACGAGTCGTATCCTCTACGAAACGCACAACTTAAGATGGTTTTTCGTATTTTTGAATAACAGATATTAAATCAATGTGATTTATGGCATTTCGCGAACATAGTTTAGTGCCAGTTGGACTTTTCCGGCAAAATTTTGTTATTTTATGCATGAGGTTTAAAATGTATGGGCACACAAACTTAAAACACGCTTTTAAGTATGTGCCCCCATACATTTACAACGTGATGCATAAAATAACGAAATTTTGCCGGAAATACCTAACTGACACTAAACTATGTTCGCGAAATGCCATAAATCACATTTATTTAATATCTGTAATTCAAAAATAAGAAGAACCATCTTAAGTTGTGCGTTTCGTAGAGGATACGACTCGTTCCCCCTTAAAACGCAAAACTTTAGGGAAATAGGCTACGTAAAGTATAGTACAGTATGCACATACCATTGAAACTTTTAGCGCACACCCATGCTTTTTTAATTCTTCATATATTTTAATGAATACTTTTCTCTGGTGTAAATTATAAGGACATGTATTAGAAAAAAATCCTGAAAATGGTTATTTCTCGCGAAAATCCCACAATTCATGTTGCCAGTAAACTGGCCATTGTCCGTTCTCCAACATCTGATTGAGTGGCCTGTGGGTCTACCGCGTAATTCTCATTTTCATCAACATCAACTTGAGATTGAAATTTGACGTGCGTGCGACGACGCCCGCCTAACATGCCATCTCTTTTGCACGCGTTGAATTTCGCATGCATTTGCTTGAAGTTGATACAAATGAGAATTACGCGGTAGAGCCCCTGATCATATGTTTTACCCATTTAGAGCAGTTTCGCAGCCGGATTATAAAAACCCGCCTTTTTATAATTATAAGAAACAGAACACTTAATTTCAAAATTCACTCAATAGTTATTCAACAAAACCTTATTACCTATGTATTGTGTATACTGCATTTGCAAAGTTTCCATTAGTTTCTGTAAATATAAATTTCAAGTTTTTTTCAATTCAATTTTTTTTCAATCAATAGAAACTTTGCGATGGCAACATACACAAAACATAGGTAATAAGGTCTTGTTGAATAACTATTGAGTGAATTTTGAATTTAAGTATTCTGTTTAGATTAATTAGAAAAAGGCGGGTTTTTCATTAGTCAATATGTCCTAATTTAGAGACTCGATAAGTGTAATGCATTCTACAACAATGAAAAAATGGCGATATGAAACGAATATTTTGCTGTTTTTATAAGTATCTACACATACCTGCAAGCAGAGACGTATTTTGGTTTTCTACGCCCCGGGCGAATACGACTGGGCCGCCTCCCTTAACCAACTGGCGAGGGAAAAAAAGGGAGTGCGTACGGGTGAGCCGCCAAATACGTATTTTTTTTAATGTGAGTTTGTTAAAATTGCTAAAGATTCTAAATTACGAAACTGAAGGGCCGCCCCTTGGGACAGGGCCGCCCCGGGCGATCGCCCGAATGACCCTATGGAGAATACGTCACTGCCTGCAAGAACAACCAAAGACAACTGCCGAGCAAGATTGTTTATGGTACATTAATTATTATGTCAGAATAAAGACTTATAAACTTACTGTAAATTGATAAGTTTTATAGGTACTGCTCTTAAATAAATACTCAGTGCAATAGCTCAAAGTTACGTATTTAATTTTTAGTACACCGGTTTGAATTCAATTGCAAAAAGAATAAGGTTTGTTAATATTCCCGATCACATTACATATACAGGATGTCTCAAAAGAAAGTTTATATTTGGTTAGCTTACTGCGTAAACGCAAAAAATCTGAGGGTTGCGAGGGTATGTCAATCGATAGGTTATCTTCTGGGAATTTAGACACTATGGAGGTTTTCTCGGAGGTGGACGGCGCGTTCTGTGTATTAACATTTTACAAATACCCTAAAAACGGTGATTCAGCGAAAAAGCAGGGAGGAAATTTAGCACTTATTGTGGTTTGAGTAACTTAAACGAAGCGCTAAGTGTTCTCCTCATCCATAAAATGGGTTAAAAAGTTTAAAAGAGTGCTTTAGCATTTTAATATTTTAGAGTCCATTACAAGATAAAATATACATAATAAATATACAAGGTGATTTTTCGATCATCGTCCAAATTCATACTGGATGCTTGGTAAGTGATCAGCATCATGAATCGATAACAATTTTTGTGAAATTCATATCATGAAATTTTGACTTCCCATAGTAATTCACTCCCAGTCCTGAGTGAATCACTATGGGGAGTCGAAATTTCATTTTATGAATTTTACAAAAATCATTATTGGTTCATGATGCTGATCACTTACCAAGGCACAAGTATGAATTTGGACGATGTTCACAAATTCACCTTGTATATAATTATAAATAAAATATATATAATATATATAATAAATAAAAGAAAATTTAAAGCTTGAAATATATTTCGGCCCTTAGTGGGCCGTCAAGGGCCGAAATATATTTCAAGTTTTAAATTTTCTTTAATTTTTTATATATATTTAAAGTTATATATGTGTTCTTCTAAATAAAAAGCTAATAGAGGAATATTATATATTTATTAAATTATCAGTTAGAAATAAATACCAACCAAGTAAGCAAGAGGTCGTAGGTTCAAATCCTGACTGGAGGATTTGATATATATCTTACTTGAAATTTGTTTCTAATTGATCTTTTCTACCTTGTAATGCATTGTAAAATATTTACAATCATAAATACCCATCATACTAATGCGATAGCAAAAAAAAAAAAACGGCCAAGTGTGAGTTGGACTCGCGCACAAGGGTTCCGTACCATTATCTATAAAAACGGCAAAAAAAACATGTCTGTTGCATTGGAGCCCCCTTAAATATTTATTTTATTCTGTTTTTTAGTATTTGTTGTTATAGCGGCAACAGAAATACATCATCTGTGAAAATTTCAACTGTCTCACTATCACGGTTCACGAGATGCAGCCTGGTGACAGACGGACAGATGGACAGACAGACGGACAGCGGAGTCTTAGTAATAGGGTCCCGTTGGTTACCCTTTGGGTACGGAACTCTTACAACGCTTTAAACATGTTCAAAATAGCCCCATAAAAAGATCAGGAGATATGTGTTTACAAAATGTTCTTTTTTATTTTTTGTCTAAAACACAATGCTTTGTTCTTAAAAAAAAAAAAGTTTTTTTTCCAGAGTAATAAACTAGGCATTACCAACTAATTTAATTATTTTATTCATGATGACCTTTCCATGTGGGTAATTACCTCTATCGGTCTAATTTGGTTTAAGAAATAGCAATCGATCCTCATAGCACTAAACCAGCCTCTACGTCGAACAAAACTTAAGAGGTAGAAATAAGAAGTTCACATGTGAGAATATTTACTAGAGACATTTGAGTTTCTTTTTTGCGATTTGAGATGTAAAATATATTAGGTCTTTACATATGAAATTGCCTCAAAGAAAACTCAATTTTCAGTACAAAAATTTTTGCATTTTTGCATTTTTTCTAGGAATGACAAATCCAAATTATGTTATTTCTTATGTGTATGAATCAGACAACATTAAGCTAACAGCAACATTAATTTAATTTTTGAAAAGTGTCAGCTGTAAAAAATATGACGAACCTTATCATGGAAATGGATGGCATTTAGAACGAACTGTTTCTGAAGATTGAATTTTTATGATCAACCGGAAAATAACAAAATTTAAAACGTAGATGTGCAGTAACCTTGAAATCAACAATCAAACAAAAAACAAATAATTGAAATAGCTACTGAAATACAGGAATTATGAACTCATGAATCTGTAACAAAATTTCGGCAATTTAATATGTAGTTCGAACAAATTATCGTTACGTGCTAATGGGGTGAATTTTTTTTGTTTTTGTCCATTTTAGTTTCTTAATTTTCAACCCTTTTTTGTCTAAGCAATAAATAGATATTACAAAACTTTTAATGTTGGGCTGATGTCGAAAAGCTTAGTGATTTCATAAATAGCACTTTGATTTAAGAAATAGTAAATTTTCTTTCTTACCAAGTAATTTCAATGATGTTTTCTTTTTCTGGTACTGATGAATAGCAAAAGAATCTACGGAATCACGTTGCGTGGACGTGGACGTGAGTAAAAACCGGTCAAGTGCCGGTAGGATTCTGGTTTTGAGGGTTCCAATGTATATATATATATATATATATATATTCTATTTATTTATTCTTTATTTAGGAAAATCTACAGCAGTATATATGTTATGGACCAAGTGATAAATTGGGCATTATACATAATGCCCGGTCATCATGAAAAATGCCCAATATGAGAGTGCAATTTGATAATTATTATTCAAATAATCAAATTGACCGGGCATTATACATATTCTCCGTCATCTTTTGGGCAAAGTAATACAAACATATTAAATTACTATTTTCTTATTTGTATTGTCATTCAGCTTAAAATAAACTAAATTTTAAACAATTAAAATAATCAGGCTCATTATTTGGATTAATTAGCAAGGACTTCTACATTAAGAATCCACTAGTTTTTGCATTTAAAACTCAAGGAAAGTCATATTAAAAACATAGGTAATACAAAACATACAAAATTTAAAACTAAAATTTCACAACATATCTTTGTATTATAGAAGTTTTGACATATTATTATAAAACATAAAATAAACTAAAGTTTAAGCAATCAGGCTCGTTATTTGGCATAATTAGCATCTGTTTGTTTTCTCTCCCGCTAAATATAGCTTCATTATCAAATTGCCCAATTGTCACGTAGCAATATAATAATGACCATGCAATGTGATAAATAATGAAGTTTAGATAGCAATTAATCACTTAGCCCGATAGAGATAAACAACATTCATAATGCTCACACATTATGGATAATGCCCGCATTAATTACTTGGTCCATAACATATATAAGTTTAAACAAAGATTACACAAATTGTAACAATACAGCCAAATGTGATTTTCACTATAACATAATATAACAGTATAATTATATCTAACGATTATCGATTAAAAGGCGGACTTATTCCACTTGGAGTTTATAAAATACCAACTTAACTTGATACTTACGATCTATTCAACTATTTGTATCTAAAGGGTCGAACTGAGTTGGTCCGTAATAGCTATATATTGTACTATAAGACCTGCCTGTGAAAGAAATATCAAGGAAGTGCCTTATAGGTTTTTATGGTGAGAAAATTTGTATGAAATTGATTTGTAAAGGACAATATTTTTTTTTATGTCGAGGTAGAAGTCTGATTTTGTATAGCACCATGGGGCCGTGGACTTTATACAGCACCAAGGGGCCGTAGAATTTATACAGCACCATGGGGATGTAGACTCTATACAGCACCACGGGGCCGTAGACTTTATACAGCACCATGGGGCCGTAGACTTTATACAGCACCATGGGGCCGTAGACTTTGTACAGCACCATTAGGCTGTAGACTTTATACAGCACCATTGGGCCGTAGACTTTATACAGCACCATAGAGGCGTAGACTTTATACAGCACCATGGGGCCATAGACTTTATACAGCACCATGAGGCTGTAGACTTTATACAGCACCATGGAGGCGTAGACTTTATACAGCACCATGGGGCCGTAGACTTTATACAGCACCATGGGGCCATAGACTTTATACAGCACCACGGGGCCGTAGACTTCATACAGCACCATGGGGCCGTAGACTTTATACAGCACCATGGGGCCGTAGACTTTATACAGCACCATGAGGCTGTAGACTTTATACAGCACCATTGCGCCGTAGACTTTATACAGCACCATAGAGGCGTAGACTTTATACAGCACCATGGGGCCGTAGACTTTATACAGCACCATGAGGCTGTAGACTTTATACAGCACCATGGAGGCGTAGACTTTATACAGCCCCATGGGGCCGTAGACTTTATACAGCACCATGGGGCCGTAGACTTTATACAGCACCATGGGGCCGTAGACTTCTGTAAGAGGTATCAGTTTCAACTTGATATCTCATACGGGGCCCGAGCTAAAGAGTCTTGACAGACGGATAACAAAGTGAACCTATAAGGGTTCCATTTTTCATTTTGAAGCACAGAACCATAAAAAAAGTAACAACAGATATTTGTATGAAAAAGAAAGATACGTCACCTATAAAATCGTGCAGCTACAACCATTACCATTCTTCTTCTTTGCTTTCAAACCAAATTCTTCTAGTAACGAACACGTTGCACATCCCAACACATTGAACACAAATTTAATAAGTTTTAGAAAGTTGCATCCCAACACTACAGAATCAAATAATAACAATCCCAACAGTATTTTCCAAAGAACTATTCCGTGTACACATAACATTTTCGTATTTGCACTAAAACTTAGGTTTTTGGAAATATTGTTGTAACTGATTTTTGGTTTTACTTTACATACTGCACTAGTGATTTATTGGATCGAATAAAATCATTTTATTTATATTCACTTCAATTTTGACTTTTATTTTGGCAATGGATGAAGCAGACGGAAATCGTTGTAAGGTGACGCTTCGAAATTTGACTATGGTTGCAATATCTTTTTCAAAGAGTAGGTACCTATATCCTCTTTCAAACTGAAAAGAACAAAACGAAATAGAACACGCAAGTCACGTAGGTTAAAAAAAATGTATGTACAAGAGTTAAGGTTGCCAGATGGTCGGGATTCGTCGGGATGAGCGTTTTTCCTTGTGTAAAATTTACTGTTCAATAAGACTCCTAGATGGCACTGTCGTATACTTTAGCAACATAATCACAGACAAAATTTGCACAGATTCCAAACAAACCAAAAACCACTTTGACATTGATTGCTACGAAACACATTTTATCCATGGTGACATGGACAGAGACATCTGGCGGAAAGTTAAGAACTAGGAAAAAAAACAACGAGAAAAACGCTCATTGTCCAGACATTTCAAATGTCCAAAATAACAAATAACAACGGTCGGCGGGCAAAAAAGTATTTTTCTCTACTACCTTTATGAAAAAGTTCCATTTAATACTCGAAAGTAGTTTTGAAAATCGAACTTTCCGGGCCCCGTTGTGGAATGACTATCAGGTCAGTTTGAAATATCGTATTGAAATTTCATTTATTGCAAAATTAGGTTATTTTTGACGTTTGTCTTCATTTCATGCTAAATTAGATTCTTTTTGAGGTTCTTAGTTTGTTTTTTCAAATCGAAATTCCCTGCGTTCCGATTCACGACGTAATCGATTATATCGCGTTTGACACTCTTTTTTCGCAAAATGATACTCGCCACAAATAAAAGCCACCGGTCGAAGCCTGAAAAAAAAAGGTAAAAACCGCGCCGCGCTTTACAAAGTAATAAAACACATTACATTTTAAAGGAAAAATTAAATATTTAAATACATAAATCAGGTAGTAGAAAAAGTATCGTTCGCAACAAGTAAAAATCGGTTTTCTTACCCTCGGGATGTAAGCTTTCGACTCGCTTCATTCCTCGGGTAAGAAAATCCGCCATTTTGTACTCGTCACGAAATATACTATTTTGTAATTACTTTAATTTTAATAAAAAAATAATTGTTCGATTCGTAATATTTATTTGTCCCGACCATAATATCAAAATCCCGACTTTTTGAAATTTTGCCCAGATATTTTGGTTTTCCAATCTGGCAACCCTAACAGGAGTACAGGATGGAAAGTTAAAAAATGGTTAAAATATACGTTATAGCATGGTATTTTTTATCATTTTACATCTGTTCCGCCAACGGCATGACCTCCTGGGCCTAGTTCAACTTTTTTTTTCCATACAGACATGCTAAATTTAGCTATAAATGCAAAAAAATTGTATTGTTCATTTGGACTAATTTGGAGCCTGTGACCCCCCCTCCCTGGCTCGCAGGCTGGATCCGCCCTTGTGTTTCGCATTCGCAGATTTTGGAAAAATTGTACAGTCATCGAGAAAAATGGCAAATATTTTTTATCGTTCTTGATCCCCTTACTGATTTTATGGAACATAAAGTCTTTTTGAGGTAAACTGAAGTCAAGGAATTAGAACTACCAAAAAACGCAAATTAAAATTCCCACACATTTACTGCGAAAAAAATATATATACAACGTGTCACAGAAAGGTGTAACCATTTTGGAGAGTTTATTCAGTCAATGGTGTAGAACAACTTTTACTATGGAACAAAACCTGTATCTAGAAAAAAAAATAACAGTTTCATAGAAAAATGCAATGCCGCTCGGCCGAAATGTATGGAAGGGCAGATTTTTTTTTCGAGTTTTCAGGCTTGATTCCTATCATTGACTGAATAAGCTCTTCAAATATGGTTACACCTTTCTGTTACACGTTGTATAAGCATCGTATTCGATAATTGTTCCTTATAATTTCTATTGATGAAGTTGTTTACCACGTCACTTCGGCTTGGCGAAGCCGGTGGATAAGAAAGTGGTAGGTACATATTCAACAAAAGCTCTTTTGTTTTCTGTAATTTAAACAATAAAAATGTTCATGTAAAAACTTTATTCCAATGTCACTGTAGTCATAAAAAAATATTGTCAAAAACCAATAAAATGCTGCACTAAATCTGCTCTTTAGCGACGAGGCCAGCTGGCCCTAGTCCCACCACTGGCGTCATGCCAGCGACCGCCACCGCTTTTAGAGGTCTGGAAATTTATGGAAATTTCAATAAAGTACACGAATAATATATTTTGAGGTGCCAGTGATAAATAGAGTGACTAAAAATTTAGAATAAATAAAGACAGCCATCTACCAATAAAAAAGATAACTAAAATTAAAATTTGTACTACTACTGCCCTCTATCGATGTTTTGAAAAAATTCGTAACAGACAACACAGCTCCCTTCCGCCGAGACCTTGGGCAAGTAAACGGCGTGCTTCGTCTATCTTAGTACAACGTAGTTCCAAACTATTCGTATAGATGGCAGAAGTTATGATAAAATTCACAGTGGTTCCAGAATTTGTAAGTAGATGGCGCTGAATCATAAAGTTGTCTGGGTATTATTAATTAAGTTTTGTGCAACATACTTGAATCCAAGTTCCTCAGCAGGGACGCCAAGTTTGGCCAATTTAGCTTCGTACGTTGTAAGAAGGTCGTCGTGGGCTTTCTTCAATCTTGCCGCTTCGTATCTCAGGTCTTCGACGTGTGTTTCTTTCATTTTCAGAATGTCCTAGAAATGCATGTAATATTGTTTAATAACAGAGTTTCAGGGATCCATACACAAAGGGTGATAAAAAAGCTGGTCAAGTGCGAGTAGGTTTTGCGCCCTGAGGGTTTCTTGTAATTATCATAATAAGTAAGTAAACGTACTCCTGAATTAAACGTTAACAAAAGCTGAAAACTTAAATTTGCAGTTTTATTTCATACATTCACTTACCTACAAAATATGTGAAACAAAACTGTAAAATTAAGTTGGTCACTAATTACTCCTTCAATAATTCAATTTTGTTAAGGGGCTCTACAATACTAAACTCATGGATTCAGTTTCATCAATGTAGAAGGAAAAAAATTGAAAAAAAATTATGGCGTGTTATTTGACTCAAGACTAGATTTCAACATATTATTTTTGATGCCAACTTAGTAATTTTGATGCTGATTTTTATATTTTTTGATGGTAAGTTAATTACAATCCCATTATTAATAACTTTTTATAAATAAACATACTTTCAATCTTCTTTTAATTATAAAACTTTTAAAAAAGCTAGAATTACAAGAAAAAAAGCGATTCAGTGTCCATATTTTAAAACAGATTGAAACGAAACCAACACACGCAGATACTTACTAGAGAAAAACCATCATTATTACATAAGGAAATTATAGTTAAAGTATTAATGTAGCCGTGTTTTTAAAATAAATGAAGTTTTGCGTGTGCGGCATCTCATTAGAGCAGGATAGACAGTAAAAAACAACAAAAACGTTAGTTTGAGCAGGACTGAATTTTAACATTGTGCAGCCCCTTAAATTTTAATATTAATGTTGTTTAAATACAGTATATGGTATGTAAAGCCTGATGAAGAGGACAAAGCTATATGAGTAAAGGAGATAGACTCTATTGCGTTTCGCCTTACTCGTATTTGTTTTCCTTTAGGCGAACAATGTGGAGCGTACATAAAATATAGAAATTCCAAATTCCTAACCTACCCGTAACAAAAATGGTCTGTAACTGACAACGGGCCCCCATTTATTCATTTTGGAACTAGACTAGGACACATTGATTAGAACCGAAATATATTTTTCATTCGTTTTTTCTTCCAAATAAAGGAAATGTGGGGCCCGTCAAAGTTGTCAGGAGAATTTCAGGGTCCTATTGGGATCTGAAAATTCCTGAAAATTAAAGTTCTTGGCAATAACGTCTCACATGCAACGGTAAGAAAAAAAAATGACACCTTTTTCATTTATGCGACTCTGAAATTCACCTGAAAAATTGATTAATTGAATTTCCAATTCAAAAGGTATTCGGTTTTGTTTCAACATTCTTCACAAAACATCCAAATTTCAGGTAATCAACATTCGACAAATTTATTAATAGGTCGGTACGAGTACTATTAGGAGTACTATGTTACTGGCTGAAAACCAGCGTTGGAGATTAATCTCCAACATTTGCTGAGCCAGGGCCAGTTTAGTATTTTACAGTACAGTGGAGACCACATCAAGCTATACACTTGCAGTACAACATTAGCCCATACAGAGAAGAATATAAGATGGGTACAAAGTCCAATGTGTCTTACTTGATGCGGTCTCCACAGTACATGCAACAACTCTAGAATTATTTATTTTATAATTATATTAGAATTATGTTTAACCATTTTTGTGCTTTTAATTTCTTTGTGTATTTTTGTATTGTGTCGTTTCGTGTACTGTATGTATTAAGGCGCTATATGCTGCAGAAGTGCTGCCACTTTAGAAAAAAAAAACATTATTTACTTACTGGAATAATTATTGCAAATCTGTTCAAGTTAATACGTAGATATATCAATAAACTATTTTTAATTAGGATGGTTTTCAAAAACAACGTCTTTGATGGGCTAAAATTTCAAGTTATACCAAAAGCGGCCGTTTTTAGCAAAAGTTAAAATTTTAGCTCATCAAAGACGTTGTTTATGAAAACTATGCTATTTAAAAATAGTTCATTGTTATACATACGCATTTACTTGAGTAGATTTTCAATAAGTATTCTAGTAAGCAAATAATGTTTTTTTTTCTAAAGTGGCAGCACTTTCGCAGCATAAAGCGCCTTAATAAACATTTTTCTATTCTATTCTATAGGTATATTGTAGGAACCCTACAAATATTGGTAAAGTTTCGAGTAGAGTAGTAACAAGTAAATAAAAAAAATGCAAACGCTGTCTTTTTAATGTTTTTTTCTTTTTGACATAGATTTTAGTGCAATGACCTTGACCTTGTGTTAATTCAAATTCTGCGCCTGGCTTTGCTATAGTTCAAATCCAGAGGCAGATTTCACATAACGCCTTGGGTGGCCAGATATTAGGGGCAGCTATTCTGCACCTGCGGCGGTAGCGAGACTGCTACTGAAAAGTTCGGAGACAAGGGCGGCTGATATTGAATGTCCTAGGGTGGCTAAGATGGCTGATCTGCCTCTATTCCTACGTAAGAATTAAATGTCACACACTTCTCAAACAGGGCCGTCTTCAGGGACGCCTGCTGCACCTCCGGTACCCTTCAAGATCCTGTACACTAAAGTAATCTCACATGTATCTCCCTGGCACCCATGTCCCGTCCCTCCAGATACTTGAGCTTCTCCTCGAGCAGGACCGTCTTCAAGGACGCCTTTTGCTGCACCTCCAGTACTGCCTTCGAGAACCTTTAACATACATAAGGAACGTGGTTTTTGTGGTGTCTCTTCGTAAACTCCTAAATATTAAATTATATAACAATAAATGAATAAATAATAGTAAATTTGTTGAAGTGAAAGTTTGTTACCTAAAATCTCGGAAAATTATTGATGAATTGAACATGAAACCATGAAGTAGAAATCTGGTTGAAATGCGGTCCAGGTTTAAATTTACTCCAGTCATAAGTTCTGTCCTATATTTTATAGCTAATTTAGTAATTTAGATTTTTGATCTAGTAACTTTTTAACTAAAGCCACCCAATAAAATTAAGCGTTGGTTGTAGGTCATTTTAAAGCTTAGAATGTTACTATTGACTTAAAATGGAATTGGTTGTCACTAAAAGTGATACAGTTCGCTTATGAAATAAGTTTAGCTCTTCAGGTTATATTAGAACTGTAAATAACGAAGCAGAATATTCTTTACAGTTAGTGTAGTAGCAGTGGCTGCTTATATCTATACTTATGACATTAAAGCTTGTTTCGACCTTCAAATTATATATGTATATATATTTTTTTTAAGTGAAAATTTCTTTAGGCGCACTGAGCAACTTTCGGTAGAGGAAAATCTTATGGTTTTGCATCACCATCTACGTCACCTTCACCGACATGTTTTGTTGACAGTAAACTGCCTTTGTATTTTTCTTTATTTTTAATTTATGTAATTATATTTGTAATACATTTAAGTAAGTAATTTTTTTTTTTATTGTATTTTCGTTTGTTACCTATATTTAGATAAATTGTTTAGTTTAAAGCAAAATTGACGTTTAATAAGTGTTTAAAATGGACCTACAGTGCTATAAGGATCTGATGGCGAGTAGACTACAGTGACAGGGGGGCGCAGCTGTGAAACAAGCAATATGGTAGCGGCTGTAGTTCCGATTTTGGACACAACCAATCCACGCGCCATAAGATTCTTGTAGCACTGTACCTACATATTGCATAAACAAATCTATTTAAGTTTATATTTCTTGAAATCATAGTTATCACCTATTCTTCAGGTCGTCCCTGTCCGTCGTAATCCTGTCAAACCTGACAGTCAGCACCTCGTACTCCCACTTGAGGACCTCAAACTGCTTCTCCAAGGATGCCAGTTGCTTCGACTTTGTCTGAGAAAATAATTTTAAGTTGATGCAAAAACCGGAGACGGCAGAATTCCATGGCCGATGAAAAAACTACCACTGCAAGATCAAGAGTTTGGTGAAATAACTCTACATCCACTGTAAGGTGCTCTTCCAGCGTCATCCGAAAATGACTCTTACTGATTACGATATTTCTCTTAAATAACATGATTAAAAATTATGAAAAAAATATATACCTATACGAGAAGTGTTATTTTAAGTATAAGAAAAAATATATATTTCTGAAAACTATTATTCTTGCGTTGAAAGAACAGTATGAAAGTATTCTTCAAAGTCAGTCTAAAAACAGACCGAAATTAAGTATTTCTTTGAAACCACTAATGGTATTTGTATGGTTCTTGCACTGAAATACAAAGAAAATATTGCTTGGAAAAATTATCAATTGTTTTCCTTCCATCGCGTCTATCCGGAGACCCAGCAACGTCGTCATGCAGTGCGCGCTGATATGAACGTTATTTCAATATAGTTTCTGTCGATATTTGTACCGACACAAGTCGACTAAAGGTCATTGTAGTAACAGTAGTAACAGATGCATTGTGTGGTGGACAAAGAGCTACCTTTCATCTTTGCATCAAAACCACCATCACATTAGTACCACCCTTCTTCCTTCCATCCCACCAGTACTGATTCAATTAATAATAACACCAACAATAGTTTCCAAAGAGCTATTCCGTGTGCACATAGCATTTCCGTATTTGCACTAAAACTAGGGTTTTTGGTAATAACAATGAAATTGATTTTTGGTTTTACTTTACATACTGCACAAGTGATTTATTGGATCGAATAAAATCATTTTGTATTCACTTAAATTTTGACTTTTATTTTGGCTATGGATGAAGCAGACGGAAATCGTTGTAAGGTGACGTTTCAGAATTTGACTATGGTTGCAATATCCTTTTCAAAGAGTATATCCTGTTTTAACTTAAAAAAACCAAAGAGAACACACACGTCACAGAGGTTACAAAAAAACCATTATACAGGATGGAAAGTCAAAATGGGACACTAAAGGCAGCTCTACCAAATACGTTATAGCTACAAACGGCTTTAGGAGACTACCCTAACTTTGTAAGCTTTTGAATCTTTGATGAATTTTACTTCTGTTCTGCATTCTCAGATTGTGGAAAAAAAACACACTTTGTCCTGGTCTCATCGATGCTTTCCATTAAGCGCGGTAGTAGTATAGTGCATATAAAAACAAGTAGGTAGGTATGATTTTCTTATTGTACTATAAAATTATTTCTTACCGCCAAAGCAGATTTATCTCTGTCATAATTTGACATCTGTCTCTTATACTCCTTATTCTCCACGATGGCTTGCTCCAGCGGCTCTCGAAGACTTTTCGCTTCAGCCACAGCGTCTCTTGCTATCTTCTCCGCTCTTTCTTTTACCTTCTGCATTTCTTCCATCTTCTGCTTCAGACTGCTAATGAGGCCTAGCAAAAATAAAACAATAAAATATAGCAACAATATTTCTTGTCGTCATCATTTTTAATAATCTAAGCCATGTCTGAGTAATTTCAAAGTAATTGCGTCTTCCTTTAAAAAGTAATAAAGTAAATACCACCTTACCCAAATTATTTAAAGTGATGTCATTGTAATAATTCTTGAGATCAGAAAAAGCCCTATCATGATGCGCTATCAACTCAGATAGTTGCTTATTCTTCCGTTCTTCTACTTCCGTTATTTCCGTTCTATGTTTTACCGACAATTCTATTTTCGTCTCTCGAAGCTTTCGTTCTGCCTTTTCTTCTATTTGACGAGCTTTTTCTTCAAATTCTGACCTAGTTTTTGATATTTCTTCAGCATGCACCAATTTAGCTCTTCGTAACTCATCTTGCGCTGCCAGCATCTTTTCTCTCATTTCCTGTCTCAATGCTCTTTTATCATTCAACAACTCAGCTTCTTGTTCCGCGTGCTCTTCTTTTGCTGCTTTTAGTTCCACCAGATTTTCAGCTCTTAAGGCAGCTGCAGCTGCTTGCTGTTCGTATTTTAAATGCTTTATCCTTTGCTTTTCAGTTTCGAGAATAGCTTCATTCTCTTCTTGAGCTTCCTCTGTAGCTCTTTCTCGATTTCTTAGTTCAGCTTTAGCTTCTTCTAGCTGTTGTCTGGTTATTTCCCAAAATGTTCTGATTTTGTCTCTCTCTAGTTGAAAGTAATTTCTTTCTTCTCTTTCTTTGTCTAATTCTTCTTTGACTTTAAGTGTGAATTGCTCAAGTTTTTCTCTGGTCATTTCAGATGTATCAACTCCATCGATAATAATAGCTGCAAAGATTACAAAAACGGTTAAACGTGATAAATGTTATACTTTCTCTATACAATTTTTTTTTTAAATATATATTTAATTTTCTACTTACCCGCAGCCTTTTTTCCGCCTTTCCCCGCTTTTGCAGCTTTAGGAGCCTGCAAACACAATGATTAATTAAACACCCTCCTGATTTAATCTTATCTCAATAATCACACCTAAGCCCACTTTGCTTAGTTTTTCTTGTGTAATTAAAAATGCAAATACGTACCATTGTTAAAACTTCTCACGTAACCTTCTATGAATTTTAAACCCTGTTTTTTATTTAATCTTTTCAAAATATTTTACTTTTCGCTGCAACAAAGGTATCAAAATAAAATTTGTTGCGAATGACGGTAAGAAGCATTGCGTTGTCATGACAGCGATTGGGTTTAATCGAAAAAGGTGTGACACAATTTTCAAATAAGCGTTCACGGAGCAAGTTATAAAGGGTGGAAGGAAAAATCTAATTTTCATTTCTCCCCGTGTGGCATGAACTGATATCTACACCCACTGATTACTATAAATACGCTTAATGCAACCAGGACAACGAGAGATCAAACTGACTGACAAATCCAACTTTCACGGCCGGGGCTCTTAGAGAGGGCTTGTCACTACCAATTTTATAGAAATTTTAAGAATGAAAGCAAACGTCGTTCTATTGAGCTTAATTTTTTTTAACAGTGAGCGTTTTTCCTTATTTCAAATTTAGTGCCAAATAACATTCCTAGATGGCACTGTCGTATACTTTAGCAACAGAATCAAAGACAAAATTTGCACCGATTGCAAACAAATTAAAAACCACTTTGACATTGATTGCTACGAAACACATTTTATCTATGGAGATATGGACAGCGCCATCTGGAGGAAAGCTAAGAAATGAAAAAAAAACAACGACAAAAACGCTTATTGATTTACGCTTGGCTATAACCGCGCCTGATTGTAAGCGCGATGGCACTTAGGATCAAAAGCTTTCGCCCAGAATGTACCAATTTACTCAAAGGGTTATAAGTTTATAACTATCCGGATATACGGACGCTGGCAGGAATTGAAGGAGTAGAATATATACACACATGCCCCTGCTACGTGGCGGATGTTGAAACTTGCTGAAATATAAACTTTATAGGTACATAATTGTTGGCTTGCAACATTAATTTAGTTTATTTGAATAATATTAAGCTGGCAATACCAGCATGGGCACTTCCTTCTTCTCTGATCCAAACCCAGAGGGTTTACATGTATCTGAGTGATTTCTTTAATATAATCTTTATATATCAAGTATTTCCTTGTTTTCCTGCAATTATTTCAAAATACAGTCCACTGCGATCAAGCATATCCAGCAACAATAGTTCATAATTTAATAACGTATTAATACTCTAAAATATTATTACATAATGCACGGCTTGAACACTCACGTGTGTGCCAGTGCCCGTTTGACAATGACGGTGAACGCCGCGTCGTCGTCCTAAGAACGACACTCGCCTAATTTTGGCCCCTACTGCAAAAAAATACAAAAACATTGAAAAATGTTCTTAGGAAAATAGTAATATAAAATAAATTGAAAAATGTGTTGATTAGTCCTTTTTCTTTAATTCGATCAAAAAAATATTATCAAACGATGTTTTGAAATTTCATGATAACTCACTTATATTTTAAACCTTTTTTGAATTTTAGCCCCCTTGGAGCAGTACTTCTCTTTAAGATATTGAATTATTAATTTATTAATCTATAGGCACTAAGACATCTTTTGTGTATAGCGTGCTCACAGAAAACGATTTTTTTTTTTCATTCAAGCGAAAAAAGAAAGACTTTATTTTTGAAAAGAGTCACCAATAGTAAATTTTTCTCTAACCGTAATAAAGAATAATTTACAACGCGGAATACGTTTGACGGTTTGATGGAAATTATATATATATAGAGTACTTAGTAGGTCATACTAAGTTATATATATACAGTGTGTCCCTCGTACAAGTGCACATCCGAAAAGGGGTGAAACTAATCTCGACTTTTTGTGAGTATCGACAAAAAATGTTTTTTTTTTTTTAGAAAATCTTTGTTTTATAAATTTACTTTTTAAAATTTTTTTTGCCTACCATGGAGACTATGTATAAAATATGTCATAACTTTTGATCTATAGCGAGTAATGCAATGAAATAAAACTGTTATAATCCTTAAGAATAGACGTTGCATACCAAATCAAAAACAAAACATAATCAACTACCATTACCATAAAAATAATATCCTAAAAGATTATTTCTTTAATTTTTCCGTCTTTTTTTCAGTAATTGTCAATTTATTCAAAATAATGTCCCCGTTTTACTATACTTTTATTCCTATTTATCATTGCCTATTCCATTATCTTTCTAACAAAAAAAAATACAACGTTCTATTATAAATACAATATTTTCTACGAGCGGTTAACCAAAGCCACTGCGCTCACGTCCCATACAAAGATACCCAGGTGGAGTATTTTTTCAAGATTAAAAAAAATATATTTTTCGTTGTTTTTGTCGATATAATTAGATTTAGTTTCACCCACTGTTTTGAGGGACACACTGTATAGAGTACTTAGTAGGTCATACTAAATTATATATATATATAGGGTGATGATGATGTCCGCCTCATCGTAGTCCGACGACGGCGACCTCATGGTTTGTTGGACTTCTACGGCGATGAGCGCGGATATGACTCGCGAAACTCAACTTGGTTTAATTGAACTATTAAAAGTCCGATTACAGCGACCGCAATGTAGTTCACCGCGACCGTTGTACGTGTAGGTATATGTGGGCTTCGGACGAGTCTTGCACTGCTGCCGGTTGGAGTCAAAGGTCTCGAGTCTGGTTTCCTCGAACTCCTTTACACGGTTATGGATGGATATATAGAGTACTTAGTAGGTCAAACTAAATCTAATGAATCTAATGATATACTATCTGTTCAAGATGCTATTAGAATAGGACCTTTTGTACCTTTTTAGGCTAACGCACACAGGCTTTATAAAACGCTCCATTTCAAAAGGTCCTATCCTAATAGTAACTTGTAGATATTAATAGAAAGTACAGCCTACTTCGTAAACACAAGGTGCATGTTGATTGATGAAGGTCACTCTTAACACATGATGAAGGTCACAGAAACGTCAAGCTTTTGTCGTAAATATCAAAGAAAGTCCTAGCTGTAATATCTATTTCGTTGTGTTTGTTGTAATCTAATAGTAGTTTATGCTACAAGGGCGAAAAGGAATAAATCACGAGGACGATTTAAAACACGAGCGTAGCGAGTGTTTTAAACGTAACCGAGTAATTTATTGCTTTTACGCCCGTGTATCATACAACGTTTTTCAATGCATAGTGTGAGGAAATGAAAACAAATATAATCTTGTGAAAAAGACTGTATCCAGAGCCGTTAAACAGTGGAAAAAAAGTATAACATCTATGGTACACAGGAAAGGCTGCAGGTTAGCCAACCATTGTGAATAAATAAAAAAAAAAATAATAATAAAGCCCTAGGGCAAAATAATCGACTTTCTGTATGGTTTTTATGCATAAAAAGTGGGCCTTTACGAGCACTTGCATTGAAAACAAATATTTTTATTTATGCTGTTTATTTATACGGATGGACTTACAGGCTTTGCTATTAGGGTTTAAATTAACATTATATCATTGCAGTATAGAAACGCAGAAATAAAAGTAAATCTGGATGTGAGGAGCTCTGAACCGGGAATCGAACCCGGGACCTCTCGCTTGCCGGGCGATTGCTCTAACCTCTGAGCTATCCAGGTCTCAACACAACTCGTGAATTTACCGATGTGCTTTCCCATACTGCAATGTTATTTATAGATACCCACTTTATAGTGAGCCACTTGGCGCCTAGAGGACGCTAGTGTATTCAAAGCTAGTCAAAGACCATTATGCCCTACCGTCACCTGTTACAGTATCGGGTAGTGAAGAATACACATTTCTCTTATCGAAACTATGACAGAAATAAATTTCTATGTTTGAACACTTGGCGATTTATCCATCGCAAGGAGATATAAATTAACATTATATCATTGCAGTATAGAAACGCAGAAATAAAAGTAAATCTGGATGTGAGGAGCTCTGAACCGGGAATCGAACCCGGGACCTCTCGCTTGCCGGGCGATTGCTCTAACCTCTGAGCTATCCAGGTCTCAACACAACTCGTGAATTTACCGATGTGCTTTCCCATACTGCAATGTTATTTATAGATACCCACTTTATAGTGAGCCACTTGGCGCCTAGAGGACGCTAGTGTATTCAAAGCTAGTCAAAGACCATTATGCCCTACCGTCACCTGTTACAGTATCGGGTAGTGAAGAATACACATTTATATGGGGGTTTAATTATACCCCCTATATTATAAATATTAGGGTTTAATTATATTACGGAACCCTAAAAAAGGCAACGTACTTTTGTCTGCTCTATGCACAAACCACCATTGGTCTGTGGCTTTGTCACCAATCATAGAGAAAATAGAAGAAGTTATAAAGACATTTTGATATGAAAGTATTGACACTTGTGATTTTACAAAACAACTATTATTTCAGCAAAATTTTCGTGTAACAATCAGAATGATTACGTCTGCTAACGCAATACTTTTTGGAGGATTCTTTGTAGTCGTCATTTTCGTAGACACAATATTGGGCAGTGGTGTTATTAAAAGTTTAAAAATTGTAATTACCAGAGTTTTTGTTCCCGTAACAGAAAACACCAACGAAATAGACTCTCAAGATGAATTCTTGCTAAATAAGGTAGCCTTCGGTGTTGGTCTAGAACTAATAGTACTTTCTTTGAGTATGTTGGTAAGTTAAAAAGCAAATAAGAGATTTTTTTTATCGTATGGCACTGTCTAAGTGGGGGCAGGACTCGGCAGGAGAGAGAGGAGGTAGTAGTGGAGGGGGGAGTCCCTAGTCTCCCCTGTTCATAGAGGAAAACCTCTGGTATGCCTCTTGTTCTGCGGTAATGTTTAGTTTTTGTATGGGAAAAGATTGAAATTTAATTTGTTGACATGTAGTTCGTAGTCATGGTCTTAATTAATCTGGTTCTTGAACAACGAGCTAGGATTTCAATCCTTCCAAAGAAGGATTGTGAATATAACGATTATTATTGATTGTTGGAATCATTTTTGGCTCTTATTATGTTGTCTAAGAAATTCATGAATATTATATTAAAATGTAGCTCTCCTACAAAAATCAAATTAGAATTATACTTAAAAGGAACATACTAAAAATTACATGCTCCCAATGTCATTACTTAAAAGTAAAAGATTCCTTTAACCGTTGGCCTAGATACTTCAGTTAGAAAAAAGCATGGCTTATTTGGTCTGGACGCCTTGACATTTATTTTCTTAGTCTAGCCTATTTCGTACTTTAAAATAGGTAATCTCAATTTTCAATTTTTCGTACCAAAGCTTGTACCAAATTTTCTCAACAAAGCATTTATTTTTTTCTTTTTAGTATTTTCTTTTAAAATGCGGTCATAATCAAGGAGCAGCTTTGCAAGACAAACAATTTGAGGCCTAACAATTGTCTTGGTTAAATGTTTCTGGTTAAGGAGTTCCGGTACAGAGTCTATCACCAGCTCATAGCACCAAGTACGCAAAATCAACTCACGATTTCCACCAAAAGAGTCAAACATAGAGCGTTTGTCCACGGTCTGACACAGCGTCTAGCATCACTTATAATGTATTTTATTACTTATTTAATTTTATGCGGACGAAAGAAGCGGCCTGTGTGTTTAGATGTTGGCCACGATGACAGGTCTCAACGATCTGTCATTTCACCAGCACTTGTGTCCACCGGTTTCGGTACTGATACTGGACGAGTAAATCTCAATGTGCCGGTAAAATGACGGACGGTCAATGCCGTCATTGAAAAGTCCATGCGTATTTGAATTGCAAGCAAACCGGAGCCAGTACTGCGACTGCATTGGCAAATCTAATAATGGCGCTTTCACATTGGACGATAACGATAACGAGACGACACCGAAATATCGTTAGACGTATATGTAGAATATACAACACATATACAACATATACAACACACACATAACAACATAATGTCGGGCCGATATCGTTATGATATCGTCACGATCACACAATCGCAGAAGTGCCGCGTGTCACCCTGCCCACTACTCCCCTCACCACGCATTGTGTCGTCACTGATATTGACAATTTGACACGATATCAGTGTCAGTGGCTGTCGGCGACGATATCGTTGACGACAACGATACAATGAAGATATCGTGTCGTTATCATCTATTGTGAAAGCGTCCATCAAGCACATACCGGAGTCCATCATGCCGAACGTCTGGCGCTGAAAGTCTTTTGGACACAAAATTCAAAATTCAAATAGTTTATTTTACAAAGCAGGTATAGATATATACACTTTTTACACGTCAAATTTAATCTAATAAAGAAAATATATGTAATAAAATAATAAATGTACATGAACTAAATTAAAGGTTTATTTAATTTATGTAGCAATATATTTACGATTAAAATGATAGGTAAAATATATATTATACAAGGTAAAATCCAATCAGCCGCCCGAACCCATACCGGAGACCCGGCCAGGGACCATGAACAAGGTTCAATGATCACCAACCGAGCCCCCAGCACGAATCCAGGCGGCCGACCAAATCCCATCCTATATGCTACATATTAATAGGTTACATATATAAATACATGCCTACCTCCGCCCATTCGATTAGTCTTGCTAAGAAGAAGGGCAAGAAACTTAGCAAGATCATGTCTTTTTTTTCAACATAAAACGTATACTATACAATATATGACTTATATCTTCTTAACCAAGGGATAAGAAAATACAAGACAGCAGGAATTCAGGTTAATGAAAAAAAAGAAAAACATATATATCTTTGTCTACCTATCTCATATAGTCCTTTTTCTTTTACAGTCTGTAATCAATTAATGTTTACACCTTAGAGGAATCATAAGTTAAGAAATTGTACTACTTAATTAAATTATAACTTACTATCATTATCACTGTAACACCATGCTTCACCATCATCCAAATATTCATTTATTTTATAATATGCCTTTTTCAATAGGCCCTGCTTAATATACAGTTTAAACTTATTCTCTGACAAAGTAAGACATAGGCTGCTTCTTTGGTCTGTCGTGATGCTGGATGCTATGCCAGACCGTGGACAATGGCTCGTACAGTTTTTCAAAATGTAATTCCATTTCCTCCTTTGGTGCTGGTTCTTCTACCAGCCCGATGACACGAGGATATTCTACAGTCATATCACGGGCACTTTGAAAAAAAAGGTCCAGTGTTTGACCTTTAAATTAATAAATAAAAGATGAAAACAAAACCAAAACTTAACGTTCTTGCTGTAGAAGAAATTAACAAGAAATTATTTTCAGTTCAGTCTAGGTCTGTGTTTGTTTTTTTCAGGCCTTGCACAATTTTAAACGATTTCGTGGGAATGATAGATTTGATGAGCTTCTAAATGAAAGCAAAACTGCTTTGAGAGAAGCTAATAAGTTTCTTGATAAATGGCAAAATAAAAGCGTGAGTATTTTAATATGCCAGAATATTGTAAAATCAAACGATTTTCTTAATGTCTCTGGCAAAATTTCGTGTTTCTTAAGTTGTCGGATTTTGATCAGTTGCCTTTTGCACTTGGTGCAGGCCGGACGCTCTTGGAAGTATATAATTGTTTGTTCACTTTTTACTTATTATGTAATTTATTTTTAAAAAAGCTAAAGTTGCAGGCACGAGAGATAATTTTTAGCGTATACCTACTTGTATTTTTTACAAGAAACCAATGCATTAGATAAAGAAAACAATGGTTATTTTCAAAAAGTACAAAAACGTATTTCTGTAGCTTGTGGTGTTTTAGTTAAGAATATTGTGAAAGAAAATGTTTTTTTTGTTTATTTTTTTATTAATGTCCGTGGTATGCTGACTGAAAAGGAGTGAAATGACAAAAAGGAAAAGAGTTTTCAGCTCTATATAGTTCACATGGAAATCAAAAGAAAACAACAATTAAGTATTTAGTTTTGAGTTCAAATTATTACATGTGATAAATCTAATAATTGATGGACATAGAAATTAGCATTCATTTGCATTCGGAAATGTGATGATTGCCGAGAGACGTTAAGAAAATAGAAGCACTGTATAATTATATGATTTCAAAAAATAAAATAGTATTTTGTGCAACTGTAACATAATTTGAGACATAGGACACTCGTGTTTGTTTATTTTGCACGAGTCTCCCAATGTCTAATTATGTTCAGTTAGACACAATACTTTATTTACGACCATCAAAAATATCGTCTTTATTTATAATATTTTCAACTAACAATTTCACAAAATATGAGAAGACATTCGTTCATGAATCTCGGGCGCGTCGTTTCGGTAACGCTGCCTTGAAGGCCAATCAGGATAAAGAGGGCGTGGCTTAAGAAATAAGGTCGGAACTTATTTCTCGTCTCTGTTGTTGATTGGCTAGAAAGCAGTGCAGAATCGCGGTGTTATAATGTATCCGATGTTACAACATCGGATAAACAAGTAGGTACTTATAAAACTGCTTTCGATGGGAGTATCTAGATAAAGGTGTTTTTTTGTAGGTACCCAGCGTATACAGCTATTTAAGTAATGAACAACCAGAAGAATCTCCAGTCAAAGTTGAGATGCCAGTTTTACAAATGGCTATTGTCGACGTAAGTGATCACAATTCTAATAAAATCTCCTTCCTGTCAATGCAAAATTACTGCAAAGACATTTGAGTCTTAAATTTCTACAGATCCCAATATTTCGCAGAGATCCCAATTAACATTTTATCAATGCGGTAATTAGAGAAGTTATAGAAATTTATTTCTATCATATTTTCGATAAGTTTAAGTCTTAATTTCACAGTTTACTGATTTAATAATTTTTCAAGAAGAGTTATTGTAAGAATGTGGTGGAAAATATCCCAGCTTTCTCTTGTTTTATCATGTATATTTTTCTTGTTTTACAAAATGTTATACACTATTTGTCTCCTACAGACAGTGACCACAAACAGAGTTCAACAGGAAAGAGGTGATGCAGGTGACACCATTAGCATAGTTGACTCTACTTTACTCTCTCTTACATCTCTTTTTGACGATGATGAAATTATTGAAAGGACAGAAGAAGTAAGAGACGATGATGATAATCCAAATTACAATTTAAACGGGCAAGAAGTTAAATCCGGTGGTTCAGATAACACTTATTCAAATTTAAATAGATATTTATGGAACGTCGAAGAAGAGGATTCGGATAGTATAATGATGTGATGTAATGAATGAGTAAAGTTAAAAAAGTATATTGGTAATAATAAACTAAAGATGTGGTGTGCTTTACAAATTGTCTCGTTTATAAGAATAATTATTTATTAGATTTAAGTGACGTAATGAAATTGCTTGTTTTGAAATGAAACTGTTTTTACCAGTTATGCCTATGGAACTATATTAAATTGTCGCAACACGAAGTTTTATCATTATTTCCACCAAATTTATTAAATATTCGATTAATACTTCTTGATTAATTAATATCATATTCAATAAATAATACACAAATTCTTGCACTTTTATTGCAAAAAATAATTATTTTTAATTTAAAGCTGTGATGATTCACCCCTGTTTACCATTTAAAAATTGATAAGATGTTTATTTTAAATCACTAATAAAATGTATGATTCTTTTCATACGAAAACGGTAGCCAAAGGTGGAATAAAAATAAATATTAGTGGAATAAAAGTACAACCATTTGTGTATAATTTATTGAAAATGGTTAATTCTTCCCTGAATTTATATTTATATAATTTATATTATATTATTAGAGGCCATTCACTAAACAGCACTTTAAACTAAATTAGTCTTAAAGCGTATGACCACGCTAAATAAGCAACTCAATGTGTGTCGGTACAAATATCAACGGAAACGACATTGAAATAATATTAATTTCAGCGTGCCTTGAAAAGTGGCTGTTACGACAACCACTGCGTCTCCGGCTAGCGCAAAATAAGAGAAATAATACTTTTCACATGGACGAAATGAACGAAAAAAAATTTCAACATAAATTTTTTAGATCTAAAAATTTCCTATAATTTGGTGAATTAATAATTAAAATCGCTTTAGGCGTTTGGAAGGAGTAAGAGAATTCTTGTGTTAATCATGTGAAACTTTCGATGACTTTCGATTTTTTTTGTAAAAACTTACAATAGAAAAACAGTTTATGAAACTTAAAACTTATTATTGACTCTATAATGCCTATTATATATTTTTATGAAAATTTTTGGACCACCCGTGTGGGAGGAGTAGGCCTTCAAAGACATGTCCAAATTGCAGTTGGCGTATCCATTCGCCTTATGTCAACAACGGTTTGATCGGTCTCTGGCCAGTAGCCGCTTGTGACTTGTGGGGATACTTTGTCATGTATCTTGTTTCCATATCTGTTTAGGTAATTGTGTTAATTCTATAAAATTTTTATAATACATGATAATTTAATAATGTATATGCTCTTTTTAATCAATTACCGCTTCTGATGCTAAAAATATCTTGTATATAAACCGTGCAATTAAAGAAACGAATTGAAAATGGCGACATGTATTTGTGTCTGTGATAGTGTCAGCATAAAAATTAGGATCGAACCTGGATCTCGAGATTGAGAGGCTAACTTTCTACCACTGAGTTATCACCGATTTTATACACAAAATATTAATCTCCAACAATAGGTTTTTGTCATCTCATATCCCACACACTTCAAGTGTCAAATGCTCACAATAATGGCGAGATAAAGGACCCAACAGGCGGCAGATATTAATTTGCCTCCCCACAAAATATGCAACTTCTGAACGACAATCTCTATTGCAGTTCTATTGGAGATGAGTGAGTGAGACAAATTTAATTCTGTTTGTTTTATCGTTGCAGGCGTATTTTAAAAATGTCTATTTTATGTTACAAAGAACCCTTAAAAAACTAAAACTAGACTGAACTAACTAAAAAATATATACGTACCAATTTTTTCTTTTTTATTTAACTGCGTTTATCTTTTAATTGTATTTTAATATTTGCATAAAAATGTTTCATGGGCTCGATAACCTCTCCAATAGCTACATTATTGAAAAAATTCTGTGATTCACCCACTTTATCACAAAATCATGGCAGTTAAACATCGAGATCAGTAGTTTGAGATCTCTTTGATGTCAGATTGCCAGCGGGAGTCCAACGATGAGGAACACTTATGAGGAATTAATTATAATCTTCCAATAGGTATAAAACTTAATAATTACTGTACCAGTATTATTTATATACTCTAGTGTTGAACGTATCTCGTAGATACCCATAAGTTAAATTAGTATTGATGTCATGTTTGTTTAAGCAAATACAACACTTAGATCTTTCAAACAATTTAAATTCTGTTTCTCGGGTGGAGCTTTACCACGTAGGTGGATACAAAATTCTGGGTCTGTTTAAAATGTGGGAACCATTTTCAATTTCGTCACATTATTCAAATATTTCGAAAAATACGAGTTGTATCCATGTATCTACATATTTATGCTATAGAGGGTAAAGCAGATAGTACAGGTTGCAAAAAAAGCGTTTTACATAATATACCCGTTTACGATACACATCTATTTGACCAACTTTCATCTTTCTGTTAGCTACCAAGGATTGCCTGGAAGATATTGCTACTCGTATTAGCAATCAGTGCCACCCTTGTAAATCATGTTTAATTGTTTCTTTTGTATTTTAAGTTATTTGTGTAAATGTGCAAAAAGTGTTATAAATAAATAAAATAAAACTTTTTACCAATAAATTGGCGTTGCAAATGCAAATGAAAACTTGTATTCACGTCAAAGAAAATCTTGATAATTTGTGAAAGGTTCACAGAAATTAGAACAAATGGCCATTTATTTAAGTTCTTAACATAACCCCCCAACTGTCCATGGCTAAATATATCTTATATAAGGTGTTTTTTTTTTTGGGACAACATTTTAGAACTTTTATAAAGCCCAAAATAACATTTCCTGGAAAAATAATATAAACAAATAATTAACTAAATAAAGACACTGCATGATAGAGCCAAATTCATACTGGATACTCAGTTAGTGGTTAGGACCAAGGTTCAGTTAATATTAAATCAATTAATTAATATTGATGCCTAAGAACAACCCCGAGCTAATAGGAAGCCGATATTTTATATAGCGTTTTTCACAGAAATGGTAATGGAACCTAGTTCCTGATCACTTACCGAGTTTCCAGAATGAATTTGGCTATATCATGCTAAGTCACCATAAAAAGAAAGAAAGTAATTTAAAAGACTTAAGTTTTTACACGCAGTAATAGTGAGTTAATCTTCTTTAGCTCTGCTACCACAGAACATGTCTGCCACCTATATGTGTTGATCCTCAAACAGATTCTCTTTGTGGGATTAAAGAGCAGTGGGGTGACTTATTATTATGCTTTGACTAGTAAATAGACATGAAACTTTGCTTTTTATTATATGGTGAGCGATTTTCTCTGTTTATTTATATATTTTTTTGTATAAAACATCATATGCATGGGCATTTATATGCATGAATGAAAGTAAAATGACGAAAGAAATATATGGCACTTCAGAGCTTTCGGATTCCATGGATCTTCAGATCTATTGCTCAAAATAGAGGTCAACCTCCAGAGACATTAAGGGCAGGCTACCAACGACCTTGAGTCGATCTGTGTTGGTGCAAATATCGACAGAAACTATATGAACGTTATATCAGCGCGCACTGCATTTCGACGTCGCTAGGTCTGCGGATAGCACTAATGGATTCAAAGCATTAGCAAATTGCGATATGGTAAATTCATACATATCGTATCATAAATTCGTAATCACAATGTATGATCGGTAAGTTTTTAATGAAAATATAATTTAAAATATAATTTAGATCGATATCCAGGTTTTTATAGTAAACGCAGATCATCTAAGATGATGTCTTTCTCATAGAGAAGGGTCTTCGCTCCACAACCGATGGATATAACGCCATCATAGAAGGCAAACAGGAAGTAGCCCATGCATTCTTAAACCCATAATTTGCACCAAAATCTTCAACAAACAAAGGCCACGTGACCAATGTTCGGGGTTGCTCAGGCGGCATGATTACCAGTGATTATTTTGAATCGTCATCATTACGTAGTGCCGGTAGTCAATGGCTGATGGATGTGACCACGCCTTGGTGTTTGGGAGCCGTTGTCAACCCTTTATCTGAATTTGGTTTGGTTATCAATCAGAGAAGGAATAAGTGGACAGAGTTTTTGAATACACTGATGGCATTTTTTTTTGTTTGATTCCTTCAAAGTTTTATTAAAACCACAGATTTGCCTATATGTCTTATAAAAATATACACTATAACAGCTTATAAAGTTTTTAAAAAAATATAAATATACTGATAAATAAGATAAAAAAATACAAGGAAATCTCAAGATATATTTCGGGTCCGACCTGGATCCGGCATCAGTTGAGTATCTCCTATATGTCTTAACGATTTTTAAAAAACCTGTGTAGCATACACTCATGCGTTTTTCAACAAACATGTGCAAATTAATTAAAAAGAAAGAATGATAAACCAGGAAGAATAAGTCCTCAATGTAGGGGGATAAATCTCACCCCCTTTCACGTTAGGACATAAAATTTGTCGGTGATAAGAGGATACGCAGAAATTCACACTGAAAAACACGCGTGACACCCCGTCGGTGTGGATATGTTTTTTGTTTGAAACCCAACTTCAAAGCCTGATCAATTTTCTTCTAGAATTTTATGTTTGAATCAAGTTCGTAAGTGCTTAGTCAAAATTAAATTCAGAAATTTCTTCAAATTCTCCCAGTCATACCATACATACCCCTATCAATGTCTAACCCCAAAACTAATAAAAACCAAATAATCATCTCTAATAACAGCGTTTAAACTGTTATTCCAAACCAACACTTTTGTTTTGTTTCGTTCGCCACGCGACCGTCGTGTGTTAGGACAGAAGAATAAATAATCATACTATGATTAGTCCAACATTTCAGAATTTTAGATATATTTAGGAATTCGTTTTGTTTTTTTTTTGTTTATAATAATATAATGTATAAGAAAATTTGAGTTTTAGAGAATCTTCACATCCATAGGTTTTTTTTTTACACCACACTGGTAGATCTGTGCTCAATGTAAATTTAAAAGAAACTTACACCAACTACTTTTTCTTTGTTCCTTTATTTGAAATATCTTCACCTATGTAATATTTCAATAATGGTCAAATATAATATTTCATAAGTGACTCTCCAAATAAATTTCAAATTTCACAGTAGTGCCTGGCCATCAACTTCCATCGTGTCTGACTAAACTCACGCTGGCGGGGAAGTGTCTTTCAATTATCGACAGTTTTCAGCTTGGCGGTTATTTTATCAACACCCTCTATAACCTAGTTTGTACCTATATTGACCAGGGTCACTATACGATGATAATATATGTACAGACACGACCTTCTTACTACATAATATACAAGGTGACTTTTTGATCATCGTCCAAATTCATACTGGAAGCTTGGTAAGTGATCAGCATCATAAATCGATAACAATAATTGTGAATTTCGTATAATGAAATTTCGGCTTCCCATAGTAATTCACTCGCAGTCCTGGGTGAATCACTATGGGGGGGCGAAATTTAATTTTATGAATTTTACAAAAAACTTCATGATACTGATCACTTACCAAGGCTCACGTATGAATTTGGACGATGTTCACAAATTCACTTTGTATAGATAGATAGATACGAGTAAAAACATAGATAAGCTAACTTTTAGCCTCTACTGTTGTAGTTGATGTAAACTTTTTTCATTTACGTTTTAGTCCCCTCAATCTCACAATGTTTGTATGGAGAAGATTGAATTAAATGTACACTAAGTGAAAATTAAGAAAATATCATTAAACTGAAAAATTAAAATTCAAAAGAATCTCTGATAAAAAAATTTTCAGCTCCACAATAATTAGACCATGGCTAAGAACACTATTAGTAAGATCAGAGGTCTAATTATTTTGGTACAAAAAAATATGTTCTTCCGGGAAAGTGGGCATGGATGTCAATAATACCCCTCCCATGTTACCCCTCCCGCAGACCGAATGACCTACATGCCGTTAAGCATCGTCTCAGCAAGACAGGTAACTCCTTGCACTGCATAGCTCCGTGTTTGTTTAAGAGGCTATGCGAATTTTATTTTTGTCACTGTTACTCCAAGCGAAAAATCGCGCAGTGCGAGAGGGGCCGATTCAGGGCGAAAGCGAAAAATGTTAGTTTTATAATTTTTATAAAAAAACTAAAATAGCTAACAAAATTTCAAATATCAAATCTCTAGATATTGTTGAAACACACCTAATAAAATATGATTGAGTTCTGTATATGGTTCCTATTCGTCAAACGAGGAGAAAAAGTGTGTTTGAAGACCTCATTTCAACAATTATTTCTATCGAGGAAAATTTATCCAGACATGTTTTCCAATTTCAAATCCCTAGATTATATAGTCAAAATGCATATACCAGAACCTAATTATAATTTTCCGTGTATTTCATGAAATACACAGAAATGAAACACCCATATTTTTTTCGCATATTGCCTTAACAAGCTGCCCGATCACATTAAAAAAGTACCTACGTTGCGAACATTTGTAAGCAAAGTCAAAGCATTTCTTTTAGAAAAGGCATACTATTCCGTAAAAGAATACCTATCGGATGATGTTCCATAAAAACTGTATTGTTGAAATATAATAATTGAAATATAGAATATAACCTACTGTCCTACTTTAATTTTATAATAATGTAATAATAATTTAATAAAATGGAAACTTTAAATGACTAGCTAGAGTTAATTTAAGTGTTTTACTATTGTTATTAAAATAGTCGCTAGTTTTCCAAAATAAGTAATAAATAAAAAATAAATAAATAAATAATAATGTAATACTATTGAAATAATGTAATTATAATGTAAGACATGTAATGATAAATTATGAATAAATGAGTATAAGTATGAGTATGAGTAATATTAAAATACTATTATTTCGAAGACATTTTAGTAGTGTGTTTATAATTGGACCTCAGTACTTTAATTTACTGGACTATTTGAAAATCCTATAATCACAACTTTAAACCGGAGGGATGCAACCAAATACCGAACTCAGTGGTTTTGAAGCAATTTTTGTTGCATTGTTTGGTTTTTGGTCACGTGTCAGTGTTCAGAAGACGTGATTGTTCGTGGGGTGTCAATGGCAAAATAATGATCGGCTTATTTTTTATTCACTGAGTATTTGGTAAGCAATTTTCATGTTAAATGATACCCCGTGTGTTGGTTACTGTTCCGTTTTGTAACAGCAATTATTTTATCGGCATACATATCGTTAGAAATCTTATAAAGAGGCTATGCGAATTTTATTTTTGTCACTGTCACTCCAAGCGAAAAATCGTGCAGTGCGAGAGGGGCGGATTCAGGGCAAAAGGGAAAAAAGTTGGTTTTATAATTTTATTAAAAAAAACTAAAATAGCTAGCACAATTTCAAATATCAAATCTCTAGAAATTTTTGAAACACACCTAATAAAATATGTTTGAGTTATATATATGGTTCCTATTCGTCAAACGAGGAGAAAAAGTGTCTTTGAAGACCTTATTTCAACAATTATTTATATTGAGGAAAATTTATCCAAACATGTTTTCCAATTTCAAAACCCTAGATTATATAGTCAAAATTAAAATTTTCCGTGTATTTCATGAAATAGGTACAGGGAAAAGAAACACCCGTATTTTTTCGCATATCGCCTTAAAAAGAGAAGTAAGTAATTGAACTATTCGTATACAACTTGTAACAGAAAGGTGTGGTCATATTTGAAGAACTTATTCAGTCAATGATATAGAACAACTTTTACTATGGAGCCAACCCTAAAATCACAAAAAAATATTAACTGATATGTCATAGAAAAATGCAATACCACTCGGCCGAAATGACACCTATTTTTGACGTTTCTTTTAAAGACTTATTAATAAGACTGAAGTCATTTTTTCAATTTATACATTATGATGATATGGCCACGACATATACAAATATACTATAGACATAAATTCCGAAAACCTCACTGGTGTATGCTGGACTAGCAGGATTTAAACCTGGATCTCAAAACTGAAAGTCCGGTGTCTGACTGAGTTATCGCGACTTATTACTATGAGAAATATACCAAAAGGCATACATTATTCATTAAATTATTTATTCATTCTGAGGATCTTGAGAAATCATGGAACCTACAGTAGTAAAAAAAAAAAATAGTAAAAACAAACTTAAGCCCACACTGTGGACAAAAACCAAAATTTATTTCTCTTTTAAAACAGGTTTGCTACTGGCCACAAAAATCATAATAATCAGTGTAACATCCCCTAGTAGACGTATTAAAAAATAAAAATCAAGCTGCCAGTGACACGATGGGGACATTACAGTCAATTTTATGACGAGCTCTTACAATATTTTGAATTCACACCTTTTGGTACTAAACTGCTAAAGAGTGTGTGTCAATTTAAACTGGTCGGTGGCTATTAATGGTGTTTGCGAACGAGACGTGGCGAAATTTAATCTTCTTCGCAAAAAGTATTGAATTGAAACGGACAAAAAGTCTCGGGTGAGTGATAAATTGATCACCTAGAAAGCTGATTAAGCTTCTATATGTCTACGACAGTAAGTTGGGTTAACTTTTCCAAAATATACGTGTAACAGAAAGGTGTAACTATATTTGAAGAGCTTATTCAGTCAATGGTAAAGAACAACTTTTACTATGGAGCCAACCCTGAATTCTCAAAAAAAAACTCTGTTCTTCCATATATTTCGGGTAAGCAGCATTGCATTTTTCTACGAAACAGTAAATTTTTTTTTTCGAGATACAGGTTTTGTTCCATAGTAAAAGTTGTTCTATATTATTGACTCAATAGGCTCTTCAAATATGGTAACACCTTTCTGTTACACCTTGTATAAGAATCAAAAACAAAAATTCTATGGCACACATAAGAAAATTATCAGACGAAACTTGTAATTCTACAAAATATATTCATAGACGTAAAACGTTAATTGTGTATTCAGTACGCATTAAGGACTTTTAAACGACTAAGCAAACAAATGAATCCTGATCCAAATTAAATTTGATTAAATTTTTAATAATATTAAACCACATTTATCACATTAACCTGCAGAGTTATTAATTTACCTTCAAAAGGAATTATAATTCAAAAAATCTAAAGAAAAAAAAAATCTCATCAACTTGTTCCCACAATCTGAAACTAAGTAGAAAATTATTAAAAACACGGCACGTGTCATAAAAATTAGCCCTTTTATGTGGTAACAAAATGAGCATACGTGTGAACCGCACCTTAGGTTATACTGCTGTGGGGAGGTGGCCTTATAATGGGCGATGAGTTGTAAAATATTGTTCATAAAAAAAGGAATATATTCTGAGGGTTTTGTTAAAAAATGGAAACAAATCTGAAATTTGGTAGATATTACATAAGAAACAGAAAATTTTCAATAGCTAGTGAAATTTTTAAATATTATTAATAGTTATCAATGTAATCTGGATATAAGTGAACGGCACCTATCAACTGCTTCACTCGGCTCCCTAATTTATTTTTCACTCATGCTCGTAAAGTTTTTGTTTATGCTAGGTATAAGCGGCATAAAATTGAATTTTATCTACTTGGGCATAAAGTAGTTTTTTCTAAAACTATTGGCAATAGACCATACAGCCAGTACACAGTACAACTTCATAGACAAACTTTTTGAAACTCAATAATGTTCGCGCTTGGATTTTATCATATTAGCGCAAAGTGATAGGACAGAAGCTTCAGATGATGGTCAAGAATGATATTATAGGAAGTTAATATAAAATAAATAAACAGACATGAATGTCTGATTTTTTATTTAGGTTCTTTAGACATGGCTGTATGGGCTCAGTGCCCTTTGCCTTCCCAATTCTCCGCGGGAAAATAAAAAAAAAACTGGTGTGGCGGGAGAGAGCTGTTGTTTTTTCTCCATAGGTACATTTATTAAGTTGTTTATTTAAATTTGCATTAAATATTACCTACTGAATGTTAAGTATGTCATTTGCTAGCAATATCACTGTTTCATTTCCTCGCAATCGAAGTGAAAAGCAGAGTGTATAACTCTGGCATAAAACCCATTTTATCTTCGACTCAATATATGCCCTCGCCGGTTTTATGCCCTTGTTGTACAATCTACTATAATTACATGTAAACCTCACACGCTCTTCCTCGCTCCGCTCGTTGTCGCACCTACTTTTGAATTTTTTCTATGCATGTGCTCGTAAAGGCCCACTTTTTATGCATTAAAACAACAACAACAACAACAATACAACTTTATTTGTACACCATATAAAAAGAAACAGAAATATAAATACTTACTTAATTTTAACTAACGTATTATGTAGCACAAACAGGCGGCCTTATCGCTTAAAGCGATCTCTTCCAGACAACCTTAGGGTGGATGAAACTGTTTAGAATGATTGCTGAAATGGTGGTGTACTATTTTTAATAATAGATATATTTCAATATTAATAGATAAACGTATTAATATATAATGATAAATACATACTAATAAAATATATAACAAACAATAAAAATAATATATATATGTATATGTCATGAAATAAATTGTCAAAAATATAAATAAATTGTAAAAAATAAAAAATAATGATAATGAATAATCTCGGTAATCAGAGTGAAAGATAGTGTCCTTTAACTAGTCTCTTGAAGATAGGCAGGGAAGGGGCTCTTCTTATATGTAAAGGAAGATCATTCCACAAACGAACAGCTTGTACCGAGAACGATTTATTGAAGAAAGACGATGAGTGCTCCGGCGTGGCAAGAAGCAGATTCTGAGAAGACCGTAAAATGCGGTCATGGGTATCATGAAGAAAACGAAAGCGAGTTTTAAGGTAAGAAGGAGTTGAAGGATTATTCAACACAGAAAACAAGAGGGACAGGATATGAGCATTACGGCGATGACGAATGGGAAGCCATTTAAGTTGGAAACGAAATTCAGAAATGTGATCAAATTTGCGAAGACCAAAAATAAACCTGATACAGAAATTTTGAAGACGTTCGAGTCTATCAAGTTGTGCCTCGGTAACGTCAAGGTAACAGACATCGGCGTAGTCGAGAATAGGTAGTAAAAGAGAATGTGCAAGCGCAATTTTAGTGGCAGTTGGAAGGAAATTTCGAAGCCTTCTTAGAGCTCCTGCTGCCGCAAACAATTTCCTACAAACTTCATTTATTTGTGGATCCCAAGACAAGCAACTATCTAACAGGAGACCAAGATTTTTTGCTTTGTTGCTATATGGAATTAATGTCCCTTCAAATACAATATTAGGTAGCAGTTGCCAGTCAATCCTAGCTGTAAACCAGGGACTACCCATAATAATAACTTGAGTCTTGGTGGGATTGATTTTCAAACCATATTCATTACTCCACACAGATATTCTAGATAAATTAGCATTGGTTGTGATTATGGCTTGTGAAAGATCTTCTAATTTAGCTTGTGTGTAGATTTGGAGATCATCTGCGTAAAGGTGGTAGGAAGAAGATATAAACTGAGAAATATTATTAATAAATATAGCGAAAAGTAGAGGAGATAAGACGCCACCTTGAGGAACACCGGCAGTAGTGTCACACCATTCTGAAAAAGTATCATCAATGCGGACACGTTGCCGGCGTCCTTGTAGATAACTACGAAACCAGCCAATCACCGCCGGAGATATGTTAAGAGAACTAAGCAGGCCTAGAAGGATGTCAAAGTCAGCTGCATTAAACGCGTTTGAAAAATCAAGTAGAGTCAGAACGGTGAGCTGTCCATCATCCATACCCCTTCGTATGTCGTCAGTAATTTCCACCAAAGCCGTAACGGTACTATGGCCAGGGCGAAAACCCGACTGATGAGAATTAAGGAGGTTGTTTTTATTGAGAAAGAAACTCAACTGATGGTGAACTGCCCGCTCAAGGACCTTAGAGAGGAACGGAAGGATAGAGATTGGACGGTATTCAGAAAAGGATGTGGGATTCGCTTTTTTTGGCAATGGGGTGACTTGGGCATCTTTCCACAAAGTTGGAAATGATTCGGAGGAAATGGAGTGATTTAGAATACAAGTGATAATGGGTAAAATAATATCAATAATGGGTATAATCATTTTGCGACTGACACAATCACATCCTACTGCGTTGGATGTAATGGCAATGATGTGTTTCCTAACATCACAATCGGTGAGTTGGCTAAACATAAATGGAGGGTAGTCGGGTGATGAGATTGAAGAAAGAGTATTCAATGTGTTTGTTTTCGTAGCACTATCAAAAGTGGTCGAAGAAGAAAAATGTTGGTTGAGTGAATTTAAATTTAAATCTGTTGGAATTGATTTTTTACGTGATTTACCAACACCCAATGACTTGAGAAATTTCCATACTTTGGCTGAATCGCCATTTTCAACGGATTCATGAATATGGCGTCGTTGAGCGTCCCTACACACCTTGTTGCAGTGATTCCGAATGCGTAAGTACCTTTCCCTATTAGTATCAGTGGGCCGACGTTTAAATTTTGACTTGGCAAGTATCTTCTTTTCCATCACCTGTTTGATGTCGTCAGTGAGCCATGGAGCAGGAACATGTTTTATCTTGATGGCTTTAACTGGAGCATGTTTGTCAAACAGCTGTATCAATAAGGAGTTGAAGACAGAAACCTGATCATCAACAAAATCATTATTTAAAACTACAGTCCAGTCAATGCCTTTAGCATCCTCCCTAAGATTATCTAGATTCATACCACTAAAATTACGCTGCAGAAGAAATTTTGGCTTAGATTTTGGGGGACGAACTTTATATGATAGATAAATTAAATCGTGATAGGAAAAAGCATCAGCACCGAACCGAACAAAAAGTCGATTATTTTGCCCTAGGGCTTTATTATTATTATTTTTTTTATTTATTTTCAATGTTTGGCTAACCTGCAGACTTTCCTGTGTACCATAGATGTTATACTTTTTTTTCCACTGTTTAACGGCTCTGGATACAGTCCTTTTGAGCCAATTATAATTTAAAGTTCAAACGATTATATTTGTTTTCATTTCCTAACACTATGCATTGAAAAACGTAGTATGATACACGGGCGTAAAAGCAATAAATTACTCGGTTACGTTTAAAACACTCGCTACGCTCGTGTTTTAAATCGTCCTCATAATTTATTCCTTTGCGCCCTTGTAGCATAAACTACTATTATTGCAAGTCTTTCGATTTTATACTTCATGATGCCCACGACACGTACTTACATAACTATAGGTAATATTGTAAATGAAACATTACCGAACAGTCAACGTGGTACCTTCACATCAGTAAATTTGCATTGATATTACATGTCCAATGCCTTCTATCATAGACTAAATAGTACGTATAGACCAGCAGTTTCCACACATCGGTTTGTAGCCACAAAAAAGGTGTAAAATTCTAATGAAATCTAGATGGCGTTGCTAAATTCTCTAACGAACATAATGATAAAAAAACCGATTGGTGACGCTAGTGGCACAGCGATGTCACGTACATAAAAATAATTCCCACTTCGATAATAGATGGCGCTGAAATATTTACTGTAAGTGTTGCCAACTTATCGCCATCTAGTTTTTCTAAGCAAAACTATTACAGCCACATATTTACTTGGTAACCATGAGAGTTTACTTGCAGCCAATTAAACAAATTATGCTTATTTGCAACACTTGGCGACACCTAGTGTTGTAAGGGCGCGTAAAAAATTTGCTACGCCTTAATGTATGGGATTTGTCGATCTACTATACGTAGTAATATTTAGTCTATGCTACTATCTATCTAGAAAGGACTATGTGTGAACCCTAGAACATAAAACAGACGTGAAAATAGGTCTTGCAGGAAAAATGTGATGTTTGTAATATAGTAGGTAAGTAACGGTAAAACAAACAATTTTTGAAAAAACTCACTTTTTTGTTTTGTGGTATTAATTCCAGTATGACAGAATATTTGCTTATTGTTTTTGATATCACTTTTACAATCGTTTCGGTTTTTGTCAACACAATAATAATAATAAAAAAAAAATATATATATTATTTATTTATTACACTTTTGTACATTTACATAAATATTCAATTACATTATAACATAGAGAATAGATATTGTGTACAAAGGCGGCACTTATTGCTTATAGCAATATCTCTCAGGCAACCTTTGGGTAGAAAGAACAATATATTAAAAAAAGTGACATAAAGAAGAGTACTCTAAATGCAAAAAAAAAATATGAGGGCTAAACTAAACTTACATAATGTGCACATAATAATCCATCCATCTATCAGCCTTGTTCGTCAACTGCTGGACATAAGCCTTTACAGGACTTTGCCACTCCCGGCGGTCATCCTGGAAGAATTGCTCATACTCACACACGCTGAGCAGGCGGGTTGGTGAGCGCGGTGCCGGAACCCTCGCACCAGTGACGCCGCTGCCCGTCACCAGTCTGTTCCATATAAGGCCCGGCTATTAGGGTTGGATATACCGCCATCCATCGGTCCCAGGCATGGTGGGCCTCCTGGTTTTTTGCCTGTGAGCTATCCTCTTACTCTCCCCCGAATTACTTTGAGGGGGTCTCCAAATAAGATGGTGGTACCTCTACAGTCGAGCCCGGCATCAGCTCTACCACCTGTAGAGCCACAACAGAAAAACATAAACTTAGTTAAAATTAAAATACATATGAAATAAACATAATTATACCTATAAATACAATACATATTTATATTTTCAATTTGACTGTGTTGTTTTATTCTAGAATTCTGATTTATGATAGAACCTATGAAGCCGTCACAAACACCTAAGGTTTTCATGGAAGCTGAGCGGAATGGCCCATCTGAACTGTAACACATCTTTGCTCTAAACATGCATCCTATTATATTTTGCTCACAAAGGGGTGGACATGGACAATGTGGTTAAGTGATATACCACTTCAATACATGAAGCGATATTGAAGTCATTATTGATTTTCACTCACCCTTGAAGATTTTTTTTTTGGATACTTTAAGAGCGGTTTCACAGCCGTATTGTAAAAAACCCGCCTTTTTCTAATTAATCGAAACAGAACACTTAAATTCAAAATTCACTCAATCCGGGTACCTACACCAGCTAAACCTACCGTGATCTACATAATAATCCATATTGGTTCGTACTTAGTAATTTATAACCACTTACCACTATTTGCTTAGGTTATCTATTTTTATTAGAATCGCTACACGTTCCATTCGCCATTTCTTCACATGCTTTATTCTCTCGATTGACTAATCTTCATGATGTAGCTCAAAAATTACCAATAACAAGCACAGATCTTCGTTCCGCGGAAACATTCATGGTGGAGACCGAAACATTAGAGATCATATGTAAAGAATTCATTTCATATCATTATTAGTGACCTATGCTTTAAAGAGAACCCAAAGTTTATGCCTAATTACCAGGCCCTTAGTTTATTTGAAGATATTTATGCTAGGATCAAAGATTTCAAAAGTTTAGATGAGCCCTGGCACCTAAAATCTATTGCATTGTTTTTGAATGTGTGCCGACGCGTGCATACTTATGAGTGCGCAATCTGTCTACCTACGGTCAGCAAACTGATCAAACTACTAAAGTTGTTAAAATTATTATCTTTAAGGGCACTTAAGGCGTCCAACTATCGCTGTGTTCAGATAAGCACAGGTTCCAAACGTGTGAGCGTCACCCATTTAAAGGTGGAAACATTTTGGTGCTGTCATAGTACGGTAAGGGCTTATCTTTACTTTTGAAATCTTTGGCTAGGATACAGAGAGTGCATAACCGTGTAAGTGAGAATTCGTCTCAACAAAAATCACACTCATGAGATAATAAAGGTTATCATCATCAATAAAGGTGCGATCACCATCAATAAATATTAAAATCGCTTCATTTAATGAGAATAACTGACCCATTTTTTATGAATCGTTTAAAGCGAATATAGATTTGAATATATCTTTATTTGATGCTCAAAGAATTCAGTATTTTACAGGAATATTGACTAGTCCCGCATTGAATATAATTGCTGGCATCATTCCATCAGGTGAAAATTATCATTCTATTTGGGAAAGCTTGGTTAAAAAATACCAAGTAAAAAAAGCTTTAGGATGTCATTACATGTCTACCTTTTTAATATTAAACATGCTAATCGACCATACAAGTGGTTTCAAAGAAATAAACAATTTTACGTAATTTTAGTCTAAAATGACTTTGAACAATATTTTAATGCTGTTTCTTATATGCGCGAATAATTTCCTTTAATGATCTTGTTTTTTATATATTAACAAACAATATAATAATTCGATCAATCAATCAGAAACGAAAAGATCAATCAGAAACAAATCCAAAGACAATGCCCTCGTGAGCGTTCTGTATGTGCAGTACAAGCTAGCAGTGGCGTGCACAGAACTTTTTGCTGGAAAGGCAAACAATTGGTCAAGGACAACAATAAAAAAAATATAAAAAAATTTAAATACCACTTTGAAAAAAAAAGTTTTGTATGACGCCAGGGTAGACAATGTCTACTAGAGTGAAAATTTCCTATACAAACTTTTTTTTTCAATGTGATATTTAAATTTTTTCATATTTTTTTTATTGTTATTCTTGACCAATTGCTTGCTTTTCCAGCAAAAAGTTCTGTGCACGCCACTGCAAGCTAGTATATCGAGCAGATGCAAATATAACAGTGGACAAGTATGATGGAAGAATTCACCGGTCTGGGTAGACACCTCGGTGGCGCAATTGCTAGCGCGCTTGTCTTGATGACAAGAGGTCGCAGAATCCTGGCCCGAGAATGTTTTCAAATTCTTGTCTTTGGATTTGTTTCTGATTGATCTTTTCTAGTTTGTAATGCACTGTAATAATATTAAGAGTATTCATAGCGATGGATTTCGCAAAATAAACATGAACTTAATAAAATAATTTTTCATAATTTTTAAATACCTCTTAAGAGAAATAACTTTATAAATAGAGACATTTTTGGATGACGCTGGGAAAAGGCGCCTTATTGTACATTCAAACAAAATGTATAGAAGCGTCGCGACGCAAAACATTCAGACAAGACGGGACAAAGACGTCCCGCAGGAACAAAACGCCACGTCTTCGCCTCGTCCTCGCCTTACGTCTCTCCTATGTGGCCTGCGCCTAACCCCGCCTCCGCGCCCCTGTATAGCGTCACGGGCAAAGACTGTCCCAGCTGGGCAGAGTGAAAACTAAGGAGGCTCTGTAAAACTAGAACATCTCATGACGTCATGCCGGGACACAACAAATCACTAGACAGCATAGTTTCGTCATCAGTGTAGCCGAAACCTACTACCAGTGACACAAAGTTACATACAAAAATATCATATACCTACTATTGTGACATTTCTTGTGTAATAAAGCTTCTGAAACGCTGAAATAAAAAATAAAGTAAGTCATAAAAAGCAAAAAATTGCAGCTTCATATTCTGAACACTGCATATAAAGTTACTTAATACCAAAGTCGTGTACATAAACATAAGTACCTATAGGTCGCTCTAGTATTAGATGTCGACGCATGACGCAACCCCTTTTTTATTGACATGGAGGACTATTCTGGAAACAGAGAACAAAATCGTTTTTAATTTCATTTCCATCTCAGCATAATTTTCATGTAATTACTAATTCAAAATAAATGCTCATTATCATTATTTACGTTGCTCAGAGCTAGTACCTGGAGTCAGTGAAATGTAATTTAACTAACATCTTCCCTTGAAAATGGAGTAAAATCCGGAACCGGTTGAGAGAAAACATAAATAAAGTTACAGGTGCTTTTAACTAAAGGTGTGTTTCAAGTTTCACCAAGTGACGGCAAGCGCAAGTATACATTTTGAAAATAAATTCATTTTGATGAATTTATTCATTCAAATTTACTTCAATCAACGAAATTTTTCTGAAGCTTTTGGTGTCATGTCAGTAACGGCTATAATGTTTGAACTGAAATTTGACTTGTTAGAAATGAGCTAAACTTATATATTTGTTATGACGTCATGTTTTGAAAATATTCTGCAACATAAATGGGTTGTCAAATCAACGAATCAATGACAAATCGAATCAAATTTGACCTATGTCAAATACCTAAAGCATATTTTCAAACCTACATTATACAAGGTGACTTTTTGATCATCGTCCAAATTCATACTGGTGGCTTGGTAAGTGATCAGTATCATGGATCAATAACAATTTTGGTGAAATTCGTAAAATGAAATTTCGACTCCCCATAGTGATTCACTCGGGACTGGAACTGGATTTATATGGGAAGCCGAAATTTTATTTTACGAATTTCACAAAAATTGTTACTGATCCAAGATACTGATCACATATCAAGCCTCCAGTATGAATTTGGACGATGATCAAAAAGTCACCTTGTATGTACGTTGATGGAACCCGTATATTATGTACGACTTACAGTTCATGGATTATTCACATAACAATGTAAATGGCCTCGGAGTCGAAGTTTGACTCCGAGGCTGACAGAAGAATATGCTTGGGGTGGGCAGCATTCGGGAAGTTGCGTCACATATTTACGTCACCAATACCGCAGTGCTTAAAGGCTAAAGTATATAACCAGTGCGTCCTTCCAGTGATGACGTACGGCGCTGAGACGTGGTCTCTTACCAAAGGCTTGATCCGCCGATTTAAGGTCGCTCAACTAGCTATGGAGTGGGCTATGCTTGGGATATCTTTGATGGATAAAATCAAAAACGAAGATATCCGTCAGAGATCGAAGGTGACCGACATAGCCTGCCGAATCAGTAAGTTGAAGTAGCAGTGGACTGGCCATATTTGTCGCCGACGTAAGGCATTGGAATGGAGAACACGTACAGCAAAGCGCAGCGTAGGCCGCCCTCGTGCCCGCTGGACTGACGATCTGAAGGACGTTGCGGGTGGCGGCTGGATGAGGATGACTGAGGACCGCCAAGGGTGGCGTAATATTGGGGAGGCCTATGTCCAGCAGTGGACGAATACGGGCTGATGAATGATGTAAAGGGTTTCAATGTTTAAATAAAAAATTGTAATTATAATGTTTTTATATATATTATAATTTTATTTACAAGAAGGCATGCATTAAAAATAATATTTATTGAATCCCATTACAATGATCATTGTAAGTACAAGTCTAGCTGTGCAGAATACCCCAACAAAACACAGTACAACACACATTCTGTAACCGCACCCTGAATCAAAAAAGCAATATGTAACGAATTTGTTTTTCAATTTCATACCAATTTTGCATACGGCGCGGCGCCCGTCACCTCGCACCGAGCGAATAAAACTCAGTATTGTGGTTTTTACGATGCGTAAATATTTTTTTACTTTTCATTTTTGGGTCCAGTAACAAAAAGGTAAAATGAAACTGCATGGTGTCAGAAGTAATTTTACGCATAGAAAAAACATAGGTTATTCGCGGAGGGCAGACATTTTATTTTATTTTGGTACAAACAATTCCCAGTAATTATCTTCGTAAACCTCCATGCCTATGAAAAGAAAAAAAAAAGCTGTTAGTTGCGGCTTTTTTGAAAAAGGTAATGGTCGTTTAGGCAAATCAGAAGGCTTTAGCCAGATTTTGTCGTTTGTCGTTACCTGCACATAGAGAATAGAGATATGGAAGAACAAACAAACGAAAGCAAGCTGATCCTATGTTGCCGTTGGGTTGAGAAATTGGAGTCATTACTTGCGATTGACAGCACTAGGTGAAACATCATCATGGTTTAAATGGACTGTACTTTTTTCACAACAATTTAGACATAATTTGCAAATAGCTATGTATTTAGATAAAATGTTGTTATTATCACACGAATAGTCATCAGTAAATAGCATTTGTATGATAAATACAACATTTTATCTGAGTATTAAACCACTGAAAATGCTGTTAGGCCCCTTTACGCCTGGATTTTTCTCAAGATTCATACAAAAGATAAAAACTGAATGTGAAGTTAACAGCTTACTTTCTTTATATATTTTTTTCATAGGTATTTATCTAGTGACGTCTAACTGCGTCTCTATACAGCCCAAAAAGCAAAATTTTACGAAACACCATAATTATAGCCGTCAGGATATCGTAAATATTGCCTCGTTTTTACGCAAAGTTTAGCAAGTTGTATAATTTTTATCTAAACTGGAAATAAAAAGATAGAGAAACAGACGTCATTCATATTGTATAAAAAACTAAGTTTATACACTTTTTTATAATTAACAGTTAACGTTTCATGGAAAACTGTTTTTTACCTGAAATCATATCACAAATTGGGTGCTTTTTGAATATCTTGCCATCTTGCACCACTTAATGATAGAAGGGTCGGAGTGTGGTGTGGGGGGGAAATAGGTATAAAGATGTGTGCAAAGTTTTATTGAGATTAAAGCCATCAGGACGTCACAAACATTAACATGTACATTAAAGAATAAAGAATAAACACCTAAAACATTTAAATGGCAGCTGAGTGGGATGGCCTAGCTTGTAAAGAATTATATCATTTTTTTTTAATGCGGAACCGTCAACCAATGTTTGAAGTTTAAACTTGTTCAATTTTCTTTCCTTTGTCAACTTTTATGGTCGCTCGCAAGGTGGAAATGAAAAGAGGATTTCTACGGAATGCAACGGTTTGTTATTGTAGCAGTAATTCGTTAATAACGGTACGGGGAGCGGGCCTTTATGTTTATGGGGACTCTTTTTTTGTGATTTTTGAGATATGATGTTTTGTTTTCTTTCCTTGCATAACTGTTCCTTCAATAAAATAATATCCGATTTCACCATCCTCGGTTATAAGGCGCACACCGGTTGAATGTTTACATAAGTACCTATATATTCTAGTAATAGTGACGTGCATAGAAATGCTGGAAAAGCAATGAGAAGGTCAAGTTTGAAAACGAATATTTTTTTTATTGTTTTTAAGGTGTAATCTAAAACTTAAATAACAATTTTTAACTAAACTAAATAATCCAAAATTAAAATGTATTTTAAAAATTTGTAAGTTAATTTTGTTTTTATAGTAGGTTTATTTTAAGGTTTAGGGTTCTATTTATTTTTAGTTTAGTTTGTAACTTTGAGAATTATATTTAAAAAAAAACTTAAATAACAGATTAATTAAAATTAAGTATAATATACCTAACATAAAAATATTATTTACAAATAAATTATGTAATTTCTTATGTTTATGAATGAGACAACATAAGCTAACAGCAACATTAATTTTATTTCTGAAAAGTTTCAGCTGTAATAAATTATTAGGAATCTTATCATGGAAATGGATGGCATTTAGGACGAACTGTTTTTGAAGATGTAATTTTAATAATAAACTGAAAATAAAAGCAAAATTTAATACGTAGATTTAAAACCTTGTAACCAACTTTTAAATAAGAAACAAATAATTGAAATAGCTATTCGCAATTAAATAAATCTCCTTGGTACTCGGTTCCACAAATATAATTATGTTTAATTACCTTTTAAGGGTTTGCTATCGGTTTTGTCGCTTTACGATATCATCAGACACTGTATTTGAGGTGTTAATACATTTTGTAAAACCACGAATTTTATGTGTTTACATAAACAGGATTTAGTTTGATAAATCTATCAAAATATTCGATTCAAAGATGGCACTCGCAACAAAAAAAATGTTTGCTCTCTTGTTGCACAAATAACTATTGTGCCTCTATGGTTGCACTAGTAGGAGAAGAAAATTTAAACTTACAAAATTAACTGTGAACGAGACATGGGAAAGTTTTCAACCAATCAAACAATAAATTCTTATTTTAAACCAAACTCCAACCTATTGTTAACAACGTCGTCGTGGTACCCCATACATTGTAATTATCAATGATCGATGATTCGTCAGCACCTCGTCTAAATGCAAATCTAGCCGATAGTGCGGACCCGTCAAAAATATATGTTCGAAATTTAAATATTTAAATTCGCACTATTTGTTTATTTTTTCGATCGGCTGCCTAATAGTGCGCACCGTATTGTCACTGGAATTTTTGGGTTCTGTTCTTTACTTTGCAAAATTATGTTTTTCTCCATGTTAGTCTCTATTTTAAGAGCGTTAGAACTGTTTTTGTTTGATCTGTAGACGCAATTATTATGTATACTCTGATAGTAGTTATTCTCATGTTAAATTGGATTTTTTATGCATGTCAAACTATTGACAGTTTCATTGTTGTATTTTATTGATAGTAGTAATTGATCTGCTATATGATTAGGTAAGTCAAAATTATTTCACTAAAAAATTGTTAAATTCATATGAACATTTCTTATAGAATTAAATTTAATTCAAAATCCTAGAATTGACAACAAAGAATAAAACGTGTTATAAGTATCAGTAATCTTAAAGTTTAAGCAAAAGGCGAGCTTATCTCTGAAAGAGATTTCTACCAGCAAACCATTAGTGATAGAGTCGATTTAAGGTGGCTCCGTCGGAAAAATTAGCAACTCGATTCGTGGTGGTTGAAATTTCGAACAAAACTATATTAAAATAAATTTCTTATCAGCTCGCACTGCAACATGGCTGTTCCGTCAGTCGCTGCGACTGACAAGTGTGAAAATAGTGTGTTTTTAATTAATTTTATCTAAAATAAAATTATTTTCCAAGAACTGAGAAAACCATATCATTAAATATTATTTTGTCTAGAAGTTTATAAATTTTTATACTGTTTCGATAAAAACTGTAGCAGTTATATTGTTACAAGTGGACAAAAAATCGAGAAATAAAGGTAAACTGAGAATTTTCTTGCTTCACTCCTGTATATTAAAATAAAAATCAGGAAAAAACACATCACTATTTGTATCATGTAGATTACTATGTATTTTTCTTCTATTAAAAAATGCTATAGTTACCGTATAAAATGGTTATAAAGTTACTCAGTTCAAGGTCATTGGCGTTGGGAGAAACCTTAAACAAAAAGTGTGTACATATTTCATACGTGCACACAAAGACAAAAAACTGTTTAAAACCTATGAGTTAAAAAAAAATATAAATTAAATACAAAAGTAACTGCAACACATCAAATAAAATAAGTAACTACTAATAAAAAAAATATATAAAAATTTATACACATACTAAAAATTTATAAAGTAATAAATATTTTAACAAAACAAAATAATTATGAATAGTATCATTATTAATACATATCCTTAATATTAGTAAAAGGAAATAATTGCAAAAAATACTCTTTAATTCTCTTCTTGAAAATGCCAATAGTTGGATTATTACGAATTGTGAGTGGTAGTGAGTTACAGAGCCTGATCGACACTACTGTGAAAGAGTTGCAGAAGGCACCAGTATTGTGAGACAGTGGTACCGATTCGATGTAGCACATCTTAACTTATTTGATAGACTAACTTAATTTTTCGATAAAGAAAGAAAGGGACAGGACGCTTAAAATAAGGTTAGTCCTGTCAAATAAGTTAAGGCCCTTAATACCGCCAAATGGGTACTTTCTAAAGCCTACTCCTCTTTTATGGCCAAACCAAAAATATTGAAAAAATGTATTATGGATTATCAACTCTAGGACAACATATGCAACATTTTTATTTTTCGTACCACCAAAACTTCTATATGAAAAATTGTTTCAACTGAATGGTGTTTTTTGGCTTGAATTTCCTACTGCTCCTAAGCGGCTTACGTGATTTAATTCATTTATGCTTTGATAAATAGATAAACTTAATAGCTATAAATATAACATAGAATTATTCAATCGAACAATGACGCCCATGTGAAAAGTATTATTTTCTCCTATTTTGCCTTTCAAGGACGCAGCGAGCGTCGTAACAGCCACCACGCATTGTGCACTGATTTGAACGTTATTTCAATGTCGTTTTCGTCGATATTCATACAGACAAACATCGAGCTGCTAATTTGGCGACGGTAATCGCCTTAAGTCGTGTTATACCCAATCGATACCAGTGTGAGATATATGCGTAGATTGTCCCTCGAAAAGAGGTACCTACACAATGCGGTCACGAAGATACAGAGGTGCAAAAGGGCTCGTGAGAATATTGAAAAGAGCGCACAATAGAAATAAGCAAAACGTCATAGTAAAAGCAGAGATACTTAAAAAAGCGCAGATATTACCAGTAAAAGTACAAAACGAAAATTAGGCGAAGCTTTTTTCAACTTTATTATAAAAATAACTCTGTGTTCAGCTCTATCAGGTTTAGGTAAAATCGCATCATGCCATTAATAATATAAGTTTCCTTCATTATCATGTATTTTTAAAACATTAGTCCTTGTTTTTTAGTTTTAATATCCTTTATTAGATTCACACAATTAATATTCAATTATTACTAAAGGGAGATATTAGAACCCCTACAACTGAAAAGACGCGTAGTCAAAAAACAAAAATTATGCGCAGCCGCAAGTTTTTTATTCAATAAACAGAAAGGTAAAAAATAGTATCAGGGTAACTTAATCGTTGCGTATGCTTTAATCGACACGTTTTTAGCAAACAATTAAAAAATACCCGCTGTGTTTCTTTAGCGTTCTCACGGTGAGAAAGCTTTTTTTAAAACAAGTTTTTTTTAGGTTCGCCTATTGAAAAAATCTATTTATCTACTTATTATATTATTTATATATTTATACTGCAATAAGGTAATTGCAATATCAGAAGCAGTTTTATAAGTACCTACATTGTTTATCTAAAGTTATTTATAATATTACATTACAACACTGCGATTCTGCGCTGCGATTGGCTCAGTTTATTATAACACCGCTACAGAGACGATAGTCCCGACCTTATTTCTTAAGCCACGTCCCTTTTATCCTGATTGGCTCACAAGGAAGCATTACCCAACGACGCATCCGAGGTTCTTCTCATTTTTCGTGAAATTGTTAGTTGAAAATATTATATAATATAGACGATATTTTTCATGGTCGTAGATAAAGTATTGTGTGCAACTGAACATAATTAGACATTAAGACACTCGTGCAAAACTATTACGAAACTCACTTAGCACTCGTGTGACAATGTCTCTGCACAAAATACTATTCGATGTTCTTAAAATAATTATCGATTTATAAAATCTGGAAGATCGTCCAAATTCATATTGGAGGCTTGGTAAGTGATCAGCATCATGAATCGATAAGAATTTTTGTGAAATTCATATAATGAAATTTCGACTTCCCATAGTAATTTACTCCCAGTCCTTTGCTCTACCTACTGAGCTAAAGATGCTGTTTTTGGAAAAAAGGAACACATTTATTCTGAATCTATACAACGTGTAACAGAAAGGTGTAACCATATTTGAAGAACTTATTCAGTCAATGGAATAGAACAACTTTTACTATGGGGTCAACCCTGAAATCTCGAAAAAAATCTGCCCTTCCATACATTTCGGCCGAGCGGCATTGCATTTTCCTATGAAGCGAGTAATTTTTTTTTCGATATACAGGGTTTGTTCCATAGTAAAAGTTGTTCTTAACCATTGACTGAATAAGCTCTTCAAATATGGTTACACCTTTTTGTTACACGTTGTATAAATATTACCCTCACTGACTGACTGATCTATCAACGCCCAAAAAAAACGGCTGGACCTAGGAACATGAAATTTGGACTGTAGGTTTCTTATGATATAGAGATCTGCCAAGAAGAGATTTTAGGAAATTACCACCCTGAAAAACCCCTGTGGGGCATCCACTAGTATCTTAATTGGGATAATACTACAATTTATTTATTTTTCTTATCATTTGTATATAAGGTCTTTCAATTTAAATGGTAAGTAATTTAGGAGATGATTCAGTATCGTTAATACACCACATTCCACTGTAAAGTACTTTTTTTTGCGCGAACTTTTTCTTCACTTGTCCATAATAACTGAGTCAGCTGATCGGACCACTTTGTACTGAGAAGTGAAAAAAAAGTTCGCGCAAAAAAAAAGTGTTTTGTAGTGTAATGTGATGTACAACGATACTAAATCACCTCTTAAATTACTTTCCATTTAAATTGAAAGACCTTATTTACTTTACGCTTTTTACTTTAAGTTTGATATTATTATATTTAGATGATGTTATGTTTAGATTATTATGTTACAGTTATAAGTTTTAATTTTGGTAGGATCCAGCAGAATGCCACCGATGTGGCTTCGGCTGTGGCATTAAGCTGAGCTGGACTCCTTTTTCATCACCACAGAATATGAGAATATACCTATTTCGTTTGTAATCTGTTTTCTTTTTTTGTTTTGTTTTCTGTGGTGTTTGAAATAAAGCTGTTTTCTTTCTACGATTACATACAAACAATGGTTTTGAAAACACCATAACTTAAACGACACGCCAGACAATACAAATTCCTGAGAGGAGAACGTTAAAATAACTTGTAACAGATGTCAAAATAAATCGTAAGGATTTAGTTTAACCGTAATTAGGGGAAAATCGGTCGTTACTAAATCTACAACACTTGTTTTGGTATGTTATTTAGGATAATGATCATGGGTGGTTTATTACTTTGGATAGCATTGTTAGATTCTTTCTTATACGGATATAAATAAATAAATTTGAATCGAAAACTGTAACAATATTTACAACCAGTTTAAAGTAAGTGGTCTCGAGCTTTTTGATAACTTTATTTCCACTACAATTTCTTACAATTAGCCGTACTGAGTATAATGACCGTCTTCACAAGAATAAAGAAGTTCCATCCATCCATCCATCAGCCTAGTTCGTCCACTGCTGGACATAAGCCTTTCCAGGACTTTGCCACTCCCGGCGGTCATCCTGGAAGAATTGCCCATATTCACACACGCTGGGCAGGCGGGTTGGTGAACGCGGTGCCGAAACCCTCGCACCAGTGAAGCCGCTGCCCGTCACCAGTCTGTTCCATATAAGGGATGGATATACCGCCATTCATCGGTCCCAGGCATGGTAGGCCTCCTGGTTTTTTGTCTGTGAGCTGTCCTCTTACTCTCCCCCGAATTACTTCGAGGGGGTCTCCGAGTGAGATGGTGGTACCTCCACAGTCGAGCCCGGCATCAGTTCTACCACCTATCAAAATACAAATACACATACTCATACATTCATATTGGTTTAAACAAAATATTTAGTATGAACTGCGAAATGCAAGTCACAGTCCACACTCGTACACCCATAATTCACAGACTATTATTGCGTCCCAGCGAGTTGGTGAGCCCTACTGCTGTCAGCACAGACTGAAAAATGTATTCAGTTTCAGTATCAACCACGGATTTCTCAACGAACGGAGAACCGTTTTAAAATTCTGCAGCTCTATCAAGTCATAAAATGCACACCAAGTTAGAACTAAGTGAAATAGATCAACTTAAAGTGACCACGTTAAACCAACTTTTAACTCGATAATGGTTTCAGACATAAAAATAGTGAAGAGTGAGGTTTTTAATATGTTGAACGGTTCTGTATCATAAAAGCAGTTTATGAAACTGGCACATAAAGAGGTTTTAATACCTAGTTATATGTAGTTTCATACACTACCTTATCTATACTCATTGTTACGTTTTTATGTAACATAAAAGGTTGCCTAGAAGAGGCCTAAGAAACTAAGTTAATTAAGAATAAATAAAACAATAAGAAAGTTCAATACATATATTTTAAAATAATAAGTGAGGAGATAAAGAGGGTCGCGGTAGGTCGAAGTCCCTACACACTGATCAGTTCTTTGTTGTAGCTCGTTACGGTCAAGTACTCCCCTAGTCGAGTGGAAGTACTTGGAGGTCCCGACAGTGAGACCGCAGCCGCCGTGGTTCTAGGTCAGAGGTCAAGGATGCTCAGCCAGTAGTCCTGTTCAGATGTAGGCGTCAGCTCCGTCAAGGGAAGAGATGACGCCTCGTAGATTAGGTGGACCGGCTGAGAATCTGGCCAGATGGTGAGTCCCAGACTTGCTCCCTGAAACGCGTCGACGACATATTCAGTACACAGCTATCGAAACGTTTCCGTGTACGCCACCGATTTTAGAAAATACTCAACAAAGGCTTGAGGTGGTGGTACACTAAAGTTAAGCAGAACGGAAGCAGAAAAGATGAGAAGAATACAGATAATTCACAGTTTATATTAAATTCAAAGGCAAAGCAAGCTAAATGATTTATTTAAATGAGTAGGCATGATAAATTAAGATGTTGGCAAAAGGCACGAGAGAAATACAAGAATAAGAACAAAGAAAGTTTGAGCCGTTGATATTCAAACGGGCAAGCGAAGCCGATGACGTAACGAGCATCGTCACGTCTTCGAACCGTTACAAAAACAAGTTTGCTATTAGCGTAGCAGCAATAAAAAGGCGTAGGTGTCTACTGTACGCGCATAAAGATAATTACAAAATATTGAACATTTTAACACACATATTATAGTCAAAAAGAGCACAGTTATATTATAAAATGTTGTTCACACTTACCCAAAGTATGGGGACACAAGAACTGCGATTTTAGGGCGTAACCTATCGCTATCGCGATAGCGGCTGGCACGCCGACGGGCAGCGTGGAGTCGCGCTGAGGTGGTAGAAGCGACTGGCGTGCTGCCGAAAGAAAAATGACTCGAGGGCCGCGCGGGGACATGCGCGGGAGCAGGGTAGAGAGGGGGTTAGTGGGGATTAAGAAGAACGGTATGATAATTAAATATCACAACGTGACAGTACCCCTCTTCCAGGAATAGGATTTTTCCTAAGTGAAAATCCGTGAAAGCTCAAACTTATCTAGGAGGTAGTTACAAAACTATGAAAGCTAGGGAGAAATTACTTTGCACTAAGAATAACTCGAGGTTCCATATTACACAAATATGCAATCTATATTCAAATTCTACCTTTCGCATCAATCATACAGCCTTACAACGAAAGTATAACAACACTATTAGTGAGTGTTGTTGCACCTAAACAGACATTCATGAGTATTTTGATGTAAGATAACCAAAATACTCTATGAAACCCCAAGAAGATGTTAAGAAACGAAAATGTCATGCATCCTTTTAGGACACATTCTCAAGGGAGGTACTGATCCAAAATACTACTATTGAGCAGAGTGAGCCCTATCAGTAGTGCTCACCCCAATGAGATTTTAGATAGTTTTAGGCTTGTTTATATCCAGTTACAATCCGCTGGTTTAAGGGAATGACTACCTTTAAGAGAGGGTAGCCATTACAAGGGTGTTGAGAACGCGAGAGGTATCGGTTCTCGACACAAAATAAGGAACAGTCCTTATTATCAAGGGAAGTAGTAAAAGATAGGGGTATCAGTACCTATAGAATGTGTCAAGAAATGACATGACAGCTAGAAGGATTTAGCAAAGTAATTAAATAACTTTTAGGCAAAAAGCTTTAAGTTATAAAAGCACAAGGGAATTCAAAGAAAGAATTGTAAATAAAAGATTTACATTAATAGTAGAAATTTCAATTTAGTTATAGAAGTGTCATTTAGATATAGAAGAATAACAAAGTAAAAATATCAAGGGATCTAACAGGGAGATATTACCGGTCATGACTAGTAAAATGCCAATGAACAGATTTAGAAGACAGACAAGAGAAGAATCGCACAACCATAGTGTAAAAAAAAACAAGAGGGTAGACGCGAAAAAAAAATAACGGCCTTTAGGGAAGTGTAAACGCCAAGACAAAAATACTTCGTTCTGTTACAATAAAGACAAACAAAACAGACGGATTTCTTTTGTTCGTTCAAAAAAAATATGCTAAGCTAGACAAATGAGATATTACAGATAAAACATTACTAACATTTAGTGAAAATAAAGTCAACTAGTGTGTAAAGCGGTAGCTGAGAATACAGTAAACAAGAATTTAGAAATTAATAAGACAGATTTCTTCTCAGTACACCCTAGTTGATGAGCACGGAACAGAACAAAAGAACGAGAGACTTCACAAAAAAAAACACACACACAACAAGCCACGTAAGATCCAAGACAAAGAACTGAACAGTTTACACACGTTAGGGGCGCCAATGTTACGTTTTTAAGTAACATAAAAGGTTGCCTAGAAGAGGCCTAAGAAACTAAGTTAATTAAGAATAAATAAAACAATAAGAAAGTTCAATACATATATTTTAAAATAATAAGTGAGGAGATAAAGAGGGTCGCGGTAGGTCGAAGTCCCTACACACTGATCAGTTCTTTGTTGTAGCTCGTTACGGTCAAGTACTCCCCTAGTCGAGTGGAAGTACTTGGAGGTCCCGACAGTGAGACCGCAGCCGCCGTGGTTCTAGGTCAGAGGTCAAGGATGCTCAGCCAGTAGTCCTGTTCAGATGTAGGCGTCAGCTCCGTCAAGGGAAGAGATGACGCCTCGTAGATTAGGTGGACCGGCTGAGAATCTGGCCAGATGGTGAGTCCCAGACTTGCTCCCTGAAACGCGTCGACGACATATTCAGTACACAGCTATCGAAACGTTTCCGTGTACGCCACCGATTTTAGAAAATACTCAACAAAGGCTTGAGGTGGTGGTACACTAAAGTTAAGCAGAACGGAAGCAGAAAAGATGAGAAGAATACAGATAATTCACAGTTTATATTAAATTCAAAGGCAAAGCAAGCTAAATGATTTATTTAAATGAGTAGGCATGATAAATTAAGATGTTGGCAAAAGGCACGAGAGAAATACAAGAATAAGAACAAAGAAAGTTTGAGCCGTTGATATTCAAACGGGCAAGCGAAGCCGATGACGTAACGAGCATCGTCACGTCTTCGAACCGTTACAAAAACAAGTTTGCTATTAGCGTAGCAGCAATAAAAAGGCGTAGGTGTCTACTGTACGCGCATAAAGATAATTACAAAATATTGAACATTTTAACACACATATTATAGTCAAAAAGAGCACAGTTATATTATAAAATGTTGTTCACACTTACCCAAAGTATGGGGACACAAGAACTGCGATTTTAGGGCGTAATCTATCGCTATCGCGATAGCGGCTGGCACGCCGACGGGCAGCGTGGAGTCGCGCTGAGGTGGTAGAAGCGACTGGCGTGCTGCCGAAAGAAAAATGACTCGAGGGCCGCGCGGGGACATGCGCGGGAGCAGGGTAGAGAGGGGGTTAGTGGGGATTAAGAAGAACGGTATGATAATTAAATATCACAACGTGACATCATGCAATAGGTTACCTACCTATTTTCCAATCCATAAAATCTTGGTAACAATAATAATTGTCGTAAGTTTTTTTTGATTTTGCTGGTTCGTTCTGATTTTTCGTCATTTTTGTTGCTTTGTATATACTGTCAGACATTTTTACCCAGAATAAAACTTTTAACAAACAAAAAAGCAATAAATATTTAATTAACGAATAACGCACACAATGTAGTTCTGGCGCATGTGACACAAGGGTGCGGTTACGAATTCTACCATGGTTAAAATGATTCGTAGTTCACATCCTTAGATTGTCTAAGTACACAGCGCATGGGTTTTTTGGTCATAAATGTACATGCATTCAAACCATTTCCTTTTAAAACGTCAGACATGGCTGTATGGGCTAAGTTCCCTTTGCCTTCCAATTTCATGCAAATGAACTTTTAAGGCAGAAAAAGCTATTTAAAAGCGTTATTTTTGTTAGGAAAACTGTTCTTTAAAATATTTTTATTTCAGAATAAGAGACGTTTAAAAAAGAAATTGTCATTGTGCACTATTTTTGAGACCATAATCACGATTTTACGATATAAGTGTAGAAAAAAAAAATTTTAATGGCTATAGAAACTAGTATAATTTTCCATAAACTGAAATAAAAGGAAGCAATAATATATACTTTAACGGCCCTTATACAAAACAGACGGTAACAGGCAGCGTCGTCACTGGTGCGAGGGTTTCAGCATCACGCTCACCAATCCGCCTGCCCAGCGTGTGTGAGTATGGGCATTTCTTCCAGGAGGACCGTCAAGAGTGGTGAAATCTTGGAAAGTGGTAAGTGGATGAACCAGGCCGATAAATGAATGGATGACTTCTCCCATTATCCGAAATAATTGTATAGTTTTGAAGTAAGTATCCGTTCGATCTGTGACCGAGTGGTAGAACACGCGCTTGCTAACCCAGAGGTCGTGGGTTCAATCCCTAAGCTGGATATTAATTGTATTCGGTTTGCGTACATTTGTGCTTGAATTACAGTGATAGGACTCACCACCATTACGTTTGGTCGGTCAAAAGCGGGTGTACCAAGTGTGGACTGTGACTTGCATTTCACAGTTCACACTCGGAACACCTCCGACACCCTCTCAGAGATTCGCGTCGTGACGATATGTCTATAAGTGGATATTTTTTCCTCTTGAATCCTAAGCTAGTCTTCAACTTAGATAGATGGTACTTATTAGACTCCGTACGAGTTGCCAAACTACAACTTAGAACTAACTTAGAACTAACTTGAAACTTTAACGTGCAGACGACGCGAGAAGAAAGGATAAAAGTTTTGATGGACCGATTTGGTGTGATCGTGTTTTGAAGGACTTTCAGTTCCGAATATGTTTTTGGAAGTTCTTTTTTTATAAGATGTTATAAGGATTTATATATATAATGAGATGACACAATATTTTTAAGATGTTTTTAAATAAGTTTCAATAAATTATATTTATTTTTCAATAGAAATAATAACGTAGTTGTGTGAATTACTGAATAGAAAAAAAAAGTTATGCTGCAAATTTTAGGTTATACAGAGTGTCCCAAAAATCAACGTCATCCCTTGGAGGGCTACAATCAGCAAAAATATCATTTCATTTCAAACGATATTGGCACTTAGTTTGTATGAGTGATGATCAGGGATAGGACAATCAGATCGATATATACCTAAAGTTGGAAAAATCCTTGAAAAAGTTTGTAGATGTGGAGTCGGCTTCATAAAATATTATTTATTTTGATAGTTAAAATATGGAAATTACGGCATTGCTTAAAACGTTACGATGATGTACCTAATACTCAAAAGATGTTACCGTTAAAGTATATCATTCAGAAATTGTATACAATTCCTAGGAAATTTATAGAATACCAAGCTGATTTATTTATTTAGTATTATTTTTGATCGGTCTTCTGTTTTGCCTTTTGAACTGTTTGGCCTTAATAAGCTTGTTGTAAATTTTCTAAGAATTGTATTAAATTGCTGTTTATTTTATTTCATTTATGTATTTATTTACCTTGCCGGTAAATATCTATTAAGTATTACATTATTTGTGTTTTTGTGAGAAGGCCTGTTTCTGACTTTATGTGTTATTCTTATTTATTTTAGTTGATTGTACCATTTTGTGTTTGTGTTACTAATCTTTAATTATTGTAATTGGTTTGTCCGTTTTAATTAAAGTAAATAAATAAATAAATAAAATTATCGTAACGTTTTAAATAATTCCGTAATTCCAAGATCTTTACTAGATATCAAAATAATATAATAAGAAGCCGACTGCACAATTACAAACTTTCTCATTTTTCCAACTTTAGGTTTATATCAATCCGATTATCCTATCCCTGGTGATGATAAATTTTCATATTTTATTTCACACTACCCAGGAGGATACCCAGGGGCCTTTATCTAACTTCAACACTTATCGCTATCGCTTTGAAAGGTATCGTGATTGAAATGCTGTGTGACTTTTTACGTAGCCAATCAGGATAACTTTGAAAGCGATAGCGATAGGTGTTGAAGTTTTAAAGGGCCCCATATTATACGAGGTTGCTTATTAAAATACAAAAGTCATAAAGAATATTTATTTTCAAATAAAGACATCTTCAAAACAGAATGAATTGGCAGTTTGATCTCAAAATTATTATAATAATGTACAAAATAATCATATAACTTAATGATTAATTTCTTATGTCACTTGGTATGACTGTAGAAATAATATTATGTTAAATCTAAATTAACTATGAGCATTAAAATATGGATACAATAATAACTATGTTCAAATAAAAGCAGAGTAGAGTAAATGTAAAAAAAACACACTTTGAACTTCACATGTTTCAACAAAAGCATTGGATAAAAATAAAAACTCATGAAAAATTTGACATCCATAAAAAATTAACATAACTTTTCAAATTAAATAAAGAGAGTATTAATATGTAATAATGATTTCTGTTATAACTATGGATAGACCAAGTACAAAACAGTATAGCAAAAACATTATTTTTTCTTAGCAAGGCTCAAAAAGATAAACTAGGTACTTATTAAAGATAATAAAGAAGTACGTACACTGTGTATTTTTGTGCTTAGCGTTTATTGAAGTCAATTTTGTACTGAGCATACCAAAAAACATATTTTTTGGATATTCAATATAACCAGCAAAAAAAAAGAATTCTACTGGTCTGCATAGCTACAAAAGAACAAAAAATCACTTTCAAAATTCAAGTACTTTAACGACTTTTTTCATAAACATTTTATAATATGAATGACGTGGTAGTGAACTCTTAAATTACTTTTCGATTACAAAATTCATATTGCTTAGAATTTTCCCTATTGTTACTTACTCATGACTTTACAAATTCAATTTTCTACAGCGTCAAGCAAATTTTTTGCAAAGATTGTGCTTTAAATATAATAATAAGAAAAAAAACCAGATCCACCAACATTTTAAAGCGCAATTTTTTACAAGAGGACGCCTTCCTTCGGTGTACAAAGGCTTTGCTAGTATAACTCGGAGACTACACTCTGTTTTGTTTTGTGAACATCACAGTATAAAATTTGTTAAATGAATATATGAGTGCATCTGAAATAATAATATGAAATTGCCGTAATTTTCTTACAGATTCATGAGTTCATAAATATCTGTGATTCAATAGCTATTTCCAATATTTGTTTTTTGTTTAAAAGTTGATTTGAAGGTTTTACACCTACGTATTAAATTTTGTTTTATTGTCAGTTTGATAACCCAACAAACACAGTTCAAAAACAGTTCGTCCTTAAAGCCATCCATTTCCATGATAAGATTCGAAATAATTTTTTGCAGCTGACACTATTCAAAAATTTTAATTAATGTTGCTGTTAGCCTAATGTTGTCTCATTCATACGCAAAAGAAATTACATAGTTTGAATTTGTCAATCCTAAAAAAATTCAAAATGTTACTACTGAAAATTGAGTTTCCTTCAAATTCTCTATAGAAAACGGCAATTTCATATGTAAATACCTATTATTAAGGACCTAATTTTTGACATATTGACTTCATCGATTGTCAAAGATGTCTCATATTCTTCTCATCATAATGAATACCAATTTTATGACAGATACGCTTTAGAAAAAATCAATTGGACTTGTAAACAAACAGCGTGACTATTCTAGCACCATTTTTCACAAGCTTCATTTTTCATCCGACTTTATTAATTGCGCCATAAATGTGGTGTGATGATAATTGTACTAAGTGAAACTCCTCAAAAGAGATCTAGAAACCTATGAATTGGGGCAAAAGGATTTATTTTACAAACTTTATACGTTTTTGTAAAGAAAGTTTATAGAAATCACCCACTTTGAACCTTCGCAAACTGTTGCAATTAGGGATGATGGCTATAAATTAGTCAAATCAACAACCTTTTGTGAAACGTCAAAAATATTTCTTTTAATGAAAATACTTAGAAGTGACGTCATAACTTTGTATTTTGGCAGAAGGCAATTGAGTTACTCCTAAATTGTTTAATTTTTCGAAATTTTTAAATTGAACTTTGTGCAAAATTATTGAATAATTAGGCACTATTTTTGAATATCAATTTTACGCAACAAGTTTTTAAATTGATTACAAGTTACAACCCAGGCATCATCCCTATTGCCATCCTGTTTAATATTTGTTAGACAAGGTGTTTTTTAAAGTTAACCATTATCTGTTAAACATTTTGTTTGAGTTGACAGTATCTGTTTCAATATTATTGATGTATTTTTTTGTTTTCTCCAGTTTTAGTATTAAATATTTACTAGGCGTTATTGCAAAAAGCGTAAGTATTTTAGAATTTTCGTCTACATATAAAAACCTTAATGTGAGCAATATAGCATACCAATTTTATGTACAAAAAACTCTTAAATGCAAATGTTTACCTTAATATTTGTATTAATTTTGTGTTATCGAATAAATTGACGGAAAACTAAATCAGATGACTATTTGAGGAATTTGTAGAAAATGCAATGAATTGTCTTTAGAAAACAGATATCAATTTGAGAGCATACTTTTCTTCTACAGTACGACAAGGTTTTTTTGGCACGTGGATTGGTCGTGGCCAAAATCGGAACTAACGCAACTGTCCTAAAAAAGCATAATCGTACTTTTTGTCGATAACATACACGCGCCAAAAGAGGCTTGTCGCACTTTCTTCGTCTTTTTCTCTGGCGGTAGTCTTAGACAATAATATTTTAACTTTTTTTTTCTAGGCTCTATATGATTCGATAACACAAAATAGACAAAATTGTTTTCTGCAAATAAGAGTTTCCAAGAGATCATAGGAAAACTTCTTTTGTTTCTTTAATTTAAAAACCTCTCCTTAAATAAATACATATCACATTTGAACACATCCTTCCTTACTTTGTTTATAATTAACTTATTTATTTCTACATTTAAACTAATAATCATAATAATAAAATGGCAAAAATAGAACGTGTCAAATTTTTGATCCCATTATTTTGCTCCCAAACTGGCGTGAAAAGCTTTTGAAAATTTACAAAAATAATTGCTGGAAACATTAGCAATGGCTGCAATGTGACAATACACAGCAAAAAATATCAAACTATTTTATTGAGCTTGATTAAATTCTGAAAATTAATCTAAGCCTCAAAAAAACTAAACTATGAGTAAATAACTAGCAAAAACTAGATAGACTATACAATTAAAATGGTATCTTAACTAATGAAAATATGACAACACAATTTCAATTTGCTGCCGTCATTTTGCATTAAATACAAACTTTCTTATGAATTCAATAAGCAATATTATAATTATAAAATAACAAATTGACTTCTAAACAGGGATGACGGGCAAATCAATCATCTTATAAATTATGTACAAATTTAATTACATTTTACTAAAATATACTTTCTTCACACTCTGATAAAATATCCATTTTCTTTACAAAACTTGGCACCAACCGTCATGGCCTTCGCATAAGTTAATATTTCTAAAATAAACATTTAAAAAAATATTAAAATAAATGAGATCAATCAATTTTTAATTTTTTAGGCTGCTCTCTTTGGAACAATTTGTAAAAAACGGACTTTTATTAATAAAATATCTATTTTTTCTCATTTTTGCATTATCCATTCTTCGGTCTTTCTATAATTTTTACTATGCACACTCGTAAAATACAAATTATTTAATATAAGGTACGTTATCTACAAACATTTATAAAAATGGACATTGAAAGCGGTACTCGATTTTATTAATAATATTTCACAAATTATTAAGTACACCATTTGGATATACAAATATTTTTATTCCAAGTAAAAGATGTATACAGAGTATATGCGAGTAGAGATTGTCATAAAAGATTCAAAATGCAACCAAAATTTTTACCAATTTTTACATTTTTCTTGATATAGGAAAGATTGTACTGACCAAAAAATAACTGACCCAAAATAAAATTACATATAACAGTTTCTTATTAATAATAATTTTGGACTTTATTTAATGTAGTTAAACTACAATAAAAAGACACAAAAACTTCAGTGCAAACTCCTTTTTTTATACAATTGTGCGTTTAGTGAACAGTCAAAATGTTCTTACTAGAATACATATTTGTGTACAATCAAATACACATATTTTCAAGATATTTTAGACTATTCCAAAAATTTGTCATTAATATTACAATAAATGTGCGTTTTTTTCGACGATGGAAATTTACAAGAATATCCTTCGGAAAGCGTGATGGTAAGAATAATCATAGAAATCATTCATCCACACGGTACTGTCTTTAGAAATCGTCCGAGTTTTTATTCCTTTATGTTCATCGGTTGTTGGACAACAGTTTCCAGCCAAGCATGAGGAGCACAGCCGTAGCGATGGAACCGGAGAGTTTGTCAGATATTATTGAAGAGAAGATGGAGCTCTCTGATGACGTAGAGTCTTTCGAAGATGAAGGTTCAGGCGTTGGCGCATCGGGCTGAAAAAAGAAAAACATATATTGAATTCGATCGTTAGGTTAAGGCGATATGTAAAAGTTTTAGCGTCCCTGTTACTCCATATGCGAAAAAACTCTCCTCAGTGCGAGAGGGACGGATTCGTGGAAAAGTAGCAAAAAGTCGGTTTTTTATTAATATAAAATCTACTGAAAATGCTATCAAAATTTCGTTTAACCAGGTCCTAGATATTATTAAAACCCATCTCATAAAATATAATTGCAGTCCATATGTCATTCTAAATTGTCAAACCAGGAGAATTGGTGTTGATAAATACTTCTATCGAGCCGAAATTTTCCAATCGCGTTTCTGTTTTAACAGATCCCTAGAGAAATATTTCAAAAATAATATACTATTTTATCAAAATTATACATTATATACCGCGGTAGATATAGAAGTTCTAAAAGTGGCATTTTTTTTTCCGTAGCGCCTTAAGGGTCGATTCTCCTTATTAGTAACAAAATATTAAGACATAATTTGAACGGCTAAAATAAAACTCTTAGTTAAAAGCAATGCCTACCAAAAGTTCACTTTATGCATAAACGCAATTTTTATGATATTATGGTAGCTTCAAAATATTTGGATTTTCCATAAGCGTGATAATAGATTATTTTAGGAATTTACGGCTGGTATCACGACTATGGAAAAACAATTTTTTTTATAGCTTTTTAGTATCATTAAAATATGTTTATGCATATAGAAAATTATTGGCATACATGGCTTTTAGCTAAAAATTATATTTTGGTCGTTATAATTATTTCGTTAGGCATTGGAATGGAGACCACGTACAGCAAAAGCGCAGCGTAGACCGCCCTCGTGCCCGCTGGACTGTCGATCTGAAGGACGTTGCGGGTGGCGGCTGGATGAGGATGACTGAGGACCGCCAAGAGTGGCGTAATATTAGGGAAGCCTATGTCCAGCAGTGGACGAATACGGGCTGATGGATAGATGGATGGAATTATTTCTTAATATTTTGTTACAAATGCGGAGAATTGACTCTTAATATATTATAATGAATTTGAAGCAGACGTGAACGCAGCGGACAGAAGCACTTTTTTCCACATAATTATTAAGGCCAAAACATTATTTTTTTAGGAACTTACGGCCATCTAGGTATTTTTGCGGCCATTTTGAGATATCGTGCCCAATATATTATATAACATAACTATATAATATAACTAAAGGTAAAAAGTTATACTTGTATTCTGTGGAATTTAAAATGTACATACCAAGCTTGTTATTATACTAGCTTTAGAAGCCAAGATATTAGAGATATATTTATATTTTAATATGGCTAAAGTATAATTCATGACGGCCGCTGGTTTCTATCAAAAATTAAAAGTAGTTTATTTATAAATTTATTTTATTCAGAAGTAAAAATATAATATAATTTTGCATAAAAATGGCTGCTTTTGTCCGGCGTGCCGGCATTTTTACCCAATTTTACGAGTAAGTGACTTCTGGTTAAAAGAAACAATATAAAGTAATAACAGTTTAAAATAATCCAAGGGCACGTACTAGTTCTGAAAATGTTGTGATCTAAAGTTAAACGTTAGTCCTTCGGTACAAAGTGCACAACTTAACTTGGTAAGAAGTTAAAAGGGAAAAGATTGGTCTGTAGCAATTCACGCAAATAGCTTTGTATAAGTTAGTTTTATAAATCAATAGTTTGAAATAAAATGCACACGGTTTTGTCCAAACAAGCTTAGAATGCTGTTTTAAGTTTGTTTTAATCAACTAATGGCTAATTAAGCATTGCATTTCAAGCTGTTGATTTATAAACCTAACTTATACTGAAGTATTGCCGTGAATTGCCACAGACCAATAATTTTTCTACATTAAACTTCTTTACAAGAAAAACAAAGTTAAGTTGTGCCCTTTGTACCGAACGACTAACGTTTAACCTTAATAACAAAATTGTCTATTTTGTTTAAAAAAAAAACAGACTTAAACATAAACAACTTAAACACTTGCATATTATTCGAAAGTCTGATCATGCGTTTAGTTATACTCAAACAACAATGACAAAAAAAAAATAGACCCAAAAAAATCATTCTGTTATCCGAACCAACTCATCAAATAATACTTCTAAGAAAAGAATGGGACATGAATATCCATATTAAAATCCCATTCTCAGTAACAAATAAGTATAACAAGTAAACACTCCCAAATATTAAAATGTGCAGAAAATTACAGGATCCACCCGAATTCTGTAATCTTTTATGTTTTGTCATCCGTCAAAATGTATTTTCACATTTTGAAGGATCACTGAGGAGGGTTTGAAGAGGCTTTTTGTGAACCGTGTCCTCGGTTTTTTTGTTCGTTTTTTTTTGTGTCTTCTTCTATCCGTTTTATTCGCTTCGTCGCTATTAATATTCATAAGTAAATTGCTGGGAACGTAAAGGTACAATACTTCAATTTTTAATACAGTGCCTATTTCAGGAATGCTTTTCTAGATTATGTTAGTCAATTTATTTATCGGTAGTTTGACTGGAAGAACTTTTCAAATTTTAACAAAAACGTATTTTTACGACATTATTAGCGAGGGAGTTCAGAGTGTGGTCTGTAAACAAACAGTCAACACTCGTACAACCTCTTATCACCCATGGTTTGACGAATTTTGAGCACAAATACTCCCTTATAGATTTTTCCTTCACCGTTCAGTAAGTGATAAAGATTCAAATCTGGGTCTCAAGATTCAGCGTCTTACGAGTACCAATTGAGGTTTTTTTTATTTTTATTTTATATTTTTACAAATTTTATTTTGTAATTTAATTACTTTAACTAGAAACCACAAGTTGGTGAAATTTACTAAATTTTACTCTTACTACTTTCTTTTGTCCTTAATGACCGTTTTTCCTTATGTCAAATTTAGTGTTATTTAAGATTCCTAGATGGCAATGTCGTATTCTTTAGCAACAGAATCAAGGACAAAATTTGCACAGATTCCAAACAAACGAAAAACCACTTTGACATTGATTGCTACAAACGCATTTTATCTATGGTGACTAGAACAGCGTCATCTGGAGGAAAGCTAAGAACTAAGAAAAAAAACAACCAGAAAACTGCTAATTCTTCTAAAATTCAAACCGCTGTCAATATTTTTCATAGTAAAATGTAACACGCTTGGTTTTAAAAAAGTTTGATGCGCTTGCGTCATCATTTCAATCTATATTAAGTAAATACAACAGAAAGTAAATAAATTATAATTAGCCCAAAAGACAAAGACAATGCCAATACAGATAATATTCCCAATAAATCTCCACGATGTGCTATATCCATCACTCACCCTCATTACCATGAAACACGAAAGTCGCAAACATGTTCAAACTAATGAGTTTCTGCCATTCCATTGCCGAATCCATGTCTCTATTAAACCTCTCTTATCTTCCCCCAACTCTTATGTGTAAAAGATCTTCCCTTCTAATGCCTTTTTCTTTGCAATTTGCTTTTTACCTTTTCTTAAGCAGCGTCTCAGATGATTGCAGCGTCGCGTAGAAGTGGGCAACTTTCAATAGGATGGCGTTTTCTTTTAATCCCTTATCTCGGGACCCTATTTCATTTTCGACGGTTATTTGAACCAAAGAGATATCGTGAAATATTCAAATGAGGAAGATATGTTTCGAGGATGATATTTGCACGTAAACAACGAAAGGAAATTGAAATGCATCCCTTTTTATGAGTTTTACTGATGGGTTGATTTTTATATTACTGAGATAAACTTCATATTTAAGAATTTTTGAGTTTGAAAGATAAAAATATGAAAATCCAAAGCGCAACAGAATAAAAGAAACCGGCGCCGCAAAAACAGACCAGCGCAAATGTCAGCAAGCTTAGAAAGAAAGCGCTGAGAAAAACAAGAAAATAGCAGAACAAAACACTTTAAAAGATCCGAGATCCGACCATATCCTGAGTCATGAAGCACTCAAAGACAGCCTGAGCCAGACGTTTTCAACGTGGAAAACTCAGGATCGAAAAAAAAACGATCGAGACCACGTCGTCTCAAGTCCCTAAGTCGAATCTTTGTTTTTCGCCACTCGCCGTGTCGTATCATTAACTCGGAGTGGATATGATTCCTTTTTTAAAACGTTAATTCTTTTTTTAATCCGCGATAAAAGGGAAAGGCAAGGGATGAAGATGAGCGTTGTCTGAGACGTGGTAGCGAGGAGGTTACATTTTTTTATATACTTCGTTTTGGGGTCGTTTACGACCTTTCAAGTATCAGCGTCACATCCAAAGGGTTGATTATGATGATCACAAATAATATATTTTCAATGCATGTGCTCGTAAAGGCCCACTTTTTATGCATCAAAACCGAACAGAAAGTCGACTATTTTGTCCTAGGGCTTTATTATTATTATTATTTTTAATTTGTTTGCAATGGTTGGCAAACCTGCAGCCTTTCCCGTGTACCAAAGATGTTATACTTTTTTTTTCCACTGTTTTTCCACTCTGGATGGAATCCTTTGGAGCCAATCATAATTTAAAGTTCACAAGATTATATTTGTTTTCATTTCCTCACACTATGCATTGAAAAATGTAGTATGATACACGGGCGTAAAAGCAATAAATTACTCGGTTACGTTTAAAACACTCGCTACGCTCGTGTTTTAAATCGTCCTCGTAATTTATTCCTTTGCGCCCTTGAAGCATAAAGTACTATTAATCATGTACGGGAAAAAAAGCGGTCGCTGAAGGGCAACTACCATAAAAATATTAATGATATACTCAATTTAACGTCTTAGTTTATTTTTTCAATGAAAGTAGCAAAAATTACTATACGTAATCAGTAACTTTCTTTGATGACCCACTGTATCAATGAAGGTATGTAAAGTATAATGTTTTGAGAAAAAGTATTTCAACAATTTTATTTTTGTTTACATAAACTTCAGCAGTTTTTTCAGCAGGAAAAATTTTGTTATAGGTTTCGTAATTTTACTGATTACGAATACCGGGAATACCGAATACCGGGTGGAAACGCACAGGACAGCAATTCTGGCAAGTGCAAAAAAATTTGCTACGCAGATTTCGAGTAATTTTTCTACTTTCGCAATTTTTGCGCACGTGCCAGAATCGCCGTCTTGGTCTTTAAATTAAACCACGTAACCTTGATTATGATATTTTACAATATATTGTTGATCAAAGCACGTAATCCGAAGAAAAATATTAAAAATAAATAAAAATGCCGGCCAAATCCGAGTCGGACTCGCACACATAGGGTTCCGTACAACCACACAACACGGGTACGGAACCCTAAAAACATTGTAAATAATCCCACTTCGAGTTATACCATTTTATATTTTATATATTTTTTTTTTCACAAAATAGCTAATAGAAATATGAAGTGAATCCTTAGATTCAATAGCTTTTTCCTACTGAATATTTCAGTTTTAGCTAAAAACCCTTCATTTGGTTGTTTCGCTGCATGATTATTACGTATAAACCGTTGAAGATAAATTGGCCAATGAGCCAACAGATATGGCCTCGATCAAAAACTTCATCTTTGCCATTGGGCTTTTTGTGCTGAACGGGTAGTAACAAAAGTTGCTAGGGTAGCCCATACTCTTAAGGCGATATGTTAAAGTTTTAGCGTCCCTGTTACTCCATATGCGAAAAAACCCTCAGTGCGAGAGGGACGGATTCGTGGAAAAATAGCAAAAAGTGGGTTTTTTATTAATATAAAATGTACTAAAGATGCTATAAAAATTTCGTTTAACCAGGTCCTAGAAACCGTTAAAACCCATCTTGTAAAATATAATTGCAGTCCATATGTCATTCTAAATTGTTAGACCAGGAGAATTGGTGTCGAAAAGGACCTCATTTCAATAAATATTTCTATCGAGCCGAATTTCTCCAATTGCGTTTCTGTTTTAACAGGCCCCTAGAAAAAGAATCCTAAAATAATTTCCTATTTTATCAAATTAATACATTATTTACTGAAGTAGATATGCTAGTTCTTAAAGTGTCGATTTTTTTTCGTAGCGCCTTAAATAAAGTCAAACTTGATTCAAAGTTCACAGTCCTTCGGTAATTTGAGTTCATAGGTAAAGCTCCTCTTTCAAACAAACACCTTTAAGCAGCTTTATTTTCCAATCTCAAACCAACTTAATCCTCTTGCAAAACCATTGAACGGAACGTTGCGGTCATAATATAAAATTACGGCACAATATAAAATGACCAGGATCATCTTGGTCTTTGTATTTGTCTACTCCCATGACCCTTTTGAACAGGTGTGTTGTAAAGGGTTGCCATTAGGGTTGCCAGATGGTCGAGATTCGTCGGGATTGTCCCGACATTTCATATGATGTCCAGAGTCGCGACAAAATACGAATTGTACCGACAAATAACAAATAACAACGGTCGGCGGGCAAAAAAGTATTTTGTTGTAATTACTTTAATTTTAATAATAAAAAAAGTTTGATTCGTAATATTTATTTGTCCTAACCATAATCCCAAAATCCCGACTTTTTGAAATTTTGCCCAGATATTTTGGTTTTCCCATCTGGCAACCCTAGTTGCCATGCTTATTAAATTCTAATACTGAACTAATGAGGTGTTTGACATGTTGAGGGGTTTTATTAAATTTTTGGCTTTGTTATGAGAAACGGTGGTTTTATTAAAACTAAATTTTATCATGATTTTTGGTAATTTGAACTTCTTTTTATCCCAAAATTAAATACTGTATTTTCGTTTGAACATTATGAATAAATAAGCAAAATTAAGTAGCGTGTTTGTGGACAGGCCAGATGAGAAATCTTTTTTTAAGGAATTAAATTTCTTCTAGAATTAAGGAATAAGTCCGCCCTTGCCTTCTGTGTTATTATGATAAAATAGCTACCTAGATAACATTTACTTTTTACAATTCCGTATGCTATAAATTATAGTTCCCGTAAAAATAAAAGAAAAGTATTATAACGACCCAAATGCAAAAAAAAAACTATTTTTTATTTATTCATATACCTTCTGGGAAGAAGGTATATAAGGTGGCAGAGCTGATGCCAGGCTCGACTGTGGAGCTACCACCATCATACTTGGAGATCCCCTCGAAGTAATTCGAGGGAGAGTAAGAGGACAGCTCACAGGCAAAAAACTAGGAGGCGCCTGGGACCGATGGATGGCGGTATATCCATCCCTAATAGCCGGGCCTTATATGGAACAGACTGGTGACGGTTAGCGGCGTCACTGGTGCGGGGGTTCCGGCACCGCGCTCACCAATCCGCCTGCCCAGCGTGTGTGAGTATGGGCAATTCTTCCAGGATGACCGCCGGGAGTGGCAAAGTCCTGGAAAGGCTTATGTCCAGCAGTGGACGAACTAGGCTGATGGATGGATGGATGGATACCTTCTGGGAAAGGCAAAATCTGTGACCATACAGAAGAGTCAATTTTTTTTTTCTAAATTCAAAGCCACAAACGACCAAGTCTGATTTTCTATATTTCTTCATCTATATTATTTTTGTCATTTCTTTTTTTTTTCAACTTAAAAGCCTACATCCACTTTTGTTGCTTTGATCCAATAGTTAAAGAAAAACAAAACCACTAGTTTTATGTTCCCTCCTTATTAAATATTATGTATGATATACAAATACAATTTTGTTTTCTTATTTACCGATCACTTGCAAATATTTTTTTATAAAAGTGATTTTAACACTAATAAAAGTCTTCTTGTACGAGTTCCACTATTTTATTGACTTAATTATTGCGACTAGTTTCATCTATTTGACATCGTCGGGCTAATTGGAATAGGTAAACAGTACCATTTACACAGTTACATTTATCTACCTTAAGACTTAGTTAGCTATCCTTTTTACTGTTTACCTATTCCAATTAGCCCGACGATGTCAAATAGACGAAACTAGTCGCAATAATTAAGTAAATAAAATAGTGTAACTCGTACAAGAAGACTTTGATTAGTGTTAGAATGAAGTTCATTCAAGGAGTCACACCTTACAGTATAAACTATTAAAAGTGATTCTCTCGGGATCCAACTTTGTGCCTCGAAGGAAATTCTTATTTTGTTCACTTGTTGTGTAACCTTTTATTATTGTTCCTCTTAGAATTTGAAATATGAGTAAGGAATTTCCAATATGCAAAAATTTTCATCTACCAAATTGTCTAAATAAAAAGACTGATAGGATCCAATAAGATATCCCTTGCATAATACCATCTATATTATCTCCCAACTACGGTAAACATAACAAAAGAAGGAAAGGTAATATAAATCATACCGTTGTTCGGATATTATTATCATAATGAAATCGGCACACGTAGCTACCGAGTTTTTATTTAAGGTCAAGCCACCCTTATTTTGCGAAACTTTCCAATTTCATTATTGGATTACAAACATTAAAAAAAAAGAAAAAAGTTCTTACTTTCAGATGATTTATTATAAATAATAAAGAAAATTTCGTTTTAATTTAAAATTTAGATTTGGGTAAACTTAGTTGCGATTATCGCGCGGCACTTGGTGAAAATGGAAAAACATCTTGAATTAAATTCACTTGTACTGTTCTGACTATAATATATATATCTGTTTATAATACATATGAAATTGCCGAAATTTTCTTGCAGATTTATGAGTTCATAATTCCTGTAATTCAATAGCTATTTCAAATATTTGTTTTATGTTTGAAAGTTGATTTCAAGGTTATACGTATTAAATTTTGTTTCTATTTTCAGGTTGATTATAAAAATTTAATCTTTAAAAACAGTTTGTCCTAAATGCCATCCATTTCCATGACAAGATTCGTAATAATTTTTTACAGCTGACACTTTTCAAAAATTAAAATAATGTTGCTGTTAGCCTAATGTTCACATTCATACACATAAGAAATTACATAATTTGGACTTGTCATTCCTAAAAAAAATGCAAAAATGTTAGTACTGAAAATTGAGTTTCTTTTAAATTCTCTTTATAAAACGGCAATTTCATCAGAGCTAATAAATAGTCTCACTAGTGAATTTAACTCAAGATTTAAATTTAAAACTATGAAAAACAAACACATAGAAAGTAACCAGACCCGTAGAAAAATAATTTATAGTGTAACATAAAAATAGTATATAACTTAGTCTATTCAAAAACATAAAATAAAAGTTATTCTATTCGGATATAATCAGTATAGCAACAGATAATATACAATACATAGTATCGCATTATGTAGCAAGCCACTGATAATTATCATTATATATATATATATACGACAAAAAGTCTGACTGCTCAACGTATGAACAAACTATATTCATGTACTGTATTCAATTAAATGTATTACATGCAGACATATATTATATAATGCCTCACTTGGATAGTGAGACTAAATAATAATAATGTCCCTCCCTTTGTCGCCAATTACTATTTTTCACGCATTGCAAATTTTAAATTCATGGCTGCCAAAACATTAAATATTGCAAGGTTCTTTAAGTTTTCTTTCTTTTAGTTAAGTATTTTTTTTGCAGATGATGGTTTTAGTTTCTATGAATTTCCAAAACGGCTGAATCCTTCATGCCAGCCAAACTGCTACCCCTTAACAAAATTCAACACCAATCTGTACAGAAAAAAGAAAAGAAAACTCCTAACCAAATAAAACGAAAACGGAATCTTGAAACGCACAATATGAGTGCAGACATCATAATTTCGACTGCTCAAAAGAATGAAGATAAAAAAGTAAGAAAGAAAAGTCATAGAGATTTCCCCCGTGTATTTTGGTGTTTTTATTATTTGGACGCCTTTTCAATCAGATAAGTAAGTGACGGAGCGTGGGGACGCGGAAAATTGTATGAGACACCGAATTTGAATTTGAGACGCCTTTAATTATATTGGAAGATCGAAGATATATATCAGTGGACAAGGTTTAAGATAACCTATACATACAACTTTGTCACCCTTAAGGCGATATGTAAATGTTTTAGCGTCCCTGTTACTCTATATGCGAAAACTCATTGCGAGAGGGACGGATTCGAGGAAAAGTAGCAAAATGTCGGTTTTTTATTAATATAAAATGTACTCACGTTGCTATAAAAATTTCGTTTAAGCAGGTTCTAGATACTGTAAAAACCCATACAATAAACTATAATCGTAGTTCATAATGTCATTCCAAATTGCTAAACCAGGAAAAATGGTTTTGAAAAGGACCTCATTTCAATAAATATTTTTATCGAGCCGAATTTCTCCAACCCCGTTTCTATTTAACTGATCCCTAGAAAAAGATTCCAAAAAAATATTCTATTTTATCAAAATAATACCTACTTTACTGAAGTAGATATGCAAGTTCGAAAAGTGTCGATTTTTTTTCCGTAGCGCCTTAATTTAAGAGGAGTCCTTCCTTTTTCAACAGTTTTTGAACGATTATACTGATTAATAATTACCAGTGAGTTACTTTTGTTAGAGCAGAATATTTTTTATTTCTATAACAAAGCAAAGTAGGGAACGTATTTTGTATCAAAAGATAAAACTCAAAAACTTCCTTACTTTTCTGAACAGCATCAAAATACTCAACTCAGCGTACTCCATAAAGTATCCTCGTATAAAACGGCGTAAAAAGGCACAAATTATTATCAACAATAAATCACATACGGCGCATATCGTAAAATGAAATCATATCAACACATTTGTGAGCTTCGTAATATTTTTTTATAATGCGCCCCCTTAACGATAGAAGGTGTGTTCACAATGGTGTTGGGATTCAATTTTATTCTAGAAGAAATCTTTCTACATTGTTTAAAAAAATAAATTTTAGAGCTGGTTTAACCCGATGGCGACACGATAATCATCAGTGCTGTTGGTGGGCCATGGATGAGGCCAGCGAGAGACCGACGAAAATGACGTGGAGAGTGGCGTGCACAAAACTTTTTGCTGGAAAAGCAAGCAATTGGTCAAGAACAAAAAAAAAAAAAAATTGAAATAACACTTTGAAAAAAAAATTTGTATGACGCCAGGTTAGACAATGTCTACCTTAGAGTGAAAATTTCCTATGCAAACTATTTTTTTTCAAGTGATGTTTAAATTTTTTCATTTTTTTTTTATTATTGTTCTTGACCAATTGCTTGCTTTTCCAGCAAAAAGTTCTGTGCACGCCACTGATTTAGGCTTATGGCAATTTGCGAAAAAAATACGGATGTCTCTTTTCTGTGTATTTCATGATATACACGGAAAATTATTATCAGTTTCTGGTATATATGCATGTTGACTATATAATCTAGGGATTTGATTTTGGAAAACATGTTTGGATAAACTTTCCTCGATAGAAATAATTGCTGAAATGAGGTCTTCTGACACACTTTTCTCCTCGTTTAACGAGTAGCAGCCATGTACAGAACTCAAACATATTTTATTGGATGTGTTTCAATAATATCTAGATATTTGATTTTGGAAATTTTGCTAGCTAGTTTTGTTTTTTAATAAAAATATAAAACCAACTTTTTTCCCTTTTGCCCTGAATCCGCCTCTCTCGCACTGCGTGATTTTTCGCTTGGAGTGACAGTGACAACAATAAAATTCGCATAGCCTCTTAAGACCGCTTCACATCCTCGGTGAGACTCGCTATGAAGGGGATAAGGCTATATTAGTAAAGTAGATAGACTCTATTGCGTTTCACCTTACGACATCATCAGGCACTGTATTTGAGGTGTTAAGAATACATTTTGTAAAACCACAAATTTAATGTGGTTACACAAACAGGATTCAAACAAACATTGCTCTGGTACTATCAAACAAGCAATATTTGTATGTACGAGTATGTTTCCAGCCTGGTTTGGCCTAGGCCAGCCAGTCTGGCCTAGGCCAAACTAGTTTTTCGGAAGTCCTCCAGCGCAGAAGATAGCCGGCAGATTAGTTTAGAAGGTTATTCATGGCGAATCGCGCCACGTAGTGGTGCAACCGCCATATGTAACCTTAGTGGTTACTTTTTAAGATTTTTTTTTATAAGCTTTTCTACCTATACACTGGACTTTGCCCTTCTTCAATATGACACCAATTTGGTCGGTATTCACCGTCTTTCAACGACTTGTACTTTTAGTACATACATTTTAGAAAGACTATTTATGAATTTTTTCATACCAAACTAAATATTATGTTTTTTTACAAAATGATGTATATTTGCAGATGTATTTTACCGAGGTTAATTTACATACGTAAACACTTACACGTGACATCTTTTACAACCATCCAATTAAAAAAGAAACATTTCTTCCCAAAGAATAACACCCGAAACATGCCTGCTCACCCCAACATAGCATTATTGTAATCTGAGCAATAAAAACGATGTTAAATTTAAGTCTTTTACTTTTTATAACAGGGATGGAAAATGCGATTTTCATATCAGTTGTTAAAGTAAAACGATGGATTTAGACGATTTGCCGTGTGCCGCTCGTGTGTGTTTTGCGAGTTTTTAAAGCCGATGTGTTTTGAAATCATATTCTTAAGCAAGACTTATTTCTTTACAAAAATAAATCCTTTCTGATTGATAATTTAATCCGTTTAGTTTTGTAGTTTCCGTTTTTTCCTTTTATCTTTAATTTTCTTCTTTTTCTTGTTATATGGTTAGTAAGTAAAATAATATGTGTAAAAAAAACACCTTATTATTCATAATGTGAAAAAAAAATCATAACATCACAGCATATTAGGATTATGTTTTAAGGAGCTCCACAATGCTAAACTTATAATAAGTCCTGCTCTAACGTTTTTGTTTTTTACATGTCTATCCTGCTCTAATCAACTGCCGCGCACTCAAATCTTCAGTTATTTTGAACCTACGGATGCATTAGAACATTAACTATATTTTTTTTATGTAATGATTTGTTTTAGTAAGTATCTGCGTTAGATAGTTTCGTTTTAATTGGTTTTGAAATATGGGAGCTGAATAATTTTTTTTTCGTGAAATTCATACTTTTTTTGAATAAATTTAATAGTAAGAAGATTACAGGTGTAATGAATTGTAATAGAGTGTAATTAATAATGGTCTTGAGTCAAAACACACCATATGTTTTTCAAATTTTTGTCATCTACCTAGTCTGAACTTAATCCGATGCAAAACTGAAGTTTTGCGTTGTGGAGCCCCTTAAGAAATAAACCAAGTATTTTTTTAAATCACCTTGAGTATTAAAGAAGCGCACATTCGAGATTTTTTCACCCCAAAAATCTCCGAGCCTATTTATGATTATTCTTTTACGAATCTTAGCAATTTTTATGTTGCACGTTTTATTTGCTATACCTCCTTTACTGTTTCTTACATAAAGATGGGAATAAAAGATCCGTTATAAAAATTAAACTCTTAAGTCTTCGCCCCATTTCGAAAGAGAAAAGTATAAAAAAAAGTAATTGAATACATTTTTTTGCGGAAGATTATATTTTTATGAGGCATTGTTTTACAGCGTCTTGTATTGTTTTCATTTTAATTCTACCTAGAGACATGACATGATCTGATAAAATAGTGTTTTAAAAATATGTACTGATAAAAAAGTATGAATTTTGATAATCTATTAAAAAAAAGTTATGATCTGTTTCAATAGACACGATTATCACAAATAATTTCAATTTCTTAGAATTCTACCCTACCACTTAAATACTGCGACAACTGCTGCGATTTTCACGATTTAATGAGTATTTCAATTAAAATCATAGACGACAAATTATTGTTGAAAAATGTCAAAAAACAAGTTCTACAAGTCTCTTTATTTATGACTAGCTTTTGCCCGCGGCTTCGCCCGCGTTGATTAAGTTTTTGTATAGTCGTATCGAATCCCGTCCCATCGCACTAATGCCACTATCCCATCCCATCCCATCCCCAGTATCCCATCCCACTAATATACAACCGCTTGGTACGGAACCAGTAATCTTTACGTAATCACCTATTATCATGATTTCTTTTTCATATTTTTCGGTCCTCTAGTTTTGGAGATATGGGGGGGGGGGGGGGCATGATAACGTTAAAAATGCTAATTTTTGAAAGTTTTTTAGTTTAGGGACCCCTCTTGGATTTTTTTTTTAATAAAATTGTACAGTTTATCGTGATAGAGGCTATAGTCAAACGTATTCTGTAAAAATTTGAACTCTCTACAAATAACGGCTGAAGCTGTAAGACCCCTATGACAGACGGACAGACAGACAGACAGACAGACAGACAGGCAGACAGACAGTTTGGCACCCTTTGAGTACGGCATCCTAAAAAGGGAAGACTTGCACAATAGTTGCTGGCAGTTAAGATGAGTTACACAGTAGATTATTATTGGGCAGTAATCTGTTTACAAAATCGAAAGTAAAGTGTTTCAAAAACTTTCTCATGGTACTGATATATACTTATTTTTAAATTTTACGGCTTGCAATGGTCACATAATACGAGCACGTAAGAGGAATGATAATGAAATTTTGTAAAACGTAAAATTATTTTAAGCTCAATACTAAACTTAAAAGATGTCATAAAACTCTTAATCCCCATCACAGATGAGTATGTAGTCATTTTAACTTAAAAAGAAATAAAATTAACAGGCTCTTAAAAAAATAACGAATTACTTCACACATAAAAAATCTTATGGCTCCTTTTTGGACAATGTAAGTCATCCATACTGAGATCATTTTGGGGTTCGAAGTTCAAATTTTATTTGACGTTTAAATGTCAAAGACGCGTGCGCATGTTAATAACATCGAGTGATTTTATATACAGACTGTTACGTTTTACGATGGTGCGGGATTTTCTGATAAAGGAGTTCACCCATTATCGGGTAATTTTAATGATTATAGTCGGTTTTAATGACAAATGAGAAAATTGTTATCGTTTAAAAAAACGATTACCTTTTAATTATTTCGGTGTTGAGATTATTTAAAAGACGTAATGTTTTAGGTACTTATTTGAGGACTAATTTTAATCAACGATGGTTTCAAAAAATGTATTCCTTCACTTAAGACGAAAAACACAGAAATGACGGTAAATCATAACCAATCACGCGTATCTTTAAAAGAGATATATGGGCGTAGCCAGGGTGGGTTTTGGGAGGTCAAACCCCCCCCCCCCAATATTACATCCCTACCCCCGCTTTGACGTTTTCCAGGTTAAGTGCCACTTCTGCTTGCAGCTGCTAGAAGCGTTTAGCAAACAATTTTTCACAAACAATGTATTACATGCACTTTTTATTTCATGCATGTGTAATATCTAACGTTTAATACTTTTTTTAATGCGACTACAGAAAGTTTTTATTTTTTTTCTCGAATGAGCATTATTAGTACCTAAGTAGGTACAAAAATAAAAGATAACCAAATGATTCTGCGCCACGATTTCCTGGATAAACCGATGATGATAAAATATGTTCATCTAAAACATCCTTGAATCTATAAACCGTTTACGGTACGATACATCAACTATTCGATACGATATATGACGTCAGTTTACGAGGATCTGAAAACGTTATTCGTGTAGCATGTATAATTCAAACAAGGATTTTCAAGAGAAATAGTATTTTGTGCAACTGTAACATAATTTGAGACATTGGGACACGAGTGCTTGTTTACGAACGTCATTTTAGACATGATTGTAGTTTATATGATTTATTTGTTAGTTAGGATGTGTAAAAAGCCCTAGAAAATGCTTTACAGCGAAACCGGTCGGGCATAATAAAGTTGTACGTAATATGTGGATAAGTACAAGTGTTTTTTTAAAACAAAGTAAAATAATAATATTAATAATGAATTAGATAACGACATATGAGAATTCAGTAGAAACCTCACAAAAAATTCGACCGTACGCTTTGTTAAATGTCAAGTCCAAACGTACGTACGTGTGTACTTAGATTTTACAAAAAAAAAAAAACTGTTTAGTCAATACTTCACTTACTCGTGTCTTCTGTTATACTTCATTTATTTATGCTCCAAAAATAACGGAGTCCCTTTATGATCTGCACGACTCAACTTTATTACTAACAGCGATTAGCCAAAATCCTTACGACTTGACCGTAAATAATGCGGATGAATATAAAAAAAATAATGCGTTCAAAGATTTTTTTATTGTGACGCGTTTTATTATTAATGTTTTTTTGTTCAGTCTGTATTTTGTGGTTTATCGGAGTTCTGCAAGAGATTTCCGAGAAAAGTTTTGGGGCAAAAATTATTGAGCTTTCAAGCCTTCGTTTTTTTTTTGTCACAAAACCCTATAATGAACGTTTTTTAAACAATTATAATTTTGAATAAAAAGATGCGTGTAGAGTGTAGACGGTGTTATTCAATAAATGTTAACCTGATTTGTTTTAAAATATCCTTTATTAACACAATATTTATAAAAATTTCAATGTTACCTCATCGAATATTTTTCCAAATTTTCCTAAACTACCCACGTACTTCAGTCTTTTTTTTTGGTTATGCCGTGCTGCAAGGAGACATTGATTTTTTTCTACAAGGATTTCCATTCCAAAACTAAGAAAGAAATGTCAGTATGCTACTTTGAATTTTTTATTACGGAACCCAACCCAAAAAAATAACAACAAACTTATCTTCAACGTTTTATAGTGTCGCGCAACGCATCGCACACGTTCGAATATTACGCCCGATTCGATATTTTTTATCGTCGACTTTAATTTATTTGAGTTGTCATAAATGTCATCGTGAAGTATCGGCGGTTGTGCCGCTTGTGATCTGATCAGTGATGCTGTGGTCTTAGATATGGTGGATTTAAATACGGATATAACAAAAAAATACGGATAATAATTATAATAAATATGTATTTTATTAAGTTTACTCAAAAGCATGAGAAATGTCTTTTTCATGAAGGTATTTCAGGTTTAATGTATATGAAAGTATCAGAAGAAATTAACAAAAACATGGCTGTATAATTTTTAGAGACTCCCTGGAGTAAGGAGCTGACGTTGTGGTGCGCAAAGAAGATTTTTGAAGAAGGCACTGTCAATAAATATAACTGGAGAAAAATGAAGAAGCCCTTTGCCTATGGATGTGCAGAATATTGTAAAATATTTCAGAATATTAAATGTATACAGGTTTATAGGTAATCTGTAAGATTATTGTAATATATTATTGTTTTCCCATTGCTAAGCGATAATTCATAAAATGAAATTAAATTAATCTAAATATGTCCATTATTTAAAAAAACTTATCAGTAATACATATAAATAAAATTTTACTATCATGAATTTGACTTTAATATTTTATTATATTAACATTCAGCAACTTTATATTTAATGTAAAACTATTTGTGATAGCAATGACTTTAACAAAATCTTTTATTTACTGTAAATATATTTTTATTTAGTTTAGTTTGAAATATATCTATTTTTAGCAGTTTAGATTGTTTAAGTTTTTCATATTTTATAGGATTATTTTACTCAAGATGTTGTTGTCTATCATTATTATTTAAGAATTTATATTATACAGCATGTAATCCGATTATCCGGATTTGACACAAATGTAAAACTCAGTACAACTGTGATTAGAAAGTTATTTTCTTCTTTTTTTGTATAAATTAAATTAACGATCTAGTTAATAAGACACTGCCTGTAAATTACAAAACTGACCCAAGGTTTGGATTAATTTTAGTTCTATTTCATTGACTACAAATCATGTACCCTAAATTAAATATGGAATTTACAGTAGATAGTAGTTAGTTACAGTAGAAAACAATACTGACTTTCATGATTCCATCTTGGTTTTTCCTGTATAAAGAAGTATTTAGTAAGTGTATCTTAGCATTCATTGTCAGAACGGATAACCGTATTGATCGGATACCCTTGGATCCTCTTACATCACTAAGTGATACATTGCTCATACAGTCTTGATACTACAATATTGCTGAGTGAGACACGAAGGTAATGTTTAGTGAAACTTTGCGGTCGCAGTAACTTGCACTTAATTTTGATTGAGTGCCAATAATATGTTGACTGTACTTGCTTATTTCGAAGGAGCAAAAATAAAATGCACTCAAAGAGAAAACAATGTGTATGGTTTTGATGAAAATGTTTATTATATACATACATACATTTGTACATTTATAAGTTGTTTTAATGTATTTTGTGAATTCAATAAGAACCAAAATAGTAACCAATTAAAACTTCGCATTGTTGTAAAGAAATTAGTGTCAAATTAAAAAGGAATGCAAATTTCCTCTAAAACCCTTCTTAAGCCATATCTTGAATTTTTTTGTAAAAATAATGATGACGTCATTTAACCTGTTGAGTGGATTCGAGCCATGATCTTGACTAAAACGAAACAATAACTAAATAATTATACAATAAAATTTCTAGGTGCAAATTATTTTACATTTATATGTCATTGAAAAGCTAGGAAAACAAGCTACAATTACATTTGTATAACAAAAATACAATTTTTATAAATAAATAGTAAAAATAAATAAAAATAGAATTCTTCCAACCGAATTTTGGCACTACATTCAGTAAGTGTTATATTATGTTAAGTTTTTTATTATCACTATTATTATTTTTACTATTTATTATTATTATCATTATTATTTGTTTTAGTTTGGAATGACAATTTTATTTAGTTTCAGATAATATAATACCTTCATTAGAATCTAACAACTATTTCCATAGATGTCTTCAGGTTTCTGAAACTCACGAAAAAGTTCGCAAAACCTATAAATCTCCGAGAATTTATTTATTTTATTCTTATTGCACACAGAAAACTTAATTCTAAATTATATAATAAAAGTTATGTACAATGGCGTGCTTATCTCAATAATGAGATTTCTTCCAGCAAACCAAGGGTGATAAGGATATTTGAAATAAATAAGATATTCATATTGTGCACGATAATATTTATACAGAAACAAGATTAAATTAATAGTAGATACCTAATTAGTTAAAAATAATAACAAACTTCATAAAATTTACATGCCTACATAGTATAAATAAATATAACAATACATATTCAGTAAATAAATACACAATAAATTATATATATACATACACCTACACGATAGGTTGTCGAAGATAGTGCTCTTTTATTTTCCTTTTGAATTCTACAGGTTAAGGGCCTTACTATTGCCAAATGGGTACTTTCTAAAGCCTACTCCTCGTTTATGGCCAAACCAAAAATAATGAAAAAATTTATTATGAATAATCAACTCTTGGACAACATTTGCAACAGTTTTTTTTTTCATACCACCAAAACTTCTACATGATTTTTTTTTTTACTGAATGGTGTTTTTTGACCTCAAATTCCCTACTGCTCCTGAGTTGCTTGGCCGATTGAATTCATCTATGCTTTGATAAATAGATAAACTTTATAGCTATAAACATAACATAAGATTATTCAATCGAGTAATCACGTCCAAGGGAAAAGTATAATTTTCCCCTATTTCGCTCTATCAAGGACGCAGCGAGCGTCGTAACAGCCACTATGCATTGCGCGCTGATATGGACGTTATTTCAATGTCGTTTCCGTTGATATTTGTAGTGACAAATATCGAGTTGCTAATTTGGCGATGGTAATCGCCTTAAGTAAAAACGTTACGCCAAAGACAGCTACTACTGGTTTCTGTACAAACGTTAGGATTTTTTTTTGTAAAATAGCATAATAACTTCTTTTTTTTGGCAAGCAAATATATCAGTTGTGAAACGTTGAATCCTTGAAAATTTTTTTTTTTTTTTTTTGACGATCAGATTGGAGCAAACACAATTTTTACCCCCTAATAGATTTTTTTCACAGAAAGAAAAACATAATACAGGCACACAAATAGCGATTATAGGCGAAAAGTAGATTTTCCTTTGATGGTTCATAAAACTAAGTAGGTAAATCTTAATACCACAATCACTTTTCTAGCAACATTGTGACCTTATTGGCTCCTCACAAACCCATTTCTAACATTTTAACTTTAAATACCTCTTAAAAGAAACTGTCAACTCAGGCGGCATCTATCAACTGAAGAGTTTTATTGCGAAAGTCATGAATCCGATATGAAATAGTTTACTTTTGCGAACAGACGGATCCTCGATATTGTTGGATGGATAACAATTTATCTGGTAAACGTGGATACGATGCGATAAGCCCGGGTAAAGAGGCACTTGTGAATAGGACTGCAGTTTTAAAAATGCGGTTTACAAATATAAAAAGTCCTTTTCAATTAAAACCAAGGTTTTTTTTTCAATTCAGCCATTTTTTATACCTTACATACTTGATCCGCAAAATTAGACAGGAGATCTTTACTCGATAGTTCACTTGTTTTAGATAGTTTTGGACAGTGCATTATTTTTGTTTTTTTTTTATTGGTTTTGATTGCTGCCTGCAGCTTCTTGTTCATTGTTTTTAGTTCACAAATAATAACAAACAAAATTATTACTTAAATTATACATATAATTAATCATAGTACATGTCTAATGTCTACAATAATTAATCGCAAATCGCTTATACAAATATTATTTGTAACTACTGTAAGTAAAATCAATTATTTAAAAACGGATAGACTTACATGAATTATCTCGCGATACGCAACATTTTTCGAATTCTTTCCAAATTCGCGTTTCGCTAGATTATTAATGTAAGCCCAGAATCAAGAAAAACTCACGTAGACCTCTGCCAAGCTTTGATCTTGATTCAATGAAGTGGCTCAAAATAAGTGATTTTTAAACAAAACAAAAAGTCATTGATCTCTAAGAACTGTGCAATACTTAACAAAAAAAAAAATAGTTCACTTCTCATGCTCTAAAAAGTACTGGTTTATGCTTGCTACAAGCGGCCTAAAACTACGTTTTATGCTCTAGAGCAGGGGTCGGCAACCGGCGGCCCGCGGGCCGCATGCGGCCCGTGAACCACTTAGGTGCGGCCCTCAAGGTTTCCAATCGCTGCATGATAACTGTGTTTGATTGTACATATTTGTGTGAGCAGACATTTTCTATTTTGAACTAACGAAAAAGCAAGCATTATTCTCGGTTAATGGATGCACATTTTGACCTAATACTGCGCATTTCAACGTCTAAAATGCAAGTCAAATCCAGCCGCAAAAATCGCATTACATTTTAATAATAAATTATATTTTAAAGTACAATAAATATGACACGAAATTGACTAATACGTTATTTATTATATGCGGCCCTCGCTGATCCTCTGGTAACATTTGTGGCCCTCCTATGTCATAAGGTTGCCGACCCCTGCTCTAGAGTCTAGTGCATAAAAGTGTTTACTTCTTCTAAGACTATGGTAATAGGCCATACAGTCAAATACACAGTACAACTTCTTAGACAAACTTTTTGAAACTCAATAATATTCGCGCTAAGATTATATCATATTAGCGCAAACTGACAGGACGAAGCTTCAAATGATGCTCAAGGATATATACAGTGACTTTAAAGAGAGATAATATAAAATAAATAAAAAAACATGCATGTTAGATTAAGTATTTAGTTCAAATAAATATATTTTTTATTATTACCTTTGTATGGCATTTAATTATTTATAGATATGGAGCATATAAATAATAAAAACAATTAAAACACGATATATTTCGACTCCTACTGTGGAGTCGTCATCAGTCGTATGAGGTATAAATATGACATATACAGAATATAAAAAAAATTTAAAAAAGTGACATCTGTTAAAAAGAAGGAGGAACAAAGAAACTTTTTGGGAGTGATGATAGTAGTGATGATGAATGATGATGATGATGATGATGATGATGATGATGATGTTGATGATGATGATGATGATGGTGATGGTTATGATGATGATGGTACTATTGGGGTATTAAAGTGAATGTTTTGTCAGATGAGTCATGTCATGTTTGTCTGTCAGTGCTGTCTGTTAAGTCCTGGTCCATAGTGAGCACCAAGTGACCATATGTACGATGTTTCCCAGGTCCTTAATTCGATGTCTGTCAATAGAGGGCTGAATGCTTTGATGATGCGTAAGGTGAAACAGTCGTTGAACGTCAAATTGTGGAGGCGGGTGTGTAGGATGTCACTTTTTAAAAAAATATATATATTCTTTATATGTCATATTTATACCTCATTCGACTGATGACGACTCCACAGTAGGAGTCGTAATATTAAGTATTTAGGTTATTTAGACACGGGGTAAGTTCCCTTTGCCTTTCCACTTGGTGGAAGAATAAAAAAAATAACAGTCACTTTTTCTGAGTCATCAGTACATAAATAAATAAATAAACAAAAAAATTTGTTGTTTAATTATCATCCATCCATCAAATATATCATCCAGTGATGATGAAATAATAATGTTTCATTTTCTCGCAATCGAATTGAAAAGTCGAGTGTTGAACTCGGCTGTAGCTCGGCTGTAATATGGTTCGTTTTATGCACTCGTATTAATAATCCACTCTTTTTTAGTTACTCTGCTAAGATAACAAAAAACAAACAAACGGATGGTATCGCATAAATAAATAATAACTAAAATATTGACGGAACCCGTGTAAATGTTGAACTCTTGCCGATCTTCACCCGATAAAATTAAAATTACAAAGTTAGACAACAATGAGCAAGTAAGTGCGCAATAAAAGTATTTTCTCATAATAATATGTGAATTACCGTCAACATTGTTCTATTCAATAACGTCTTTTACGTTTGTCTTTTAAAATATCGATAAACGGAATAAGTCTTTGTTACGACGTTTTGAAGAGCTCACGTCGATAGTTTTATATCGATAATTTTACAACATTTTCAGAGGGCTTCTCTATTTGAAGTGTGGAAGGCTAAGGTCATACAATTTTAGACATAATCTTTTAATCTCTAAATAGCTATCATGACTTTATTGAGTTATATAGTTTAATTTGTTCCTAAATGCCATAGTACGTTTGTAGCTTGTACAAATATATATATACAATTGTAATCTATTAACATCAATGAACCTCATTCAATTTAATTTTGCAACAAGACCAAGCAAAACCCAACAAAATTAAATAAAAACTCATTCCATGACTTCTTTCACGATGCCTCCTTCCTTATTTATTGAGACACTGTAAATAAACTACCTGTTACCATTCAAAACTAAACTCTAAGTATATACGAATAAGGAGTCCAAAGTCTCGATGATTTTAAGTAGCGAGATCGGTTTTAAAATTATTCGCTTCATCCCTTTGAACCGATTTGTCGCGCTACGTCGAAAGGCCTTTTGTTCAACTTCAAAGGTATTTTTTGTACGTCGTTCCTTATTATTTCGCTTGCTCGGCTGTATGAGATTATGATATAGGACTGTTATTTTCATGTTTGAATATTAAAATCAAATAATATTCTATCAGTATTAATTTTATTTTTTAAACTAGCGAGTGCCCGCGATGTCTTTTGCTTGGATTTTATTGAAGTTATGTATTTCTTGATAGAACATGGCATTGACGATAATCTAGACACCCTCAATAACCATAATCATCCTTTATCAATACAAAAAAAAACATTCAAGTTTCTGGGTTTGATAGTTCGATCAATAACATGTATGATATTTTTAGCAGTTACATTAATTGATAAAGGTAACTAAAAAGAAAACAATCTGATATACATGGTACCAATCTGTGATTGAAAACAAACAAGAAAAAAGTTCTTGAAGATCAAAACAAAATACTCTACCGATGCATCAATATGTACTTTCCGCAACGATACAATCAATAGAAATAACATTAAAGAAAACCCTTTGAAAGGTATATAAACTTATTGTCAATATATTCGTTCAATAAGCATACATTAGGAATAGTTTGACAAAAATTCTATGTTTGCGATTGCTTTATTTGTAAACGCTACCTTGTATATTCATGGTTTTGGTTTTCCGCAGCTTATCTCAAATGCTTTATCAAGCAAAAATGCTCTGTGTTGTCTGAGATATAAAACTCAATTTAAATATATTAAGAATGCTTGATTTCACTTCTGATACGGTATTCAATTTGTCGTCTAAACGACTCCGGAATAAAGTTCAAATTTATTTTATTCTTAAGAGGGTGACTGGGCCAATTTCTTCCCGTTTTCTAATTTAGGTTTTTTATTTACTCTCTGCAAAATCTATGCAAATAAATGATACCTTTTCCACGACTTCCTACTTTGTGACGAGATTATCAGGTGGTGCAATCTCCTTTATTTTCCCCCTATAATTGCGTCTTTTGTTGCGTATTCTCAATCTTTTATAATGAAAGCACTTCAGTACCGTTTCAATTTGGCAATGCTAAATTAGGTATAATAAAATTATACAGGTTTTCGCTAACCACGGAATTAGAATAACCCGTGTATTTTAACAACATGTCGTAAGAGGGTTTGTGTTTCTTTTTTCTGTATTTTGTTTGTTTGGTTTAAATATGTTTTGTTCATTCATTTTATTTATATAAATAAGTAATAAGTTATAACGAAATAGATAACACAGCTAAGACTCACTATTATTTATGCGAGAAAAACTCGACGTTTCGGTCAACTTAAGAGTGACCTTCATCAGGCTTCGCGAGGGCTCCGGCGCGTGCGACACCCTCACGAGGACTCAGTCCTAATGGTGAGTCTTAGCTGTGTTATCTATTTCGTTATGATGGACACTCACCCTAATTTTAGTGATATAAGTAATAAGTTCCTGTATATATAAATAAATAAGAAATTTGGAACATTCCCACACAGCAAGTTTTGAATTTGAAGGTGCTACGGGAAAAAAATCGACACTTATAGAACATGCATAATATATGCTATTTCAGTAAAGAAGGTTTTGAAATAAATTCTAAGGATCTGTTAAACAAAAGCGCGATTGGAGAAATTCGGTTCAATAAAAATATTTATTGAAATGAGGTCTTTTTCGACACTATTTCTCCCTGGTTTGACAATTTGGAATGATATATGGACTGCTTTTATATTTTATTAGATGGGTTTTAATATTATCTAGGACCTGGTTTTATAAAATTTTGATAACAACTTGAGTACATTTTATATTAATAAAAAACGAACCTTTTGCTACTTTTCCTCGGATCCGTCCCTCTTGCACTGAGAGTTTTTTCGCATATGGAGTAAACAAGGACGGTAAAACTTTTACATATCGCCTTAACAAGATGGCGTCCCCTTTTTTTAAAGACAATGATCTATGCCTTGTTGCTACGGCGCGTAGCAAGCACTACGCTACGACTCTTTACATCTTCCGCTTGTAGACTGCTACGTAGTCTGAACGCATAAATCGCGTGTAAGTAAGTGGACAGAGCAGACATCATGCCGCGTGACGCAAACAACTCAGTTGTGGGCGTGGTCAAAAGTCGTGCTGTTTCATTTCGCTATAATATGCATGCTCCATGAAACTTGCGAAGACAATACAATCGTGCCGATTTCGTCACGGGCGCAACATTAAAAGTTTGTGTAAGTGGTAACATATTTTGGTTAATATTATTCAAGATAACATTTTCGATTAAATTTTCTCGATTTTTAGGTCTAATACGGCAAAGATCTAGATAATGTCAATGGACTCAGCCTAAAATATTATAAAAACGTTCCATAAACACTTGACAATTTTGTGTTTGCAATTGGCAGGATGGTTGTCCTTAAAAGAAACCACATTAACTTCAGATTGACCGACCAACTCGTTTAAAAAACTGCTGAAATAAAAAAATTTAAAAAAATTTTAAAGGTCTGTGAATTCGGGTCAATTTTTTTTTTCTTTTGATATGATTATTTAGGAAATTTGTTCAGTGCGATCAGTAGATTATATGGTTTCATTTTAGAGCAGTTTTGCAACCGGTTTGTGAAAAACCCACTTTTTTCTAATTAATCGAAACAGAACACTTAAATTATAAAATTCACTCAATAGTTTTTCAATAAAACCTTACTACCTGCTAGCTTTTGACCGTGAATTCGCCCGCGTTGATTAAGTTTTTGTATAGTCGTATCGAATGCCATCCCATCCCATCCCACTAATGCCACTACCCCATCCTCACTATCTCATCCCACTAATATTCAACGGCGTGAAGGAGTAACAGTACATCACTTTTCTATAGGGACTTGACACCCCATTGCCTTCCAATGGGAACTGATTTATGAGATAAAACGTAGCCATGTCCTATTCCAGGTCTAGAACTACATTTGTGCAAAGTTTCGGCCTAATCCTTTCAGTAGTTTCAGCGTGAAGGAGTAACAAACAAACATCCATCCATCCATCCAAACTTTCGCATTTATAATATTAGTGGGATGTATTGTCTATATTGCCATCGCAAAGTTTCCATTGGTTTCTGTAAATTAGAATTTAAAAAAATTTACATTTACATAGGTAATAAGGTTTTCTTGAATAACTTTTGAGTGAATTTTGAATTTAACTGTTCTGTTTCGATTAATTAGAAAAAGGCATGTTTTTAACAATCCAGCTGCAAAACTGTTTAGATACTTTTCCATTTTCACTGAGGATATAAGTATTAAACACAGACACAGTTTTTCGTGTATTTCAATAATAAACGCAGCACTTTCATGAAATTAGCAAACACTACAACTCATAACAAACTTCTAACTAAAGTGCATCAACATTACAAGGAGTTTTTATAGATATTAATAAAAAATGCACTCGTAAACTTTATAGTCTAGGAGCTATATAGTCCAGGAGCCAGTAATTCGAGTGAGTGATACACTTGACTATTTTATTGCAGGGATAATTTAAATGGGATTTTTATTATTAGGGGGTAGAAAAACAATGCATGCGTTATAGCCGTATTAAACTTCGTAACGATGGGTTCTACTTTATATCGATTCCAATATCGATAGTAAAATTGGTAAACAATGCAAAGAGGCTGATAAAAGTATATTCGAATTAAAATAGGTAGATACTTTAACATGATGCAAGTAAATGTTTAGATTGCTTTTATTTTCTTTGAATCCTAATTTTTCGATCCTAGTTTGTTATTACTTACCCCTTGCTGAACGGTGAAAGAAAACATCGTAAGGAAACCTGCAAGCCCTAAAAAGCTTGTATTTGTGCCCGAAGTACGGCATCACATTGGAAAGTAATAATAGTCGATGAAACGCGAATGTACAGGGTATAATTGCATTTCACAGTTCACCTGTGACACCCCCTCGGGGATTCGTGTCGTAACGATACACCCGCGTTTCACCGACGATTATAACGTAACAACGTGTAAGTAAGAACAAATTTAATACTATGCACATAAATTCCGAAAAACTCATTGGTGCATGCCCGACCGGGGATCGAACCTGGAGTTCAAGAATAAGAGACCAGCGTTCTAACCCTTACTTACTTGGAGACCCCCTCGAAGTAATTCGGGGGGGGAGAGTAAGAGGACTGCTCACAGGAAAAAAACCAGAAGGCCCACCATGCCTGGGACCGATGGTTGGCGGTACATCCATCCCTAATAGCCGGGCTTTATATGGAACAGACTGGTGACGGGCAGCGGCAACCCGCCTGCCCAGCGTGTGTGAGTATGGGCAATTCTTCCAGGATGACCGCCGGGAGTGGCAAAGTCCTAAAAAGGCTTATGTCCAACAGTGGACGAACTAGGCTGATGGATGGTTGGTTCTAACCCTGAGCTACTGGATTGAAGTGAAAGAAAGAAGCATACTAGGTAATCTCTTGAAGGTATAAACTCGTTAATATACCTGAAAAAGATGACTTCTATAAATAAGATAAGCAGTCGTAATTTATATCATAAGAAGCAAGGATTTAGGTCAAGAAAACTAAAACCAATTGTTGTTATAATATAAACGTGTAGCGTTCAGACAATAAACTACTGAACTGGATAAAAGGGGTTGTAATTCACATGAATGCATTAAAATTCTATCTATATTACACACTCGTGTAATAAAACTAAAGTTTACTGGGGAACTATTTTGATGGTTTTGAAATTTATTATTGTTTGTATTGCATAAAATAGTATCTGGCTGTTGTGTTTCTTTACTTGTTTGTTTTATTGAACCTTGATTCGTTTTTATTTTACTTTTAGCCTTCGTAATTTTCATAATCGCTAAAACAATAGTTTGCAGATGGTGGCTCGAACTGTCGTCTCGACTGGTTGACGTCTCCTGAGACCCTAGAGCTGGCGCATACCTTGGCCAAAAAATTGGCCTAGCAATTCAAAGAGGTAATGCCGCTAGTGTACTGGTACTCTTCCTTGAGACGACAGTGATTTTAGCTAAATTTTTATATTTAGGAATTATTATAATTTTTTTATTTTGTTACTTTATTTTAAGCTGTATTTGTACAAGTTAAGTTTTTAATCTGGTTTGTATGATTATTTTGTTCTAATTGTCTACATGATTTTACAGATTAAGCTCTGCTTTAACGCCGCCCACGCAGCGACAGCCTCGGTTTGTCGATCTGACTCCTTTTGAGGCCTTTTGCAGGCGAATTGAAGAAAAATATTTAAAAATATTCATAACTTAAAGACCTACCTAGATATTTATTTAAATTATGTATTAAATTGAAGTGTTGATTTTTGAATAATTACAAAATGGCGGGATTTTACATTCCGCCTGCAACAGCCCTATTGCCAAAAAGCTTGAAATTTAGTGTTCAATTATTGAACATCAAGGGAAATTATAAAAATATTAATCGTCGGTAGCGTCTTATTTAAATGTTTTGTACAATAATAATATCCGATTTTCAAAATAATTTAACACTAGCTTTTGCCCGAGGTTCCGCCCAAGTTGAAAAGATTTTTGTGGAAATAAGGTACATAAAGTAACACGATTTTTCAAGCCTTATAACTTTACTGTCAACCCAAACTGTACGGAAATCCTCAATTATCCATTTAAGAGTTGCCGTATCCACCTTCCAGTGTCATTATCAGGTTCTGGTCTCCATATTTTACCAAGGTACTAATCAAGATCAATCAAAAAAGCCCAAAATCGTAAGGTCTACAGTTTTCCGTTGATGTGATCTCGTATCTATCTGAAAGATAAAATCTCAATGAACTCTTGAATACTGGCTGCTGCTTGCGCGTGAGTATCTAAAGGAACTTTATTGCAATCGGGTGTCCCACGGCACCTCTTGACTTTGTTTATTATACTTATAGATAGGATATATCTATCAAGTCCATTGTGTTTGAAGAACAGTTCACTGAGTTTAAATTACAGGAATATGAAGTTGAGTCAGCACTTTGCATGGCCCCGCTCCACTTTATCTATATTTGTTTCATTAGCTGTACCTTCATATCCTCAAATTTACTAGGCGATCGGAAAAGTCGGCCAACTACATCTACCTCCTTGCTCTCCCACAAAGAATCACGTCAAGAATAGAGTTTCAAGCCGTAACAAAGTGTTTTCAGGGATTTTATAGACACGATAAAATGTGTGACTTACGGGGTTCCGTTGTGATGCGAGTAAATAGTGCGGTATTGAGTTGAGAGTGATGGATGAAGCATCGATTTACCTATTGTTTTGGTAATAGAATTGAAAAGTTTTTCGCGTGTGTTCATCGATCGTTATGACCGCGCGTTGTCCAGTTGGCTGAACCAGTGACTGGCCCAGCTTTTGGGCCAATTTAGTTTGGAAGGGCAGCAACATGACTCTTTTTAGGGTTCCGTGCCCAAAGGGTAAGGGTCGGGACCCTATTACTAAGACTCCGCTGTCCGTCCGTCTGTCCGTCTGTCACCAGGCTGTATCTCATGAACCGTTATAGTTAGACAGTTGAAATTTTCACAGTTAATGTGTTTCTGTTGCCGCTATAACAAATACTAAAAAAATAGAATAAAATGAATATTTAAGGGGCTTCCATACAATAAACTTGATTATTTTGCCGTCTTTATAGATTAACGGAAACCTTCGTGCACGAGTCCGACTCGCACTTGGCCGGTTTTTTAATTTAACTATGATTAAATAATGTTCTGTTGCTTGTATTAAGATACAAGTACTGTTAAGTTGAATAATTTGACTGTCGATATACCGAGCATGTTTGTTATTTTAACCAGCCAGGATTTTTCTACAAACTTTGGAAAAAGTAAATCAAAGAGAGGAATTATGGACTGAAATAGGAAAATATTAATTTCCGTGTTTTCTTTCCCTTTTTGTATATTTGTGAATATTTTACCTCTAATAAGCATGGAAGTTTTGGTAATTTAATTAAAATTATGTATCTAATAATGTAGCTTGGTGACTGATTCATATACTATCTATCTACAATAACGTAGCACATTAAAGGTAACATTCCCCTCTTATAGAAGGACAAAGCAGTTCTTGGACGTTTATAGGCATTAAAAGTGCACTCGTAAGGAAATCTTGTTGTTTCAGTTGGCAACACTGAACCAAAGCTGCAGCTTTAGTGCTGTGTAAACAGAATATGCATTTTATGACCGATGTGTCGATGGTACGGCTTTTCAACAAAGTCGTAGAGTCAATGAGAATCGATGCAGTATAACGACAAGACCGAAAAATTGTCAATGGAATATATTCAATAAACACTATATTTCCTGTAAAGATAAAGAAAGATAAAGATAATTTATTTGCATAAATCGTGGTATACATAAAGATGGTGAGATACACAAAATCGGTTCAGCACAATTTACCTTATTCAGGCATGCAAGAGTATAAATTTTATAATATCTACTCATAAAAGTGTCTATAATATTATCACTTATTTCTTAGTTACTATAAATTAAATTTGCTATATCACAATATTCCTTAAATTCAAAAAATCTTTAATTTCATAGAAAAATTGCTTTGTTAAATAATTGAATAACAATTTATTCAATAAATTGTATTCCTGTATAAACTGTTTATACAATACCTTGGCAATTTGTTTCGTGGCTTCCCATTTTAGTCAACAGCTCTAAATGTTTAGATTAGAACGAAAAGGCTTGCTATACTGTGGATACAAATTAGTATACAAGCAAGCCATTTGGTCAATGTACTTGAGGTCTTAACAATAATTTTGGCACGCATTTCTTGAAAAAAATCCCTTGGAGGCGGGGGGGGGGGTTATTACCCCTCTTACCATTTAGTATGGAAGTTTTTTTTTCAATTATGCCAAAGAGAATTTAAAATCACGTTTAACCCGTTGATTTATCGATATTAGATTACAGTTAAAGAACAATAATGGCAGGAGAAATAAAGCATTTACGTTTTGAAAGTCTTACGCATTAAGTTAAAATTAACATACACATACATTCGTTATCATCTGATAATAAGTACTAGTTTGCAAATAAAAAACATGTAATTTTACCCCCAGTAATAATATCAGTTTAATTTACCCCATATTTTCCTAACAATGTAGCATAAAGTTAAACTTCAAAGCATTTCACCAATTTCTCACTTCAACTTACCCCATCTATACATAAGTAGGTGTCGTCCAATACATAGTTAATATTGTTGTCTTAGTTGGTGATCGAACTTGGGAGAGTGGACTTTTTAGTGCTATGTAAATGTTATTAGTGTTTTATGTTCCTAAACATTGTTGAGACCGATAGAGAAGATATTGACCTAAAGTGATTTGCAAGAGGTCAGGAACTGTATTTTTGAATCATTCGAATTTCAATTCGCATATGAATCCGCATGATTCGCATACGAAAACTTGAAAACAGTATTTTTGAAAATTCTCTCCGTGAATTCTGCAACGAGTGGTCTGACGTCTGACCCACTCGTTTTCCGATTTCTACTAGTAGAAACTATGCAAGAATGACAAGAAAATGTCGATGTCGATGCATCGATGAGACTGACATGACATTATAACTTTTTAATTTACGTTCCGTTCACCTGCATTCATTGCCGGTTTTTAAAATCAACGAAATATTGCTTTCCGGTTGTAATTTTTTCTGCGTGAAACGAAAACCGTTTTCAATGATTTCTACTGATTCAAAAATACGTAAAATCGTGACCAATAGAATTAGATTTCGCACGTGATTTTTTTTTTCGTGCTTGAATAAAATGATTCACGGTGACTGATTCAAAAATACAGCTCCAGGAATAAAAAAAAATTAGTTGTGTATTACGAATCTATACCTGTATTTACTTGAAATTTTGTTATGACACATTATTATTATCTTTTGTAATTAGTTATTACTCAGATTCCTTTAAAACAAGAGAAACCATCCCCGCCTTTTGGGCAAACCTGTTTCATCCTATGCCCCAGTAGTGGCCAAGTGTAAACCCCTTGTTAATAAAAAACAACCGGCCAAGTGCGAGTCGGACTCGCGCACGTTGAGTTCCATACCATGATCTTTAAAAACGGCAAAAAAAACGTGTCTGTTGTATCGGAGCCCCCTTAAATATTTATTTTATTCTGTTATTTAGTATTTGTTGTTATAGCGGCAATAGAAATACATCATCTGTGAAAATTTCAACTGTCTAACTATCACGGTTCATGAGATACAGCCTGGTGACAGACGGACAGCGGAGTTTTAGTGATAGGGTCCCGTTGGTTACCTTTTGAGTACGGAACCCGAAAAAATTGCATCGATGAATTATACAGATTAAAAAAAATATATCTTTTTAGTTGGGCAGATACTGGATGGATTTAAACTTCATCCAGGAATGTAAAGAGTATTGGCAAATGTCTACAAATTCTATTGAGTATTGATGCTTAATGGGTTCATAGACATTTTATAGTTGGTAGAGCTGGTGCCGGGTTCGACAGTGAATGTACCACCTTCTTACTTGCAAACCCCCCAAATTCTCTCAAACAAGATAGCCCACCATGCCTAGGTCCGATTGATGGCGGTACATGCATCCTCAATTGCCGGGCCTTAAGAGCTGTTTAACATTTGTGAAAAACCCGCCTTTTTCTAATTAATCGAAACAGAACACTTAAATTAAAATCGAGAGGGAAATTAAAGACCAGAACCTGCCCACAATAACAACGGTTGAAAAATTTGAAAATTTCTTTGAAAAAAAATTTGAAAATTTCTTTATTTCAAAATAAGTTACCTTAATTATTAAAACTCTAGTTCCCACAGAAAGTTTCCTTGTGTAGTGGAAATAGGGATAGAATATCCTGGCGCCGACATACGAGGAGGCCCGACCCCAGCTGAACTGGGAAGAGGGCTAGAGAAAGAAGAAGAACACTTAAATTAAAAATTTACTCAATAGTTATTCAACAAAACCTTTTACCTATGTATTGTGTAATCTGTCATCGCAAAATGTCCATTGGTTTCTGTAAATTGGAATTTTGAAGTTTTAATTTAAGTGTTGTTTTTCGATTAATTAGAAAAAGGCTGGTTTTTCACAATCTGGCTGCAAAGCGGCTCAAACAAAACAGACTATAGGTAGTAACACCAACCCACCTGCTCTCTTGCGTGAAAATGGGCATCTCTTCCAAGACGACCGCCAACAGTGGCGAAATCTTGGAAAGGCCTATGTACAGCAGTGGACGAAGACAGGCTGATGAATGGATGGATGGGTTCATGAATGATATTTGCCGACATTTGGCAAAAATAAATGGCTACCGGAGTCTATAACTAATTTCGCCACTTATAGAAATAAAAGAGACTTGAGGATAATTCATGATTTATATAAAACGTCACTGTGTGAGGCGTAACATCGTCGCGTAAACGTCTTCACTCATCCAGATGAAGGCAGTCTAAATCTGCTGAAACTGGTCGGCTTTCTCCATCATAACACGTATTGAGGTGAGCCGTTTTATATAAATCATAATTTCGCCACGATATAAGGGAGAGGATTGAATTACAGTAGTAAGAAATGAATAATACACCTCGATAATTTTCGCAACACTTGAATACCGCATATTGCCAAAGTGCAATCTTTATTTCGTTTTGCAGTTCATAGAAGTATGGCACTAAACAAGGATGACGATTTGCTATCTTTTTTCAACGACAAAAACATCCACGCATATGAAGTAGCAGGCAAAAGCCATTTCAAAATGAAACTATTTAGATAATATGAATGGTTCATTAATCACGTTTAATTTATTCACTGGGACAAATAAACCGGATTACATGACCTAATTAGAACAAGTAGTTTGAAACTACGCAGCTAAATCATACATCTTTGTCGAAGTATCAAATCAAACTACGCGCGCAGGATGGATGCGAAATGTTTACAAGACGTAACTTTGACAAGGTTGTATGATTTGAAACCATTGTGAAATTGCTCAGGAGAGACAATGGATGTTTTGAGTAGTTTCATTAAACAATCACTAACAAGTTGGTGATTGTTTTATGAAACTTTTGATGATTTTAAGATAATGTTATGACTAAGTCATGGTGTTATTAGATGATATTCTTTTAAATTATAATTTGTCTACTTGCAAATTATATAAATTTTTAAATTGAGGCGCTGAGCGCAAAAGTGGTGTAATCCACATTTATCCTTTTGAGGTTCTTGATATGAATTGTTCATGAAAGAATCTCAAAAAGATAAAACTGAGTTACACCACTTTAGCACTCAGAACCTTGAGGCACCGAGCGCAATAGTTATGTAAACCAAATTTTGCTCTTTTTTGAGGTTTTATAAATCAATTTACCGTAAAGAGTCGAAAATGTTGATGTGGGTTACACTAATTTTGCGCTCAGCGACTCAATTGTGTTTTGGTTCTAACTGGAATGATTCTCCATTAACAACGCCGGATATGTGTATACAGATATGTGTATACAGACATGGAAAACTCTGTACTTGAGTTTTTTTATTTATTTTAGGCCTTTGTATTAATAAGAAGGTTTAATTACTTAACTATTTATTATTTATTTTAGGCCTTTGTATTAATAAGAAGGTTTAATTACTTAACTATTTATTATTTATTTTAGGCCTTTGTATTAATAAGAAGGTTTAATTACTTAACTATTTATTATTTATTTTAGGCCTTTGTATTAATAAGAAGGTTTAATTACTTAACTATTTATTATTTATTTTAGGCCTTTGTATTAATAAGAAGGTTTAATTACTTAACTATTTATTATTTTTTAGAATACTAAAAGTTTGGGTGTCATGCTTTGATATACAGAATAGTAGAATTACCAATGTTTCAGTTTTTCACAAGTATATCGAGGGCTTCAAGCTATTTATAAATATTTAGATTCGCCCAAAAAAGTTGCAATTCTGTAGGAACGCCATTTCAGTTGGATGCCCTCGATATAAACAACAAATATATCTAATAAAAATCAATCAGCCGTGGACAAAAAACTGATTCCTACAGAATTAAATCTAATGAAAATTCTGACGTTTTTTTGGTAAGACGGCATACGAATTTTGACCACTAACTTTTAATTAATTACATTATGCAATTTTTACAATCATGTTTGAATTGGACTCCTGAGATGAATAAAAAATACAATTTTCTCAATCTGACTCACCCAAACAAATACACTACCTTAATCTGACTCATCAAAATAAATCCTTAACCCCCGATACCCTCTGGCAAATCCATCTAATAAAGTATAAAATCCTACTTTCACCACCCCTCATCCGAGATGTTTTGTTGGGCAATTAATTTGGTACTAAATACTGAAATACTTTATTCTTTATTGCAAGTATCGGTATAAAGGCGGCTAAGTACGGGGCAAAAATCACTGGTTCACAAGAATCACAAGTGAATGGTGGTTGTTTGTAAGTGTGGAGAGGACTTTTTGTAATGTGACCTTAAAAATATACAAGGTGTAACAAAAAGGTGTAACCATATTTGAAGAGCTTAGTCAATGGTATAGAACAACTTTTACTATGAAGCCAACCCTGAAATCTCGAAAAAAAAAATCTACCTTTCCATACATTTCGGCCGAGCGGCATTGCATTTGTCTATGAAACAGTAAAATTGTTTTTTCGAGGTACTGGTTTTGTTCCATAGTAAAACTTGTTCTATACCATTGACTGAATAAGCTCTTCAAATATGGTTACACCTTTCTGTTACACGGTGTATATGTATAAAGAATACATATGTCAAAGGTCCATATAATCAATTTACTTTAGTAGATATGCCTAATAATATAGCAATAAAACAAATCAAAGCCCAATTCGTACATCATGATAATTTTATAAAGAAAGTATTTTAATATTGTAAGATTAACAGAATCTATTTTACTTGTAAACAAATATTTCTCCTGATCATTTGCGATGCGTACGCGCTTGGCACAGAGCCACCTACGGTCGGTCCCAAGTTATTCTCGTTATTATTATTTCAGTCGATGAAAAAGGACGATTCCAAGTGGCCGGTGAATTACGCAACATGATTGCGATACTAAAATACTTGTGCCATACTCGTTTTGTTACTTGGATTTGTCTTGTGTTAGTTTTGATTTCAACATTCTGTCAATGCAATGAACGGAATCAGTTACTTATAAATCTTATGATAAAAATGTTGCTTTATTGAAAATACACATTGTTTGACATCAAATAAATATTTGCGTGGTCTATGTTTTTATTTTTTCCGGGTTCCAGTAAGGTTTCAAATTACGGAGGCTACAGATAGATTATGGAGTCTCCCAATTTGACATGATGTAAGCCACAAAGTGAAAGCCTCTTCCACACCCTGCAACTTTCGACATTCGACCAAACTTTTATTGAACGTAAAAACAATATCTATTCGAGAGATTTAATTTCTTTCAGTCAGCACTTTTTATTTTATTTCGAAACATTAACAGTATAATTGTGCGATGTAGTAAGGTGTAGAGATATTTTTAGGATTTTAGAATTTACGTCCCTTTGTCTGTGGGTACTTAGGGATGTTATTGGTTTTGAACCGTTTGGTTTAAATTAAATGGTTTTTGGGGGTCAGGTTTATGCTGATTTTTGTAACAAATGTTGTGGCCGTTACCTTTTCATTTGTATTCAGAAGCGTTATGTTTCCTTATTCATCAATATTCACTTATTGCACACATTGTATAAGTAACCAAATTTTACGCAGTCATGAAATTCATGAAGTAGGTAGATATTTAGAGTCTAAAAGGTTAGACTAATGATTGAGTTTAAATAAAATCGTGATAAAAGTTTGTATAACATACTATCGAGGTAAATTTTACTGGCTCCGGTAATTGTAAAAGGATCATAACTATTTTCAGCGATAGTATGTTATTCATAATGAATGGATTCCGTAAATCTTGTCGTTGGACGTACAGTCATACATATTAAATGTTCAGGTTCAAAATAATTTTATTTGACAACTCCAAATGTGACGTCACCATAATTTTTTTGGGGTTCACTGTACAATTCTGCACCTGCATGGCAAATTTCAGCTTAATCAATACAGTCTTTCTTGAGTTATGCGACGGACAAATATACGAGTACAAGCAGACCCAATTCTTCACAAATAAGCATTTTCATCTTTCTTTACCGTATTACAGTCGATGTATCTTTATGCATAGAGCGGTACAATATAGAACTAAAACATTAGTTAGTAAACATAGTGTCCATCATCACGGTTCATCGACTCAGCGAGCGATGAATCACTTTCAGACAAAGAGTTCATAACTGACCAATAAGAAAAGATTCATAACCATGCTGAAATTAACTCTATTCCACTGTACTAAGATTACATAAGTAGTCAAGTTAGAGTAGTCGGTCAGCACACGTGCGCATGCGACTTTTTAGATAAACGGTTTTACGAGTAATTTTAATATTTTATGGTTTTACTTCGTGTGCGGATTTGGTGTTTGATGTGCGGCTAATTGGGTTTAAAAGTTTGATGTTTTGTTTGTTGTGGTTTGCTGAGAGCAGATAACAGTTATTTAATAGCTGTTTCGGGCTTTTAGAGGCTGTAAATGATATCTAAATACTACAACAAATCCTCATCTGACCTTTAATACTAAGGTTTGCCACAGGAGTAATGAACCTATACGAAGTTGGAACGAAAATCTTATTGTTACTATAAATGAGTGTTTTTTAAGCACAGAGTTATTCTCAAGAAATCTCAGAATATTAAAGAGCCAAACTATATAATTATAAGTATATGAATAAAGATGTGCAAAACGGAAAATTAGCATGCCTTGTATGACATTTATTTGTTCTTATTAACTTATGTCATACGTAATCAAAATGAAAATCATGGTTGATGACGATGACTGTATTATTTTTACTGCTTCTGTCTCATAGTATAATGCCAGCTCTGCAGCAAAAGTGATAGGAGACTGAGTTCTGTTATGTGATCAGTATCAGAAGGAAGTCTGACCCTATCTGCATCGACAACCACTGTTTTGTCCTTGAACTGTCACTGCTTTATGTTGCTGACTGAGGAATAAGCAGGCTGACTTATATCTTTTCTAATACTGATGAACCAAAAGGCACATGGGCTTGGCTTTCCTTCTGGAAAACTAAGCCTTGTTAATCTTTGTCCCACCTCCGCATTTCAATACAATTTGAGAAATAAGAATGCTGACTTGAAAATTTACAGTGACCACTTACCCATCTTTTCCCCCAAATAATTCTCACTACTGACTGAGAAATAATAAGGCTGGCTTATAAGCTGATAACCTTATCAATGTCAGAAGAAAGCCTGACTGACCTCATCTGCTTCGTCGTCCTATCCCTATCCCGCTAATTCTTTTTGCTGCCGGCTAATTTATAACTCTTACCTCATCAGTGTCAGAAGGAAGGCTGACCCCATCTGCCTCGTCGACCACCGTCCCGCCCTTGTCACGCCAGTGCTTCTCGCTGCTGGCTGAGAAGGTGAACCTCCTCTCTCGTCGAGGACTCAGCAGAACTCCTGCTGGCGTCCTATAAAATAAAAGACATTTGGTGTGAAGGTGCAAATAATATATCGATTGTGTGACCAGCGCAGTGGCGTGCACAGAACTTTTTGCTGGAAAAGCAAACAATTGGTCAAGAACAACAATAAAAAAAATATGAAAAAATTTAAACATCACTTTGAAAAAAAAAATTTTGTATGAAGTCAGGGTAGACAATGTCTACCCTAGAGTGAAAATTTCCTATACAAACTTTTTTTTTTCAAAGTGATATTTAAATTTTTTTATATTTTTTTTATTGTTGTTCTTGACCAATTGTATGCTTTTCCAGCAAAAAGTTCTGTGCACGCCACTGGACCAGCGTGATGATTAAGCCGAACTCTATCAGCTTAGGACAGGACTGCATCACAATGAGAGCTTTCCTTGAGTCAAATTTAGTTTTTAAAAGTTTCCTAGATGGCGCTGTCGTATACTTTAGCAACAGAATCAAAGACAAAATTTCCACAAAAAACAATGAGAAAAACGCTTATTGCTGTATTTTCTGACGCAAACACGAGACTGAGTGCGTATAAGTGACAAAAACCACGCAGATAAACGAAACTTGGAAAAACAATTTAAAATTATTATTTACCACATAAATCACTTGCTACGTGCAAAATTATCAAAAATCAAGGTAACTTCTTCTTATTCTAGGATTCTTTGGCATGTAGGAAGTGCTCATAAATAACGCAATTAATAAATAAATAAATTATGTTATACCAAGTTTCGCCTACGAAAAAGACATCTATGACGTAAAGGTCAGCTTACGTAAAGGTTAGCACCAGATTAGCACTGCATAGGTACCGTAATGCAAGTCTGTTGGACAGATAACCATTACAAACTAATAAAGATGATATGTTTTCTAGATTTTTATTTACTTACTATATTTTTATCTTAATAAACACCTCGGGGCAGATGATATTATACGTACAGTGGAGACCGCATCAAGTAAGACACATTGGACTTTGTACCTATCTTATATTCTTCTCTATAGGGGCTATTGTTGTACTGCAAGTGTATAGCTTGATGTGGTCTCCACTGTACCATGTTCCATAACGCCAGTATAAATCACAAGGTGCCATAACCTAATTTTGTCATAGCCTTACTTTGAACTTGAAAGTTTCTATACTTACTCAGATTAAGTTACGTAACGAGCTAGCTAAGATTAATCAGAGAAACAAACAGATGTAAAAAAAAAAATTGCTAATGAATTTTATAGTAGTCTAAAGTTTCCAATTCTCGAACTTACCTTGGACTCCCGAACCGTCCGCCAAAGATCTCCATACTTCTCGTCGCGAAGAGATCGTTTCCGTTCTCATATCTCGGGCTGACGAACACGTCGTCTTCCAACTCCTCATCCAGGTGCAGCAGAGGGGGAGGATTGATGGCTGAACCTGGTCTCCTGCGGGGCGCGGGGGTGATGTCTGGGAGACCGGAGAACGTGGGCCGCTCGAGGTCGGAGTCGGAGAACGGACGATCTGGAAGACGAGTAGGAGGTTACGGTTTGACTTCTTGTTGTAATGCTTAGAGAACTCAAGTTCCTTAGTGAGCCCAATTTGAAGAAATATATTTATAATAAGAAATGCAAACATAAATTGCTATGTTGACGAAGCAGTAAAGATTTGAAAATCAAATACGTGGTTAGAGGATGGGGAATCTTATTTGATTCGTGGCTTCATTTTTCTCATTGTAATGAACTTTCTTTGATCTTCTAGAAAAATTGCCAACATTAATTCCACAGAAATGCTAAACTTCTGTCATTGAATCTAATAAGAATAATATAAAACATTCCTCAAGAATGCCTCAAAAATATCGTCATATGTTGCTCAGGGCTAAATAACGAAACTTTTTGAAGACGTCACTTTTTTTTATTATGTAAAAAAGGATTCAAAGAAAGAATACATACATACATATACTCACGCCTGTCTCACAGAGGCAGAGACTACAGATTTACATCTGCTACGATCCTGACACACCACTTTCGCCTCTTCCACATCCAACAATCTAGTCATACAAGCTCTTCTATTCTTGGTACTTTCGACGTTGCCCTTCTTCAGAATGTCACCAATTTGGTCAGCATACGTCTTTCTAGGGCGGCCTGGTCAAGCTGTACGTTCCATTGCACACCACATATTTTTTTCTTCACTCTACCTTCATTCATCCTCTCTACACGTCCAAACCACCGAAGCATTCCTTTTTCTATTCTTGTCACTACATCTTTTTTCAGGCTGCAACGATCGCTTATGGCCATTATATTTAACTATATAGTCAAAGAAAGCTAATTTCATACCAATTTACGTTTTAATTACAGTAGTTATACCTACTTAGTAGATGAACTTTGTATGGGAAGAAGCTACATAGTGTAAACCGCCTGTATCTTGGCTAAATCTCCATTTTCAGTATTTGCTGCCCTCGTTCCTACTTATAATACTCGCGATTTATTACCTAATAGTCGTAAAAAAATATCTCGAAGGTGCTCAAAAATAAGCAATAACTACTTTACAACTAAAAACATTCGCTAAACACAAGTTGACCCGTCGCGTGCGCATCTCGCGTAGGCGAAATGGCTGTAGCTAATAAAGATCATGATTTATGTTCACAGATTAGAGAGAGACACGTGCCGCTAACCCATTGTTCTGTGTAACTATTGTTTTTATGTTTATGAGGTTGGAGAAATGGGCACGCAATATGAAAAATCCTAACACGCTAGCTATTGTTTCTTATGAGAAAATAACCTTATTGAGAATAATAAAGTTTTGTAGGAAAAACATGGTCTTCCACTCAGTAAACAATATAGGTAAAATCTGTATTTATCATTCGTTAAAACTGTAAAATTATACCGTTTACGAAGACTTTTATGTAATAAATGTAAGACTAGGTTTGCCAAATTTTGGATTATAATTGTAGGCCCACTTGCACCGTGTACTTTCACATAAAATTATAGAGATGAGGACAAAGTATACAAAGTTAGTAATCAGTAATTTCAAAGTCAAATAGAACTTTCAAATATCGTCTAAAGCTTGAAAAAAAATACGCAATATAGTTCGAACCTTTATCTAGGTCTTCCACGCATGTGTTACACGATCAGATAAACTTTGCTCGATAGAAATAATTCACGAACGCAGCATGTAATAAGACCTTTCAAATCATGCCATTTCCATAATTCCACTCTTTTATTAACGAAACATATCTGGTAATATTGCTCTTTAAATTTTCTAGGTCGAACACGTAAGTGGGTTTTAATAAACATATCCCTTATTTTTAAACAATTTAAAAACCGATAAAAACAACGAAAAAGTACAAAAGTGTGGTTATTTTCTTTACTCCTTACACGTAAAGAAAAAGACAGAGAGTCACTCTTCTGGGATAAGAGCGCCTTAACCTAGGTTATGTAGCCTTACACAGGCATTAGGGATAGTCGTTTCTAAAATCTACCAAAATTAAATGTTGCAGATGTTGCCAGTTGGTTTTGATGTCATGTCAGTGAGATGGGTGAGTCAAAAATAGTCAAAGTGAGTCAAATTTAGTACTTATTAACAATATATGAAAATTACTAATATGCATCATTGTGTATAATAATATAATGAGCTTAAACCGTTATTTGCTGTGAAAACATCCCGTGTCAGAAATAAGCTCGCCTTTTACTGTCTTTATTTACAGGTTCGTTAAAGGATTTCGTTCAAGGAGGGCTTCAATTAAAAAAAAATCGGCTAGTGGGGTATTAATGACGATTACGAAATTTTGAAATTAGTGACACTTATGTATAGTCGGTTCCCTTTGATATCCATTTGAATCTGTCAGTAGTGTAATGGCCTCCTGTACGTACACGTTATCTAGGGGACCGATGGAACTTCATTCGTGGTTCAGGGGGCTAGGCAATTGCACCGATTGCCCCCCCTCCCTAAGCTGCTGTTTATAGACGTCCTGTATTACGCGTATTGGAACAAAAACCATGGAGCTTAGTTCTAAGGAGATTCTGTAGGGAAATGTTACTGTACCACTTACGAGGTGGGTATCGATGACTTTTCAATGATGATTATTTCGTCCCAGCGTAATGCATTGATCGCCGTACTTTGAGCACAAATCAGTCCCACAGCAACCGAAGACAAATAATGTATACCTACCTAAATTTGAACCCACGACCTCCAGATTAGTAGTCGGTACTTGATCCACTAGACTAGACCATAGAGGTGATCAAAATGATGTTTACATTGCTAGGTATACGTGCAATAAATGGCAATATACAGTATGTTACTTTAAAAATTATTAGCTCCCCATTTACACTCTTTATAGGTTTTTGTTTCCAACACCTTAAAGGGTGTTTTTTTTCATGTTCTCAAGAAGCACGTAACAAAACAGTGGCACATGTGTCTTGTTTCGTTTTGAATGTTTCGCCACGGAACACTAACAGCCTTGTGCGTGTCGAGAGTGCATGCGTGTGCGCAGGTCGACGGAATAGTGTGGATATGGCCTTCAAACTACAAAGCTCAATATTGCAACAAAATCGCAACTATATTACCTTATCAAAATTAATAAATTACGTATGAATTGTGGGTTAACAAATAAGGTGGGAAGGATTTCTGTGATATTGCTACTTTTGGTAATGTTTCGTGGTTGCTTGGTGGGTATGCGTAAGAAAAAGAAGGACAGGGATGAAAATTAGTTTGTTTGTAAGAGCTAAAAATTTGTCGTGCTGCTTTACACAAAATTGTACAAACAAAGGTATACTGCGAGAACTAGCTAAGTGCAAGTTTTATAGTTTTGAGAAAATCCAAAAAGCCTCATTTAACTGGTGTCACCAGAAGAAAGACCACAAAAAAACTGAGTTTAGCTGTTTTAGTAACTCATTTTCGGCCATTTTGTCACTTAGTCGGTTCTCACACCCTAAAAACACGATTAACGCGTAACGGTGGAATAAATGGCTTATTGTCTTTTATTTTTTTTTTCTCGCCTTCATCCTCAATTTTTACCACTATTCCTATTGACCGTGCATAGATACACTAAAATGGGAAATGTTTTCTTATGTTATGTCCATGCTTTTCTTATCGTTGCAAGTTGCAGTGCTTCATAAAAACGAGATGCCGATATTATCCTTCTCCCTCTCTTGGCAGCCGGTCTGTGCACGTGTATCGTGAAAGAAAAACTATTTTAACTCTGAAATAACCCCTAAACCTTATATAATTAAGTTAGAGTTCAAAATGTAATGGCCGAGCGGTAAAGTAAATGTGGTGGTAATGAAACGGGTTTTGTCCACGGACAAGACATTATTAATTTGTGCTTCTTTATATAATATGTACTTTGTAGTATTTATTCACTCCTTAGAGTCTTGCGCGCCTGGTCTTTGGTATCGATTACGTTGATAACAAATTAGTTTTATATTGTGTATCACTTTGTTTATGGTTTTTGAGGAAGCTTTCTTTGAACTTTGTTATAGAAAAAGCATGTTGACACTGGTCTCTTTTTCACCCCACCTTTTTGTCTAAGACATTTTATCTCGTATTTTGCTCGCCAGTCCAGCAACTCATGCACAAAATCATCTGATTCTCTAACTGTCTGATGTCCTTCTCTTCGCTCTGTCATTATCTAGTTTGGAAGCAAAATATGTTTCTATGCTTCTTCTTCTTCGTGTACCATGCCCTAACGGGCGTCGGCTACCATCTCTCTAAACTTTTTCCGATCTTTAGCTAGTCTGCAGATCTCCGTCGCTTCCTTAATATTAGTCCAGGTCTTTAGATTGTCAGTCTACTTTGTCCTTCTTCTGCCTCTTCCTTTCTATGCTTTGTAAAATTAAAAAAAATGTTTTTACAACTTGTACATTTTGATATTTTTTAGTTTTGCGAAATGGTAATTTTTAGAATTAGACATTTTTGCTACTTGGTAATTTTACAAATTTACTTTGGATTTGTAGACAATGGTATCGATTCAGTGCAGCACACCTTAGCTTATTTGACAGGACTAAACTTAATTTAAGCATTCTGTCCTTGTCTTTTCCATAAATAAAGAAAAAGACAGGACACATAAAATAAGGTTAATTCTGTCAAATATATTAAGTCGTGTTACGCCGAATCGACACCAATATAGCCGATTATGAAGACCTTTAATTTTAGTTTTAGTGCTGTTAAAACTAAATACTCTCCATTGCAAAATAGTCCTTTAGTGTCAGGAATATATTGTATAAGCTAAATTGCTTTAGAAAAATTTAAGTTTTGAAAGCACTATAACTAAAATTAAAGCCTTCAGAATTGGCTTTATTGTGCTATTAAGACAGTCTGAATACCGATCCAAAAGTCGTAATATTCATATTTTTGGGCCCAAAGACTCATTTCATCAATAGCTTTGCAAGCTCAACTTCTCTACGAAAAGCTCTCAAACCAGATCACTCAAATATTAAACATAATCTTTCCAACATTAAACCCAACTAATACTTACTCCAAGCCAAGCACGTACCTAGGATTTTTGATGGGGGGGGGGGGGGGGATCCAGGTCCAGGTAAATAATTCAAGTACCTATCACGTGGACACATAAACGTTTCTTAGAAATAAAAAGCAAATCAATTTTCACAGCTTATTCAATAAATAAACACAGATAGAAAAGCAGCGCGGCAGTAGCTCTCAATCTTGAGACCCGGGTTCGATCCCCGTTTTTCGGAATTTATGTTCATAGTATTTGTATTACCTAATACTTATCATTTGCTGAACGGTAAGGGAAAACATTGTGAGGAAGCCTGCATGCCTTAAAAAGCGTGTATTTGTAGCCGAAGAACGGCAATAGGGCTCACTACCCATCACGTTGGGACGTTATAATCGTTGGTGAAATGTGGGTGTGGACTGTGATTTGCATTTCACAGTTCACACTCGGGAACACCTCTGACACTCCCTCGAGGATACATGACGTGACGAGAAAGGCATTTTTGGCGCCGTATTTAGGGATCTTGTCATTTGTGTGTTGTATCTACGTTTATTAACGAAAACTGGTGATAGTACTCGTCCATGTTATGAACAACTTTTACTATGAAGCCAACTCTGAAATCGTAAAAAAAAACATCAGCTCGTCCATAGAAACGTTAAATACCTACTCGACCCAAATTTATGAAACAGCTGATTTTTTTTTTCACGATTACAGGATTGGCTTCATAGTAAAAGTTGATCATATGGACGAGTACTATCTCCAGTCTTCGTTAACAAAATGACTTAAATTTCACGTTGTATAAAATTTTTGGAAGGAGGGGTGTGGACCAATTGAGCCCCCCTGGGTACGTCCTCGTTCCAAGCAACCTGATTTCATCACGACATCATGCGGTACCCTAATTCGATAATACACACGCAATTTTCAACCTAATGACAGCTGAGACCGTTTACTAGGAAAAGGACTTTGACGTAATTCGAGGTTTGAGCAGTTGTACACTTGTAATTTTAGTGATTTTCATTATATCGCGTGTTGTAGAGCTTTCTGCAACTGTAACTGTTAATAGTGCTGAATGACTTGATGTCATGTGCAGGCTGATTTAGTCAGTTTAGTTGGCTAAGTCAGATAAGAGACTATGCGAATTTTATTTTTGTCACTAGTCATTCTAAGCGAAAAATCGCGCAGTGCGAGAGGGGTGGATTCAGGACAAAAGGGAAAAAAGTTGGTTTTATATTTTTATAAAAAAAAAAAAAATAGCTAGCAAAATTTCAAATATCAAATCTGTAGATATTGTTGAAACATACCTAATAAAATATGTTTGAGTTATGTATATGGTTCCTATTCGTCAAACGAGGAGAGAAAGTGTGTTTGAAGACCTCATTTCAACAATTATTTCTATCGAGGAAAATATATCTAAACATGTTTTCCAATTTCAAAACCTTAGATTATATAGTAAAAATGCATATACCAGAAATTTATTAAAATTTTCCGTGTATTTCATGAAATACACAGAAAAGAAACACCCGTATTTTTTTCGCATATCGCTTTAAGTCGGCTCTTCCGCGTCATCCGAAAATGACTCTATTGATAAAGTTATTTCTCCCAAATTCAAATATTATTGCATTCATGTTGCACAATATAGGGTGTTACAATATACATAAGTGGTATCAAACATGACCCTGTAAGGGCATAGCAAATTAAAGCAAATTAATTATTAAATAATATCACATCATAATATTATCTTATCGCATAATATTGTCTTATACTTTATGTTAAAAAATTATGAAAAATGTGTATAATTATTGTATCAATTCGACGTAACACAACTTAACAAATTCGACAGGACTAACCTCATTCTAAGCGTCCTTTTTTGTCTTTTCGATACAGAAAGAAAAAGACAGAAAACTTAAATTAAGTTTAGTCCTGTCAAATAAGTCAAATCGTGTTACACCGAATCCACACTATTGACAGATAAACTATATAAAACAACATTATTTTAGGGAATTATTCTCGCGTATAAGAAACAGCATGAAAATATTGTTCAAAGTCAAGCTGTTTTTAGACAAAAATTAAGGCAATATGTAAAAGTTTTAGCGTCCCTGTTACTCCATATGCGAAAAAACCCTCCGTGCGAGTGTGACGGATTCGTGGAAAAGTAGCAAAAAGTCGTTTTTTTAGTAATATAAAATGTACTAAAGTTGCTATCATAATTTCGTTTAAACAGCCCCCCTATTCTGTATCTTAGGTTGCCAACTGGACAGGGTGCCTATTGTCAAAAACATAGATAAAAACTGAACTTTCAAAATTGCCTTTAGAGGGTATCCAACTATTTACGAACTGTGATGTCACTTCAAATGCGAACATATCCTTAGACAATCGGAATTCGATAGTATGTCTATGTTTTTGATGATAGGCACCCAGTCCATTTGGCAACTAGAGATACATAATAGGCCCGCAGGTCCTAGATACCATTAACACCACGGATATCTATGATTAAAACCCATCTAATAAAATAGAATTGCAGTCCATATGTCATTCTAAATTGTCAAACCAGGAGAATTGGTGTCGAAAAAGACCTTATTTCAATAAATATTTCTATCGAGCCGAATTTCTCCAATCGCGTTTCTGTTTTAACAGATCCTTAGAAAAAGATTTCAAAAATAATGTACCATTTTATCAAAATAATACATAATTTACTGAAATAGATATGCAAGTTCTTAAAGTGTCGATTTTTTTTCCGTAGCGCCTTAAGTAAAATTGGTTATTTCTTTGAAAGCACTAATGGTATTTGTATGGTCCTTGCACTAAAATACAAGGAAAATATTGCTTAGAAAAATTGTTTGTGTAATTTTTTTTCCGTTCATGTGAAAAGTGTTATTTTCTCTTATTTTGAGCTATCCGGAGACCCAGCGACGTCTCGTAATGCAGTGCGCGCTGATATGAACGTTATTTCATTATAGTTTCTGTCGATATTTGTACCGACAAGACGGCGATTACCTCCCCCTTAAGTAGCCTATTTTCAAGAGATTACAATACGCCTCTTACTCTGATTTCCAAAATATTTTTATATTTTTATTTCTTTACCATACCAGTACCCGTAGCATAAGGTTTAATCCCGCGCGACGCAACTTAGTTAAATAAATATAAAACATAAAAAGTATTTATTTTCCAACACAAAGTCACAATTGGTTTAAAGCAATTGGCTCCCAAAAAGTTAAAACTGAGATTCAGGAGCCAGTTTCTCCTCTTATTTATCAGATCAGAATGCTTTATTTTAAATTATACAAATCAAAGTGTTAGCATAATAATTATTTACAAAAAAAATACAAACAGGAATGTGGTTAGTAGGTACATAGAAATCTTATAATATCATATTAGTGGGTTAGTATTAAGGTTTTAATTTTTCCAAAAAGAAGGTAAATCACAAGTACGAGGAGCGTAACACGATGTTTTTGCGATTAAACAGTATGTCACGCTCTTCGCATTTGTGATTCAACTAAGTCGCGTCGCGCTTCTTAAACATTGTGCTACGGGCGCTGTACAGTACAGTAAGGTTATTGAACAACATTTTCACGATTTCAGGCTAGGCTTCAAAGTATTATGAAAGTAAGTAGTAATACATACCGTCAAATCAGATTTCCAAACTCCTACGCGGTTTGTATCAATCATAAGTCAAACCAACACTTAGACTGTCAAAGATTACAATTATGATCACTCCGGTAATGTATCATCATTTTGACTACATTGTTACAGTGTTATCTTTCCATGCTATAATCTTCGTGTTTTATATTTGTCTGTAAAAGACAGACTGTACCAGTGAAACCTAAAAACTTTCCTGATTGTACATACTGTGTCATTTTAAAATTGTAATTTATATTTTATGGAAATATTGAACCGGAAACCGCATTCAAATTTGTTGTGTGGTTCTCGAATGAAAACGGAGCATATACCAATTTATATAACATAATGAGACAAAAATTACAAAAATTGTACGTAGTTTTGGCTTAAGTACAATACTATGAAGCTAATAACGATGGAAAGCTCTATAAGATCTAGGACGAAGCGCACTAGCCTGGAAAAAAAAAGTTAAACTATTGAAGAACTTGTCAAAAACTTCTTGTGTCTAGCAAACGTAAAGACTTAAGTATCTTTTAATAAAAAGCGCATAGGACTTCAATAAACGAGTTCCTATTTAGACGGAACCCAATCGAAGAAAGCGGTTACAACTGTAACCCTTAACTCAGTAAGAACTTAATCCCATCTTCGTTACCACAACCTGTATAACGGGACGTTACAACACTGGCTACTGCTCAAATAATTACTGTCATTTACAGACGGACGGACACACCAGTTCGAATGAGGATATATAGGTACATACGGGGGACATGTTGGCTGTTTATCACTATCACTACGTAGTATAAAACAAAGTCACTTCCCGCTGTCTATCCCTATGTATGCTTAGATCTTTAAAACTACGCAACGGATTTTGATGCGGTTTTTTAAGTAGATAGAGTGATTCAAGAGGAAGGTTTATATGTATAATACATGGCCGTGCAAAGGCGGGGCGGGTCGCTAATTAATAAATAAATTCCTCCCCTCCTCCGAGGAGTCCTGATGATGATAAGTCATAATCTCATTGAAAACTCGACCTGAACCTACTTGCACAGTAAAAAAAGCGAGTTAAATCCATTATTAAAATATATTGCTGTCAAACTACGAGTATGTATGAAGAAACCAATAGTTTCGTCATCGTACATTTGTAAGAAATTTTATGTAAGTTATATACGATTAAAATTATAGGTAAAATATTATTATACAAGGTGAAATCCAATCAACCGCCCGAACCCATACCGGAGACCCGGCCAGGGACCAGGAACAGTTCAATGATCACCAACCGAGCCCCCAGCACGAATCCAGGCGGCCGACCAAATCCCATCCTATATACTACATAGTAATAGGTTACATATATAAATACATGCCTACCTCCGCCCATTCGATTAGTCTTGCTAAGAAGAACGGGCAAGAAACTTGGCAAGATCATGTCTTTTTTTTTAACATAAACTTATACTATACATCAAATTACTTATATCTACTTTAACCAAGGGATAAGAAAATACAAGACAGCAGGAGTTCAGGTTAATGAAACAAGAAAAACATATATATCTTTGCCTACCTGTCTCATATAGTCTATTTCCTTTTACAGTCTGTAATTAATTAATGTTAACTCCTAAGAGGAATCAAAAGTTAGAAAATTATATTAATTAATTAAATTATTACCTACTATCATCAAAATCAGTATCACTATAACACCATGCTTCACCATCATCCGAAGAAAGTTTAGTTTAGTTATTGTATTGATGTTAAAACTATAAGTACAGAGTTCAGGTCTGACCTTCTTTCTCTTAGTTGTGTCAGTATCGACAGTTGGAATAGTACTACAGTAAAAAAGTCAAAATTATAAAAATATAATATCGCTATAATACAACATTTAGCGAGATAATGCAAAGCGAATCATTCCCTCGACTGACACCTGCCACCACGTCAAATCAAATACTGCCATCTCAACTCTCGACACAAAAGAGCCGCCTGCTTCTGACTGCCCGTGACCTGACCCTCGTACCATAATAATCACGTGTAGTTGCATTTTTTAACAGAAGTCATACAAATTGGAAGTATTGCTTTCTAAAATTAAGTATCATACTGCTGAGGGGTGAATGGACCGCTTTGCATCGTCTCGCTAAATAAAGTACATTTGCAACGCGAGCAAAACAATGTGCGATTGTGAAACCGTACAACGTACTGTACGTATGCAACATGTAACAGAATGGTGTAGTTTTGCTTGTAAAAGCACATGCAGTCAATAGAATAAAACAACTTTTTCTATGAAGCAAATGCTGAAACCACGAAAAAGAAATCAGCCAATTTCATAAAAAAAACGCAATACCTCTACTCGGTCGAAACGTATAATAAGAGAGCTGATATTTTGTTTGCAATTTTGACCTTGGCTTCACAGTAAAAGTTGTTCTATTTTGATTTGATTGCTTGATTGATTGATGTTCTTTTTCATTGACTGAATGAGCTCTTCAAATATGACCACAACTTTCTGTTACACGTTGTATAATTCGTGTTAGCTGAGGTGGCGGGTCTCTATTGGATTAATAGTTCTTAAAAAAGGCATATACCGTATACTTGGAATACCAATAATTGTTTAGTTCTATCAACATTTGCAAGTGAATCTTAATCAAAACTCAGCCAACATGTATGCCCGTGAATGCTCCTACGGAAAGACGCACAGTACGTCGAACGAGAAATTATCAACGAAGCTTCTGATTGAAAGTTGGTATAATTTGTAGTAATTAGTATACTATACTATGCGGCAGTACTTATGAATGTCATTGCCGTAGGACTGAATGATGATACTGCAAAGATCAAGGGTATGTAAATGAGGAGTAGCAATCAAGCCTTAGGTTATCAAGAGATTTTGCTTATTTTATTTGCAAAAAGGAAAACATTGTAAGGAAACCTACATGCCCAAAAGCTTGTATTTGTGCCCGTAGTACGGCAATAGAGCTCATTACTAATCACGTAATAATCGTCGGTGAAATCGTCGGTGAAACGCGGGTGTACCGAGTGTGGACTGTGGTTTGGATTTCACTCCCTCGGGGATTCATTTCGTGATGATATACAAGGTGACTTTTTGATCATCGTCCAAATTCATACTGTAGGCTTGGTAAGTGATCAGCATCATGAATCGATAACAATTTTTGTGAAATTCGTATAATGAAATTTCGACTTCCCATAGTAATTCACTCAGAGTCCTGAGTGAATCACTATGGGGAGTCGAAATTTAATTTTATGTATTTTACGAAAATCGTTATTGGTTCATGATGCTGATCACTTACCAAGGCTCCAGTATGAATTTGGACGATGTTCATAAATTCACCTTGTGTATACACGTGATAATATTTTTGCAAAAAAGTAAAATATAGATTTAAATGTACTTAAAATTGGTTGCGGTAGCTCAGTTGGTGAGACGCCTGACTCTTCTTTATTGAGACCCGTTTTCGAATCCTGCTAGTTAAGCATGCACCAATGAGTTTATAGGAATTAATATGCGTAATATTTGTACCAATTGTTAATGGTAAAGGAAAACACAGTGAGGTAAATCAACATGACCTATTAAGCGTCCGTTTGTGTCTGACGTACGGCGGTATGGCTCAATCAGGTTGGGACGGTAAAGTCGTCGTTGAAAAATTAAGTGATGATTTTTCTAGTGACAGTTCACCCTCGGAATCAATCAACTTTGACACCTCCTCATGAATATATATGTCATGATGATATAATAAATACAGTAAAAATCATAGATAAAAAGAAAGATAGGGTCTTGTATCGAATTGCCCGCAACGCGAGACGCAACTTCGTCGCGGAAGCGTCTTCACTCACCCAGAAGAAGGCAGTCTGAATCTGCTGAAACTTGTCGGCCATCCCGATTAAAAATACTTATTGAGGTGAGCCGTTTTGCAATAATCACAATTCTTTTATTGAATATAGTTTTGAAACTAATAACAAAAGAGATCTAGTACGCATAAGACCGGTTAACAAAATAATAAGATGTGTCAGATTTGAAAAAAATGTTTTGACCGACGGTCAAAAACAAGATGCAGACAAAGATGACTTAACAATCATCACCAAAACTTATGAACATAAAAGAAACAAATTAATGGAAATCCAAACAATCCTATTGAAATTGAATCTTCCAACTGTGACATCTTCTTTGGGAGTCATGAGAAAACTAACCGAAATCCAAAAACTAGTTTAAGGTATGATCACGATTTTTTAATCGATTAATCATGCAGTCGAGATGAAGTAAATGATCGTTTTATGTTTAGTCATCGAGTCTGCCACCGGTGAGATGGAATAATCACTTTGAAATCCTGCTTCTACACAATGGGGTACGAACACTATTGTAGGGATGGTAGCTGAAATGGGCCATGAAGTTTTTTTTTTATAAACGTAATGAAGCGTCGATATGACGATGAGATGAAGCAGAACAATCACCCAGGAAGTGGGGGAGTGAGCAGGCGAGGTGTAAATCAGTCTGCTTAGAGACTTCCGTAAAATATGAAGAAGTTGATAACGGACAAATGATTGATATTACTCTTCATCTGTAACCACTCTCCAGCAGGCACGTAGCTAGAGCGGGGGGGCTTTAGAGGCTGAAGTTCCCTCCGAAAATTCAAATCTTGCTGCAAATATAACAATTACAATTTAGAAAAACAGTATTATTTTATCAAATTCCAGCAACAGGCCCTTCTCGAAACATAATCTGGCTATGTGCCTGCTCTGCCCATTAGACTCCTCATGACGGTAAGCCGGAACACGACTTGTCGCTTGGCGGCATGGTTTTGGTATGAGGATAGTGACATTAAACCACGGCTGAAGCTTACCAGTTGAAGTTAAAGGATTTTTCAGTTTGTTGGGTCTTGGTGTATCTAACTAACCAGGGTGCGCTACTCATGAATAAAAAACTGGCCAAGTGCGAGTCGAACTCGCGCACGAAGGGTTCTGTATCTATAAAAACGGCAAAAAAACATGTCTGTTGTATGGGAGCCCCTGAAATATTTATTTTATTCTGTTTTTTAGTATTGTTGTTATAGCGGCAACAAAAATACATCATGAGAGAAAATTTCAACTGTCTAACTATCACGGTTCATGAGATACAGCCTGGTAACAGATGGACAGACGGACAGCGGAGTCTTAGTAATCGGGTCCCGTTGGTTACCCTTTGCGTACGGAGCTCTAAAAAGAAATCACGCTGGGACTTGCACTTCCTTGTCTATACTCTGAAACAGATCTGACACCTTTCAGGAAATCGAAATCGATGCTATATTATATTTAACTGTAAATAGTATAAACTCCCAGTTAATATTTTGAAAATGCCACTTCGTTTATAATCTAACTATAGTTCATAAGGTTTCGTTAATATTTTTTCTTTAAACAGTCCTGCAACAAAAATGTGCTTGGTCCTTCAAAGTACTACGCACATAATACAATAGATATTGTGACAACTCATCTAGTCTTTCACAGGGATTATTATCACATAAATGATTATGTCCAGTGTTGTGTAAAAGAGGTTTGATGTCCAAGATACCGTGTTTTATGAGAAAATCTAGTGAGTTGTCTAGATGGTCGTCTTGCCGTAGAGATTTAATGGCCATGTCATACACCGATACTTTGATTTATGAGTCATACCATAAATCTAAGAATTTTATGAGTTTGATGAGTGAAAGTTGTGTCATCTGCACCAGTGAGTGTGGCGTGCCTTGAACGTTTGATGGAAACAGGAAAAAAAATGAAAGAATTAAAATACAATCTGAAAGAAAAAATTAAGATATCTGCTCTGTTACAAGCCAATATAAAAATTCATAAACAAATGTTTTTTTTTTCCAAAGTGGTATTTTCATTTTTTCATATATTTTTCCTAGTCATACTTGATATTCTCATAACTTTTCAAGCAAATAGTTCTGAGCACGCCACTGTCTGTCATCTGCTGATAAATTGGTGATATTTATTTTTTGTAGCTCTGAGTTATAAGTATTTAGTTTTTATTGACTGTTTCTCTGGCCTGGTGGTTCAACACAACCACTAATCTGGAGGTCAAGGGTTCAAATCCCAGAGGGCCACATTAGTGTTCCTTTTGCGTTCTTTGGATGGCACATCTGGGGGTCCGTATTTGTGCTCGAAGTATCGCGATAAAGCTCATCATACTTCACCCTGGGTCGTAATAATCGTCGATGAAATGTGGGTGTATGTGTGGACTTTAAATTGCACTTCACAGTCCAGGCTTAGAAAAACCCCTGACGATCCCTAGGGATTCCTGTCGTGACAATGAATTATTTATTATATAAGGTGAAATTTAATCAACCGCCTGAATTCATACTGGAGACTTGGTTAGTGATCAGGAACAATGTTTAATGACACGTCCAGTGAAATTTGAAAAAAAAAATTTTTTTTTGGCTAGACTTAGTGCGGGGTCTGCTGTAATATCAATTATTATGTACCTCTCGCTCAAATGTTACAATATTTTAAGTAATAATTCAATAGTCTGTCGCAATACTGTACACTAAACTTACTCTTTTTGTGTTTCTAAAGTGGGTATTTTTGTAAATCTGTGTGAATATTGTGCTTTGAGAAATAAATATTTTTGTCTTTGTTTTTGTCTTTGTCTCCGAAAGATTAATTTTCTGCTATTAAACGCGAATGTCCACAGAGTACAAAATAAAGTGCTGTTAGCTCCTATATTGCCTATACTAGTTGTTATACAACGTGTAACAGAAAGGTGTAACCATATTCGAAGAGATTATTCAGTCAATGGTATAGAACAACTTTTACTATGGAACAAACCCTGTATCTCGAAAAGAAAATAACTTTTTTATTGAAAAATGCAATGCCGCTCGGCTGAAATGTATGAAAGGGCAGATTTTTTTGAGATTTCAGGGTTGGCTCCATATTAAAAGTTGTTCTATACCATTGACTGAATAAGCTCTTCAAATATGGTTACAACATTCTGTTACACCTTGTATATTTGAACTAGTCCAGTGTGAATGGGAGCAAAATATTTTTTTTATGATTTCGGAAAAAGGGATCATTGAACCTTGTTCCTGATCACTAGCCAAGTCTCCAGTACGAATTCAGGCGGTTGATTCAATTTCGCCTTAAATAAT